>OY992532.1:129331403-129931403 GCA_963921185.1 Dasysyrphus tricinctus
ACAATTTCTGAATTTTACCTGGTAAGATCTTTTTTCAAGGTATGACTTAAACCATGATGTAACAAAAGTTGGAAAACCAAAGGCTTTAAGTTTGAATACAATAATTTCATGACTAAGTTGATCGAATGCTTTTGAAAAGTCAGTGTATATGCAATCAACTTCATTCCCGTTTTCTAATGCATTAGAACATTTATGCAGAAAGGTAAGGAGATTTGTTACCGTTGATTTTCTCACAAATCCATGCAGTTGATCACATATAATACTCTTAGTATGAAATGCTAGGCTCTCACATACAACTTGCTCAAAAAGCTTTGGAATTGGAATACAAGAGAGCTTTGCTATGGGCCTATAGTTCATTATATCAGTTTTGTCACCCTTTTTAAAGATTGGTGTTAGAAACGATTTCTTCCATAAATTGGGAAATACTCCTGTCCTCAAAGAAAACTCGAACAACAATTGAAGGGGTTGAACTAGTATAAATTTACACTTTTTCAATAGTATAGGCGGAATTCCATCTGGACCAGATGAATAATCATCATTTAATGATGAGAGAAAGTCTAAAACAGTACTCGGTGGCACTGGGATATTGTTGCAACTTGTTTGAGCATAAGTATGTAAATTCTTAAAATAATTTTCGTCGACATCTAAGGGCTTTTCAACAAAAGAATTACGAAAATTTTTCGCGAAAACATTACAAATATCAATGGTTTCCTGCAACGAACAATTTTCATACATGAAGTTTGCTGAATAACCATCTGAGTTTTTTTTCGAATTAACAAACCTCCAAAATGCCTTTGGGTCATCTTTTAGAGAACTACCCATTTCGTTTACATGGTTAGTGTATAGATGTTTTGAAAGAGTTTTAAACTCTTCAAAAAGGGTAATATATGAGTTGTGGTCTACTGGCGAAAGAGTTTTTAAGTACACTTTCCATGCTTTGTTTCTTTTATTTCGGAGTGTTCTTAGCTCTTTCGTATACCATGAGTGGCAAAAGTCTCTATTTTTAGATAATTTTAAAGGGATAGTATTATTAATGCAGTTATTAAGGATGGAATAAAAACTAAAAACTGCTTCGTCAATATCGCCAGATACTGATATATTCTCAATACCAGACCTGGCTATTTCATCTGAGAGCAATTGAAAGTTTGCCTTTCTGTAGTCAAAAGTGTATGAGCAATCATAAGGGTTACTGTTTTCAGTAAGGTGATTGCTCAGGTCAAAAAAAATATCTAAAGGAGGATGATAGTTATCTATATTAGTTATTCCGGAACTAGATTCTAGAACCAGAGTACTATTAGCGTCTGAAGAAAATACCAAATCGAGAATTCGATTTTTAGAGTTTTTAATACAGCTTGTTTGCTGTAAGTCAGTTGAAATTATTCTATCAAGAAGCAGTAACTCATTGTGGGAAGAAGTTAAAGAAGCTTCTTGATAGGATTCGTCATCAGAGGGAACCCACTCTATGTGGGGTAAATTAAAATTACCAAGAAGTAATATGTTGCTGTTGGAGCAAGACAAGTCAATAACAAAATCTAAGGCCTTAGAAAGTTCCACATAAACTGCGTCCGAACTTTTCGGAGGAATATATGCATTTAATATATAAAACTGTTTGTTTTGTATTGTTAATTTTATGCAGATTAATTCAATTGAGAGATTAAAAGGGAAAGATAAAGACGAAGACGTAAATTTATTTCTAACTGCAATTAAAACACCACCTCCCACTTCTTTTGGCTTATCAACATGACGATCTTTTCTATATACTAAAAACTCTTGATTGAAAAGTTCCGTGTCCAAAAAACTTGAATTCAGCCAAGTTTCAGTCAAAAAAAAAGATGTCATGTGAAAAAGCTTGGGAGTTCATATAAATATCAGCAGTTTTGCTGCGAAGCCCTCTTACATTTTGGTAGAAGAGGGTAATCCTGCTTAGTTTTTTTATTCATTTTTGGGTAAATTTTGGGTGGATCTATTTTTCTTTACAGAAAATTCTTTAATAAGAGCTTCTGGAGGCCAATTACTCATATTGCAAATAGAATCAAAATAAGAAGCATGTGCTACTATTTTGAAAGAAGAAACGAAACTATTTATTTTGCTGATTTTTGTGCACTTAATAGAATTATTTGTAGGGATACAATTATTAGCTAATAAGTGGGAAACAATATCATCCGCAGCAATATCTGGTTCAAGGCGAGAAATAAATATGGACCTAGGTTTTGAAACAGCTTTGATTGGCCTAGGATCAGTTATTATACTGGCAATGGTAGCACAATCTGCATCAGAGATTGTTTCTACGACCATCATTGAACTTTGATTTATAACCTCAGCCGGAGGAGCTAATTCTAAATCAAGATGGGGACTAATAGTTATGTTTGTTCTTTTAGAAGGTGGACCAGAGTTTTTAACAACAACTGTATTATCACGTCCCCTTTTGTTATTCTTTTTGGCAACTGATTCGTTATCAGTACGTTCAGTTGAACAGGATTGCGCAGGCAAATCATCTTTCGAGGGTGGAATCAAAAGAGGAAGAGGGTCCTGTAATAGATCATCAGTAGATGTACCGACATCTATCGGGTCATTTGGGAGTTTTAATGAGCTAAAGCCAGAGACTGCGTCTTTAAAATTACTAAGCAGTTCTTCGAACCCCTTTGAAAGTTTCATAATGTCCGCTTTAAAATTAGACATTTTGAAAGCCAGCTGAGACAAGGAAAGTTTACGGCAATCGGTGCAATACCAATACGCAAATTTAGAATTGGTAATCTTCTCGATAAACGCATTAGTTGAACCGATGCATTTTGCGTGGTAAAGATTCCCACAAGGTCCAAAACAGGCAAACAGGGGGGAAGAACTTGAGCTCTCCGTACAATTTTTTGCAGAGCAAGTCATTTTGAAAAATGAAAATTAAACGTTGTAATAGATATTTAATAAGAATTAAAATAAAAAGAGCTCTTTTTTTGTGTCAATAATATAAATTAAATTAGAAAAAAAAAAGAAGAAAAAAAAAATAAAGAAAAAAAAAAAGTGAACCCCGCTAATTCGTTCGTATTTTATATGGTTGACTTTAAAAAATCATAACTCCGTTTCTACTCATCCGATGTTCATGATTAGGATCTTAAAATAAAGCCAACATGACACGCTACACAGTATACAAAAATCATTGAAAAGGGGCAAACGATTTCACACAAGGGGTGAATAAGCCCCCTTCAATTCGATTTGCAGCATTCCAAATTCAAAAGTTGATGACAAAATTCACAAATTGAATTGATTTTAGCTCAAATTGAAGGCCATTTAAATATTTTGAAATGGTAGAGCAAAGTTATAAGCGAAAACCAGGCCTTAAAGGTTAAAATAGCCAATAACTGAAAAAACCGCGAAAATTTCTCAGTTTTTTGCGTATTTCACAAAGTTGCGTTCGGCGCTCGATGTCGAAAACTTGGATTATTGCTAAGGCCAACATCATAAACAACTCATCTAAAAATCAGAACTACCGCATCTGAGGCAGAGCCCTCCCACCCCGAAGAAAAAGGATACTAGACTGAAAACAGTGACGCTGATCATGTTAATTTCAGTTTTCGCAAAAACTAGAAGTCATTTTAACATTTGGTTTTCAGTTTTTAACTACAAATTAATAAGGGCATTGAAAATCAAAATCAAAAATAGTACTTAATACCATAAAATACAAAAAAAAATAGATTAACAAAAAAAATCGTCTTTTTCTCAAAATTTTGAGTTTGAAAGTAAATTTTTCAAAAACTATCAGCTAAAAAAACTTTATTTAAAAAAAAATTAAAGAATGGATTTCTGGCTTTGAGATGAGGAATGGATTTTCGTCCAGATATTACCATTGTATTTTTATGGTTATTTTTCTATTTGAAGTCAACTTTTCTTAAAATTGCCCCTCCCGCCTAAACGGGGGGATATATACCCCCATCCGGTACTATTGTTTTCTTCTTTTGGCCCAATCTACACGCTCTATTGCTTTGATGCAGCATATGTCAAAGACCATGTTTTTGTTATTATACTGTTTTATATACTACTTGTTGTTTTAAATTTTGTATTGCTATATTTTGAAATGCCGTCCCTTGGAAACCGTTATGTCTACAGAACCGGCTTTGGACTCAAATTGAAGCAAATTTAGTAAGGTTGAAATCGTAGAGCAATGTTTTATTCGGAAGTTAAGGCGTAATGGTTAAAATAGCCAATAAGTGAAAAAACCGCGAAAAATTCGCGGTTTTTTGGATTATTACCAATGTTGCGTTCGGCGCTCGAGGTCGAAAAATCAGATTTAATACTAGGCCAACATCATAAATAACTCAGCAAAAAATCAGAACTACCGGACCTGACGCAAGGTCTCAGTACTATGAAACTACAAGGTTACTGGACTACATTAGTTTGCTCAAAAGATTTAAATCCAAGCTCATGAAATTATACGAAAGAAAGATTGTAACACTTTTTACTTGCGATTATAGGTAGGTACTATAAGGCAAGTTTTGGATTCGTGAAAAAAAATTTTTTGAGATAACAATCAAACATGATATTACGATGATAGAGAACACCAAAAAAGTGGGTGGCACAATTCTGTCTGTCTGTCTGTCTGTTCGTCTACAGCCTAAACGGCTCAATCGATTTTCTTCAAACTTGGTACAAAGTGGTTTTGGTGATTCTGCCGATACGTTTTTTTCATTTTTTTTAGAACCAAAAATAACGGTACCTGCCATACATTTTTTTTTGGCAAATTTACATAATCGTATTTTTCTCAAAAACGGCTCGACAACTTTTCTTAAAAAAAATTCAATAAATTTATTTTAATGAAGGCTTTCTTTGGGTGGAAAACCATTTTACAAAAATGGTTATTAATGGTACCTCCCAAGGAACCATTTTTTTAATTTTTGATTTTCTTCAAAACGGTACAACCGATTTCAATTATTTTTTTTATACAGAAGCTTCCAAAAAATGTTAATAGTTTTGTGTACCAAAATTTTTTTAAAAAATATTTTTTGGATTTTTAAAAATATTTCAAAATTTTTTTTGGAAAATCAAATATTTCGAAAACGGCATCATAGATTTTTTTGAAACTCGATATTTAAGACTTTTTTAGTACTCTCTAAAATATTTGTAGAAAAAATTTTACATTTATGAAAAAATAACGGTACCTTCCATACAAAAGTGAAAAAACCGCAAAGGAAAATATTTTTTTGCTTGAAAACGACTCATACGATTTTGATTAAACTTTTTCTATATAATAAAATTAGTACGATCTACCATCAAAAATTATAAAATTTTACACATAGCTACTATTAGTAGTACCTGTCATAGAACGTATTTTTTTATTTTGAGTTTTCTCGTTATCAGCTTAACGGATTTAAATGAATTTTTTATATACAAATTTCAGATAAGATTAAATAATATTGCATATCAAAATTTTCTAAAAAAAAGTTTTTGGATTTTTAAAAAAAGTTTCAAATTTTTTTTTGAAAATTCGATATCTCATAAACGGGTTGATAATTTTTTTTAAAAGTTTGTTTTTATTTACACATAAATATATAGTTTAAATCTGCATACCAAAATTTGTTCTTAAAAATGTTTTAAGAATTTTATATATAAAAAATTAATTTTAAAAAAAACCGCTCCAACGATTTTAAATTTTTTTTTTCCATACAATCATATTCCATCATGAATTAAGATGGCATTCTTTTTTTTTCACCTCAAAGTGTCAAAATAATTGTTTTAGCTAATTTAAATGTCGTATTTCATGCTTCTCTACATTTTTCTCTCATAATTTCCATGTTTGTATATACAATTTTCTTAAACTCGCAGTGTCTTGAACATAAGAGCAAGTACGTGCGACCCAGTCGTGCATTTTATTTGTATGAGAAAACAAATTTTGAGTGTTCAGAAGATATCAATAATAATTTTGTTACGTGTGCACGTTTTCCCCAAAATCTGTTCCTCTAATAATAGGCTATTGATTATGTCCTAAAAAACAGGGTAATAAGGAAGTAAGACGTTCATGGAATTTTAATGTAATAATCTTCAAAGGGGTCATTGAAGATGAGAAAACCGCGGAGTGCTATTAAATTAGAGGGTGCATTTTGGAGAGGGGGGTGCAAAAGCACCCTTTTTGGTTTTTTGCATATATCTTGAAAACGAAATTTATAATAACGGTGGGTATTTAAACCACTCGAAAAATCTCGAGTGGGTGGTGCTACCCACACTACCCATATTATCTGCCGGGACTGCATACCCACTTATTACAGTGAACATAAAAGATTATATCTTAATAAAAAAAAAATGAGATACAAAGCGACAGAACATTATAACTAAAAAATGTTTCCTATGTCTCATATAGACAAAGATAGATTCTGGTTTCAAAAATATTATTTCTTAATACTCGAGTCCTTATTGAAAGACCCTCTAGAACAGCTATACTCAACCTGCGGCCCCCGGGCCGCATGTGGCCCGTCGAGCTTTTTCAGTGGCCCACCTGGCATACTTACATAAATATGCGATTTCATAGAAAAACCTAATACCATAAATCAAAATTTACAGCCGTTTGGGAAATTTGGAAAAAAGACTGAATATTTTGAATTATATTTCCTGATTTCATCGCTTTCTTTTATAAATTGAACCAATGCCCGAAAAATCAATCAAATGGGAAATAAAGCCCAAAATAGGAAACATTTCCAAACAAAAAGTGTTGTCAGTGAAATCCATCAAATTTGAAAGACAAGTGGAAATAGCTCCATCGACAAAAGAAATGTCACTTTGTCTTTTCGTTTTCACGAATTACTCACAGCATTTTCGTTTCAAATGCTTCTGAAAAAGTTAATTTGGCACTTGATGACAGTTCATCTTCTGAAAAGAAGATAGCATCGATTCTGAATTTGAAGAAAGAATTAAAACCAGAAGGACGCTTTCATGCGCACAATTGAAACGTGAAAATTGTCAAATATTATTTGTTATTTAATTTTGGAACTGCCATTGTGCATTTTCATTATACTAAAATTTGGAGTTAAAAGGAATCAATTATGAAAAAAAAAAAATGGATAGGCCAAACATTCACCATCTCCATTATCGTCATCTTCATACATTGCTGTAGAATTTTTGCTTAGGAAAGGGGTTAACTCAAAATAAAAACCCAAGGTTGAGACATTCGTTGCTGTTATTGAGGAATATCAATATTCAGAGAGCAGCTGTGTGCACGTTTTATCAACCAAATGCAACAACCAAGTTCACAATTAGGTACAAACAAACCCAAACTTCAGAATCAAGAAAAGGCTTCAATTTGTTCGTTTGGCATTCTGTAATAGAGCTGTGTAACTCGTTCAATTCAAATGATAGAATCGTTCAAGAATCGATCATCAAAATGATTTGATCATTTCAATCAATCTATTAGATTTCACAGAATTTATTATCGATTCAATTTTCAGTTCGATGGAATTAAATTTCTCCGATGGAACGAACTGTACCGATTTTGATCGAATACAAAATAATACAATTTGGATGGATTAAAAAAGTTTAAAAAAATTAAATTTTCGGTTTTTTGCTGCTCCGGAAAAAGTTGATTTTATGTCAATTGGTTGACATTTGGATCGAAATATACTCTTTGTGAAAATTCGGCCCCTATTCGTCAAGACATCAAATATCAAATTCCATTGAAGGATGGATACAATGTCGATGGGCTAAACAACATTTAAGAAATCACAAGTTTTTGAAAAGAAAATCGAGATTCATCGAAATTATTGAGTTTGGATGTAAAATCGAGAATCATCGAAATGATTGAAAGCAGTGATTGCATGTGAGATGTGACACATGTATTAGAAAATCATCACAATTTGATGAAGTGGTGAATTTGGTGAAGTGATAAATACTGGAAAGGTATCATATCTATTTTAATAATAAAAGTTATCAAACGGATAAGTTGTCTATGTGTGGACCACTTAACACGTGTGTTAAGGAGCGGATACCAGTTTTTTTTATCAATTCTGCTGTAAGCATTTTAAATGAGTGACCACGACATACATTTTCCTCCTTCTTCTTCAGGTAATATAGATAATGTTGCTGACAGAAAAAAAAGTCAGAAAGCCGATGCTGGATTGAAAATTAACATTTTGGATCAACATACGTTTGGGAATCATAATTCTTAATCCTACAAAAAATGTGTTAAGAAATAAACGAAATAGGTTTAGCATGCAGGAACAAGCCAGATCTTGAAAAAGTGTTCTTAAATTCAGAAATCAAATTAATTTTTATATTAAAATGAATAAACCATTCAATCTAAATAACTATACACCTAAGTTCAAAAAATAATTCATGTTGCGGCCCGAGGCAACATAGCTGAAACGTCTTTGTGGCCCTTTTGAAAGAAAGGTTGAGTATGGCTGCTCTAGAAAGAACAATATTAAAGGTTCACGTAATGGCAAAGATACATTCTTTATTTTCTTGATGTTGTCATGTCACAAAAATTGTGTACATAATCATATTATGTATGTATGTGTTTTGTCTTTAAGATAAATATAGAAAATAATTACTGGTTATAATAATATGTAATTAATCAACATTTAATTAATTAAAGTTTCGTACAATATACATACTTATAACAAAATGTGAACATATTTATCAAAGAATCATTATAGCGAAAGTGGAAGCATGTCTATTTATCTATTTATCTATTAACTCCAAATATTCTTCACTCTGCATCTACATAAAATAATTACATATAACATTATACCTATTCATTTCATTCGTATTTTCGTATTTTTGTCATCATCCTGCTCCAGAAATACTCATCAATCAAAGTAACACCCAATTGAAATTATTTTCTCGATCTCAACCAAGATACTACATTTATTTAATTTAATTAAAAAATCATAAATCAAAGTCATAGTGTTATGCTATGTTTCCACCAAAGGTTTATCTCAGATTAGATTAAATAAATATTTTTGGTGTTTTCACCGCACAAAAAGATTTAAAAAAGATTAAATTTGACAGCACCTTCAAAAATGCAAATGGCGTTTCAATGTTCCTTATGAAGTGCGAATGAGACAGAATGTTTGATTCGTGTAAAACAATGAAGAACTGAATGCGAGTCTCGAATGAATCGTTCAGCACCATGTAAGAACAGGTTAGTTCGATTTGTAAAACTATTTGTCCTAGGAGGATTTAACAAGATTAATTTCTAATCTTCAAGATTAACGAAATAAATTTGTATGGTAAATCTCCGAGATTTGAAGGAGATTTGAGGTAAATCTTATGAAATCTCAGATTAGCGTTAGGTGGAAATGTAGCATTACCTGTCGGGAAAGTATAGCAGCGCACAGTACACAAATCTACTACGCAGGTTGTCAGTCGAAAATAAATAAAATGCACGACTGAGTCACACGTACTTGCTCTTATGTTCAAGACACTGCGAGTTTAAGAAAATTGTATACACAAACATGGAAATTATGAGAGAAAAATGTAGAGAAGCATGAAATATGACATTTTAATTAGCTGAAACAACTCTTTTCACAGTTTGAGGTGAAAAAAAAGTATGCCATCTTAATTCATGATGGAATATGATTGTATGGGAAAAAAAAATTTAAAATCGTTGGAGCGGTTTTTTTTTTAAATAATTTTTTATATATAAAATTCTTAAAACATTTTTTAAAACAAATTTTGGTATGCAGATTTAAACTATATATTTATGTGTATATAAAAACAAAATTTAAAAAAAAATTATCAACCCGTTTATGAGATATCGAATTTTCAAAAAAAAAAATTTGAAACTTTTTTTAAAAATCCAAAAACTTTTTTTTAGAAAATTTTGATATGCAATATTATTTAATCTTATCTGAAATTTGTATATACAAAAATTCATTTAAATCCGTTAAGCTGATAATGCGAAAACTCAAAATAAAAAAATACGTTCTATGACAGGTACTACTAATAGCTGCTATGTGTAAAATTTTATAATTTTTGATGGTAGATCGTACTAATTTTATTATATAGAAAAAGTTTAATCAAAATCGTATGAGTCGTTTTCAAGCAAAAAAATATTTTCCTTTGCGGTTTTTTCACTTTTGTATGGAAGGTACCGTTATTTTTTCATAAATGTAAAATTTTTTCTAAAAATATTTTAGAGAGTACTAAAATAGTCTTAAATATCGAGTTTCAAAAAAATCTATGATGCCGTTTTCGAAATATTTGATTTTCCAAAAAAAAATTTGAAATATTTTTTAAAAATCCAAAAAATATTTTTTCAAAAATGTTGGTACACACAATTATTAACATTTTTTGGAAGCTTCTGTATAAAAAAATAATTGAAATCGGTCATACCATTTTGAAGAAAACAAAAATTAAAAAAATGGTTACCATTAAAAACCATTTTTGAAAAATGGTTTTCCACCCAAAGATAGCCTTTACTAAAATAAGTTTATCGAATTTTTTTAAGAAAAGTTGTCGAGCCGTTTTTGAGAAAAATACGATCATGTAAATTTGTCAAAAAAAATGTATGGCAGGTACCGTTATTTTTGGTTCTAAAAAAAATGAAAAAAAACGTGTCGGCAGAATCACCAAAAACCACTATGTACCAAGTTTGAAGAAAATCGATCGAGCCGTTTAGGCTGTAGAAGAACAGACAGACAGACAGAATTGTGCCACCCACTTTTTTGGTGTTCTCTATCATCGTAATATCATGTTTGATTGTTATCTCAAAATATTTTTTTTGCACAAATCCAAAACTTGCCTTATAGTACCTATAATCGCAAGTAAAAATAGCTGTGAGTGTGAGGAAGAAAGCACACGTAAAAACAACAACAAATTTAAATTGAAATTGTCAGAAATAAAAATGGCTGGGAGTGTGATGACTTAAATACACGTAAAAACAACAACAAATACTGACATTTGACACAAATGTTGATATATGCGCAGAAGAAACAAAAATCAAATTTCTAATGATATTACCTTTAATATGTGTACTGTGATTACAGCGTATGTTGGAACTATCAATTATCTAATACATATATTTAAAAAAATTGTCACAAAATCACATATTACAATACATACATAACATAGTAGGTAAGTAGGTAGACATGTGCCTTCAAGAGGACACAAGCGTCCACAAGCTTTTTTTTTCAAAGCGAACCTCTGTCAACTCCTACTCTCACCTCCCCGCGGTGAACATCGGGTGCCTAGTACCTTTAACTGAAGGTGGGGTTCCAATCCCTGTGGACGGTTTTACGGGGCACTAAACGAGAGAGGGGGGAGGAGTGTTCCCACTAAAGCACTTCTCCTTCATCCAGGCGGCAGCGGAAGAATTCTCCAGATAGAATCAACGGTGGCGTCTGAAGTTCCAGTTAGGTTGAACTACTTAGTGAACACCTTATATACTGGCTTCTACGATATATTCTGAGCTCAGACCTATAAGGAGCGGTTAATCCGGCTCCCTGCCCTTAGAGTTATATTGTTAGGGTCTGGTCCTCCAGGTTGGGGGTTGTGCCGTCGGGGTGACTTCCCGGCCACGTAAAGCTTTTTTAGTTGCGAAGCAACAACAAGCCTCGGATACGGAAGGATTTACTGTTGGCGAACCTAGCAAACGAAATAAGGACAACGAACTTCGGATCTGCACGTGGAATGTTCTGTCTCTCTATAGACCACGTGCAGCCGAACATTTAGCGGAGGCCCTAGACTGCTACAAAGCCAGGCGCGGATCCAGGATTTCGCTCAGGGGGTGGGCAATTTTTTTGAGTTTCCAAAATCTTGATGAGGTCTACAGAAAATTTAGTACACTTCATACCACACTTCATGACTGGTCACACAAAGCAATGTGAGTTGATGAGTTTGAAATTTGTAGAAAGCAACTATTTCTTTCATAACTACCTACCCAATATCTCGAACAGCTGGTACTTTGAACTTTTTCAATGAATTATTGTAGTTTGCAGCTATAGCATAGCATACAAGTTACACAGCATTAAACATTGTGTTCGATAATGCAGTTTGCTAAAGTCACATGCTCGAAAACATCATCAACATTTGGCAGTAAAAAAAATGTATGCAACAAAAATATTGAGAAGCCGGAGAACGTGTTCATAATCGTCAAATACGTTTGCAAGAAAATTGAACGACGTTGATAAAAAAGATTTTGTGCAAACAACACCATTGCATTATTTCAACAATAGCTGTATTTAAGCTAAACTAAAATTAAAGATCAAAACCGAGATGACCCGTATCGTTTGCTCAGATGCCTTCGTCCATCGATACAAAACCAAACTTTCCGACATTGAAATAAAAAACAATGATAAGGTATAGTGGAAAATACAGAGAAAAAACCACTCTTTATTAAACCTTTCCGTCCAACCATCTTTCGTTATGTGGGCGAATGCAAAATCAAAATTGTGGATGCAAACTAAAAAGAATTTGGCACTTGGTGCATAGTTTTTCAACTCTCTTTTTCTGTGAAGTAAAATCTTAAATTGTCTTTTAATTAATTTGTATCCCATCAAATTTTAGTGGTTTTCCAAAATAAATAATTAAAAGGCTGTAAGTCTGTGATGTATGAGAAAATTAACATTGAACAAAAAATTATTTACATTTTTTTTTGGGTGACTTATGAAATTGACGTTTCGGAAAGCTACTTTTCGGTTGGTTTTGACATAAGCTTCCGACAGCTTCCGCCTATTCTAGTTCTACCTTAACTTTCGTTAAACATTTCATTTACAATATACTAAGCCTTCGTTAAGTTTTAATATAAATGTTTCATATAAGCTCAAAACATCGACTGCAGAGTTGCCAGACTCATGCAGTATGATACAATAGCAATATTCGCGTCGGAAAATGACGATCATTTGACAATCGAATTGACGTTGACTTGACATTTTCAAAAATGGCCAAAACAACTATCTTTTGGTGTAAAAGTTCCATCCAACTTCTCTTCGGCAGTAACTGCTGTAGTCGTTTCCTGGTTTCTCTCCAATTTTCTTCGTTGGATTCGTACTCTTCGCAAGTTTAACAATATGGAACACGAACGTTTCTAAAACGCATCCACGAAAGTGAAAAAATCCTCACGAATACTTACATACATCAGAAACGTATCTTACGGCTAAAACTTATGTACAGCATAGAACTCGAAACGAAACACATCATGTGCATACTCTTAAGGTGCTTATTATTTTCAGAGTAAAAAGACGACGAGCAGCTCTGAAGAAGTTCTCGAGACTAAAACTCGAAAGTGAACACAGACACAGGCAGGCATGAAATAAGCTCACCAGAGGGGAAGACAGATATCCGAGAGTCGCTCTTGAGAGTTTTCTAGTGTAAGTACTCCCTCAATGGAAACGCACATTTAAATATTTATCATAAAAAGAACTCAATCACCCTTTTAGTATGAATTTTTTTGGTATTTTTCAATAATTTTTATACACAAATGATACTTATTATTTTAATTTTAATTATATATATCTTTATCCTGTAGATTCGAGCATTTGAAGCAAAGTTAGAAATTATTGAAGATAATTAAATCGACGTATTTTAAAGATCTTTTTTTTTAATTAAAATCAACTTTTAGGTTAAAAGTGCTCCTGCCGCCTCTCCCGTTACATTTAGCTACAATAAACCACTGACAAGTTTGTAGAGGTGGGATGGAGGTGGAGCAATAACTTGTTAAAGCATTATTTTTCAAATTGTGAAATTTTTCATTCACAGCATTTTGAAAAGTGAAAATCAAATCGACTTAGGATTCAATCTGGTCCCTAGTATGAAATAAATTGACTATTCTCATAAAATGTTACACAGTAATGAAGCCTGACATTGATCTTTTAATTAAAGTTTTTAACTTTGAAGATCGGATTTGAAGGCTATTTGTTCATAGCGGAACTTTTCTTCACTGAACCTGATGGTCAGCCAGCAGCGGCCAACGCACAACCACACATTGCTATAACGCTGCGCTTCCAAGAAAAAAATTTATAAACGTATAACGAAATAACCTTTATTTGATAACATTTTCTTAAATTCATATTTTATGCTTCGTTCGTCCTCGCCCAGGGGGGGGCAATTGCACCCATTGCCCCCCCCTTGTATCCGCGCCTGTACAAAGCAGACATCACCGCCATCCAAGAAGTGCGATGGGATGGGCTGGGCAAGAGAAAACTGAAAGACTGCGATATCTACTACGGTGACTGTTACCGACCACAAGGGCAGCGTCTCTTTGGATGTGGAGTCGTCGTTAGAGGCAGACTTAGGCAAGAAGTCTTGAGTTTCAACTATGTGAACGAGCGCCTCACGACAATTTGCATCAAGGCTAAATTCGCCAACATTAGCCTCATATGCGTGCATGCCCCGACGGAGGAGAAAGATGACGACACCAAGGATGAGTTCTTAGAGCTCCTAGACAAGACATAATGAGCAATGCCCTAGCTATGACATTAAAATTGTCTTGGTTGATTTTAATGCCAAGCTAGGAAAAGAAGACGTCTTTGGTGGCACAATCGGAAGATATAACCTGCACGACACCACCTCCGATAACGGACTCAGGCTAATCGACTTTGCTGCGGGGCGAAATGTTGTGGTAGCTAGTACGCAGTTCCCGGATCTCGATATACACAAGGTGACATGGCGAATTCCTGGTCAATAAACCGCTAACCAGATTGACCACATTGCGATCGACGCAGGGCACTCCTCCAGTATCAAGGATGTCCGAACGTTCCGAGGAGCCAACGTTGACTCGGACCACTACCTCGTTGTAGCAAAGGTAATGCTATGGATATCCAGACCAAAGCCAAAGCAGGGATATACTGTAAGGAAGTTTAACGTCGGACGGCTACAGTCGCAAGAAATCGCCGGGCCCTTTCCGATCGAGTCTCTCGCACCCTCTTAAATAGTCCTATGCCACCAACTGCAAGCATCGAGAACCAGTGGAAGAATTGCCAGGAAGCCATCAGAGATGCCACCTCTGACGTGATGGGCTTTTTACGACCACCACAGTGAAACCCCTGGTTCGACGAAGAATGTCGGCAAGTTCCTGCAGCCAAACAACAGGCATACAAAGTGGCGCTGCATAGAAGGACCAGAGCTACTCGCGAGCTCTACGAGCAGAATAGGAGAGAGGAACACAAACTTCTAAGAAGGAAAAAGAAAGAGCATGAGAAGCGTGCGATCGAGGAAATAGAGGGATGCTATTGCAGGAATGAAGTTCGGAAGTTTTACCAAAAGGTAAAGAGAACCTCCCAGGGTTACAAGGCCCAGACCGAAGCCTGCAAGGACGATCAGGGGAACATCGTAGAAGAATCGCAGTCGGTGCTGAGGATATGGAAAAATTATTTCTGCAAATTGTATAACGGCGATGACGAACCGAATTCCGCTACCATGCAGATTGCACCATTCAACCTGGACGACGTAGGCCAACAATTCCGTCCACCCGATCTCGACGAAGTAAAGATAGCTATATCTAAACTTAAGTCCAATAAAGCTGCTGGAGCTGATGGCCTTGCGGCTGAGCTATTCAAAGCCGTCGGCGATGAATTGGTTAGGAGTATGCACCAGCTCATCTGTAAAATATGGTCGGAGGAAAGCATGCCCGATAAATGGAACCTCAGCATTGTTTGTCCGATCCTCAAGAAAGGCGAACCTCTGGACTGCACCAACTACAGAGGCATCAGTCTTCTTAATATCGCCTACAAGATCTTCTCTGCCGTACTTTGCGAACGCCTGAAGCCATTCGTCCACAACCTGATAGGTCCATATCAGTGTGGCTTTAGGCCAGGGAAGTTCACCATCGACCAAATATTCACACTACGGCAGATCTTGGAGAAAACCCAGGAGTTTCAAATCGATACCCACCACCTTTTTATCGATTTCAAGGCCGCGTATGACAGCATCTATAGAGACGAGCTATATAGAGCAATGTCTTATTTTGGCATCCCTGCCAAACTCGTCCGTTTGTGCAGGATGACGATGGAGAATGCACGCTGCCCCATCAAGGTCGGCAAAGACCTCACCCACACCTTTGATGTCAAAAAAGGTTTTAGGAAAGGCGACGACGCACTGTCATGTGACTTCTTCAACATCGTTCTTGAAAGAATAGTGCAAAACTCTCACGTCAACACAAGAGGCACAATCTTTCTAAAGTCCGTCCAATTACTCGCTTACGCTGACGACATTGACATAATCGGACGAACAAAGCGTGATGTCAGTGGTGCTTTTGTGAGTATTGAGAAGGAAGCCAAGAAGATGAAAATAAAACGAAATATATGCTGTCAACAAAAAAGGACACCCAACACAGACGTCTAGGACAGAATGTCACTATAGACAGCTATAATTTTGGGGTGGTCAGAGACTTTGTCTACTTAGGATCCGCTATTAACTTAGCGAACGATACCAGTGCTGAGATCAAACGAAGAATTACTCTTGCCAATCGCTGTTTCTTCGGGCTAAGAAGGCAATTGAGAAGCAAAGCCCCTCTCGAGCAACTAAACTGCCCCGTATAAGACGCTTATCATCCCAGTCTTGATGTATGGTGCAGAGGCATGGGCACTGCTAACGGTGGATGAGAACGCGTTAGGCTGTTTTGAGAGAAAAATTCTCTGGGTGATTTTTGGTCCCGTCTGCATAGATGTGGAATGGAGAAGAAGATACAACAACGAACTGTATGGGCTGTACAACGACAGCGACCTAGCCACAAAAGTGAAGAGCCAACGACTAAGATGGCTGGGTCACCTAGAGCGAATGGACATGGACACCAATGCTCCGGCCCGGAAAGTCTTTGAATCCAACCCCGTGGGACAACGCAGTAGAGGTGGACAGCGTAAAAGGTGGCGCACGCAAGTGGAAGAGGACCTCAACCAACTTGGCGTGCGAAACTGGAGACAGCTAGCTAGAAACCGAGCCGGCTGGAAGAAGCTTGTTGGTTAAGGCCCTGGTCCACCCCGGACTGTAGCGCCACCTTAAGCAAGTAAGTAAGTATGCAGATCACGCTAAATTTTTGCTCCAATATTTCTCTCCAAACACTTTTGAGGCAATGGTTGTTGTTAAGTGACTGGTTTTCTGGAGATCTTATTTATAGTAGGAGAGCCCACGATGCTAAATGTGGATTTACTCGAGCGTCGTTGGGACTAAATGGATTTTGAAGATTTGATGATAGAGAGAAAAAAATGTTGGCAAATTATTCCGTTTCAACGGTGGGGGGAGCATCTACAGGTGTTCAAAAATGTTAAAAAAAACAGTCACGTGGACATATTCGAGCGCGTCAGATATAGATATTGTATATGGCCTGGGTCTTTCTAATAACGGTGGTATGTTAATCTGCCGGTTTGGGTGGTGGGGGTGGCTGTATGGGAGTGTAGAAACTGGAAAGCAAATGGATTTACTCGTGCGCGTCAGATTTTAATAGGGGATGTTAAGTGACCCCCAAGGATGCTCACATTCAAAAGAATGACGATTCGGATGTGACGCAAGCTTGCGGCAGCTTCTTGAAAATGCAAAAAAAAATCGCCATTTTGAAATACTCGAGCGCGTCAGATTTTGATATATATGGTTCAATTCGATGTCCAACATGTGCTGAACCTTAATCTGACGATTATCTGGAGGGGTTTTTTTAATCTGACGATTTGAAAAGAAGAAACATTTTTATTCAGGATTTTTTCAATCACTGGGGAGAGTATAATAACTTTGCCACCAAAAATTGAACATTTTTTTAAGAAGGTTCAAATATGTACACACATGGAAAAAAATATTAAAAATTAGCGACAATACTTAAAATGCAAAAAATAACGCCTTTAAAAGCCAGAAATATGTTCTTTTATCCTACATTTAAATTAAATTATTTAAGCCAATAGTTTTCAAAATATTTGCATTCAAACTCAAAATTTTGATAAAAAACGCAAACAAAATGTTGGGGTCAAATTTTCTAAGAATTTTGAAGTGAAAACTAAATTTTCTTTTTGTGGTCAATGCTCATATTAATTTAGAATCGAACACAAGAAACCGGAAGCTTCTGTGTCTTCTAGTTTTTGAGAAAATTGCAAGTTACTGACACTACTTTTTTGAGATATTTTTAATTTGCTTGCACTGCCAGCATTACGGCTGCGTTTTAAAAGTAAGATATGTATGCAACCGCCCTGCTTGGGCTCACTATAAGATTTGGGGTATGTGCGAGGTTCGGTGTTTGCCAAATTTCGTTTGCATTAACTTGAATGTATTCTCTGTTTCCAATGTCAATAGCTACTAATGGGAACAGCTACATAATGATATAATATTATAATCTCATACAAAAGTAGTATCAGTAATTTACAATTTTCTTAAAAACAAGAAGACATAAAAGCTTCCAGTTTTTTGTGTTCGATTCAAAATTAATACGAGCATTGACCACACGAAAAGAAAATTTAGTTTTTATTCCACAATTTTGAGAAAAATTAACCCAAATATTTTTCTGTTGCGTTTTTATATAAAAATTTTGAGTTTAAATGCAAATATTTTGAAAACTATTAACACAAATAATTCAATTTAAATGTAGCATTAAAGAACAGATTTCTGGCTTTCAAAACCGTTATTGTTTTGCATTTTAAGTTTTGTCATTGATTTTTAATATTTATTTTTCCATTTAAGTCGTTTTTTTCGAAAATTACCTCTCCCTCCTTAACGGGACGAGAAAAACGGCAGATTATACTTTTTCCGTTATCCTAGAATTATTTGCTTCATACAATAACAAAAATTCAATCGCGCTCGAGAATGTCCAGGTGACAATTTTTTTTTTGCAAGTTTGTAACCCTCCCACTACCTTAGGTCACACTCAAATCGTCAAATTATTGAAATACACACTTTTCAGCATGTAATTAACCTATCCTATCTTAATCTGACGCGCTCGAGTATTTCGAGCTATCGATTTTTTTTTACTAATCTGACAACCTGCCCTAGGCACCCGGCCCTACATAGATGACTGATATATGGTGGAGGTACTCAGCAGGGTGCACGGTACCCCCCTTTATACTAATCTGACGCGCTCGAGTAAATCCCAAAATCCCTTAGTGGGCTCCCCTACTATTACACTTGCTTTGCATCTTGAATTACATAAATAAAATCCTGGCACCCAGCATTACGGCAAATAAACAGTGAGGTATGTATGTGGGGCCATGCTGCCCCCCTGCAACCCCCCTGCTTGGGCACACCATAGGATTTAGGGTGGGTGCGAGGTTGGGTCCATGCAAAGTTTCTTTTGCATTTAAAGAATCTGGATTTAGAGGCATTTTGAATTTATCCTATGTATCCATTTTATTGAATGGGTCTTCTTTCCATTCATAATTGGAATCAAAACCCACAAGAAAAAAAAAAAAAAACAGAACCCACAGCTTTTGTTTCCATTTCAAAATGGAAAATAAACCCTTGAGTGTTTTTTACATTTATTTTGGGAAATAACGCCCACGGGACTTATTACCGCAGGTGTTAATGCACTGCAGTAGTTGGATCAACCGACTCAATTTTTCAGGGTGAAGAAAAAGAGCTTGCAATCACAAAATATTGAAAAAATGGACATTTTCATTTATACTGTGGATGCAATATCTATGTAACTGTAGTATGTGTGGTTTAACACTATACTTTGATGGCACCACAAAATTTAAAATAATATGTAGTTTGTAGGTAGCTTTTTTTACACACAGCATATAGTTTATTAAATAAAAAATAAATTACGTAGTATGAATCAAGCTATAAAAAAACATACGATTCCCTTATTAACTTTTTATTAATCTAATCACACAACAGAAATCAACACTCTATATATTTGTGGTTGAATTTCCCTTGCAAATTCAAATATTTATCTTCGTCTTCGTCCGCCAAACCTTTTTCAAGGGATATACCTATCTGTCCCAATGTAAATATCATTAATGCCAAGAAAGCTGCTTGGGGAAATTATGGCCAAGGAGACAATTAGTAACCATCACGCCCACGAACGCCTTTTCATTCCTCATGGGTCATTTTTTGTGACTTAATTTAATGTTTGGCCTTCCTTGAAAGATCTGCGGTAGGTAAAATAGATTATTGCTACACCAGTGGGGCTCCCTACATTGTAGAATGTACATATATACCTACATATATTTATATACCTAGTATACAGATAAACCTATAGGTATACCTTTAGGATTATCTCTGTTCTTATTCCTTCAACGCTTAGAGGATTAAGAAAATGATTAGAGAAAAAGATACTTACCTTATCCATATAAATTTAAATACTTACAAGGTAAATGTTTGCTCTTCCCCATAAGTTCATTGATTTTTTTTAATGTTGGCCACCTTATAAAAAGAAAAATATAATTGATTTTCTAAGGGCCACTTGCACCAGACAAGAGTATATAATCAAATAAAACTGAAGAAAGCTATCCTTGTTTAGATTAGTGCATAATTAAGGGAAGGTATTCATGCATGTCGTAAAACACTAGATAAGTTAACGACTGGGTTAAGTTTATCATTTGGGTAATGGCCAGTCAAATTTTGTATGGGATATGGCTTACACAAGTTGGTTAAAATTATCCATGGATTTTGCTGCGGAAAATTAACCAAATATATTTTGTAAAACTTGGCCAAACGTCATTGTGACATTTAGAATTAGGCGCGTTCAGGAATAGAAGAACTAAATAAACTCTGCCGTATTCTGAAACCATTGGGCGCGTTCAATGTTTGAATAGATTGCCTATCTAGGATAGCTTTGTATCCATGTATGTGTTTGAACGCAAGTCAGCTGTTGTTGACATTTCTCATAGGATAGCTTTGTATCCTAAAATTTTTAGGATAGCTTGGGATCTCTTTTCTGCCAACAGCTGTTTCGTCATCAGCTGTGTTTTAACAAGGGATTACAACAACATAAACCTATCCAGATCGCTTTAGTTCGGTGTTTGAACGTGGCCATTGCCTCGCGAGTTAGTTATCGTTAAAAGTTGTGAATTAAAGCGTTGTTTACACAAAACAAAATAGGACATCTAAATTTTTACTGAATAATTAACGCTAAAAGCGCTTCTATTATCGTGTCTTAAGGCACAACTGTAATAGTCGATAGCTCATTGAAGCTGTCGGATGAAAATGAGCGAGTAAATAAAAACCATATATAAAAGGAGGTTCAAAATGCAATGTATTACTAAAATGATTTTCTTGGCTGAATATGTGCTGGACATGCCGCCATCTTTGAAAACGTGTTTTATAAAATATCTCGTCAACTGTGCATCGTGAGAATATAACTATAAAGTTTTTTGACAGCTAATATTCCATTCCCTTACTTGATTTTTTTAATTAAGTTATTTTCGTGAAAAGTTTTTGAGAAATTGTATTTAAAAGATGATTTTTTTTTCAAGATGATCGTTTTCAAAATATATCAACTTTAATATTAAATTTCTCAAGAGCTTTTCACAACAACAACTTGATTTAGAAAAACAAACAAGTGAATGGAATACTAGCTTTCAAAAATGTTAACTATAATATTCGTCCGATGCACTGTTCATGAGATATTTGTTAAAACGTGTTTTGCAAGATGGCGGCTGACAATCGCACCTCCCACCAACTTGGATTTAGATTCGAAGAACACCCCTGACTATCAAGAAAATCAGTTCGGTAATAAATTGCAGAAAAAAGTACCCCAGCTCTTGGATTACATGGCGCACCCATAATTGTATTTTGCTACTTTTGGTCAGATTGCCTTAGCTTTTACTTTCGGAAGATAAGAGCTATCCCGAGCGCACCCCACGGCAGAGAAACTGACATTTAGTGAAGAAGGAACGAAAAAAATGGAGAGACTAAATAATTATTCTATTTAAGTGGAATGCAACTTACTACTCCTTTTGACTGTTTGGAAAGCTACTCTTTGGTGGTTTTTGACATTAGCTTTCGACAACCTCTGATCATTATTGTTCCTTCTTTATATTTTTTGTATCGTTCCAAATCACGAGACTCCGATCTTCACGCTAGTTAGGGAGAGGTTTTCAATATCAAAAGCTGTATTTTATTTTCCCCCAGATCTGAACTGGATTGGATTTGCATACGAAAATACATGTATTACAAAAACAACGCAAAATCCTACTTTGATTTTGGATTTCGATTTACAAATCCATTCTGACCACACACCCTTAATATTTTCGAGCAATAATTAGTTTTTTCTCTGACGTATAGTTGGCTTTTTTGTGTTGAAATTAGGGAGAAAATAGAGAATAGAGTAGACAAAAAATACAGAAGCAAAAGGATAAACAGAGATAGGTATATAATACTCTCATCGGATCCTGTTTGTTTTATTATGATAATCTAATCCGAATCAGATTTGGGTTATAATAAAATGCAGCTAAAATAAATTCGAAATCTGTACACGTCTAATCTGTCACGTTTTTGAAGTTTTTTATTTTTGACGTTTAACAAACAGCTGATTCAATTAAACAGCGTTTAACCAAATGTATATAAAGGTCGTGCATTTAAACTTTTGTGTAAACTTATCATTTAACACAATTTTTAAACTTACGGCGGCGGCGTTGCATGAATACCCTTATTAGGGGTTAAATCTGTTAAATATACTTTGTATAAGCTACTTTATATAATTTATTCGAAACTATATAAATCTAAGTTTCCTAAAATTTCAAGATATTATTAATTTGTAAAATAGTATTATTCTTCAATAAAACTTCGTTTGATTAGTACTATTATTATAAAATAGAATAAATTCTTCTTTTCATTTTATTGGATCTCCACTTACATTCTGAGGTTATGGGCCCAGGATACGATTGAAGAAAAATAAATTGTAATTTTTAATTTTTAAAGGAATTATTTTTCGCTGCAATTTCGAGATCAATATCAATTTGAGAAGAAAAAAGAAAAATGGCCGATCAATCTTCAAATATCAAAATTCCATTATTTGATGGCACGAATTTCAGCCACTGGAAATATCGTGTGGGTATTTTGCTGGACGAGAAGGCTCTACGAAAATACATTGAGGATGATTTAGCAAACATCCTTTTGAAGACTGCGGTAGCTAATCAAAACCAGGTGAAGTTGGAAGAAAAGAAATGTATTTCAATTTTAGTCCAGACTATTCATGATGGGCAGTTGGAATATATAAAAGAAAAGACAACAGCAAAAGAAATGTTCGATACGTTGTGTGGTATTTTTGAAAGAAAAAGTATTTCAAGCCAATTGTTGTTACGTAAACAGCTTCTTATGATGAAATATCATGAGAGTGAAGACATCATTGAACATTTCCTTCGATTCGATTCCAAGATTCGTCAACTGAAATCAACCGGAGCAAAGATGGAAGAGCTTGACGTTGTTGTTCATTTGTTGCTTACCCTGCCAGGAAGCTATGACAATTTAGTTACTGCTCTAGAAACAATGAATCAAAGCGACTTAAAATTGGAATTTGTTAAGACTCGGTTGATGGACGAATACAACAAAAGAAATGGTGGTGCATCGGCAAGATCAAGTGAGCCTGGTGCAATGAGTGTCAAGCCCAAAAAGAAACAACTTATCTGTTATGGATGTGGTAAAACTGGCCACATCAAATCTAAATGTTTTTCGAAACGAAAGGACAAGAAGGACTCGGAGAGTGCAAACAAAACATCCAGAGAAAAGGGCTTAACGATGTGTGCAGTTGTCAATAAAACAAGTCCAAAAGAACATGCAGCGCAAACCGTACAATCAATGAACAATAAAATAAAGTTTGTCTTGGATTCTGGTGCTACACAGCATATGGTCAACCACGAAAAATACTTTAAAAGTTTGAAGGACATTGAGGAAGTTCAAATTTCAGTTGCAAAGAAAAATCAAAGTATTTCAGCAACTCAAATGGGCGATATTGTGGTTAAAACTCTTCACAATGGAGATTCTTGTACAAAGACCATGAAAAACGTTTTATTGGTACAAGATTTGAAGTGCAACTTGATGTCTATTCGAAGTCTGACTGAGAGAGGTTACCGTATTGTATTCGAAGGAGACCAGGCACATGCATCGATCAATGGAATACCCATGTTTGAAGCACATACAAGAGGAAAACTATATGAAGTAGATCTGCATGTTGACCGAAACAGTTTTGCTGGCATCTCAGGTGAGAGAAATGTTAATGATTTATCTCAAAGTTTATGGCATTACAGAATGGCACATTTGAATGCGTTCGATATGAAGAAGATGGTAAGTCGTCAAATGGCTATAGGATTGGAAGAAGTGAATGTTGACATTGAATCAAAGTTCTGTGAATCTTGTGTTTTTGGAAAACAAACACGATCGTCATTTCCAAGGAACAAGAATGCACGATCCAATCGCATCTTAGAATTGATTCATAGTGATGTCTGTGGTCCAATGTCAACACCAGCGTATGATGGAAGCAGATATTTTGTTTCATTCACTGACGACTATTCAAGAGCTTCTATGATTTTCTGTATTAAGCGTAAAAGGGAAGTACTCGACAAGTTCAAAGAATTCGTAGCCCTGGCTGAAGCATTACATTGCAAGAAGGTTGCAAAACTGAGAGCTGACAACGGTGGAGAATATACTTCTAATGAATTCAAACAGTTCTGCAAGTCGAAGGGTATTCAAATGATGCATACAGTTCCGTACAATCCAGAGATGAACTCCGTGTCGGAGAGACTGAATCGAACGCTTCAAGAAAAAGCAACAACAATGCTTTTGGCGAGTGGGCTACACCATAAATTCTGGAACGAGGCAATTTTGACTGCAAATTACATAAAAAACAGATCGCCAACGAGTGCAGTTGGAAAACAGTTTATAAACAAGACTCCGGCTGAGATTTGGTTTGGAAGAAAACCAGATGTTTCACATTTGCGAATTTTTGGTTCAGAATGTTACAATTTTCTACCAAAGGAGAAGCGATTGAAATTTGAGGGTAAGTCAAACAAATGTCTAATGCTTGGCTATGCCGCTTCGATAGGTTCATTTCGACTTTGGGACATCAACCAGAATAAAATGATAATTGCTCGACATGTAACGTTCAATGAAAGCTCTGTGTTGGGAAGGCCAAAGATGACAGAAATATCGAACTCAGAGGCGGAAAGTAATGGTGACAAAGGAAACATGAAATGTTTTTCTGATGGTCAACTAGGACAACATTGTGATGACGTTGGAGTAGTCCACAGCTCTAATTTGGATTGGGCTGGTAACCGCATTGCAATAATCCACGGTGTCGATGAAAATGAAAACGGCATCGGTAACAACAGTGAAAAGGATTGTGTTGAAAACGTCGACGACAATGTTCAACGAAGGAGTGAACGAACTCGAAGACAACCTGATAGACTTGGGATTTCGACTGATATAGCAGAATTAGAAAATGCTAATTTTGCTCTTACGGCTGAACAGTATGTCGAAGATGATCCAACTACCATTGCTGAAGCAAAAGCACGAGATGATTGGCCAGAATGGGAAAAAGCTATTAAAAGTGAGTATCAATCGTTAATTCATAACAAAACGTGGACTATGTGTGATTTGCCAAAGAATCGAAATGCTATAACAAGCAAATGGGTGTTTCGACTGAAGCGCAAAGTAGATGGGCAAATAGACAAATACAAAGCTCGTTTGGTGGCACGTGGATTTACCCAAAAAGCTGGTTTTGACTACAATGAAACATACGCTCCAGTTGCTAAGTTAGTAACATTGAAAATATTGCTTGCAATCGCGAATCAAAAGGGTATGCATATACATCAGATGGATGTCAAAAGTGCATTTTTGAATGGTGAGCTGCATGAAAGTATTTATATGCGTTTGCCAGAAGGTATCGAGACTGAAAATAAAGTGTGCAAGCTAAATAAGGCGCTTTATGGTTTAAAACAAGCGTCCCGAGCATGGAATGACAAGTTCAACAGTTTCATGATCCAGCTTGGTTTTAAGAGATGTGAGTCAGATCAATGCGTTTATGCAAAGGAACAAAATGGAATCAATTTTTATATTTTGCTATACGTCGATGACATACTGTTGTGTTGTAGCGATATCAAAATCATACATATCATAAAGCAGATGCTGTCAAAGGAGTTTGAGATGACTGACATTGGGGAAGTTAGTAACTTCCTGGGAATGCACATTAAACAGAACATCGAAGATGGAACTATCGAACTAAGCCAGCGGCAATATTTAGCAAAAGTATTGCAGAAATTCGACATGGAAGACTGCAAACCAAAAGCTACTCCAATGGAAAAGGGCTTACACATTGATAAGGGTGACAAGAACACTTGTACAAATCATCCCTATCGAGAATTAATAGGTTGCTTAATTTACGCAACTGTGACTACAAGACCGGACTTATGTGCTGCAACTGGATACATGAGTAGGTTTCAAAGTTGTTTTGATGAACGTCACTATAATTATGCGAAATATATCTTGCAATATATTCGTGGAACTATGGATTTAAAAATGGTGTACAGAAAACAAGATGCAGCAGAAACTCTAGTGTGTTATTGTGATGCAGACTGGGGAGGTGATAAAAATGACCGAAAATCTACTTCAGGCTACGTGTTTAAGTTGTTTGGAAATACTGTGAGCTGGGCATCAAAGAAGCAATCAACAATCAGTTTGTCGTCAACAGAAGCTGAGTTAATTGCATTAACTGAAGCAATATGCCAACTCAAATGGATTCGAAAATTGCTGGATGAACTCAACGTAGGATGTTCTGTTCCAGTAGTGGTATTTGAAGACAACAATTCATGTATTAAAATTGCTGAGGTGTCAAAAGAAAGCAAACGAATGAAGCATTTGGACATAAAATATCATTTTATTCATGAAAATCAACTCTTCGTTTTATATTGCTCGAACGTGAAAAAAATCAACTAGCTATAAAAGAGCATAAAATA
This sequence comes from Dasysyrphus tricinctus, assembly GCA_963921185.1. Taxonomy (NCBI): domain Eukaryota; kingdom Metazoa; phylum Arthropoda; class Insecta; order Diptera; family Syrphidae; genus Dasysyrphus; species Dasysyrphus tricinctus. The sequence goes on from OY992532.1 coordinate 129,358,181, forward strand.
TGCAACATTAACAAGCTATTTATGTATTTATATTGAATAATTTTGAATGAACAACAACAACTTGTGTATGTTTCCACCAAGTATATAGGCTGGAGTTATAGCTATTTAACGTGTGCCACCTTGATTTTAATTTTTAATTTAATTTAATTTAAGCTTAATACAAGCCATTTATGCTATATCACAATAAAAATATCTTAAGTCTAACATAAAGTACTTAAGTCTAAAAATTAATAAATTAATTAATAATAAAAAAAAAAATTATAATATTTTGGATAACTATCAGGAGGGGTAGCGTAGGAGGGCATGTCTAAGTGAGAGCTTACTAAGGTTCAAGTCAAATATGGTAGAATTATTGACCCTACTCAACATTCTTGACAGGGGTTCATTTCGTCCATAGTCGGTACGATGGTATTGGAGTCGAAAAAGAGTCGTAGATCGAGAACGATGTGGGTAAGTATTAAAACCGATCTGTTGTAGTAAACAGGGGCAGTCAATGTTACATGTTAATAACTGATGAACGAAGAGAATATCAGAAGTGTTACGGCGAGCATATAAAGGTTGTAAGGCTTTGAACGATCTGCATATGGAGGGAGGTTAAAAGGATCGTCCCACCCAAGTCCACGCAAAGCAAAACGTAAAAATCTTCGTTGGACGGCTTCAATACGATTAATATGAACTTGATAATATGGCGACCAGACCTGAGATGCATATTCTAAAAGTGGTCTAACAAAAGTCATGTAGAGGGATTTTGTGACGTAGGGATCGGAGAATTCCTTTGACCAGCGTTTAATAAATCCAAGAGAAGAGTTAGCTTTGTTAATGATGCTATCAATATGAGAGCGAAAGTTCAGTTGGGAATCGCATAATAAACCTAAATCACGGATCGAAGTAACAATGGGAATGGGTTCGTCATTTATAAAATATTGTCTTTGAAATAATGGAGGACGCTTACGGGTATATGTTATGGCTTGACATTTTTTTACGTTGAGTTCCAGGAGGTTTTTTTGGTACCAAATGTGGAATTTGTCCAAGTCAAGTTGCAGAGATCTGGAATCTTCGGTACAAGAGATCTTTCTGCATATTCGCATGTCATCTGCGTAGATTGACAGATCAGAGTTAGAAAATATATTTTCAACATCATTTGTGGTTAAAACGAAAATGAGTGGTCCTAGGTGGCTACCTTGTGGAACTCCAGACGTTGCACATATAGAGGTTGATATACACGACCTAAATATAACGTTGTATTGTCGTTTCGATAAATATGATTGAATCCATGAAATCATCAAAGGCGGGAAGCCGAGTTGTTTCAGCTTAAATAATATTATATTATGGGATATTTTGTCGAAAGCTTTGCTAAAGTCAGTAGCTATCGCATCGACCTCTTTACCTTCTTCTAAAGCACACAGGGTAGAAGAAACAAACTCTACCAGGTTAGTGGTAGTGGACCTGCCCTTTAGGAAACCATGTTGTTTAGTGGAAAAAATCGGTTTACAAAAAAAGAAAATATTATCATAGATAATACTCTCAAAGAGTTTCGGTATGCAAGAAAGCTTTACAATAGGTCTATAATTAGCTATATCATTTTTGGGTCCTTTCTTATGAACAGGTATAATGAAAGCATCTTTCCAAAGCTGAGGGAAAATTCCTGTTGAAATGGACTTTTGGAAGAGCGCAGTTAGTGGCTGGGCTAAGTTGGCAGTACATCTTTTCAATAAAGCAAAAGGGAGACCGTCAGAACCAAAAGAAAAATCATCTTTAAGCATATTCATTTTATTTAACACCGATGTTATGTCAATATTAATGGAAGTTAAAGAAGTCTGGGTGCAGCCATTCATGTAACCAAAATAGTTAACGTCAGCCTCAGAGTTGTCACACGAAAAAGCTGCCCCGAAAAATTCTGCGAAAAGATTGGATATAGTTTTTGGATCCATTGACGAAGAATCGTATAGTTTTAATACAGAGGGATAACCATCAAATTTTTTTTTACTATTAATAAACTGATAAAACAATTTTGGGTTACAGATAATATCAGTCTGCATTTGAGAAAGGTATCTAGTGTATAGGCATTCACACAAAACGGAGAAGTTATTATAAGCTAAAGTGTAGTTAGAAAAATCAGACTCAGATTTGGACTTTAGAAATTTTTGCCAAAGCTTGTTACGCTTATTACGAAGAGTACGAAGTTCTTTGTTATACCATGGAGGAGAAGAAGTTATGTTTTTTTGAGAAAATATTGGTATCGATTGGGAACAACAGTCAAAAATATGTGCGTAGAAAGTAGAGATAGTTATGTCGATATGTGTACTATGATCAGATATAAAATCAAAATTTATCCTACCAATAAGATCGTTTAGTTTTTCAAAATTAGCTTTGCGGAAGTTGAATTTACGCTGTGTTAATAAATAAATAAATAAATAAATTGGGTGGCGCAACAGCTCATGGAGAACCAGGGCCTAGTGACTTACAACTCACAACCATTCCTGTGTGCGTGTTTGTTGGCAGGAATGGAGGGGACCTACAGTTTTTTGCCGAGTCCGAACGGCTAAATGAGAAGCACTTTTTCATGACAAGTATACTCTTGGAGGATTTGTCAGTTCCTCGCAAGAGGCAGTACCTCGAATAAAACATTTCTGTTTTTAGGTGGCACGGCTGGGAATCGAACCCACACCTTCGGCATGACAGTCCTACGCACTAACCATCAAGCCACGAGGTACTACACGCTGTGTTAATACGTCAGGATTAATATTGTTGCTGATATATGCGAAAATAATAGAAATTGGAGGATGATAGCAATCAAGTTTGGTGAGAAGATGACTGCTCTTCGAGGCTACAGTGTTATCGGAATCAGAGGAAAAAATTAAATCTAGCTGTCTTCCTAAGTTATTTTTAATAATGCTCATCTGAACAAGGCCGGAAGCTTGAAGACGGTCCATGAATAGGATTTCTTTTTCGGGGATTGCATTATTCGAAATCAAATGGATCTCATCTTCAGAATAGGTCCAAATCAATCGTGGAAGATTAAAGTCCCCTACAATAATGATGTCATCTTCGGGATTAGTTTGATCAGCAATAAAATCAACTGCATCAGAAAAAGTCTCATATATACTGGTGGGTTGAGACGGTGGAATGTAGCAACACAGGATGTAAATGCAACGATTGTTCAAGTTTATCTTGACACATATAATTTCCAAATTTAAAATGTTGGGAATAACAATTAATGATGCATCCAAATCGGAGTGGAGTGCTAAAAGTACACCTCGGCCAATGGAGTTATTAGCACCTAAATTGGAACTATCAAGAACTGAGATATCCTTACGAAAAACAGTAAATTCTGAGGTAAAAAGCTCATTACTCTCAATGTCTTGGGAAAGGTTTGTTTCAGTAAGGGCAAAAAGATTATATGGAAGTTTTTGTGAGTTAAGATAAGCCTCGGTGGTTTTGGTGCGAAGACCCCGTACATTCTGATAATAAATAGACAGACATTGATGACTATTTGTTACATTGGACATTTGTTTGTAGGGGATACTGTCAGTGACGAAAAAACTGGTTTTGGGAAACGTGTGGTTTAAATTTGGAGCTCAAATAAGCGGCGTAAGCTGAGAGGTCATTAGCTACTTGAAGGGGCGAAATATTAAAACATTCATGATATTGAATGAAGATTTTTTTCAGGGATAATAAATCAAGAGGAAGGCCTTCTTTTAAGATCAAAAGTTCAAGATAAACTCTTGTTTTCCCATCGATGCAAGTATGATGTGGTTTATCGTGTAAAAATGCGAGGTAGAGTCTGACATTGGCATATGTTTTAGTATCACGCAAGCGAGATATAACAAAACGGCTATCCTCGCAGGATTCCGAAAATTGTTTGGTCAATTTCACTAAGGGAGGTAGAATTGGATCTATATAAGAAGATGTTATTAAGGAGGAAGAAGAAAATGGAGGAATAGTTGGATATATTTCGGGAGCGGCTCTTGCAATAGCTGGAGGGTTTGGAGTATTAAATGTTGTACAGGCTGACTGTTTTTTTAATGAGGGTACAGATGGATTCATAACGTGTGAGCGATAAAAGTTAGGGTATTTGGTAGAAGAACTATGAGGTTGTTTTAAAGAAGAAGAAGGTGGATAATTTGGTAAGTTAGGTGTAGGAAAAGGCATATTAAAGGATACATGATTACTTCTAGTATTATGCTTAAAATTAGAACTTAAACTATTTATAGAAGAAGGTTTTTGAACCCAAAAATCAATCTTCATGTTACTATTTTTTTTAAATTTATCGAAGATGATGAAAATATCCATTCATAAATTCGTGGTATAATGATTTTGAAAATTTCAGGATTAAGACGAGTACAAACGATGAGATAAAAACTGTAGTTGGTTCTAAAAAAGTTCCTAACTAATCCAGGACTCATTCACATGTTGAGGTGCATCCTTGACGATGAAGATTGATGTCGTATTATAAATGCTAGTAGATGGTAGAGGTGTGGTGTGCGATTTAAATGCTGGAAGCGGAGTTTCGGTGGAGACGATGACGTGTGATTGCTCGTGAGAAGAGTTGACTTCATTGAGCACATTATTTGTCGTTTTATTGTTTATTGTACAAGATGTTACATGAGATTTGCTTGGTAACGGTGTATGAAGAGTAGATACAGTTGAAGAAGTATCAAGTAGATGTACAGCTGACGAACTTTCAGTTAGAGGTACAGTAGAAGATTCCAGATCATCAAGCTCAAATAGGAGGGATTTATTGTTGTTGAAAACCAGTTCAGGTGCAGAATAATCGTTTTTACTACATACACGCTTCACTTCTTCAGATACTTCAGTGATGGCCATGCGAGTGGCTACAGATTCTTTTACCAAGATGTCAGCAAGAGCTAATGAATCTTTTATCAGCTTACCATATGTGGCAGAAAAGTCAATATCGATGAATTTGAGTGCCTTGGATTGTGCCATTATAGTTTTCTCTAAGCTAGTCACACTGTCTTGAATGGAATTAATTGAGACTAAACATGAAGTTTGTTCCTGTGGTTGATGTAAGGATGAAATCGACTTAGTTATATTGATGAGTTGAGAATCGATGTGGTTGGGAAATGAGTTGAAGTTATCAAAGCACTCGGAGGATTTAATGAATGATTGTTTAGATATACTTTCAATATTGTTAAGTTGTTTTTTTGATAGCAAATGGTATTTGTCAAGGCTTTTAGTGGTTGATTCATTATTTTCTGCCAGAAGTTCGTTAGTTAAACTAAAACCATGACGAATTTCTTTCTTTAGTTCAGCAATTGACTCCGATAATTGATCAACCCTTTCATTATTACATTTAAGAGCAAGCATAATGTGGGAAAGCGTTATGATTCTACACTCATCGCAATAAAAACTAAAATGCTCAGAGTACTCTGGTAGAAAAGCTTTAGCAGTTCTACTAAGGCCTGTGCAAACAGGGTGGAATATTTTTCCGCAAATTCCCCTACAAGGCACCCAATTGTTGGTTTTGATGGTTATAGTACAGTTTAAATTTCCGCAAGGCGATGGATTGTCCCTTTTATTTTTGAAAACGAGACTAATGATTAAATTCGTAGATAGTTTTCGTCACTGTTTTTTTTTTTAGCTAGTTTTATCGCGAATCTGTCCACTAGTATCTTTTTAGCAGTGTGAAAAACGATCAGTTGGATAATGTAGTGTTGTTTACTATAGAAAATGGTTTGTGTATCAGCTAGATGATGTAGGATAACGTAGTGTTTTGAAGGCTCTTATATTTATTATGATCTCAATTGTAGATGTACGGGAAAGATGAGACAAAAAGCTTGTTTTTTGTATCAATATAATGTAGGCTGAGACGAGCAGATATAGTTATGCCTAAGTTCTGATGTGAATTTCGGTACAGCTGTCTCGATGTGATGATGCTGGTAGTCTATCCAAAATATCCACAACAGGGGAGATGAGGTGTAATGGGGATGTGAAGTACACAGATCTAGTGAATGTTGACGTTAAGAGGCAAGCAATTGCAGATATGCTTCCATGAGAAGGTAGGCGTCGTCGACAGTTTGCTTATTAAAGCTAATGGTTTCTCCAAAATATATCCACGGCTTACGTCAAGATGCAGTCCAAAAGAAGGCATAAAAGAAATTGGGATGTTTTTTTTGTTTGTATATTATCGTAGTTTTTGCTTCCTGGGGCAGAACATATACAAGAAAAATTGCACTCACCAGGGGAGACAAGGTAGGCACTTGTAGGTATAGTATACGTCAATGAAAAAGGTGGGCATCGGCAAGTTCCTTAAATTGAAGCTTATGGGATTTCCAGATATGTATATCCAGCGTCTTACGTCAAGATATAGCGCATAGAAGAAATTAGGATGTTTTTTTTTTTGTATAATTATCTAGGTTTTTGCTTCGTGGGGCAGAACATATACAAGAAAAATTGCACTCACCAGGAGAGACAAGGTAGAATGCATTGGTTTATATTCACAATCAAGGAGTGACCGAGTACAACGAATGTTGACGTTTAAAAGTACTCGACAAGTTAGAAATTAGTCAAATTTAATTTGATTGTTTCTTATTTCACAGATAATGAATTTTCTTAAAAGTAAGATCACTCGCAAGAAATAAAAATGATCAACAAAGTTGTTTAAATATAAGGATATCTAAGTTTCGAAATTAAAACAACGACTTGTACGATAAATTAAATTGATATATTATGGAGTTAAAAAAAATCAAGGCAGATAGAACAAAGTCAGACTGAAGACTGATCTTCAGACTCCTTTAGTGGTTCTTAATGAACACCTTATACGGGCTATTGGGACATATTCAGACCTCAGGCTTATAAGGAGTGATTAATGCAGCTCCCCGCCCTGGGAATCTTACTTAGGATTTGGAACTCCAGGTTGTGGGACGTGCCGGACGGTGGAGTGACTTCCCGGCCACGTTAAGCTATTTAATTGCAAATCAACAACAAGCCTCGAATACGGACGGATTTACTGTTGACGAACCAAGCCAACGAAATAAGGACAACAAACTTTGGGTCTGCACGTGAAATGTTCTGTCTCTCTTTATACCACGTACAGCCGAACATTTAGCGGACGCCCTAAACTGCTCAAAACCAGACAGAACCGACATCTAAGAAGTGCGATGGGATAGACCAGGCAAAAGCAAAATAAAAGACTTTCATATCTACTACGGCCACTTTTACCGACAAGAAACGCAGCTGCTTTTTGGGTTTGGATTCGTTGTTAGAGGTAGATTTAGGCAAGAAGGCTTTAGTTTTAACTATGTGAACGAGCACCTCACGATAATTCGCATCAAGGCTAAATTCGATAACATTATAGCCTCATATGCGTGCCTGCCCCACAGCAGAGGAGAAAGATGACTACACCAAGGACGAGTTTAACGGCCTCCTGGACAAGACATATGAGCAATTCCCTAGCTAAGACATTAAATTTGTCTTTGTGATTTTAAAGCCAAATTAAAAAGAAGAACCTTCTTTGGTGGCACAAAAGGAAGATATAGCCTGCACGGAACCACCTCCGATAACGGACTCAGGTTAATAGACTGCTACTGGGCGAAACGTTGTTATAGCTAGTACGCAGTTCTCCCATCTCGATATACACAAGGGGACATGGTGAATTCCTGGTCAATCAACCGCCAAACAGATTGACCACATTGCGATCGAAGCAAGGCACTCCTCCAGTATCAAGGGTGCCCAAACTTTCCCAGGAGCCAACGTTAATTCGGACCACTACCTTGTTGTAGCCAAGGTAGTGCTAGGGATATTCAGACCAAAGCAAAACAAGGGATTTCTATTAGGAAATTTGACGTCGGACGGCTACAGTTGCAAGAAATCACCAGGTTCTTTTCCGATCAAGTCTCTCGTACCCTATTAAACAGTCCTACGCCCGCCGCCAACTTCAAACATCGAGAGCCAGTGGAAGAATTGCCACGAATCCATCAAAGATGTAGCCTCTGACTGGCTGGGACTTGTACAACCACCACAAAAAACCTCTGCAAGTACATGCAGCCAAACAACAGGCATATAAAGCGGCGGCGCTGCGGTATTGACATAATCGGACGAACAAAGCGTGATGTAAGTGGTGCTTTCGTGAGTATTCAGAAGAAAGCCAAGAAGATGGATTTAACTGTGAGTGAGGGCAAGACCAAGCACATGTTGTCAACAAGTCGACGACACGCCGATGTCTTGGATAGACCGTCACTATATCGATACCTTCCCGTAAGAATGTATTAAGCGACATTTCAAAAATTTTAAAGGCATCGAAAAAACCCTCTGGTCCAGTTATTTACTTATGTATTTAAAAAAATAACAAGATTTGGAACGGGATTTTCAACTCAAAATACCTCTAAAGATCTGTTTATTACAACAAAATACCCAAATAAATAACTAAATAAGAGGTATTTTAAAAATTTAATTTAAAATTTTTAAAATGTCGCTTAATACATTCTTACGGGAAGGTATCGATATGTAGATAGCTCTTATTTTGAGGTGGTCAGAAACCTTGTCTCCCTAGGCCCTGCTATCAACTCAGCTGAGATCAAACAAAAAATTACTCTTGCCAATCTCTGTTTCTTTGACCTAAGAGGGAAATTTGAGGCAATGATTTGACAGATAGGGGATGAATTATAAACCACCCAAAATAATAATAGGGCCATCACGTTATTATGCTCTCATTTCAAAAAATGGCAAAATCCATAGACATAATCGGCAGAACGAGCGCGCTATACGGTGATGCATTGCATTTGTTAGTATTGAATCGAAGGCGGTGAAAATGGCATTGGCTGTCAATGAATACAAAATGTAATAATTGTATGAGTACGCAATCAAAGAAAAAGGAATCCAAACTTCATCGACTCCAGCAAACCATCACGATGGATTAGAAAGTATTTAATTAGTAAGACCCTCTCTCATAAAAAAAGGAGACTTTATACAAGGCCTGTTCCCTCATAAGACCAAGGAGACTTTATACAAGACCTTAATCATCCATGTCCTTTTGTATGGGGCAGAAGCATGGACCTTGACTCCCGACAGCATGAAACAAAGATAAAAATTAGCTTCATGCTTTAAGAGAAAGAAAAGATCCTTCTGGTTCTCCCACTTACTCCGGTTCTCGAATTCATAAATTATAACATAAACATTAAAGCCGCTGTATACTCTAAAAGCAGGGTATAGATAATTTTTTGTCTTTCATTTGTGTATTGTGTAGGTTGGTACTAAAACTGATAACGATTCTATAGAATACATGAATACAAATATTTGCCATGTTACCGGCAAATATGCATGCATACACGTTCATACGAGTATACCTATATGTTGAAAACCCATTTTGGAAGATTCCTACTATTTTCCCAAACTACCTTTGCCTTTAACACAACCAGCAGGCACTTTCACGTGCAAACAAATTAAACAAAAAAAAAAAAAAACCTTTATGAAAATGGTTAAGAAAACTCCCAATTTCAGTTGAAGGACTGTTATACTCGTACACTTGTTCACAATATTTTCAGCCTTAAAGTTTCTCAATTTATGCCTTTGGGCACTTCAGCTTCTCGCTTCTCTTTTTTACTGTTCCGCAAGTAGGTATACTGTATATCTACATCTCATGAAATCCAACACAAATTTTTACTCTTTTTGGTGAACAAAATGGGTGATTTATATTTTTTGTTTTCCTTTTAGTTCGAAAGACTTCAGTTGACTTGGGTTGAGTTCATCTTTAGAGCCAAGCAGGGAAGAAAACATGTGAAATGGATCACAATGTTTACCCTTGTTAACAACAATGTTTTGGTTTTACTGACTGTTGGCAGAGTAATGTATGTAGAGATACATGTTTGTTTTTTGTACAGCAGTGTAGGTTCTTGATTTTAACAAAAAAATCATTAGGTCGCTCGGAAGTGTAGCATCGAAGAGCAAAAAAAAAATTGCCAACAGCTATATGAGATGTGGCGCTCTGTAGCTATACATTTCTCCATTTGGCTAATGTGTAGGAAAATTGTGGAACGCTCAAATGACATTATTTATCACAGCTGTTTTTCATCATATCGAGCGCGGAATTCTTAATTTGAATAAAAATAAGACCAAAACAACAAAATTGATTTTTTGTAATAATTATTAAAAATTGATTTTTTGTAATAATTGTCTGTTGGCAAAGTGACAGCGATAGAGGTTTTGGAACTGAAAATTATAATTAAAGACTGTTCAAAGAATCAAAGCTGCCCATATCCTCCCCATATATATCTTCTCCCTAATGCACCCATACCCACCGTGGGTAATATCCGCGACATTGAGATACATATCTACCATCAGGAGCTTTTTTCCACACTCATTATGGGCGATATCATTGTCAAACCAAACTCAGCGCACGGCTTCATCAAAATATGGTCCCTGGAATTCTCCACTCTCTATGTGCCCCGGTTCCTATATACATAACCGTAGTACGTCTACTCACTGAATACGGCTCTCAAGTTTAGTCCTCTTACCAACATACTCACATTTCCAGAATCAAGAGCATCCTGGCTTGTTTCCTTCACTTTGATCGTCGAGGTCTATCATTGAACAATCCTCTGATATTACCTTACCATCTAGACACCTTAAGCTTAACACTTTGAATTCGTTAAAAAATAAAAAAACAAAGAGAATTATCAGAAGTTCTCTTCATTCATCGACTACTTCCTGCTTCCATTAACTACATTTTGTTCTTCAACTTATATTTATTTATTTTTATTTTTATTTATTTATTTAAAATCTATTTCCTTATCAATAACATGTACATAATGAATACTTCAATCTAAATGTATATACATAATTAGTAAAATAAAGAAATATTAGAAGCATTTCTTTTAACACTAACCCTCGTTACATACTTAATCCTCGTCTCTATGTACCCACCCATCGAACCTCTGATGGCTCCTCCAACGAACATATCTCTCGTGTGCTGCCTCGACTTCAACCTCTATTCTCCTTCCTTAAAACTACGTCGTCTGAATCACCCAGTCCCACAGTAACCTTAGCTTTAATTTTAATTTTTAAGTTAAGTTAAGGATTTAACTTGCATTGAGCCAAAGAAATGGGGGTTTTGGCCACACCGAAATTATATCAACAAGTTGCTTTTTGTGTAAAAGATTGAAATCAAAACAAGACTGATTTCGTTTTAAATAAAATGCACGACTGGGTCGCACGTACTTGCTCTTATGTTTAAGACACTGCGGGTTTAAGAAAATTGTTTATAAAAACATGGGAACTATGAGAGAAAAATGAAGAGAAGCATGAAATACGACATTGAAATTGGCTAAAACAGCTCTTTTGACAGTTTGAGGTGGAAAAAAAGAATGCCATCTTAATTCTTGATTGAATATGATTGTACAGGAAAAAAAAATTTAAAATCGTCGGAGCGGTTTCTTAAAAAATTAATTTTTTATATATAAAATTCTTATAACATTTTTAAGAACAAATTTTGGTATGCAAATCTAAAGTATATATTTATGTGTATATAAAAACAAAATTTGAAAAAAAAATGTCGACCCGTTTTTGAGATATCGAATTTTCAAAAAAAAAAAAATTGAAAAATTTTTTAAAAATCTAAAAACTTTTTTTTGAAAATTTTGAAATGCAATATTATTTAATCTTATCTGAAATTTGTATATAAAACAAAATCATTTTAACCCGCTAAGCCAAAAACGAGAAAATTCAAAATAAAAAAATACGTTCTATGACAGGTACTATTAATAATTTGCTAAGTGTGAAATTTTATAATTTTTGGTAGTAGATCGTACTATTTTTAGTATATTAAAAAAGTTTAATCAAAATCGTAGGAGTCGTTTTTAAGCAAAAAAATATTTTCCTTTGTGGTTTTTTAACTTTTTTATGGAAGGTACCGTTATTTTTTCATAAATGTAAATTTTTTTCTAAAAATATTTTAGAGAATACTGAAAAACTCTTAAATATCGAGTTTCAAAAAAATCGATAATGTCGTTTTCGAAATATTTGATTTTCAAAAAAAAAAATTGAAACATTTTTTAAAAATCCAAAAAATATTTTTTCTAAAATTTTGGTACACAAAACTATTTACATTTTTTGGAAGCTTCTGTATAAAAAAAATAATTGAAATCGGTCGTATCGTTTTGAAGAAAATCAAAAATTAAAAAATGGTTCTTTGGGAGGTACCATTAATAACCATTTATGAAAAATGGTTTTCCACCCCAATTTCAAAACTAAATAGCCCAAATTGGGATTTATCGCCAATCAGAATTGGAAGATTAGTTTAGACACCACTTTCGTTTTAAACTTTAGTTCAGCAGAATAGTTCAAGGTTTAAACGAGTCTGTAAAACAGGGGGTAGGACTTTTAACCTTTTTTGATATGAAATGTGACTATTCGAGTTCCTCCCAAACACAGAATACGAAATTCGATAAAAAAAACCAGCAAAACAACATTTTTTATTATTTTCAATGCAAATTTGTAATTTCAGCTTATTTTTACTTGCGATTATAGGTACTATAAGCAAGTTTTGGATTCGTGCAAAAAAAAAATTTTGAGATAACAATCAAACATGATATTACGATGATAGAGAACACCAAAAAAGTGGGTGGCACAATTCTGTCTGTCTGTCTGTCTGTCTGTCTGTTCGTCTACAGCCTAAACGGCTCGATCGATTTTCTTCAAACCTGGTACTTAGTGGTTTTTGGTGATTCTGCCGACACGTTTTTTTCATTTTTTTTTAGAACCAAAAATAACGGTACCTGTCATACAATTTTTTTTAACAATTTTACATAACCGTATTTTTCTCAAAAACCGCTCGACAACTTTTCTTAAAAAAAAAAATCAATAAATTTATTTTAGTAAAGGCTTTCTTTGGGTGGAAAACCATTTTTCATAAATGGTTATTAATGGTACCTCCCAAGGAACCATTTTTTTAATTTTTGATTTTCTTCAAAATGGTATGACCGATTTCAATTATTTTTTTTATACAGAAGCTTCCAAAAAATGTAAATAGTTTTGTGTACCAACATTTTTGAAAAAATATTTTTTGGATTTTTAAAAAATATTTCAAAATTTTTTCGGAAAATCAAATATTTCGAGAACGGCATCATAGATTTTTTTGAAACTCGATATTTAAGACTTTTTTAGTACTCTCTAAAATATTTTTAGAAAAAACTTTACATTTATGAAAAAATAACGGTACCTTCCATACAAAAGTGAAAAAACCGCAAAGGAAAATATTTTTTTGCTTGAAAACAACTCCTACGATTTTGATTAAACTTTTTTCATATACTAAAATTAGTACGATCTACCATCAAAAATTATAAAATTTTACACATAGCAACTATTAGTAGTACTTGCCATAGAACGTATTTTTTTTATTTTGAGTTTTCTCATTATCGGCTTAACGGATTTAAATGAATTTTTTTATATACACATTTCAGATAAGACTAAATAATATTGCATATCAAAATTTTCAAAAAAAAAGTTTTTGGAATCTTAAAAAAAGTTTCAAACTTTTTTTTTGAAAATTCGATATCTCAAAAATGGGTTGACAATTTTTTTTTCAAATTTTGTTTTGATATACACATAAATAAAAAGTTTAAATCTGCATACCAAAATTTGTTCTTAAAAATGTTTCAAGAATTTTATATATAAAAAATTAATTTAAAAAAAAAACCGCTCCAACGATTTTAATTTTTTTTTCCCATACAATCATATTCTATCATGATTGTTCTGCTTCATGATCAATTTGCAAACAGCATAGGGCAGCGGTTCCCAAACTTTTTAAGCTGTGGAACCCTAAACAATGCCCAAATATATTTCGGAACCCCTTCCTGACAATAGCAAAAAATGAAAAACAACACATTTCAAAATCAATTTTTATTTAGTGTGAGGAATTAATCTGTTTCATTGTTTGATTTATAATTATTTTTAAAACTAACTTCTACGTCCGAAAGTCTTATTCGCATATCTGGCAGAGTCCAGTCTCGATCTGTATTTAGTTTTTGTGTAAGTATACGCTGAAAAGCCTACTTCACAGCGCAAAGCCTACTTCCAAGGTACCAAATTTAATATAGCTTTCTTGGCAAGCTCAGGGAATTCATTCTTAAGCTAGAACTATAATGCTCGGAAGGGCACTTAAGTGGTCGAAAGAAAACAAGCGAATGCACAGAAAGCATAATGACGCGGCTATAATGGCGGAGTGGAAGGTTCGTCAAGTTTCGTTCAACTTTGGTTACTTAAGTAAAACTGACATTTGGTGAAATAGGAATGCCAAAAAGAGATAGATGATAATAACATTATGGGTGCGTTCCCCTTCTGACGGTACGGAAAGCTACTTTTCGTTGGTTTTTGACATTAACTTCGATGCCCTTCCGACTATTATAGTTCTATCTTTAATAAAAATCCTAAATTCGTTTAATGATACAGAATCAAATACAAATTTTGATGAAGAGGAGCTCTGCAGATCAATCAGGGACTCGTATTCCTGTATACTCAGGGTCATAGGCTTGATAGTTTTAATTAGAAATGCATTTTGTACCCACTCGATGTCAGTATTTGTATCTGGAAAGTAATCCAGCATGGATCTTTCGAGACTAACCAAATGGAGAGCAATAACATTGCTAATATCTGCTCTGAGTTCAAGCATGTTTTCTTCCAAGAATTCATGTAAGACTGGAAGACACTCAAAATTTTTCTTTTGTAAACATGAAATAGTCCAGTCATATTGTAATTTTACCATGCAAATTGTGGGGTAGTTTTGATTTGTTCGCACCTTTATGTTTTCAAGGGTCCTGAATCCGAATCTGAGGTTTGCCAACAAAATTTCATGACGCAACATGGAAAAAATGCAAAAAATTATGCAAAAATGCATTTTTTTTTAGTTTTTCACTTATGGCTCTAAAACTACCAACTATTCGAAAATTACATCAAGCTACAATTGAAAGCATACACAATTTCCAATTAACCCTATTCAAGGTTTTTTTCTGCGACAACCCATTTAGACTCAAGCGCTAGTCGAAAATTGATGTATTTTTACTGTTTTCGAAAATCCACTCGAAAGCGCTTAGAAATTACTTTTTGAATTTTTGTCTGTAACATCAACCAAGATATATTTTTCTGATGGTCTTTGAGGCGCTGAGTTCGAATCTGGCATTGAAATTGCTCTATCACGTCACGTTTTTGAGATATTCAAATCTAAAAATTAAAAATAAATGCATTTTGTATACAAAATTGGGGAGGTAATTTTTTTCGAAAAAATGTTTATGGTCATTCTGAAGTGTGAACATTTTGCTTCAAAATTCTATTTGAAACTTTCAATAACCTCCATTCGCCTTCGAGAAATCTATGGTTTTCATTCTACTACCTAATTCGAAAAGTTCAGCCAATTTGTGCTCAAAAGGGTAAATTGTGGGATTTTTCACAAAGTTATTTCTTAGCGCTTTGGAGTAGATTTTCGAAAACAGTAAAGTTACGTCAATTTTCGATTAGCGCTTGAGTCCAAATGGGTTGCTGCAGAAAAAACTTTGGATAGAGATATATTGGAAATTGTATATACATGCAATGGTACTTTGATGTAATTTTCGAGTCATTCGTGAAAAACTCCCAGGAAATGCATTTTTGCATAATTTTTTGTGTTTTTTTCCATGTTGCGTCACGAAATTTTGTTGGCAAACCTCAGATTCAGATTCAGCAACCCCGAAAACATACAGGAAGGAAAATATCAAAACTACCCCACAATTTGGTCGCAAAGCTTGAAATTAATTTTGTTTTTCAAAGCTGCCAGTTTGTCTCTCGCAAAAATACTGTAATTGATTTTTCCTGCAGAGCTGTAGCAGTTTCGTTGATCTTCTCGAAAATGTCTACAAGATAAGCTAATTTTGTAATCCATTGATCTTCATCATGCAATACATCAAAGAGGTTTGCAGTTGAGGACAATTTGTTTTCCAGTTTGAACACATTCAACTCATCACGAAGTTGAAATAACCTGGATAAAGCTTTCCATCTGGAAAACCATCGAATTTCAGTATGAAGAAGAAGCGATTCGTACTAACTGCCTATATCTTTACACACTAATTTAAACAATCTCGATTGGAGAGGACGACTCTTAACAAAATTTACTATTTTCACAGCTTCACAGAGAACTTTTTTTAAATCATTTGGCATTCTTTTCAAGTGCATAACGATGGAAAATACAATGACTGCTGGTATTTCTAGGAGCAAAGTTTTTAATATTTGAAACAACCCCTCTAACCTTTCCCACCATTGCTGCATATATCAATACATTTTCCCCAATTAATGATGTGTTTACTCATGAAACAGTTTATGACCTTGAAGTTCACACTTCGATTAAAAAATATAATGAAAGCTTCAAAAAAAAAAATTTCAATTTTTTTTTGTGGAAATTTGTAATTATTTTTCTTTTATTGTTTGTATTTTACTGTTTATACTTCAAGAAATTTGTGGAACCCTGAAAACTCTCCCACGGAACCCCAGGGTTCCGCGAAACACACTTTGGGAACCGCTGGCATAGGGGATCTCAGGTTTATAAAGCTCTCAATTTCAAGTTTATCTCTGCATTCGTTCCAGTTTGTTCTCTTATTCACGAGCTTAGGATTACTTTTTTCTATTATTTCCACTTCACCCAGTGATATAATTACTGTAGTATGATCTGATCATAAATCGTAATTACCTTCGACACCTTATATGATTTCGTTTAATTTCTTCAACTTCGAAAAAGTCTATAAGGTCTGGTATTTTGTTAGTGTCAGATGGCACATATGTTGGGAAACCAGAAGAATAAAAATTTGCAGTTGTATTTACGGTCTGCTTGGTGGTTTGTGGTTATGAGCCTAGATCCCCATTGGGTGTGTTTAGCATTGAAGTCGCCAACAAGGAAGCTATGTCCTAACAAATTAAGGAGTTCTGCAATGTCTTCTTCAGTTGGAGAGCGCCTCGGAGGGCAGTATATAGCTGCTATCTTAAACTCTTTCTTTTTATATTATACCAATTAGAGGTCTGCATGAATATATTCATTTCATCTACTCACACTGTTCCACTACTTCAGTGCACTCAATTTACAACACAATTTGAATTAGTGCACTCACAATATGGGAACACAAAAAAAAAAAAAAAAAAAACCAGTACAACATTCACTCTCTGATAACAGAACGGGTGCAGTGCTTGTTTCTTTTCTCTTTCGTGGGTGCTTGTAACAAATCAAATGAGTGCACTTCTTTCGCTCTGTATTATTATGAATACTCATATTATAGTTTGAATATTCATAGTACCTATGTTTTGAATATTCACAGTTTGTTTGTGAGTGCAATTCTATTGCTATTTGGATTTGATTTTAAAATTGGAGGAAAGGTATATCTATACCATTTAAAGTGAAAATGTATTTGAATAATGTTAGTTCAATTTTGATCAAATAAAAGATTAAACCTGGATTTTTAAAGAAAAAATTTAATTTCACTTAGGAGCTGGCAAATAATGACTCGGGTGTTGCAATGGAAAAATATTTCTGGTGGATGGCAGCGCGGTGGCACGCGGTATGGTCAATTCAGAACTCTTAATCAATTAAGGTATTAAAACCCAAATTATTTTTGTGATCGATTCAATCTTGTAAAAAATACTGACTGTTATAGGTCTAACGTTTGGAATACATTTTGTTTAGTTGAAAATAAAAGTACATGAACGCATACATTTTTTTTTAATTAATTTTTACTATAGCAGTGTTTGATTTTTCATTTGTTAAGAAGGCATCTGGGCGAGAGGTCATGGATTGTCCATTCGGTTTCTCAGTCCAGTGAGTGTTATGTTAATAATTCTACACTTTACCCTCGTCTTAAAAAAACATGCTTTTACCAAAGATATTTTTAGGGGCTCTTTTTAATCTTTGTTCTATTGACTAATGAAACATTTATTCGAAGTTTAATTGACAAACTTCTATTTTCATACGGTTTTCGGTAGTATTTTACCTGATATGTACTTAAAAAAAAGTCATGATTACGTAAAAAGGTCTATAACTTTTGAGCGATCGTATATTTTTACGGACCGACTTAAGGAGAACTTAAATGAAAGACGTTATTTTTACCACTGATCGCTTGACAAAAATGATTTATGCTTTTATTTCATTGAAAGCTTTTATATATATATGTATAAATTCAAGTTGGTTAAAATGATATGTAAACATAATACTGGGAAGTTAAATAAATTATGGCGATTGGTCGAATTGAGGCGTCAAATTTGAAATAAATAAGAAAATGTTGAAGTGGCTCTTTTCTGTTCCAACAACTTTTCTTTGGGGTAGACGTATCATTTTGGATTTGTTGTCATTAGATTCAACATTCAAAGCTACCCTTAAAACATGTATCTTATGATCAGGTTGTTCGAGAACAAATATTTCATATTTCAGTTTGTTAGACCTCCAACTTCCCCCCGTCTCCACGGCTTCAAATGCATCTTCAAAGAAAGCTAATGCATGTAGTAGGTACATGTATCGTGACATCGAATATCAAAGTACGGCATGCATGGCAGGTTTTGTTTTAAGCATTTTGGAGGGGTGGGGGTTAAAAAGTTCTTTTTTCTTATTTTCAGGATTATAACCTCTTTAATTAACTAAATTTCTGTACCTAAACATCACAATCTTGACGGTCTGATTAATTGAACTCAATATATAAGCATTTTACGTCAACCTTATCATCTCTTTTTTGAAGATTTTCAACAAAACAAAAAATCAACAAAAATAAAGTATCTACAAAAACGCCGATAGTGTTTGCTCAAAAGCCTTATATAAATTATGGGTCACATTTATCGGATCACTAAGATAAACGTCTTAAGACTTAGGGAAAATGACATAAATAGGAAAACAAGCTGGTTTGGACCCCCCACCCCTGCCATAGTTTTAGAAAAAAATCTGCCAGACTTTTGTATTCGATATCACGATAAATGTACCTATAATCCCTCATACTCCGATTTTGGTTCTCCATCTGTTCCCAAAATATGCTGTCGGCTCTTGGTCTATTAGTTAAACCTTTGTTATGTAAATATTATAATTTTTTGGAAAATGCGTTACTATTTTTTGGCGCAAAAACTATGAAAACACTCAGTCCCCTGGCCTCAGGACCCTTGCATCTTTGACTGACTGCCATCAGACATTTTCAATTAATACTGTTTTTCCTTGAAAATACTTACTTGTAAAACAAAAAGCACATTAAAGTTTGTTTATCTTTACATAATAAAAAACAAGAAAATGTTTCTATGTCCATTATAGACTTTAAAATCATCCAATCGATGTGCCCCGAACCAGTTTCATAAGAAAGAAAATAATGCGAAGATGGTGTTAGACATTTGACCACTAAAACAAGGCATTAGGCACTTTCGGTCCATTCATAAAGTCGATTTTAGAATTTCCCATACAAAAACTTCTTTTTTTTCCAACAAATAAATCAAAACGTACCTATTTCTTTTTTAAACGTAGTAATACAAGTAAACGATCCGTTGATCGTGTAACACAAAAAAATATGATTTTCTAAGGACCTAACAACTGGTCCCAATTAAAACACAATAATTCCAACGTTATAAAAGTTTTCTTTATTAGAGTGCGACTGCACTTGGTAACGATACAAAGACAAGTCACGCTGAATCTCAAATCTAAAATATAATACAATTTGAATTTAATAATTTAAATGCTTAATATGCATTTCCCATGCGGACCCATTTCAATAGGCATTGCCCTCGCATCAGATTTCCCGGTGGGAAACAATCCAAAGGTGTGCACCGGATACTCATGTGCATCGTCTGCACTTTACTGTTGGCTGTGTCAATGCCTGATGTGATAACTTACACGTTGCGTATCCGCTAATTCAATAAATATTTACATACAACATACATAATTTATATACTAACAGTGCTATTTATAAACCCATTCCAAGCGATGTCTAACTTTAGACACCTGTCCAATTCCAAAATGTTATTTATAAATACTTAGCACCGATTGACTAACTTATCCACTGAAATTGGTTGTCCAAATCTTATTTCAAAGTAGACACGTTTAATGAATAAGGTGGGCAAATATTTCTGGTTTTCTAATTTTCTAGTTTTGAATTGAATGAAAAGCTAGTTGAACGTGCCCCAAAGCGTACTAAAATTCATTAATTCATTCAAAAATGAATAAATACAGGCATGTCAGTGAATAAATGAGGCCACATTTGGGCAATTGTTGGAATGCGTTTATAAATAACAAGTTGACTAAACTATTTAGGCATTGACTAGCTGGACAGCTGCCCAAGCGTGTTCTAAGCAAATCTAATAAATATGACTGTAAATATACAGAAAATATCATTCCAATACACATTGCTTGCTATTGCTATTGATAAAACACACAGCATTCTCTCAAGACCACCCAATCTAAATTATGAATATTCACTTTTTTTGTGAGTACACCTGATTCAAATTGTGAATATTCACAAATGAGTATTCATTCTCTTTGGGTACAATGCGCTGTGGGTTTGTATGAAAATGAATATTCAACTCATATTGTTTCCAAACAGCAAGTAGTACACTCATTCTCATTTCAAGAAGTGAGTAGAATGAGTTGAGTGCAGCAAATATTATTGAATGTCTCAAATCTAGTTTTAAGACATTCATGCAGACCTCTAATACCAATACTAATTTTTATTTCATGCATATTTTCATTAGTAAACTTTGGTTCTTCATAGTGTGTTAAGCACTTTCTTGTAAGTCTCTGATCCTTCCTTAGCCTTGTCAGCTGTGTCCGGAGCGTGATAACACGTACAGTTTGGTAATTTAGTATCAAGACTTTGTTCTATAGCGAGGTAAGATTCGGACACCTAACAAATGTCTATATGCTCTATGTGTAAAAAGATGTTTAGTTCTGATACATGTTGTAAAAGACCATTTGTGAGTTTTAATTAAAAAAAAAAATAAATGTTCCTTTCGAACGAATAAAATCGATTTACTAATTTTTGTGCATCATGTTTGTGTGGGGATATTTTTGGCTCTAAGAAATTTCAATTTGGGCTCCACTCGTCATAAAAAATCTGGCAAACACTGCATATAAGGACAGGAGGAGTAAAAATACTTCATTTCTGTTACGAAGAGGTTATTCAATTATCAAAAATATGTGTATCATAAAATACAACGATAAAATACGGCAATACGACTTTTGAGCGTTTTAATTTAATAAAGGAACAGCTCGGTCTTTAATCTACTAAAGATCTAATCCAGTTTAGTTGTCCCAAGGCTCAAAGAGTCAGTTTTCCTCGAACCTTTTCAATTCTTAAAATATTGTAATGACTTTCCATACTTGAACTATAACGACTCCGAATAGCAAACAAACGGGTACAATGAAGCTTATGGTCGCAGTGCAAACATACCCCTTAACTATAATTATAGCGACTCTCAAACGAAGAAGCGTCATCTTCCGGATTATAGCAAAGAAACAACTGTCAAATAAAATCTTTATAAATGGGAATTATGGGCAATTTCACATAATCACAGCAATATTCCTAAACCAGTAAAGCTAACTTATTTAGTTTACTTTAGATGGCGCTTACAGTCCAGGGTGGACTACGGCCTCAACCAATAAGCCAGTTCGGTCCCTAGCTAGCTGCCTCCAGTAAAGCTTAAGATATTATATTAAATAATTTAAACAAAATAAGAAATTTTCACTTTTGATTGAAACAAAACAAGACCTGATAAGGCATACATAAGTACAGATAATTCTATCTCTTATACAGGGTGTCCCGTAATGAGTGGATAATACTGCAACTGGTGATAGCAGGCCTTATGACTGCTCAGAAAAGAAATATAAAAAAAAAAATTTTCTTGTGGTCTCCATGGTATAATTTATTTTCGAAAAATGTTAAAAAATTCAGGGTCTTCTAAAATACCTAATTACAACGGCCACCCATAAAGGATTCTTATTATTTTTGTATTTTTATAATATTTTTGAATAACCATTCTAAATGATGGGTAGTAAATTTTAACACCAGCTGATGCAATTTTTGTGTTATAACTTTTTAAAATTATTTTTTTATTCAAAAATAATTCAATATTTTTTTCACGAAAGTTTGAAAAATAATAAAGGGGAAAAAATGTATGAGAACATAAGTGGCAAATTTGATAAAAATTGGCCTGTTTAATGTACTTTCCAAAATGGTATAACACATGTTTTTGTTTACAACCATAACCAATAAAATTGGCATTTAATCTACTAAAGTAGTTTTTTAACATTTTATCAGATGAAATTAAGTTACTTAATTAAGTGAACACTACGACGACGAATGAACGACTCATATTGTTTTTTTAATTTTTATTGCATTTCAAAATAACCGTTCCTAAATTAAGGTGATAACATTTAACACAAGTTGCTGGATTTTTTTTTTAATAATTTTTTTAATTAATGTTTTAATAAAAAAATGATTAAATATTTATTTTCATCAAAGTTTGATGACAACAAAAATTGAGTTGTAAGGAAAAGTCAATAGATATACCAGTGTCACTATTATGTCTGCTAAATTCACTAACTACAATAATAGTATGCACTTTCAAAAAGGTTTTGAATTAGGTATGGGAAATGCGATAAATAAAAACAACAGTATTAAAAATTATGATTTATTTGTATTTTTAAATAAATTTATATCAAGTGTTCAAACTGTCCCCCATTCACTGTGATACAGGCACCTTCTAATGAAGGACCTCTCAATTTCATTCAGCACAATACCATCAATTTCTTCTCGCGGTAAACGTCCTCCAGTAGTGCTGCAAAGTCCCTTACCAGGCATTCGTCCTTCTGAAAAACATTGGTGGACTCTGATGAACACTCGATAGTTCGGATGTCGCGCATTTGGATATCGCTCTCTATAGAGTGCTGCAGCTGCGTGAGCGCTTCCTCTGCATTCCCCGTATATTAAATGCATATTTGCATACTCCAGCGGCGTATACTGTGACATTCTTAATCAGTATTAATTTAATCAAATTCAAAAATTCGTTTAATTGACGAAACCAGTATAACAACGTTATATGTTATGTAATAACAGAGAATTGACAATATTTGCAAATAATACTTTGTTATGCATTGTAATGCCTATTTTATTACAAGTCAATTTTGATTTGAGAAAGTGTTAAAAATCTTCTCTAGTAGATTAAAACCAAATTTAATGTGTTATTGCTGTAGATAGAAGCTTGTTACCATTTGGGAAAGTACATTAAAAGCAGATTTTTTTAACATTATTTGCCACGAAAGTTTTTAGTTTTTTTTTCTTTTTTATTAACTGACAAACTTTGATGAAAATAAATATTTAATCATTTTTTTATTAAAAAGTTAATTAAAAAAATTATTTTAAAAAAATCCAGCAACTAGTGTTAAATGTTACTGCCTTTATTTAAGAACGGTTATTTTTAAATGCAATAAAAATTAAAAAAAAAAACAATATGAGTTATTCATTCGTCGTCTTAGTGTTTACTTAACTTTGTTACTTAATTTCATCTGAAAAAATGTTAAAAAACTACTTTAGTAGATTAAATGCCAATTTTATTGGTTATGGTTGTAGACACAAACATGTGTTATACCATTTTGGAAAGTACATTAAACAGGCCAATTTTTATCAAATTTGCCACTTATGTTCTCATACATTTTTTTCCCTTTATTATTTTTCAAACTTTGGTGAAAAAAAATATTGAATTATTTTTGAATAAAAAAATAATTTTAAAAAGTTATAACACAAAAAATGAATCAGCTGGTGTTAAAATTTACTACCCATCATTTAGAACGGTTATTCAAAAATATTATAAAAATACAAAAATAATAAGAATCCTTTATGGGTGGCCGTTGTAATAAGGTATTTTAGGAGACCCTGAATTTTTTAACATTTTTCGAAAATAAATTATACCATGGACACCACAAGAAAAATATTTTTTTTATAATTTTTTTCTGAGCAGTCATAAGGCCTGCTATCACCAGTTGCAGTATTATCCACTCATTACGGGACACCCTGTATACCTACCTTTTTTATATCTACACAGACTAAGAGCTGTTCCAAATTTTAAATATTATCAAAATAAAGATAATTGAATCCCTATTCTCTTTATGAAAGTTTTCTTCTTCATCAAATATTTAAAAGGGTCATTTTTAAGGAAAAACTAAATCGATAAATTCCATAGAATTGTTAGTAAATACCAATAAACAAAAAATTCGGTAAAATATTTTTACAAACCTACCTATAGACATATGTACATCATATGGGACCGATCGTTTACCTTATTTTCGGACATATTTTCCATTTCAACTGTTGCATTATTCATAATTCTAAGAGGGTTGATTTAAGAAATTGTATTCTCTTAGTTTTAAAAGTTTGTTTGGGTTTGGCTTGAAAAAGGTAAAAACAACATTTCATGAAAATGATGTAGGTATAGTACCTATACCTATATAGGGCATTGATGTGAAAATAAATGTCTTGTAAGCATATGAAAATGGAGAATGTTGAAAATTATATACGGAGGCATATCTCGAAGTGAACATTTTAATAAGAAAATGCATGATGTTATGTCATTTAATTAGCAGTACGAGAAATAACATAATGGTAAAGAGATGTCCGTATTAACACTGTGGGCCCAAGAAATCTTAAATCCAAATTAATTTCGCATCCAATGGTGCAGTGGGGCTCTAACCCCACTCCAGCCAGTGATGCCAGATGAGATTTCTAGAATCCTACCAAATTCCAAAAAAAATCCCACCATTTTTGTACTGGGAGAAAAAAGAAACCACCATAACTTTTTCAGAAAGTTGGCTCTGCAGTCTGCACTCTTGGCACTTCATAATTGCAAACAAAGTATGTCATATAATTTGTCAGTTACTGTTGAAGAAAGTCGACTTGTCCTAGAAATTGGTCAGAAGGTAGAAAACTTGTAATCAAGACTTAAAGTTTCTTAAGGTCACGCACGATTTTTGCCACCTTATTCGAGGAATATTCTTAAAAAAGGTCACTTAACGGTCATAAGAGCTCAGCTAGTTTCAGTAGTTGGTCTGTCATAGATTTTTATGAATTTTTAATTATTTCTAATTTTTTTCAAGGTCAGTGGTTTTTTTGGTAACTCATTTGTGTAGAATTCACAAAAAAAATTATTATTATTTAAATTGTTAAATTTAGCATTTTTATATATTCTACGCGACCACCGAGATATTTTCTGCGAACTGCCAAATACTTATTCGCAATCCACAACATCAGGACGCATTCCACAAATCTGCGAATGAAAAATTCGCTCGAATTTAACCTCAATTTCTTTTTAGCACCCATTTGATGCTGGTATGACTATTCGCGTCTGTCGGCGACCACCCATATGAAAGATGTGTCAAAACTCACGACCATTCGCAATTATACGCAGTTCGCTATATTCAGCTCATATGAAAGGCACTTTACAGGCAGCTAAAATTATTATGCAGAATAGCTAGGTTTCATCCAATTCATTGGCTTTGATTACCAATATCTTAAAGAATTATGACGCCGTACAAAATTCAAGGACAGTTTTGGAAAGGAGAACGGGTCTAAAATTGCATGGGTTGCGTGGTTGCGTTCCATCGTTGTTCCAAAATTAAATCTAGATTTCCCTTTATCTTATGCAGATACTAATGTAATACTTTATGACCTATATCATTGGAAAGGTCTCAATGAGAACTATTTTTTCTTGTATGGTAATAAGTCTGAATCTCGTGCAGGGAAAGTGTAATAGCCCATAATAACTATTGCACTGCACTTAAATTCCTTATCGCTGTACAAGTTGCGTCCCCAGTACTGTAACACTTTCTGAATAATATGAAATCTGAAAGCATAAATCTGTATCTTGTGCAGGAAAAGTGTTATAGCCCAATAACAACCAGAGTTATATCTGTGGTAATAAGTTAAAAGAGCTTATGTCGACATAAGTGAACATGGATTTTTTGCTTAACATGTTCACTTTTCATTCAGTTTTGTTTTAGTCCGGGTCTCATTAACAGTTTAATTTAAAGAAATCATAGTATAGCTTGAGTCTTTTTGGGCGAAAATTGCAAGTTGAGTTAAAATCGTTCAAATCTTAAAAAGAATACATTTTTTTAAAACAGCTTATGTCATGAAATAAGCTATTATGACAAATTTAATTGAAAGATATTGGCACGAGTACGATAATTTTGGCGCCAAAAATTGATAACGGTTTTTTGTAAAGAGGTCTAAAACAAAAATTTTTTAATATGGGAGGGGCCTATCTCGCCCCGTTTAGGAAGTAGAAGCAATTTAAGAAAAAATTACTTAGAATGTAAAAATGTATTAAAAAACAACGGCAGCACTTAAAATGAATTACTATAACGTATTTAGCCAGAAGTATGTTCTTTAATCCTAGATTAAAATTAAATTATTTAAGTCAATAGTTTAAAAATAAAATGCACGACTGGGTCGCACGTACTTGCTCTTATGTTCAAGACACTGCGAGTTTAAGAAAATTGTATATACAAACATGGAAATTATGAGAGAAAAATGTAGAGAAGCATGAAATACGACAATTTAAATTAGCAACAACTCTTTTGACAGCTTGAGGTGAAATAAAATGCACGACTGGATCGCACGTACTTGCTCTTATGTTCAAGTTGTGTGGGGCTTAAGAACTTTAAAAAATATTCAAGTAATTATAGAAAAAGCATAAAAAGCATTTAAATCGTTCTTTTAATTGTATAAACAGCCTGATAAATAACTTAGAGCTCAAAAAAAAGTATGCCATCTGATTACTTGAAAAAATATGAATATATGCAAAAAAAAAAATTTAAAATCGTTGAAGCCGTTTTCTTAAAAATTAATTTTTTATATATAAAATGTTTGTAACATTTTCCAAAAAAAAAATTGGTATGCCAATTTTGAGTATATATTAATATACATTTAAAACAGAAATTTCAAAACAATTCATCAACCCGTTTTTGAAATATTGAATTTTCAACAAAAAATTTTGAATCTTTTTTTAAAAATCCAAAAATTATTTTTTCAAAAATTTTGGTATGCAGTATTATTAATATTTTAACAAAAATTTTGTGCAAAAAATTTCATTGAAATCGGATGAGCGGTCAATGAGAAAATCAAAAATCAAAAACACCGTTATATGGCAGGTACCGTTAATAAATGCTTTTGGTGATTTTTTTTTTTACTAAAAGGTACATCATATCTACAATAATACACTGATTTTTTTTTATCAAAATCGTTGGAGCCGTTCTTGAGATAAATAAGTTTCCCTTAACGGTTGTATGGCAAGTACCGTTATTTTTTGAGCCAAAAAAATAATTTCAATTTCCCCTCTGGAGAGTTACAAAAAAACCTTAAGTTCAAAATTTGAAGAAAATCGCTTTAGTGGATTAGGCTGTAGGTTGAGGTACGGACAGACAGACAGACAGACAGACAGACAGACAGACATACAGAATTTTGCCACCCACTTTTTTGGTGTTCTCTATCATCGTAATGTCATGTTTGATTGTTATCTCGAATTTTTTTTTTGCACGAATCCAAAACTTGCCCTATAGTACCTATATCGCAAGTAAAAAAGTATGCCATCTTAATTCATGATGTTATATGATTGTATGGGAAAAAAAAATTTAAAATCGTTGGAGCGGTTTTTTTTTTAATTAATTTTTTATATATAAAATTCTTAAAACATTTTTAAGAACAAATTTTGGTATGCAGATTTAAACTATATATTTATGTGTATATAAAAACAAAATTTGAAAAAAAAATTCATTTAAATCCGTTAAGCTGATAACGAGAAAACTCAAAATAAAAAAATACGATCTATGACAGGTACTACTAATAGTTGCTATGTGTAAAATTTTATAATTTTTGATGGTAGATCGTACTAATTTTAGTTTATGAAAAAAGTTTAATCAAAATCGTAGGAGTCGTTTTCAAGCAAACAAATATTTTCCTTTGCGGTTTTTTCATTTTTGTATGGAGGGTACCGTTATTTTTTCATAAATGTAAAATTTTTTCTACAAATATTTTAGAGAGTTCAAAAAAAGTCTTAAATATCGAGTTTCAAAAAAATCTACGATGCCGTTTTCGAAATATTTGATTTTCCAAAAAAAATTTTGAAATATTTTTTAAAAATCCAAAAAAAAAAATTTCAAAAATTTTGGTACACAAAACTATTAACATTTTTTGGAAACTTCTGTATAAAAAAAAATAATTGAAATCGGTCATACCGTTTTGAAGATAATCAAAAATTAAAAAAATGGTTCCTTGGGAGGTACCATTAATAACCATTTTTGAAAAATGGTTTTCCACCCAAAGAAACCCTTCATTAAAATAAATTTATTGAATTTTTTTTAAGAAAAGTTGTCGAGCTGTTTTTGAGAAAAATACGATTATGTAAATTTGCAAAAAAAAAAATGTATGGCAGGTACCGTTATTTTTGGTTCTAAAAAAAAATGAAAAAAACGTGTCGGCAGAATCATCAAAAACCACTATGTACCAAGTTTGAAGAAAATCGATTGAGCCGTTTAGGCTGTAGACGAACAGACAGACAGACAGACAGACAGAATTGTGCCACCCACTTTTTTGGTGTTCTCTATCATCGTAATATCATGTTTGATTATTATCTCAAAATTTTTTTTTTGCACGAATCCAAAACTTGCCTTATAGTACCTATAATCGCAAGTAAAAATTCACATGCAAACTCAAAGTTCTGATTAAAAAAAAGAAAGTTTAGACCAATTTTTTTCAAAATTGTGAAATTTAAAGTGTGGTGAATCGAATACAAAAAACCAATTGGTTTTAGGTCTTCTAGTTTTTGAGAAAATTGAAAATTACTAATACTACTTTCTTATTAATTTTTTTTTTGTTACTTACATACATAAATACAGCACCCAGTATTACGGCGTATAAACAGTGAAATATTTTTCAAATGCAACCCCCTGTTTGGGCACATTATATAATTTGGGGTAGGTGCGAGGGTGCATGCAAAGTTTTTAGTGCATTTAAAGAATCTGGATTTAAAGAAATTTTGAACTTTCTTTATATCCAATGCCAACAGTTGTTTTCTGTATATCCATATACGTGGCGCAAAGTTGCACATTTGAAATTTTCAGACATAAAAATGTAATGTATTATAAGAAAATCACATACTACATAATGTGTTGTGACCCGAGAGCCACAACTATTCTCATCTCAAACCCCAAATAAACCTTGCACTATCATTCATTCGGAGCCAACTCCCATCGACCAGTCATCCAACCAAAAGAACCACGAAATAAAACACCAACCAAGCATAATTTCCATTTCGTTCTTATTATAGAACAATGCTTCACTTATGCACGCCACAATGACTCAAGCCATATGCGCACCTCTATTGTAACGAATGCAGAAATGTAAACAAACAACTGCACTACAATAGAGTAGCTATGTCAAGTGCAATGTGTAACACGAAACCTCCGAACTGCGATCGATGATGACACACCCAGAAGTAGAAGTACTTGAGTGGGTCACCATACGATCGGCATAAATGTTTAAGCATGTTCTACGTAACGATAAATGAAGAATTATGACCACGGTGTGTGGCCTGGTGGACTGAATTGTGGCGACATGGTTCTCGGGATGGTAAGTGACCTGGTTTTGGTATGGTTTTGGTGATGGTAAGTCATTACTTATGAAAAATAATAAATAGAGAACCAAATGGGAAGAAGGGCAGAGTTGATTTTAGGATACTAGAAGATAAGGTCGCAGCCCTGCTATAGACAGCGGGCCTTACTCTTTAAAAATAAAACGAAGAAATAAAGATACAAATACAAAATACTTCAAACCTACTTTTATTTAAAAATCTCACATTAACTCTCCGTTCCTGCTCTTCCCGTATGAAAAACGGAAGCACGGCTAGCGAACGTAACAAATGTATGTAATGCAATTCTAATGTTCAAAGTATGCATACCTACTTATCATAAAAAAAAAAATGTGTGAGTACCGGGACTCGCGTTGAAGATGTGTAAACATATGATTTCACCTAAGGTTAAGGGATCAGGTCATTGTTGCTTTTGTCATTATACTGCCAGCTTTCCAATCGTGTAAGGATACAAAATAGGACACAAAAAATTAAATTTCTAGAAAAAATGCATCAAAATCTTGATGTCTCAAAATTTATGTCAGATATCTCTGTCAAAATATAATTGCAGAGAAATATCTCTGAAATCCAATTAAGAGGCAAAACGGAGTGACTCCATTAGATATTTTATGTCAAGATGAGCATTCTGACAGACATTTATCTACTGTGGAGTCAGGGTGTAAGGAGGTTTGGATTGCTCCGCCTCCGCTCGGCATCCGCTCCGCCCCCGCTCCACCTCCACTCCGCCTCCACTCAGCATCCCAGCATCCGCTCGGTATCCGCTCCCCCTCCGCTCGGCATACGCTCCGCCTCCGCTCGGCATACGCTCCACCTCCGCTCCAACTCCGCTCCGCCTCCGCTCCGCCTCCGCTCCGCCTCCGCTCCGCCTCCGCTCCGCCTCCGCTCCGCCTCCACTCCGCCTCCGCTCCGTCCCCGCTCCACCTCCGCTCAGCATCCCAGCATCCGCCCGGCATCCGCTCCGCCTCCGCTCGGCATACGCTCTGCCTCCGCTCCACCTCCGCTCCGCCTCCGCTCCGCCTCCGCTCCGCCTCCGCTCCGCCTCCACTCCACCTCCGCTCCGCCTCCACTCCGCCTCCGCTCCGCCTCCACTCAGCCTCCGCTCAGCGTCCGCTCGGCATTCGCTCCGCTCCGCCTCCGCTCCGAATCCGCTCCGCCTCCGCTCAGCATTCGCTCCGCCTCCGCTCCACCTCCGCTCGGCATCCGCTCCGCCTCCGCTCAGCGTCAGCTCGGTATCCGCTCCACCTCCGCTCCGCATCTCCTCCGGCTCCACCTCCGCTCGGCATCCGCTCCGCCTCCGCTCAGCGTCCGCTCGGCATCCACTCCACCTCCGCTCCGCATCTGCTCCGGCTCCGCTCCGCCCCCGCTCCGCCTCCACTCCACCTCCGCTCCACCTCCGCTCCACGACCGCTCCGCCTCCACTCCGCCTCCACTCCGCCTCCGCTCCGCCTCTGCTCCACCTCCGCTCCGCCTCCGTTTCCGCTCGGCATCCACTCCGCCTCCACTCCGCCTCCGCTCCACCTTCGCTCCGCCTCCACTCGGCTTCCGCATCCGCTCCACCTCCGCTCGGCATCCACTCCACCTCCGCAACCGCTCCGCCTCCGCTCAGCGTCCGCTCCGCAACCGCTCCGCGTCCACACAGCATGAGCTCCGCTTCGCCTCCGCTCCGCCTCCGCTCCACCTTCGCTCGGCATTCGCTCCAGCTCCGCTCCACCTCCACTCCGCCTCCACTCCACCTCCGCTTCGCCTCCGCTCCACCTCCGCTCGGCATCCGCTCCGCCTCCGCTCAGCGTCCGCTCGGCATCCGCTCCACCTCCGCTCCGCTCCGCATCCGCTCCACCTCCGCTCGGCATCCGCTCCGCCTCCGCTCCGCCTCCACTCCGCCTCCGCTCCACCTCCGCTCTGGCTCCGCTCCGCCTCCGCTCGGCATCCGCTCCGCCTCCGCTACGAATCCGCTCCGCCTCCACTCCGCCTCAGCTCCGCCTCCGCTCTGCCTCCGCTCTGCCTCCGCTCAGCGTCCGCTCAGCATCCGCTTCGCCTCCGCTCCAATTCCGCTCCGCTTCCGCTCGGCATCCGCTCCGCATCCGCTTAGCGTCCACTCCGCCTCCGCTCTGCCTCCGCTCCACCTTCGCTCCGCCTCCGCTCGGCCTCCGCATCCGCTCCGCCTCCGCTCGGCATCCGCTCCGCCTCCGCAACCGCTCCGCCTCCGCTCAGCGTCCGCTCCGCCTCCGCTCCACCTCCACTCCGCCTCCGGTCCGCCTCCGCTCAGCCTCCGCTTCGCATCCACTCCGCCTCCGCTCGGCATCTGCTCCACCTCCGCTCCACCTCCGCTCCACCTCCGCTCCGCCTCCGCTCGGCTTCCGCATCCGCTCCGCACACGTCCACACGGCATGCGCTCCGCTTCGCCTCCGCTCCGCCTCCGCTCCACCTCCACTCGGCATTCGCTCCGCCTCCGCTCCGCCTCCGCTCTGCCTCCACTCGGCATCCGCTCCGCCTCCGCATCCGTTCCGCCTCTGCTCAGCGTCCGCTCCACCTCCGGTCCGCCTCCGCTCCGCTCCGCCTCCGCTCGGCATCCGCTCCGCCTCCGCTCAGCGTCCGCTCAGCATCCGCTCCACCTCCGCTCCGCATCTACTCCGCCTCCGCTCCGCCTCCACTCTACTTCCGCTCCGCCTCCGCTCCGCCTCCACCCCACCTCCGCTCCGCCTCCGCTTGGTATCCGCTCCGCCTCCGGTCCGCCTCCGCTCCGCCTCCACCTCCGCTCTGCATCCGCTCCACCTCCGCAACCGCTCCGCCTCCGCTCAGCGTCTGCTCCACCTCCGCTCCGCCTCCGGTCCGCCTCCGGTCCGCCTCCGCTCAGCCTCCGCTCCGCATCCACTCCGCCTCCACTCGGCATCCGCTCCACCTCATCTCCACCTCCGCTCGGCATCCGCTTCGCCTCCGCTCCGCCTCCGCTTAGCGTCCGCTCCACCTCCGCTCCGCCTCCGCTCCACCTTCGCTCCACCTCCGCTTGGTATCCGCTCCGCCTCCGGTCCGCCTCCGCTCCGCCTCAACCTCCGCTCCGCATCCGCTCCACCTCCGCTCAGCATCCCAGCATCCCAGCATCCCCTCGGCATTCGCTCCGCCTCCACTCGGCATCCGCTCTGCTTCCGCTCACCGTCCGCTCGGTATCCGCTCCGCCTCCGCTCCGCATCCGCTTCGCCTCCGCTCCGCCTTCGCTCAGCGTTCGCTCCGCATCCACTCCGCCTCCGCTCTGCCTCCACTCAGCGTCCGCTCGGCATCCGCTTCGCCTCCGCTCCACCTCCGCTCCGCTTCCGCTCGGCATCCGCTCCACCTCCACTTAGCGTCCGCTCCACCTCCACTCCGCCTCCGCTCCACCTTCGCTCTGGCCACCGAAAAATAAAAAAGACATGGCCTTGAAAAATCCACTAATGATACCAGGAACTGCAAAGGACGGATGGACACAGTATAATTGCATCCTGAAAAGATCATTCATTCCAACTTATAGCCAAGCTCTGGCTGAAATAAGAGTAATGTCTGATAGGAGCGACACAAGTGAGTCGGAATTGATGCTGGCTATCCCAAAACCATCAAAAAAACGATCTGCAGTGATTCGAAAGAAAAAAAATCAAAATGAAGAGAGCTATAACTTTAACCAGGTATATTTATCTTCACATTCTTTTATTCAATCAATTGGAAATAAACAAATTTTTTTCATATTTTACAGCTGGTACAAACCATTCAATCAAAGTCCTTCAAATGTGAACAAGAAGGTCAAAATCACGAACCAGAAATAGATCAGGAACAACAGGCTTGGTCATATGTATTGGAAGAAAGGCAACAGATAGAAACAACACAGCAAATACAGGAACAACAAAGGGGGGAAAAAGCAAGGCATGAAAACCCACTTCAGGACCAACGACAACAACAAATAGTGCAATACCATCAAGAAGAGCCACAATATCATCAGCCACAACCGCAGCAACAACACGGGCAGTTGGGGCTGCAACCTTGTGATAACCAACAACTGCAACAAAATCAGCATCAAGACCAAATGTTTGTTGTTGGAGATGATGGTGAGATCCATTTATATCCGACATGCGTTGAAACGAATGGTGGGAACACATCAACAGGACTTAACAGCGGTGTTCTTATTTCGATCGTTGAAAGCATCGCCAGGCTAGAGAAACGGCTGGAGTTTTTGATTGCTCAACAAGAACAACATTTTGGCCAGCAACTTAACACCACAGAAACTAAAAAAGTAAACTTCGAAATTCAAAATTTTAAACCAATTGACTCAATCGATGAATTAACGGAATTTGAAAAAAATTAGAAAATAAGGAATTTATTAATGATTTGGTAAGTATTCGCAGATTATAACTTGACTTATATAACTCAATTTAAATAATTCTTATTATTCTTATAGTGTCCCAAGTTCTATTGCGTTTGCGGTCCAGCAACTGGTTTAGTTGGAGACAATATAAGCTACAAATTTGTAGACGCTTTGTTCAGCCGCCGATTGTTTACATTGGTATCTTGGACTGGCAATTCGAGAATAAAAAAAAAATGAAAGCTTCAGCCGCTTCACAAATACCTTCAAATTTTTTTTTCAACTGGTACAAAGATGTGACTCAAGCTACACAGAAGCTAACTTAAAACAATTTTTTCTTAAAATTATAAACAACTCGAAACGTCGGTATGAAGTATCCTTGCCACACAACACCATCAGAAGGATGTCATCAGTAAGATATTTTGGGAGTATCCAAAAACGACGCAAGGATCCTAAGTCGAATGAAGTTCCAAAAGAAATGGACTCCATATCAATTGAAGTTGACAACGAAGGAGGAAAAAAGAGCTTCAATACTTCCAATTCCGATGTAGATACTGAATCTGCATGCAGTAGTGATACCCTTATTTAAGGTGAGATATTTATACAATTTAAGTTTAATACAATTGCTTGTTGATTAGCCAGTGTATCACTGGACGAAATATTTCAAGCTAATGTTTGAGTTCTTAGTTCTATTAAGCAACCTCTATTAAGTTGCATGATCAGTTTTTTTATTTTCACTAGTATTTTAAAAATTGGTTCCTAGAGCCAACAAATCTCATTTACTTGGAAAAAGCCTCCAAATCGAGAAAACATAAGTTCCATTTTCTGCAAATGTATATGTCTTGGAAATTTGTTTTTTGTGTTTCTGAGTTAAGCAACGTCTAAAAGTTGGCATAATCAGTTTTTTATTTTCGCTAATATTTTAAAAATTGGTTCCTAGAGCCAACAAATCTCATTTACTTGGAAAAAGCCTCCAAATCGAGAAAACATAAGTTCCATTTTCTGCAAATATATTTGTCTTGGAAATTTTTTTTTTGTGTTTCTGAGTTCTAATAAGCAACATCTAAAAGTTGGCATAATCAGTTTTTTATTTTCACTAGTATTTTAAAAATTGGTTCCTAGAGCCAACAAATCTCATTTACTTGGAAAAAGCCTCCAAATCGAGAAAACATAAGTTCCATTTTCTGCAAATCTATTTGTCTTGGAAATTTTTTTTTTGTGTTTCTGAGTTCTAATAAGCAACATCTAAAAGTTGGCATAATCAGTTTTTTATTTTCACTAGTATTTTAAAAATTGGTTCCTAAAGCCAACAAATCTCATTTACTTGGAAAAAGCCTCCAAATCGAGAAAACATAAGTTCCATTTTCTGCAAATGTATTTGTCTTAGAAATTTTTTTTTGTGTTTCTGAGTTCTAATAAGCAACGTCTAAAAGTTGGCATAATCAGTTTTTTATTTTCACTAGTATTTTGAAAATTGGTTCCTAGAGCCAACAAATCTCATTTACCTGGAAAAAGCCTCCAAATCGAGAAAACATGAGTTCCATTTTCTGCAAATCTATTTGTCTTAGAAAATCTTTTTTGTGTTTCTGAGTTCTAATAAGCAACATCTAAAAGTTGCCATAATCAGTTTTTTATTTTCGCTAATATTTTAAAAATTGGTTCCTACAGCCAAGAAATCTCATTTACTTGGAAAAAGCCTCCAAATCGGGAAAACATAACTTCCATTTTCTGCAAATGTATTTGTCTTAGAATTTTTTTCTTTGTGTTTCTGAGTTCTAATAAGCAACGTCTAAAAGTTGGCATTATCAGTTTTGTATTTTCACTAGTATTTTAAAAATTGGTTCCTAAAGCCAACAAATCTCATTTACTTGGAAAAAGCCTCCAAATCGAGAAAACATAAGTTCCATTTTCTGCAAATGTATTTGTCTTAGAAATTTTTTTTTGTGTTTCTGAGTTCTAATAAGCAACGTCTAAAAGTTGGCATAATCAGTTTTTTATTTTCACTAGTATTTTAAAAATTGGTTCCTAAAGCCAACAAATCTCATTTACTTGGAAAAAGCCTCCAAATCGAGAAAACATGAGTTCCATTTTCTGCAAATCTATTTGTCTTAGAAAATCTTTTTTTGTGTTTCTGAGTTCTAATAAGCAACATCTAAAAGTTGGCATAATCAGTTTTTTATTTTCACTAGTATTTTAAAAATTGGTTCCTAGAGCCAACAAATCTCATTTACTTGGAAAAAGCCTCCAAATCGAGAAAACATAAGTTCCATTTTCTGCAAATGTATTTGTCTTAGAAATTTTTTTTTGTGTTTCTGAGTTCTAATAAGCAACGTCTAAAAGTTGGCATAATCAGTTTTTTATTTTCACTAGTATTTTGAAAATTGGTTCCTAGAGCCAACAAATCTCATTTACCTGGAAAAAGCCTCCAAATCGAGAAAACATGAGTTCCATTTTCTGCAAATCTATTTGTCTTAGAAAATCTTTTTTGTGTTTCTGAGTTCTAATAAGCAACATCTAAAAGTTGCCATAATCAGTTTTTTATTTTCGCTAATATTTTAAAAATTGGTTCCTACAGCCAAGAAATCTCATTTACTTGGAAAAAGCCTCCAAATCGGGAAAACATAACTTCCATTTTCTGCAAATGTATTTGTCTTAGAATTTTTTTCTTTGTGTTTCTGAGTTCTAATAAGCAACGTCTAAAAGTTGGCATTATCAGTTTTGTATTTTCACTAGTATTTTAAAAATTGGTTCCTAAAGCCAACAAATCTCATTTACTTGGAAAAAGCCTCCAAATCGAGAAAACATAAGTTCCATTTTCTGCAAATGTATTTGTCTTAGAAATTTTTTTTTGTGTTTCTGAGTTCTAATAAGCAACGTCTAAAAGTTGGCATAATCAGTTTTTTATTTTCACTAGTATTTTAAAAATTGGTTCCTAAAGCCAACAAATCTCATTTACTTGGAAAAAGCCTCCAAATCGAGAAAACATGAGTTCCATTTTCTGCAAATCTATTTGTCTTAGAAAATCTTTTTTTGTGTTTCTGAGTTCTAATAAGCAACATCTAAAAGTTGGCATAATCAGTTTTTTATTTTCACTAGTATTTTAAAAATTGGTTCCTAGAGCCAACAAATCTCATTTACCTGGAAAAAGCCTCCAAATCGAGAAAACATGAGTTCCATTTTCTGCAAATCTATTTGTCTTAGAAAATCTTTTTTGTGTTTCTGAGTTCTAATAAGCAACATCTAAAAGTTGCCATAATCAGTTTTTTATTTTCGCTAATATTTTAAAAATTGGTTCCTACAGCCAAGAAATCTCATTTACTTGGAAAAAGCCTCCAAATCGGGAAAACATAACTTCCATTTTCTGCAAATGTATTTGTCTTAGAATTTTTTTCTTTGTGTTTCTGAGTTCTAATAAGCAACGTCTAAAAGTTGGCATTATCAGTTTTGTATTTTCACTAGTATTTTAAAAATTGGTTCCTAAAGCCAACAAATCTCATTTACTTGGAAAAAGCCTCCAAATCGAGAAAACATAAGTTCCATTTTCTGCAAATGTATTTGTCTTAGAAATTTTTTTTTGTGTTTCTGAGTTCTAATAAGCAACGTCTAAAAGTTGGCATAATCAGTTTTTTATTTTCACTAGTATTTTGAAAATTGGTTCCTAGAGCCAACAAATCTCATTTACCTGGAAAAAGCCTCCAAATCGAGAAAACATGAGTTCCATTTTCTGCAAATCTATTTGTCTTAGAAAATCTTTTTTGTGTTTCTGAGTTCTAATAAGCAACATCTAAAAGTTGCCATAATCAGTTTTTTATTTTCGCTAATATTTTAAAAATTGGTTCCTACAGCCAAGAAATCTCATTTACTTGGAAAAAGCCTCCAAATCGGGAAAACATAACTTCCATTTTCTGCAAATGTATTTGTCTTAGAATTTTTTTCTTTGTGTTTCTGAGTTCTAATAAGCAACGTCTAAAAGTTGGCATTATCAGTTTTGTATTTTCACTAGTATTTTAAAAATTGGTTCCTAAAGCCAACAAATCTCATTTACTTGGAAAAAGCCTCCAAATCGAGAAAACATGAGTTCCATTTTCTGCAAATCTATTTGTCTTAGAAAATCTTTTTTTGTGTTTCTGAGTTCTAATAAGCAACATCTAAAAGTTGGCATAATCAGTTTTTTATTTTCACTAGTATTTTAAAAATTGGTTCCTAGAGCCAAGAAATCTCATTTACTTGGAAAAAGCCTCCAAATCGGGAAAACATAACTTCCATTTTTGCAAATGTATTTGTCTTAGAATTTTTTTCTTTGTGTTTCTGAGTTCTAATAAGCAACATCTAAAAGTTGGCATAATCAGTTTTTTATTTTCACTAGTATTTTGAAAATTGGTTCCTAGAGCCAACAAATCTCATTTACCTGGAAAAAGCCTCCAAATCGAGAAAACATGAGTTCCATTTTCTGCAAATCTATTTGTCTTAGAAAATCTTTTTTTGTGTTTTTGAGTTCTAATAAGCAACGTCTAAAAGTTGGCATAATCAGTTTTTTATTTTCGCTAATATTTAAAAAATTGGTTCCTAGAGCCAAGAAATCTCATTTACTTGGAAAAAGCCTCCAAATCGGGAAAACATAACTTCCATTTTCTGCAAATGTATTTGTCTTAGAATTTTTTTCTTTGTGTTTCTGAGTTCTAATAAGCAACGTCTAAAAGTTGGCATTATCAGTTTTGTATTTTCACTAGTATTTTAAAAATTGGTTCCTAAAGCCAACAAATCTCATTTACTTGGAAAAAGCCTCCAAATCGAGAAAACATAAGTTCCATTTTCTGCAAATGTATTTGTCTTAGAAATTTTTTTTTGTGTTTCTGAGTTCTAATAAGCAACGTCTAAAAGTTGGCATAATCAGTTTTTTATTTTCACTAGTATTTTAAAAATTGGTTCCTAAAGCCAACAAATCTCATTTACTTGGAAAAAGCCTCCAAATCGAGAAAACATGAGTTCCATTTTCTGCAAATCTATTTGTCTTAGAAAATCTTTTTTTGTGTTTCTGAGTTCTAATAAGCAACATCTAAAAGTTGGCATAATCAGTTTTTTATTTTCACTAGTATTTTAAAAATTGGTTCCTAGAGCCAACAAATCTCATTTACCTGGAAAAAGCCTCCAAATCGAGAAAACATGAGTTCCATTTTCTGCAAATCTATTTGTCTTAGAAAATCTTTTTTGTGTTTCTGAGTTCTAATAAGCAACATCTAAAAGTTGCCATAATCAGTTTTTTATTTTCGCTAATATTTTAAAAATTGGTTCCTACAGCCAAGAAATCTCATTTACTTGGAAAAAGCCTCCAAATCGGGAAAACATAACTTCCATTTTCTGCAAATGTATTTGTCTTAGAATTTTTTTCTTTGTGTTTCTGAGTTCTAATAAGCAACGTCTAAAAGTTGGCATTATCAGTTTTGTATTTTCACTAGTATTTTAAAAATTGGTTCCTAAAGCCAACAAATCTCATTTACTTGGAAAAAGCCTCCAAATCGAGAAAACATGAGTTCCATTTTCTGCAAATCTATTTGTCTTAGAAAATCTTTTTTTGTGTTTCTGAGTTCTAATAAGCAACATCTAAAAGTTGGCATAATCAGTTTTTTATTTTCACTAGTATTTTAAAAATTGGTTCCTAGAGCCAAGAAATCTCATTTACTTGGAAAAAGCCTCCAAATCGGGAAAACATAACTTCCATTTTTGCAAATGTATTTGTCTTAGAATTTTTTTCTTTGTGTTTCTGAGTTCTAATAAGCAACATCTAAAAGTTGGCATAATCAGTTTTTTATTTTCACTAGTATTTTGAAAATTGGTTCCTAGAGCCAACAAATCTCATTTACCTGGAAAAAGCCTCCAAATCGAGAAAACATGAGTTCCATTTTCTGCAAATCTATTTGTCTTAGAAAATCTTTTTTTGTGTTTTTGAGTTCTAATAAGCAACGTCTAAAAGTTGGCATAATCAGTTTTTTATTTTCGCTAATATTTAAAAAATTGGTTCCTAGAGCCAAGAAATCTCATTTACTTGGAAAAAGCCTCCAAATCGGGAAAACATAACTTCCATTTTCTGCAAATGTATTTGTCTTAGAAATTTTTTTTTGTGTTTCTGAGTTCTTATAAGCAACGTCTAAAAGTTGGCATAATCAGTTTTTTATTTTCACTAGTATTTTAAAAATTGGTTAATTGGTATTAAAAAAAATTTCTAAGACAAATACATTTGCAGAAAATGGAACTCATGTTTTCTCGATTTGGAGGCTTTTTCCAAGTAAATGAGATTTGTTGGCTCTAGGAACCAATTTTTAAAATACTAGTGAAAATAAAAAACTGATTATGCCAACTTTTAGATGTTGCTTATTAGAACTCAGAAACACAAAAAAAAATGTCCAAGACAAATACATTTGCAGAAAATGGAACTCATGTTTTCTCGATTTTGAGGCTGTTTCCAGGTAAATGAGTTTTGTTGGCTCTAGGAACCAATTTTCAAAATACTAGTGAAAATAAAAAACTGATTATGCCAACTTTTAGATGTTGCTTATTAGAACTCAGAAACACAAAAAAAAAATTTCCAAGACAAATATATTTGCAGAAAATGGAACTTATGTTTTCTCGATTTGGAGGCTTTTTCCAAGTAAATGAGATTTCTTGGCTCTAGGAACCAATTTTTAAAATATTAGCGAAAATAAAAAACTGATTATGCCAACTTTTAGATGTTGCTTATTAGAACTCAGAAACACAAAAAAAAATGTCCAAGACAAATACATTTGCAGAAAATGGAAGTTATGTTTTCCCGATTTGGAGGTTTTTTCCAAGTAAATGAGATTTGTTGGCTCTAGGAACCAATTTTTAAAATATTAGCGAAAATAAAAAACTGATTATGCCAACTTTTAGACGTTGCTTATTAGAACTCAGAAACACAAAAAACAAATTCCAAGACAAATATATTTGCAGAAAATGGAACTTATGTTTTCTCGATTTGGAGGCTTTTTCCAAGTAAATGAGATTTGTTGGCTTTAGGAACCAATTTTTAAAATACTAGTGAAAATACAAAACTGATAATGCCAACTTTTAGACGTTGCTTATTAGAACTCAGAAACACAAAAAAAATTTTCTAAGACAAATACATTTGCAGAAAATGGAAGTTATGTTTTCCCGATTTGGAGGCTTTTTCCAAGTAAATGAGATTTGTTGGCTCTAGGAACCAATTTTTAAAATACTAGTGAAAATAAAAAACTGATTATGCCAACTTTTAGATGTTGCTTATTAGAACTCAGAAACACAAAAATCATTTTTCTAAGATGGTAGGATAAGTTTAGATAAGAAAATCATATTTGGCAATCAACAAGTAATTTTATTGGACTATATAATGCATTGAACAGTAGTTGCTTATAAACTAACATATTTTTTTTTTTCAGATGTGAAAGCTGTCATTTTCTTTGAAATGTCTTGTGGCTGTAATTTACGATACCTGCCTTTATATTTTGTTTATTTATTTTAATTTATTTTTTTACTTTTTTATAACAAGAAATACCAATAAAGTTACACTTAAATTGTGTGCAATAATGGAGTAAAAACATGCATTTGTTGATAAGGCAGGCAAACGAGCTTGCATTGTATGTCACTCTCTTCGAAAATTTGTTGGTTTGCTTTGTTGAGGTGAGTACATAGATCCGCACAGTAGATATTCAAATATTTGGACACAATTGGGATGGTAAAGAAATTATTTTTTTTTTCAACCTTATTGCAGCACAATTTTATTTTGCGTTGTGCTCTGTAAAAGATTATATTGGTAACGCAAACAATTTCATTACGCGTTGTCAAAAACCAACAGTTGACTGGATCAGTTGCAAGACAAAACTTTTTTAGTTGGACTTTTGAGTAAAAAGAGCATTCATCAGAAATTGAGTACTTTTCAGGGACATTATCTCCTTGATTCAGTTTGCTTTAAACAGGTGCTTTCGGAAGTTCTTTATCCAACTGTATATGAGAGGAAGCAATTGTGCAGTTGAAGTTTTCTAATATGCGCTTAGCTACTTGTGGCAGTGGACGGTTGCCATTGCGAAGTAGGCGCTTAATTTTTCCTAGGGTATTTTCAAACGGGTATGCGCTGAATGAATCCAATTCTCCAAAGCGCTCCACTTCGTCCACTAAGTGTGATAAATTATGGATATTGCTGGTCATGTGGTGTTCACCGTATATTTCTGCAAAAAATTCAATGAATTGCATTATCATTGAACGGGCCACTGACAAAAGTTTGAAATAATTCTTCGATGTTAAAATGGTCACAGCACAAAAAAGCAATAAAAAAAGGTCGTACGCTTCCGGTGTCAAATGGTTCTTCAGCGCAATGATTCCTACATAGTGAAGGAAGGTGCGATACTCCGTTCCTTTCCAATGGCTGAGACAATCAAGACCACGGACAACCCGATGGAACTCTGCTGGCATCCTGCATTGAAGCAGGTACTCCGATACATCGTTGGTGGTTTGAGCTCTCCATTTTGTATCGGTTTTCCGAAAAGTTCCATCCCTCCACCCGAACAAAAGGCATTTCATCAACCCAAGGTGAAGGAGATGTAAAGAATCGCCCACTGGGAATTGCTCTACCATATCAATATTAAGTTTTAATAGTGGAGAATCGTATTTATGATGGGAACCATACATCTTTTTCCTGAAGTTTTCATCTGTTCTTTTTTCACATTCGGTTCTTGGAAAAATGTTGGTGTTACTTATATAGCTATATTCCCCAATCGTGTTGCATTTTTGGCAGCCATGGTGTGCATTGAAATTTGCGACTCCTACAAAGAAAAAACCTATTTTAAAAGGTTCGAAATCTTTATATTATAAGTTTTCATACCTTTTATATATGCACGGGCTGGAGAATCACAAACAATGCAACGGATATGCACTGTAATTTTGTGTGAGTTTATAATAATTCCATTTGTCATGGCTTCTTTCATTTCATCAACAAATGGCATTAGAAATGATTGCAAATCGTGGCATTTGCCTATTCCACTATATATGCCAATGACCATTGCGGATAGTTGTGGCATTTCGGTGACGTTAAATAAAATTGGCCAAAATTCAACTCTTGAACTGTTAAAAACTGGTAAGCCATCCATGTTTATATTTACGGAAATAGTTTTAGGTTCAGTTATGTCCTGAAATGCAACTTGAAGGCAGTTTGCAAATCCATGGTGCCAGTATTGTCCCCCATTGTCAAGTTTTTTGGTTATGATTTCTTTCGGTGTTTTAAGAAGCGTCCGTGGATCTTCAGGCAACATATTCTTAATTCCAGTGTTGACAATTCTAGCTAGTGATTTTAAGGCAATGTGAGGAATCTGATATTCTATCGCCCAAGTTCTTAAATGAGAACGGAATCTTATATTTTTTTCCAATTCCGTTTCGTCTTTCCATATTTCATCAGAGGTGTCTTCACATTGATAGTTGCTTGCTTGATTTTTGAGGGTATTATTACTTTCGGGATTTTCATCTTAAACAAAATAAAAGAAATTTAAGTACTGAACATAAAAGAAAAAAAAGATTATGTATGTAGTTTTTAAGGCCAGGGCATTTTTTATAACATATTTTTTACTTTTGTTATCGACAGTAAAACGTTGGAATGGTTTTCTTTTTTTAATATTTTTGTTGTATAAAATAGGTACATAATAAACATGAATTTATGAATTTTATTCAATGCTTTTTATCGTAGTTTTGTATTTTTAATAAAAGATTTTGTATGCTAGTATGAATGTATGTTGTATGGATAGTTTTATAAATACAAAATTATTTTGAAATGCAAAATTAGCCTTTGCAGACAAGAAATAAATTATGGTATAAAATAAAATTACCTGAAACGTTGTTACTCGAAAGATTATTTTCATCATTATTATTAGCCATTTCTAAAATCTCTTGAGAAACTATAATTTGTGCTCGAGTTTTTTTTAAGTTTTTGGAAATTTCCAGGGCTCTTTTCAATATTTGTTTACTTCGATTTCGCACTGCTCTTTTGTACGTACCCGAGCGTTTCATTTGTTTCCAAGAACTCATATTTGAAGATAGTATTAATATAACAAATTTAGTTAAAGAATAAATTTCGCGACTCTAAACAAAAGATAAAATTTCGTGAACTACTAGAACAAAATAAGTTGACTTCACTAATCGAAAAAAATGCCTTTCGCACACGAAATTAAGCTTGTATGGGGCTTATGTTGGCAGGATAGAACTAAACAAAATTGACATCACTTCGTTAAGACAAAACATTCGAAAACATTGCTTCGTTCACCTTCACCTGACAGTACATAAAATTAAGCTTGTAAGGGCTTTATGTTTGCAGGTCTTATGGGAACAAAATTAATTGCCTTTACTTCGTTTGTACAAAATAATCGAAACAAATGCTTATCGCGCCTTTCCCTGACAGCACACATAATTTAGCTTGTAGGGAGCTTGTATTCACAGGATTTATAAAAACAAAATTAGATGATATCACCTCGCTAAGACAAAATAAACGAAAACAATGCTTCGCGCGCATTTCCCTGGCACCACACGAAATATAGCTTGTATGGAGCATGACTTATAGAAACAAAAATATATGACATCACTTCTCTTAGACAAAATAAACGAAAATAATACTTCTCCTACCTACACCTCTGGCAGCATACAAAATTAAGCTTTTATGATGCTGAATCTTAAAGGACTTATCGAAGCAAGACAATTTGACATAATTTTGTTGAGACAAAGTTATAGAAAATAAAATGTTTTAGCATGGACTTTTAGAAAGATTAAAAACTGG
This sequence comes from Dasysyrphus tricinctus, assembly GCA_963921185.1. Lineage (NCBI taxonomy): Eukaryota > Metazoa > Arthropoda > Insecta > Diptera > Syrphidae > Dasysyrphus > Dasysyrphus tricinctus. Next base: position 129,402,931 of record OY992532.1, read on the forward strand.
GCTTATGTCAAACAGTAGCTTTATAAAGAAAGAATATCAAAAAAATATTTTCAACCTCTATCTATATAAATCTACTGTTTGATGGAGATTGTGCTTCCATCAGGCTTTCTTCCACAAAGCTTATGAGATCTGAAGATTATCGCACTTGATTAATAATAAATAATTTGCTTGTTAAGGCTTTTGTTGGCAAGCCCCATACAATGGAAGCTCAGTCTTTGCTTTTATCTCTCATGCTTCTACAAACGATTTTCTAAAAGCTATATCGAACAATTAACGAAATTAAATAAACTAAAGCTGATTTTAAACTTCCAATAGCACTTTTATAAGTCTTAATAGAAGCTGTATACGAAATTAAGGCTTCGAAAATTTAAAATTTCGATGCACAAGCTTTATACAAGCCCTAAAGAAGTATTAACTTCAATAAATTGAAGAATTTTACCTTATGGAAGAAAAATTGTTAGTTGGGCGCTCGGCATCCGCTCCGCATCCGCTCCACCTCCACTCCACCTCCGCTCCGCCTCTGCTCCACCTCCACTCCGCCTCCGCTCCGCCTCCACTCCGCCTTCGCTCCGCCTCCGCTCCGCCTCCGCTCCGCATCCGCTCCACCTCCGCTCGGCATCCGCTCCTCCTCCACTCAGCGTCCGCTCAGTATCCGCTCCGCCTCCGCTCCGCATCCGCTCCGCATCTGCTCCGCCTCCGCTCTGCATCCGCTCCGCCTCCGCTTGACATCCGCTCCGCCTCCACTCCGCCTCCACTCCGCCTCCGCTCCACCTCCGCTCTGGCTCCGCTCCGCCTCCGCTCGGCATCCGCTCCGCCTCCGCTCAGCGTCCGCTCGGCATCCGCTCCACCTCTGCTCCGCCTCCGCTCCACCTCCACTCCACCTCCACTCCGCATCGGCTCCGCCTCCGCTCCGCATCTGCTCCGCCTCCGCTCCGCCTCCGCTCTGCCTCCACATCCGCTCCGCCTCCGCGCGGCATCCGCTCCACCTCCGCTCCGCCTCCGCTCCGCATCTGCTCCGCCTCCGCTCCGCATCCACTCCGCATCAGCTCCGCCTCCAATCCGCCTACGCCCCGCCTCCGCTCGGCATCCGCTCCGCCTCTGCTCATTGTCCGCTCGGCATCCGCTCCACTCCACTGCGCCTCCGCTCTGCATCCGCTCCGCCTCCGCTCCGCCTCCGCTCCGCCTCCGCTCCGCCTCCGCTCCGCCTCCGCTCCGCCTCCGCTCCGCATCCGCTCCGCCTCCACTCGGCATCCGCTCAGCGTCCGCTCGGTATCCGCTCCGCCTCCGCTCCGCCTTCGCTCAGCGTCCGCTCGGCATTCGCTCCGTCTCCGCTCCGCCCCCGCTCCACTTCCGCTTCAGTTTAATTTGTCTAAAGTCTCAATAAAATTCAATTCAATTCGGGGTGTATGGAATTCACTCCACTTAGCAAATACCAAAACCATTAAGTATCAAACGAAAACTACCTTACCTATTCGAGTTTACCTTACCTACAACAAACAAAATTGTTCGAACCGGAACATGTAATCATTTCCGTTGCATCCGATTTTCAATTTTCCCCATACCGGGAGCTATCGCAAAGATGTTTACACATCAAAAAACGAACAAACATTCAAGTTTTGTACCGTAGTAGTTTTAGTAATTTTCAATTATCTCAAAAACTATAAGACATAAAATCCTCAGGTTTTCAGTTTTAAATAAAAATTAATTAAAGTAACGAATTTAAGAAAAATATGGATATAAAGTCTTATAACTTTGAAAAATTACACTTTTAATCTTTTTTTATGTTTTTTTCCCCAAATTTTGAGTATAAAACCCGTTTTTTCAAAAACTATGCATGTATGCATAGATTTCATTTGATTTAAGAACAAGCTAATAGAACAGAGTATTGGCTTTAAAAAAAGGTATAATACTTAATTGTAAGTGCTACCGTAATTTTTAAATATTTTCTTTCCATTTTTAATATTTTTTTTTTATTAAGTTGCACTTCCCGCTGAAGCGGGAGGAAATAGACCCCCCCCCTCATATTAAAAAATGCTTGTATGAAACTGTTCTATAAAAATCTGTTATCATATCTTGGTGCCAAAGCTATCGTACTCTCCCCAAGATATTCATTGCTTAGGTCAACATAGGCTATTTTAAACTTGTGTTCGATTGAACCATTTTTTTTCTTATGTCGACTTAAGCCATTTAAAAAAAATGCATTTTAAATTAAACCCAATTTTGCAAAAAGCTAAAGTAAAGTAAATGTCTGCAAAATTGTATGCTTAAGTCGAAGTAAAGCTATTTTTTCAAATGTAACGGTCGTTCTGAACGCGACTTACTGGCTGAACAGAATGGAGACGGAGGAGCTGCAACTGGAATAGCTGTCAAAATGTTGAATACATACAAATTCAATAATGCGAACAGAGCACGACGCAGCTGCAGACGGAGCTGCAGACGCAGCTGGACAAGTTGGCCAACTTTTTACTTTTGCTTGCAGCTTTTTTGACGTTTCAAAATTCCGAGCATAATCAAGTATTTACAAGGGGGTTGGAGAGAGTTTCAAGCTGTTTTCAAAGTCTTATAAAGACGTAAAGTAATTTCAGCTTCTTTTTCATCATTATGCATTGTTTTTATTTTTATTTTCGACATTGAAATGCCAGAAAGATGTACAGCTACATTGTGGGCGGGTAAAAAAATCACGTACGACACTTTTTGACAGCTCCAATTGCAGCTGCAGTTCCAGTTGCAGCACTCTATTCTTTTCAGCCAGTTAAGCGAATTTCCAATTGAAATCATTTGTTTTTCTAGCAGCTAAGTCTTTTTAAAGATATATTATTTTTCAACAAACAAGTTTTGTTATTATTTCGGTTGCATTATAGTTTGGTTAATTCAAAATCAATCTAAGCAGTTTTTCAGAAATATTGATATCTAAGACAAAGAGCTGTACTAAGATGAACAGGTGAAGCTAAATTCTCAACTTGGTACTAAACAAAATTGATAAAAATACGGAGATCGAGCAGATTAAATCCAGTGTCAGTTATTGCAGTGAAAAAGGTAAATTTTCTTTGAGAAAAATAATCATAATCGAAATCACAAGATTTATTTATTTATTTATTTTATTTATTTAAACGAAATTGCCTTAAAACTGTAAGATATAATATCTTGTAAGTTAGTATTAAGCTAATTTTACAAAAATAGAGCTAAAAAGAAAATTCTGTTAATATGTACAATTGAAATTAATTTAAAAAGGAAAAAAAAACAAAGATAAGATGTATGTTCAAATTCAAATTTTGATGTAAAAATTTTCTGAAAAATACTTCCTTAATACATTACATTACATGAGATTAATATGGAGCTATAATATTTGTCTATTTTTACAGCGGATACGTCGCTGAAAAATAAGGAACTTGAATATACCGACGTTCTTGGGAGCCCCGTTTTAAATGATACTGGTTTGGTTCATCATATAACTACGGAGTGGAATTTAATGTTGAGGATATTTCCAGATATTTTTGCCTTTTTTGACTTCGATGATGATGGCGACAGTATGAAAGATCCTGACTTTTTTCGAGTTCAGACAGCAATAGTGAAGATAGTGTTATCAGTGAAAATACGAGACAAGCTACAGTGGAAAGAAATTTATTTTATCATCAGGAACAAACGGTGAGTAACAGGGACAGTGAATTGATTATAGCCGAAGATTGTGTTGGAGAAACCAAAGAAAAAAAAAATCAAAAAGAAATACCTGAAAAGCTTATACAACATGTACTGGAAAATTGATTACAGTCCGAAAATTCAAGTCGTTAGTAGATTTTTGCAAGAAGTGCATGACCAACATTTCTGTAGAGGACCGTTTGTGGCCTCATTGTTGTTGAAGAAATTAAATACAAAATAACCTCCACGCATCGAACAAATTCAAGAAATAGAAGTTTTTCAAATTACTACTTCCATGAAGTCTATGGGAAAAGAATATCCGTTTGCCAAAAACGTTTTCGTTCAATTTTGCCAGAAACTGAACAATTTATTAAAACAATTGTTAGGAAGAAATTGTTTTGAAATAGAACAACATAAAGACAGACAAAATGAAGGTGGGAAAAAATTGTTTTTGTGTGACAACCACCTGTAACTGTAGGTAAAATATTAATTTTGGTTTCTGAAACTTCCATCACAGTTATTCAATTTTATTTCTTCGGTGGGTATTATAGAATTCAAATCTCTGTCGTAGCTCATCTCGAAAGTGAAGTTGCCATAATATTTTTTTTTTGCTCAAAGATATGTTTAAGGATTTTGTTTGAAATTTTGTACCTATTTGGTCCTATTTCTATATAATTAAAAGGTTTTGGTGGTTTTTGACAATTTTTTTTTATTTTTGGTTTACTTCTTTATATTTCTTTCATTGCTCGAACAATTTTGTTCTTATTTTGAAGCACTTGTAGATACTTTTAAAAAATCCATAGGGCTGTTTCTTTACTTTGAATTTCTGTGATTTTCTGTGCATTTCTGCGCTTTTTTGTCCAAAGTTCTGTCAAAGCTCAAAGGATCAGACCTAATAGAAATTGAAATTAGACAGTCCTATGCAAAAGAAAATACAAATTGCCAATCGCAATCCTTTTTGCCCAAAAGAATGTCAGTGAAATTGTGACTGAAAAATTTAATTTTTTAAAACTGTTCCGTTCATAAGTTAATTTTTTTTAAAACTTTATACAAAATATCTTCAAAGGATAGCCATCCTTAGACCCTTTAACCAGAAGAGCAATTTCATGCCATATCCAGTCATAGATATGTTTGTAAGTACATATTTTTTTGTCACGTAGTGCTGAAACAATTTCCTTAAACGCAAGTGTTTATAAAATGAGTTGGTCATCGTGTATACTCGTAGTTGAATAAATAATTGTTTTGCACTTATATATGTAATGTACATATTTATCCCTCTCTCCCTTTATTTAAGTACTACTTTTGCAAGATTACATAAAGCACAATTTTTAATTCTGCCCTTCCTGTTTCCATCGCTGCCCGACCTAAAATTCGACTCTAGCTACGGCCCTGGGCGCAAGACATGTCAAGAGCGGCTGTACGTCGACATAAGAAAGCTTAGATAAATAATGGCAATGGATTGGTCACACACTGAGGAAACAAACGATGAAATTGCAAAGCAGTCCTTTGAATGGAATCCTCAGGATGCACGGCGGGTTGGAAGACCAAGAAAAACATGGAAATCAACTGTCTTAGCAGAAGCAGAATCCCAGACAAAGACGTGAACAGTTAAAATTAAAATACCGTGAAGGGTTGAGACGTTATGTTGATGTTGACGCATTGTGCCCCAACCGGGGATATAGGACGATGATACATATGAAATGCAATGAAATTATAAACAAAAACTACAAAAATGAAGCAACACAACTTAAAGATATATTTTTCTTTGGTTTTCATCACGAACATCAATCATCATAAGAAAGATGGTTCATGGGGTTAATTTTAATGAAATGACAAGCTATACTAAACAATAATTTATAAAGTGTTTTTATTTTGCATAACATGGGTTCAGTTAATTGTGTCTGTTTTTCTCAATCGAAGGATACTATGTATATAGTTCGATTTCGATATAACAAGACCATTTGTAAGAACAAAAGCATTCAACACACTATTTTTCGTCGAATATAACTAGTCAGACTCTTATGGGGGTGTACCTATTGCAAAGTAGATATTGATTAAGTAAGTACTTTGTTTGTCATCGTGATGACGGTAGATTAAGGGGTGTTAAAACTCATCTTGATTTAAATGTTGTATTCACTACACTCCAAGTCACTTGAATGGAAACAATATTGTTATTCCCACGATGAAAGGGTTTAGTGCTTTGGTATAAGTTAATGAAACAGTTTTTTATTGTATTTTCACGAAGATAAATCAATATCGAAAACAATGCACTGCACACAAACACAATAAATAATACAGAAAATCAGTTTTATCATTTGTGAATATTGTTTTTGTTTTCATCCAAAGAAAACGTTTTTGTGCATTCCACTTGAATAAAAACAGTATTTTCAATGAGTTCCTGTGCTATAGAAATAGATGTATGATATGAAATACGGTGCTATGAAAAATATATAGCTAGGTAGGTACATTCTATGATAATGGAACAATTTTGCTGTGCCATAGAATAAGGCTACGAAACAGATGCAATATCAATTGAAGCATCAGGTGCAAGAACCAGAAAACTCTTAAGGTATATATTTAATAAAACAAATACTAAAAATAAAAAAAAGTACCTATTTAAAAATAACGGTAATACTTATACATTTATGTATAATAGCTTTTTTAAGCCAATACTCTGTTCTATTAGCTAGTTCTTAAATCAAGTGAAATCTAGGCATAGTTTTTGAAAAAAAACGAGTTTTTAACTCAAAACTTGGAAAAGGTTTAAAGTGTAACTTTTCAAAACTGTAAGATTTTACATAATTTTGTTTTGAAATCCGTTGCTTCAATTAGTTCTTAATCAAAACCTGAAAGACTTCATGATTTTATATCTTCTAGTTTTTGAGAAAATTGAAAATTACTTACTTTGGGCCACGTACATGGATATATAGAAAACAGCTGTTGACATTGGATATATAGGATAAATTTCTTTAAATCCAGGTTCTTTAAATGCACAAGAAACTTTGCATACACCCAACCTCTACCCTAAATCCTATAATGTGCCCAGGCAGGAAGGTTGTAGGGGAACAACATGCCCCCACACATACCTCACTGTTTATGCGTCGTAATGCTGGGTGCTAACACTGTACATATTTATTTATGTAAGTGACTAAAATAAAATGCACGACTGGGTCGCACGTACTTGCTCTTATGTTCAAGATACTGCGAGTTTAAGAAAATTGTATATACAAACATGGAAATTATGAGAGAAAAATGTAGAGAAGCATGAAATACGACACCTAAATTAGCTAAAACAACTCTTTTGACAGTTTGAGGTGAAAAAAAGTATGCCATCTTAATTCATGATGGAATATGATTGTATGGGAAAAAAAATTTTAAAATCGTTGGAGCGGTTTTTTTTTTAATTAATTTTTTATATATAAAATTCTTAACTCATTTTTAAGAACAAATTTTGGTATGCAGATTTAAACTATATATTTATGTGTATATAAAAACAAAATTTGAAAAAAAATTGTCAACCCGTTTTTGAGATATCGAATTTTCAAAAAAAAAATTTGAAACTTTTTTTAAAAATCCAAAAACTCTTTTTTTGAAAATTTTGATATGCAATATTATTTGATTTTATCTGAAATTTGTATATAAAAAAATTCATCTAAATGCGTTCAGCCGATAACAAGAAAATTCAAAATAAAAAAATACGTTCTATGACGTACTACTAATAGTTGCAAAGTGTAAAATTTTATAATTTTTGGTAGTAGATCGTACTAATTTTAGTATATAAAAAAGTTTAATCAAAATCGTAGGAGTCGTTTTTAAGCAAAAAAATATTTTCCTTTGTGGTTTTTTAACTTTTGTATGGAAGGTACCGTTATTTTTTCATAAATGTAAAATTTTTTCTAAAAATATTTTAGAAAGTACTAAAAAAGTCTTAAATATCGAGTTTCAAATAAATCGATCATGTCGTTTTCGAAATATTTGATTTTCAAAAAAAAATTTTGAAACATTTTTTTAAAAATCCAATAAACATTTTTACAAAAATTTTGGTAGACAAAACTATTTATATTTTTTGGAAGCTTCTGTGTAAGAAAAATAATTGAAATCGGTCGAACCGTTTTGAAGAAAATCAAAAATAAAAAAAATGGTTCTGTGGGGAGGTACCATTAATAACCATTTTTGAAAAATGGTTTTCCACCCAAAGAAAGCCTTTACTAAAATAAATTTATTGAATTTTTTTTAAGAAAAGTTGTCGAGCCGTTTTTGAGAAAAATACGATTATGTAAATTTGCCAAAAAAAAATGTATGACAGGTACCGTTATTTTTGGTTCTAAAAAAAAATTAAAAAAACGTGTCGGCAGAATCACCAAAAACCACTAAGTACCAAGTTTGAAGAAAATCGATCGAGCCGTTTAGACTGTAGATGAACAGACAGACAGACAGAATTTTGCCACCCACTTTTTTGGTGTTCTCTATCATCGTAATATCATGTTTGATTGTTATCTCAAAATTTTTTTTTTGCACGAATCCAAAACTTGCCTTATAGTACCTATAATCGCAAGTAAAAACAAAGATCATAAAAAAGTAATATTAGGAATTTTCAATTTTTTTCAAAAACTAGAAGACATAAACCAAATGGCTTTTTGTGTTCGATTCAAAGTTCAAGCTAACATTGACCACAAAAAGCCAATTTAGCTTTTCATTTCACAATTTAAGAAAAAAATTGGTTCAAACTGTTTTTTTTTTTCATTTTTTTTTTATCAAAATTTTGAGTTTGACTGCGAATCTTTTTAAAACTATTGACCTAAATAATCCAATTTAAATTTGAGATTAAAAAACAGACTTCTGGCTTTCAAAAACGGTACAGTACTTCATTTTAGGTGTTGCCGTTGTTTTTAAATATTTTTTTTTTCATTTCAAGTAATTATTCTTAAATTGCTTCTACCTCCTTAACGGGGCGAGAAAGATCTCTCCCCTTCCACTGGTAAAAAATGCTTGTTTTGGCTCCTCTACAAAAAACCGTTATCAATTTTTGGCGTCAAAGTTATCGTACTCGTGCCAACACATTTTGATTAATAACCTAAGTTTTTTTAAGTGAATTTGTCATAAAAAAAAATAAATAAATTTGTTTTTGGGGTTGTCTGGCTTATGCGTCGTTTTTATTGGTGAGAATAAATAGATTAAGATTAGATTAGATTAGATTTATTGTTTGTTTTCTTGTTTATGTACAAAAATAATATTAATAATATTTACAAAAATCGATAAGCATGGCTTTGCCGTCTGCCTGATTGACATGAAATTAAACATTTTATAACAAGTTTGTTTTTTTTTTTTTAATATTTATAAAAATTTGGTATACAATATCTACAATTCTCTGTTTTCGGTTTTTAGAAAAGTTAAAAATCTTCATTAATAATTAGGCTTCTATATTTTATAGCAGATTTATAAAAATGGAACAATCGCTTTATATCATTTTCGCAGTTGAGATGTGCTAAGACTTCTTCTTCCGGTATTATGTTGCTTCCAAGGAAATATCTTCGGAGTTCTTTTAGAATTGGACACCTGGCAATGAAATGGATGACATCTTCCCTCTCCGATAGGTTGCAAAGACTACAGTAGATTGGTAAATCAGTACGGTGCGGGATGTAATTAAGTCGAATGAGTTCTCCTCTCATTTTAAAGATAGCCGATATCACTTCATTACTGTTCTCATTACGAAAATAATTCTTTTCATTTAAATTATGCTTCAAAATGCTATATGTAGCTCTATGTAATGATGAAGTAGCTAAATTTAAACAGTCAGCTCTGTATTGCTCATCTACCTTTGAAATAAGGTTGTTGATTACAACTTTACAGTACCTATCATTCCCATTTAAGGTATTGAACTCCATTCCGCAGTACGTTGCAAGCTCCTCTAGCTTTTTGTACCATAGTGTTCTTTTCTCAATTACTTTTCTTGCAATAATTTTCGGAAATCTCTCATCAGGTAATTGCAGGACTTTAATAACATATTCTGCATGCAATTTTAAAGTTTTAATAAAAAGTGGTGATAATCCTGTTTCAATGTTTATCATATAGTTGGGCGTTGTGCTTGGCAGATTGAAACATCTTTTGATGAAGTACCTGAGCAGTTTCTCTACTGTTTCATACTGGCAGTATCCCCAAGATTGTGCTGCGTACAACATCACAGATTCAGACACGGATTGAAAAACTTTATATTTGACACAATGGTCAACTAAATTATTTGAAAAACACCTCTTCCAGGTAGCAGATATGGCACTTTTAGCTTTTACTAGTTTTTCTTTTAAGTGAGATTCCATACTCAGATTACTAGTTATTGTTACTCCAAGATACTTATACGCTTTCACGATTTCAATGGGCTGCCCATTGAGATACCATTTTTCATTGTTACAATTTCTACCTGCTCCTTTTTTAAAAATCATGATTTTTGACTTTGTCAGATTAACTTCAAGATTCCATAATTGGCAGTAAGAATCAAGACGGTTAATCATAAGTTGTAAGGATTCTGGTGAATATGCAAATAAAACCACATCATCTGCAAATAAAAGAGCTTTTATCAAAATTCCGTCTATCTCTATGTCTCCTGGTAGAAAGTCGGTAAGGTCGTTAATGTACATGGCAAATAGATATGGGCTTAGGGTGCATCCTTGTCTAACTCCCATTGTTGTCTCAAACCATTCCGAAATCTCCATTCCGTTCCACACCGCCGATTGATTGTTTTGATATAAGTTTTCGAGAACCCGTCCAAATTTTTGGCTCATTCCAGTGTTGTATAGCTTATATATTAAAGCTTTTCGGTCGATATTGTCAAAGGCTGCCTTGAAATCTACAAAGAAGGAGAATAATTTTTTCCTTGGTCTATAAATGTACCCGCGATGTTTTGCAGTATGAATATATTGTCTACTGTTGAGTAGCCGTTCCGAAACCCAGCTTGACATTCTTTTATAAGATTATTGTTTTCAATCCAAACTGACAATCGGCAGTTTAGAAGTTTTGTGAATACCTTATATGCAGAATTCAGAAAAGATATTCCTCGATAATTTGTCGGATCAGCTACATTGCCTTTTTTATGAATCGGAAATATGATTGCTTGTTTGAACTGTGTCGGTATTTCACCTGTTTCCAACATTTTGTTAAAAATCGCAGCTAGCTTATAGATAAAGTTGTCCGTCGCATATTTGAGACATTCTATCGGGATTCTATCCGCACCCGGTGCCTTTCCGTCTTTCAGATTTTTCAAAGCTTCACAGACTTCATTTTGAGGAATGGGTGCATCCAATATTTCATTTGCATAGTAAGGTCTAGCATAGTGAAGAAATGGTATATTAGTGCTTGAGTTCAATAACGTTTGAAAATGGATCATAAGTGTTCTAGCGTCTAATTGAATGCTAATTTGGGGTGCTTTACCGTTAAACTTATTCACTGCAGTCCAGAATTGCTGTGTATCTTTGCAGCATGTGAGTTTGAGAGCTTCGTTTTCTAAATGTAGTTTCTTCTTTTCCTTGCAAATTCGTTTAAAGGTTGTGTTTGTTTGAATGTACAATGTTTTGAAATATTGACCACCAAATCGTCGAAAAACCTTTAGCCAATCGAACGATTTTCGCCTTGCGTTTTCACATTCAGAGTCAAACCATTTTTCTTTATAGCCACATTTTTTTTTGTGTTGCAGTCTGCTGACTGGGAAAGATAAGATTTTCAATATCAGTTATGTTGTACTCTATATCTGTCTGCAAGTTATTTTCGAGATTGAATCTGTACTCCGTTGCGATAGCTTCTTTCCACTGTAATTTAGGGGGTAGTTTTATGCTTCTCGTATCCTCTCTTTCAATCCGAGCATTTCCAAAAGACGCAACAATGGGCATATGGTCAGAATACTGTTCCGACAATACCTCAAAATCACTAATTAGAGATAACCATTCGCCTCGTACTAAGCAATAATCTATGACTGAGCAGCCTTGTTGTCCGACGAACGTATATTTTCCACACGTATCTGATTTACTGGTGCCGTTCAGAATATGAAATCCGAATGAATCACATAACTTCAATAGCTTAGTTCCCTTTGCATTAGTAATTGCATCTTCTGAATGTCGTATTTTACCTGAGAATCGATTTTCTCTTCCCTCTTCGTTTCCTATTCTAGCGTTAAGATCGCCGATAATCATAATGTTGTCGTATTGACTGAGTTCGATTAGTTTGTATAACGAACCAAAATCTCTCTCCCAGTGATTACAATTAACGTATGTTGGCAGTATAACTAACTTGGTTGAACCCAAAGTTATTTTCAAAAGATTTAGATCCTCAAACGATTCAAATTGAAAGTAAATATCCTTATAATTTTGTTTCTTATATCCAAAGAAGCATCCACCACTTGCTCTTCCTCTTGTGTTCTGTTTCAAGGCTGGTATCCAAATAAATTCAAAGTTCTTAAAATGATTAAGGTATAATTTATAATCATCTTCTATCAGAAATGTTTCATAAAGTAAAATAATATCATAAATATTTAAAAAATCATAAAATTCTACATAATATTGACTTATTACTGAGACCTGCAATATTATAACTTAAAATTTTTATATTATTTAATTTTACAGATTTAATTTTATTTTGGCAGACGGCAGTTACACCCTATAAAATACTATTAGAATTGGTTGATGTCCTTGCTTGGAGGTTCCCACTTGCAAATGTAGGTGGCGCTATATGCTCTGCCCTGTTGTTGTCTTCTGTCATCTGGGCCTCCACGTTGAAACACAGCTGATTGCTTAGGTCCACTTGATATATTTTATTTAGCACCGAAACCCCATTGCTGTTGTTTTGTAAAAGCCCCATCGAAGAACTCCAACGAAAATCTTTCTTCTCAACGTACATTCTGTCATCGCGCACCAAAACTTTTATCTGTGGATTAATTTCGGTCAGACTTCTTCTAATGTTCAAAAGTTTGTTTCTCTTGTGACGTATTGATAATGGAAGATCTTTGGAGATGGTGATTCCTGTTCCTTGCAATGATTTGGACGCTTTAAGTGCTGTGATAACGTGTTGTTTTGATTCCAGTTTTACAATAAAATTCTTGACATTGGTGTTGTTTGTTTTTATTTCTCGAATATGTTGATTTTCAATGGCAGGGGTTGGTTGGATGAGCTTTACAAGTGAATTTTTTATGAGATCTTTTTCATCTATTCCTTCTTGTGAGCTTATTCTTAACATCAGATTGTTTTCCGTACTCTTTTTTTGTATTTCATCCATCTGACTTTCAAGAATCTCGTTTCTTTTTTCCAAGGCTATTATTTTGTTGGACATTTCAAGGTTAAGTTCCATAATTTTTTGGTTTGCGTTTGCGATTGCTTCAATGTCATTCTTCGAAGCCATATTTTTCAATTTTGATTCCAGGAGAAAACAAAGTAATTTTGTAAGCTCAGACTTGCTCATAGATCCAACTAATTCTTCAGACATTGTATCAAGGTGTTGTGGTCTTTTTTCCGAATTATAAGCTTCAGGAGAAGTTTCAGATATATTTCTTTTGTTCTTCGCTGACATAAATGTATTTGATGATTTTGTTTGGCGGACGGTCGTGTCACTTTTTTCAAGGCTTAATATAATTCTTATAGGTCTAAAACTCACATGAATTTTTAAAGGTGGTTTTATCTGTGTTCGGTAAACACTTTAACACACTTTTTTATATTTGTTTACGTTGGAAATTTAGCAATTTGGAACTTTTTCACAGGAGCAATTTGAAAACAAACCTTTGTGTAATTTGACAGAAATGTATGTAAATAGAGATTATGTTTTTTTCATCATACACCTATTCCTATGTACATACAAACCATGACACCAACTGCTGTTTTTCAATTTAATATAGCATCTTGTAAGCTTGTAACATGAAGTATCGTTTGAGACTCAAATCTCTAAATATTCGGTATCTATAAAAATGTTTGCATTTTCCAAGTTTTTCACGTAGTGTGGAGCAAAAATCCGACAACTCCAGGACAAAATTACGTTTTTCTTATTTAGAATCAATGAAGGTGTGTTTCAAGTACATGAAACGGTGGGAGATTTTATGATTGTTGTTTCTGCATAAAAAAAAAAACATATTTCGTACAAAAGTTGAGTTAAATGGTTTTTGACGCAAAGCATTTGATAAAATTTCCCACAGTGTAACTATAATCAGAATGAAATCATATGTATGGATATTCATCAATGTTTATATTTGGGTGTGACACTCAGTTTACTTAAGCATAAGAGTGTGAGTTCCAACTCCGTTGGCTAAATATTAGGCGTTCCGCAAGGGAGTCACCTAAGGCCTCTGCTCTTCTTGTTAAATGAGCTCACTCTAGTCCGACCTGGACCGTTGGTTATTATTTGCGTTTTGAAGCAGATAACATGCCCGGTAGATGCTCCATTTATTACAAACTGACTTACAAAAAATTCCTTACCTGATGGATTTGAATGGTCCAGATATAGAAATGACACTAATTTTCCAAAATTGAAAAATCAACCATTTTTGCAGCGTCATCATAACCGGGTAGCAGATGTTCTAAAACTCTATAGAATAAACTGAAGGACAGTGGTGGTTTATTTCGGGTAAGTCAATTACCGATGCAATCTACATAAGATAAAAAAGGATTTGCATTTCAAAGCAAAAATTCAGAAAAGGAAAACAACTAAATATAGGCCGATTACACAAAAAGATTCACCAAAAATCTTAATGTTCTTAGAATAAGAACGAAGCTTTTAAAAATTCATTAAACGCATAGGTACATACACTCCCGTTCATTTGAATAGGCACCAAATTTTTAAGTCCAATTGACCGTTATAACTCCGTACTAAGGCGAATAAATTAATTTTTTTAGACTAAAATGCAAAGTCAATGAAATAAATCGTGACGTACACGGAAAGAATTCTTGGATTAGGTCAAGAAAAATGAGCTGCAAATCACGAAAAATGAATCCCGGTTTATACCTTGGATCAGGATTTAGTAGTTTACGACTATTTGTTTGCAATTTGCAAACTAAAGCAAAATGAAGATATTGATACTTAAAAATCATGAATCAAAGCTCTTAAGCATAAATTATTAAATCGAGAGAAAACAAAAATTGCCACCAACAAATCGCAATTTGATCCAAATATAACTCAGTTGTACATTTGCAAAAAAGGTGATAACCAATTTCATTTCGTGATTTTCCACTTGAAAGAGCGCAATCCTGCTCTACCCTTCATTTTGAAGGCAAACACACTTTGCTTTCCTCAACTTGGATTTGAACTCGCATCCCTCCAGTTACTGAGCGAGCACGCAACCACTAGACCAATTTGCAATACAGAACACTGGCGTCAGAAATTAAGAAGTAGATACATGCCATGTTGTGGTGCTTTATTTCCTGGAGAAGTAAATTGCGATAAGAAAGTCGTAATTTGGGAAAAAAACATTTTGTGATTTGCAACAATTCTAATAGAGTTTCAAATTGCGAGAGAAAAAACATGATTTGCTAAAATAAATATTTGTTGGCTTGCAAATCAGTAATTGTGCAATATAAATTACTAAAAAGTGATCGCAAATCAACATTTAAGTTGATGCTTTCGTGAAATCATCATTTTGGAGAATAAATTACGCCAAAAAAGTTGTTTTTTACTAGGAACAATGCAAGCTTGGATCATGGATTTTAATTGTAAGCCTTGATGAGACAAATTGTGTAGTTTGCTATATTTTGAATGTAAAATTACCAATTTTTGTATCAATCTGGTATAAAAACGCCATCATTTACGAATAAAACATGTTTTGCAAATTGTAACTGAAAATTTGGCAATTGGTGATTTTTCAATTCTCTCCGTGTACGTTTTTTGAAAGGTCTATTCAAACCCTATCGAAACATCTACGCCAAGTTTTTGTTCATGGTCTGGTTAAGGAAATATTCCCATCCAGAGTGATTTGACTGATTTTCTGTCCCCAACTACCTACCTTAATGTCTTTGGATGGCGATATTTAGTAGGAGGCCAAGCATTAAAGAAGGTAAAAAAAAATTGAATAGAAAGTTTCAAGAGCTTCCCAAAACTGAAAACCAGAACCAGAGAATACCAACTATCAAGAAGCTAATCCTTCGTACGTTTCACCCTCCAAAGCCTATTTGTTTACATTGTTGTGTTTGTAATTTCATTTCGTGTCAAAGGAATAGATGTGAATTGCAACAATAACAAGACCTGTGCTGAATGATATGCTGGATCACAGTACACATATTAAAGGTAATATCATTAGCGTTTTCATTTTTGTTCAGTTCTGCGCATCCATCAAAATCAGTGGAAAATGGCGAATACCGTGACCCCCACTCGTTAAACATCAAAATTTGTTGTGTGTTATGTGTTCATTTGTTACTTATTTATTTATTTTTAGTGTTTATTAACATTATTTTGTCATGCAAACAAAATTCCTTCCTGGTTTTTAGTGTTATTTAAATTATCCTTTTGTATTTGTTTTCTTCGTTGTTGTTGTAATACAACGGACGGGGTCACGTAAGGCTGCCATCTTGAATTTCTTTGACAGTTCTCATTTCGGACAACATGCGCAAGATAATACCTTAGATATGTGTACTGTGATGCTGGATGACGAGTTGAATCTATGTGTGATTCATTAATACTTTGCAAATTGTAGGCAAATCAAATTGACAGCCGAGGATTGGCTTCTTTATTTGATATTCTCCGACCAGAACCTTCTACGATGTCTGGTGTCATCGAGCCTAGATAAATCATATAATGGATTTTCAAGCTGGCAACGCCATCGTGTGTACTTGACTTGTTTCTGTCGACGAGTTGAAGAATTTTCTATGACATACAAAAACGGTGCATTTTTTCTTCAGAATTTTTGTATTTTGGCGCACATTAATAGTTGCAAGTTTAAAATTTTACTGGAAAAATTGAAAAATCAAATACTCACGATGCTGCCAAGCTTTTCTTTTCTAAAAAAGTAAAACCCATGTGTAAGTAAGAAATTAAAATTTGAATTTATTAGACTGGAGATGGTATTTTTTAGAAAATAAAATCAATATAAGCAATAACAGCCATAATATTCACTCAATTAATCCGGTTTTAAATTTACATCTTGGTTAAAAGTGAGTTAAGTCTCAAAAGTTCAACCCAAGCGCATAAACTCTTTAAACTCGGTAGTAAACCCTATTTATTAAACTTTGTCGCGTTTAACCCGATTCAATTTTAACTGTCCTCCAGGGAGCTGTTAAAGTAGTTTAACCTGGGTGTAAACTAAATTTTCAGTACATTCACACATTTTGGCCAAGCAAAGTCATTTTGAAGTTTTTACACGCAAATACATTATTAAAGATAAAATAAAATAAAAGCAACAAAATAAGGCCTTATAAATGAAATGGTGATGTCTTCGTCGTCAGAAGATGCTGTTTTGGACCAAATGGAGAATCAATGGCGTTCTCGTCGAGTGTACCGCATGTTCAAGCGGGCTTGCGCGATGATTAAATATTTAATATTTTCCGTTTGGGAAAAACGTTTTCTTCTTTTTTTTATCATTTTCCCGCTCGGTGTTATTGCTTCCATAACCACCACCTTTTATTTTGCGATTCGACATTTTTTTGTATCAATTTATTAGTTAATATGTATTAATAGACAATAATTTAACTGTTTTGATTTGTTTTTCAAACGGCAAATCAGGATTTTCAAATTTTGAACGATAAAATTTGAAATACAACAACAAACAGGAAACACATGCTGGCAAATGTCAAATTATTGACATTCTGTATCTATAAAATCGGTGTATATTCAAGTTTAAGCAATTTTACATCCGGTTGTAATGTATTTTAAATCCAGCGAGTTTAATGCGCGTTTTGAGTGAATATTATGAACAAAAGTTTAAATTGAAAAGTTTAAAAAATGCTAGTTAATAGGACAGGTTTAAAATTCACTTAAACCTTACTTACACCTGGAGTGAATAATATAGCTGTAAGTGTTTGCGATTTAAAATTTTAATTTAACTTAATTTTGTTTTATGGAATTGAGTTCTTCGATTGCGACTCCTTGGCCCTGTCGCACGAAGGATTGCGAAGAAGTTGCCAAAAAACAAGAAAAAGAAGGAGTTACAACAAGCAAAGTAGTTGCTACCAATACCAAAGGTAAGTACTCTGACGATTTATCTGATACTCTCGGTGTTATGATTGAGGCAGCAAAATTAGCTTAGTCAACTGTCAATCAGAAAGACCTCGAAATTGAGGTACTCAAAGCTCATGGATGTGCTTAATGATGTTCAAAGGGTAGACACGGTGCATTCAAGAGGACACAAGCGTCCACAAGCTTTTTTTCAAAGCGAACCTCTGTCTATCAACTCCTACTCTCACCTCCAAGTGGTGAACATCGGGTGCCTAGTACCTTTAACTGAAGATGGGGTTCCAATCCCTGTGGACGGTTTTAGGGGGCAGCAAACGAGAGAGGGGGGGGAGGAGTGTTCCCACTAAGGCAATTCTCCTTCATCCAGGCGGCAGCGGAAGAATTCTCAAGATGGAATCAACGGTGGCGTCTACAGTTCCAGTTAGGTTGAACTACTTAGTGAACACCTTATATGGGCTACTACGACATATTCGGAGCTCAGGCCTATAAGGAGGGTCTGGTCCTCCAGGTTGGGGGTTGTGCCGTCGGGGTGACTTCCTGGCCATGTAAAGCTATCTTAGTTGCGAAGAACAAGCCTCGGATACAGACGGATTTACTGTTGACGAACCAAGCAAACGAAATAAGGACAACGAACTTCGGATCTGCACGTGGAATGTTCTGTCTCTCTATAGACCACGTGCAGCCGAACATTTAGCGGAGGCCCTAGACTGCTACAAAGCAGACATCACCGCCATCCAAGAAGTGCGATGGGATGGGCCGGGCAAGAGAAAACTGAAAGACTGCGATATCTACTACGGTGACTGTTACCGACCACAAGGGCAGCGTCTCTTTGGATGTGGATTCGTCGTTAGAGGCAGACTTAGGCAAGAAGTCTTGAGTTTCAACTATGTGAACGAGCGCCTCACGACAATTCGCATCAAGGCTAAATTCGCCAACATCAGCCTGATATGCGCGCATGCCCCCACAGAGGAGAAAGATGACGACACCAAGGACGAGTTCTACGAGCTCCTGGACAAGACATATGAGCAATGCCCTAGCTATGACTTTAAAATTTTCTTAGGTGATTTTAATGCCAAACTGGAAAGAGAAGACAATCGGAAGATACAGCCTGCACGACACCACCTCCGATAACGGACTCAGGCTAATCGACTTTGCTGTGGGGCGAAACGTTGTGGTAGCTAGTACGCAGTTCCCGCATCTCGATATACATAAGGGGACATGGCGAATTCCTGGTCAATCAACCGCCAACCAAATTGACCACATTGCGATCGACGTAAGGCACTCCTCCAGTATCAAGGATGTCCGAACGTTCCGAGGAGCCAACGTTGACTCGGACCACTACCTCTTTGTAGCAAAGGTAATGCTACGGATATCCAGACCAAAGCCAAAACAGGGAAATACTGTGAGGAAGTTTGACGTCGGACGGCTACAGTCGCAGGAAATCGCCAGGTCCTTTTCCGATCGAGTCTCTCGCGCCCTCCTAACTAGTTCTTTGCCGCCAACTGCAAACATCGAGAACCAGTGGAAAAACTGCCAGGAAGCCATCAGAGATGCTGCCTCTGACGTGCTGGGCCTTGCACGACCACCACAGCGAAACCCCTGATTCGACGAAGAATGCCGGCAAGTACATGCAGCCAAACAACAGACATACAAAGCGGCGCTGCATAGAAGGACCAGAGCTGCTCGCGAGCTCTACGAGCAGAAGAGGAGAGAGGAACACATGCTTCTTAAAAGGAAGAAGAAAGAGCATAAGAAGCGCGCGATCGAGGAGTTAGAGAGATGCCACTGCAGGAATGAAGTTCGGAAGTTTTACCAAAAAGTAAAAAGAACCTCCTAAGGTTACAAGGCCCGAACCGAAGCCTGCAAAGACGATCAGGGGAACATCGTGGTGGAATCGCAGTCGGTGCTGAGGATATGGAAAAATCATTTCTGCAAATTGTATAACGAACCGAATTCCGCTAACATGCAAATTGCACCATTCAACTTGGACAACGTAGGCCAACAATTCCGTCTACCCGATCTTGACGAAGTGAGGATAGCCATATCTTAACTTAAGTTCAATAAAGCTGCTGGAGCTGATGGCCTTGCGGCTGAATTATTCAAAGCGGCTGGTGATGAATTGGTTAGGAGTATACACCAGCTCATCTGTAAAATATGGTCGGAGGAAAGCATGCCCGATGAATTGAACCTCAGCATTGTTTGCCCGATCCTCAAGAAAGGCGTTCCTCTGGACTGCACCAACTACAGAGGCATCAGCCTTCTTAATATCGCCTACAAGGTCTTCTCTGCCGTACTTTGTGAACGCCTGAAGCCATTCGTCAACAACCTGATAGGTCCATATCAGTGTGGCTTTAGGCCAGGGAAGTCCACCATCGACCAAATATTCGCACTACGGCAGATCTTGGAGAAAACCCAGGAGTTTCAAATCGATACCCACCACCTTTTTATCGATTTCAAGGCCGCGTATGACAGCATCTATAGAGACGAGCTATATAGAGCAATGTCTAGTTTTGGCATCCCTGCCAAACTCATCCGTTTGTGCAGGATGACGATGGAGAATGCACGCTGCTCCATCAAGGTCGGCAAAGACCTCACCGACACCTTTGATGTCAAAAAAGGTTTTAGGCAAGGCGACGCGCTGTCATGTGACTTCTTCAACATCGTTCTTGAAAGAATAGTGCAAAACTCTCACGTCAACACTAGAGGCACAATCTTTCAAAAGTCCGTCCAATTACTCGCTTACGCTGATGACATTGACATAATAGGACGAACAAGGCGTGATGTCAGTGGTGCTTTTGTGAGCATTGAGAAGGAAGCCAAGAAGATGGGTTTAACGGTGAATGAAAGCAAAACGAAGTATATGCTGTCAACAAGAAAGGACACCCAACACCGACGTCTAGGACAGAACGTCACTATAGACAGCTATAATTTTGAGGTGGTCAGAGACTTTGTCTACCTAGGATCCGCTATAAACTCAGCGAACGATACCAGTGCTGAGATCAAACGAAGAATTACTCTTGCCAATCGCTGTTTCTTCGGGCTAAGAAGGCAATTGAGAAGCAAAGCCCTCTCTCGAGCAACTAAACTGTCCCTGTATAAGACGCTTATCATCTCGGTCCTGATGTATGGTGCAGAGGCATGGACACTGCTAACGGTGGATGAGAACGCGTTAGGCTGTTTCGAGAGGAAAATTCTTGGGGTGATTTTTGGTCCCATCTGCATAGATGGAGAATGGAGGAGAAGATACAACCACGAACTGTATGGGCTGTACAGCGACACCGACCTAGCCACAAAAGTGAAAAGCCAACGACTAAGATGTCTGGGTCACCTAGAGCGAATGGACACCAAGATCAATCTACGGTAGGTCTTATGTATTAGTACCTATACACAATTTTATTATACAAATATTCTCAATTTCACGATGTTAAGTTCATAAATGTTGTTATGAATCTTAAAAATAAGATAAACTTCAATTTGCCTTGTAACAGCTTTAGAAACATTGTATGAATTGAAGCGTATTAAATGAAAATTATATTAATTATATAACTGCGTCTAAGTAGCAATAGCATAGTAGTTCAGCCGCATTGAACTTTAATTAAATTTTCTCAATAATCTTATCATCTTGTACCCAAATGAATACAGTTTTAATTAAATACGAAGGCTAATATCTACATTCCTATGCAGCAATCCATATCAGCGAGTACATTCCTCTTCAATAATTAAGTTATTTCAAAGCAAATTCCATGCATCTGTAAATATCTTCGATTCAATGTCATCGCAATCAATTTCAAGATTCACACTCTTCAATATCATGATGAGCAAATAATCACATGTCATTCATAAATATGAATCTAATACAAACACAATTCCGTATGCTTGTTTGATATTTGAATCTGAGAAATGTTGTAGGTACATATGTACATATATTCTCTGGCAATAGAAATCCAGGCAATTGCATTGTGTCATGGAAAATTACCCATAGTCCCTGTTTAGATTGTGACTTTTCAATATGCCAAGATATGACGATGGTTATGGGGCTGAGAGAGGCGAGACCTTGCTTGCTTAAAATTCAGACTCGAATTGCCTATTGTTTGAATGAAATTCAATACTCGTCAATGGGAAATACGGAAGCACTATTTGCCGAATGGTATAGTGAAGGATGGACTAAAACAACAAAACGAAAATTTTATTATTCATCCTGCCTTATGTACTTTCGTCTCATTAATATTTATCCCTTGAAATACTGGGGGCCGGTTCTGGTTCTATGAAAAGTGAAACGAAAAACTTTTCATGCTTTCACACTATCTACTTTCCGATTTTCGTTCTTCGAAAATTGTAAACCAAAAACTTTCATATCATTTTGGGTGAATATCCTAAATGAAACGAAATAACGATGAAAAATTCGACGATATCTCCTTCTCTTTCCAAACAATACAGAAAACGTGTTTCTATCGTGCATTTCTGTTCAAAAATACAAAGAAATGGAATGGGAAATGATTAGGTGGCTCGAGCAT
Organism: Dasysyrphus tricinctus; assembly: GCA_963921185.1. NCBI lineage: Eukaryota > Metazoa > Arthropoda > Insecta > Diptera > Syrphidae > Dasysyrphus > Dasysyrphus tricinctus. The sequence continues at coordinate 129,425,205 of OY992532.1, forward strand.
TGATAATTATATACCTAGTTTATCTGACGTTTTCATTCACGAAACGAGAATCGCTTTTATGTGCCAAATGAATCGAAACATAGGAAAGCAATTCTTACCAGCGAATGCGATTCACTTTTTCACAGAACCAGAATCGGCCCCCTGCTGATGTGATTATGAAAGCAAGGGCATTGGACATTTGGTAGGCAATATTGGCTAGCCTTTAGGCCATCAGTAATATATTGATGACGTTTTATTCACATTATTTTCCAACCTTTACTCAGTCGTTATCCTCTCAGAGCTTTGGCAGTTCTTTGATAAGGGTTCAAAACCTCTCAAATTATCTTCACAAAAGCTATCATCTTGCTGCTAAAAAGAAAAAATTTTCCATAAACTCCTCCAAGTTGGAGAAAAAACCTCAAACAGAGATTTGTTGGAAATTGTGTAAATTTTAAATTATTGTACTTTAATGTTACTTACGACAGCAAAGCCAGCGTTTTTGGGTGTGGATTCTTCGTTAGGGGCAGACTAAGGCAAGAAGTCTTGAGTTTCAACTATGCGAACGAGTACCTCACGATAATTCGCATCAAGGCTAAATTCGCTAACATTCGCCTTATATGCGAACATGCCCCCACAGAAGAGAAAGATTATGACACCAAAGGCAGGTACTACGAGCTCCTGGACAAGACATATGTATAAGCACGGGTTGGCTACGAAATCTCGCATCCGAAATCTCGCATAACGAAATCTCGCAATTACAAAATCTCACTTTTCCTAATCCCGCAATTATAAAATCTCGCTTTTAATAATCTCGCAATAACGAAATCTCACAAACTAAAATCTCGCAAAATTGAATTGCATTGCAACAAAAACATTTTTTTAATCAAAATCTCGGAAAATCAAATCTCGCGCGAGTTACATATTTGTATGGTGACCTCCGTCACCATTAGTACAACAACCTTTTATTTGTAATACGAATATGAATAATAAATCAATTCGTAAAATGCAAAATAAGCATATAAGTATATTATCATATTGTAAAATAATATTGCAAAATAAGCATATAAGTATATTTTCATATTGTAAAATAATACATTGAGCATAATAATAATCAAAGGGAAATAAATCTGATTGAACAAAATTTAATGATATATCTAGACTAACAGTCGTTAAGATACCTCGAAGAAATAAAGTCGTCGTTCGAACTACACTAAAAATAAAACTCTTTTTTTTAACTGGCGCAGTCGGAACGAAATCGAGTAAACGCGGAAAAAAAAAATTGTAACTACAAATCAGTTACAAACATTTTTTTTAAATTGTTTTGTTTACCGTCCACAACCCCTCCTCCACCCGAATAAAGTACCAACAACTATTTGTCGGGAATTATAAAAAAAAAAAATATATTAAGTTACTGTTGTAGACTACAAATCAGTCACAACAAAGAAACACAAAATAAAAAAAAAAAAAAAAAAGAAGAAGAACAAACAAGTGCAGTGCGAACTAAAAATCAATAGTGCTTTTTTGTGCGAGTTTTATTAAAATACATTTTTAAAAATTTCGCGACAAATTCTTCACGACTCCAGAAGGAACTTGCAAATAGAGGATACAAACGAAATGGCAACCGACCAAACAAATCTTTTAAACACAATGGCACGAGTTTTGTTGAGATTAGAGGCGAATTCTCAACAGCAAGCTGATAGTCGAGCCATAGTGATTATGAAAGAAATTTCATATATTAAAGAATTTTCCGGCAACAGGCAAGAGCTGACTCAATTTATAAACGTTGTCGATAATCACATGAGCTTGACTCCAGAAGACAGAAGAGCTGCAATGTGGACTGCTATTTCACAGAGTAAGGTGATAGGTAAGGCAAAGGAACTGCTACTTACCAACAACATGAGCACATGGGAAGAGGCGAAGAATATACTGAAGCTGTCATTCCGGCCAAGCATCGACCAAGGGGAAGTTACCCGCCGGATCAACAATCTTAGAGTGAGTTCGGTATTAGATTTAATTAACAAAATTGAATATTTACTAACAGATATTCATACTATTATTATGTATGAGAATAATAAAGATAGTCTGAAAACAATGTTATATTCACTAGTAATTAACAAAATAAGAGAACTAGCTGCAGGCAACTTAGCAAGAGAAATTAGGGATGAATATGATCTACTTAAAGTCAAGAGTATATTGTATTCTTATGTAGGGTTCGATGTAGGTAACGTCCTTACTAACGGAAATAATACTAGAAGAAACCATGATTTTAGGCCCGCAGAAAGGACATACCGACAGAACAACCAACAGTTACGAAACAATACTAATAACAACTCTAGACAGACAAATCAGCAACAACAAAGTACTGATTATAATTTTACAAGAACAAACGACACAGAGAGACGACATACATACAATAATTCTGGCCAGACAAGCCAAAACCAACTCAATAATACCATACAAAATAGCAACCGAACACGGAATAACTATAACTATAACAATAACAATTCCAGACAGACCCATAATAGACAGAATGTGGAACCAATGGATATTAATAATATAGATCAAGGATCTTCCGAAGTGGTTCAAGAAGAAATACATTCAATAGAAGCTCCGGTTTTTCTGAATGTAGCCTCTCTGGTAGGAAAACACAGGTAGTATTTGCGTTGAGAAACCAGAAACACATATGCTTACTAGATACAGGGTCTACAATGAGTTTAGTAAATACAAGTAAGATAGACTGTAGTTCCTATAACGTACTCGAAGAGCTGACTTTAAACTTGTCTACCGTAAACAGCCAAAGTATAGAAACATTAAAAATTTATCAGGTCCCAGTACCTACAGAATTTGGCTACCCAGAAAATGTCTTCGTTAGAGCATATGGAAAGCCATTAGGAGAACAAAAATATAGTCTCTTGTTAGGAATGGATGTACTAGGAAACATGGTCGAAAGCATTAACTTTATAAAAAAGGAAGTACTTCTACAAAACAAAACTATACTCCCAATGGTCATTGAAGTAGAACCATTCATAGAATGTTATGAGTTAGAGGGTAGTACTGAAGTTAATTTACAAGATTTGAAAGTATTCGAGAAACAAGAAATACAAGATTTGCTTCAAAAATATAAAAATCTCTTATATAGAGATGGAGATCAGCTTACTAATTGCGAAAGTATATTTCATGAAATAAAACTATCCACAGACCAACAAATAAATGCTAGACTGTACCGTCTGCCTCAAAAACACGAAGAAGAGGTAAGAAACCAAGTTAATGATATGGAAAGGCAGGGCATAATACGAAAATCAAACAGTCGATACGCTTCACCAATCGTAGTGGTCGCCAAAAAGCCCGATAGCGAAGGAAAAGTTAAGTATAGAGTATGTGTCGATGATATAACTGTAGACGATAAATATCCATTACAAAATATCGAAAGTATTCTTGATAAGCTAGGAAGGTCTCAGTACTTCTCAACCCTTGATTTAGCCAAGGGATATCATCAAATAAAGGTGCATCCTGATGATATACATAAGACTGCATTTGTTACACCAAACGGTCTATATGAATATACCAGAATGCCCTTTGGGCTGAAAAACGCCCCAGCGACATTTCAGCGTCTAATGAATGAAGTTCTCAGAGAGTACATAGGCAAAATTTGCATAGTTTATCTTGATGATATACTTATTTTTTCGACCTCATTAGAAGAGCACATAACATCGTTAGACAAAATTTTTCAAAAATTAGCTGACTACAATCTTAAGATACAACTAAGTAAATGCTCTTTTCTTAAGAAAAATACAGAATACTTAGGTCATATCCTTACTGCAGAGGGAATGAAACCTAACCCAAATAAAATAGAAGTAATCCAGAAATATTCACTGCCCCAAACAATTAAGCAGTTACAAGGATTTTTAGGTAGCACTGGATATTATAGGAAATTTATTGCTGATTACTCCAAAATAGCGTACCCGATGGTTAAATATCTAAAAAAAGATATGAAAATAAATAGTAAGGACCCGGAATACATTCAAGCATTTGAACGATTAAAAGAAAATCTTATCAGACATCCAATACTCAAATTTCCAGATTTTAACAAACAATTTTCCCTATACACTGATGCAAGTAATTTTGCGTTAGGAGCTGTTCTAACTCAAGAAGGGCAGCCAGTATGTTATGCCTCCCGAACATTAAACGACCATGAAAAAGATTATTCTACAACAGATAAGGAATTTTTAGCAATAGTATGGGCTACCACATATATTAGACCATATCTTTGGGGTCAGAAATTTAAAATAATCACTGACCATATGCCTGTAAAATATTTAAATAAAAAATATAATGGAAAGGAGTTTAGTCAAAGAGTCCAAAGAGGACTTCTTAAGTTGCAAGAATTTGAGTTTGACATTGAGTATATAAAAGGGAAGGAAAATAAAATAGCAGATTTCTTAAGTAGAATCCCAGAGGAAATAAACGAAACATCAGAAACTGTACATTCATCGAATGAACAACTTTTAGACCATATACAAATCAAAGAGGGAATTGTTAACATTTACCAAACTCAGCTAATATTGACTTATTCTGTGCAAAATGAAATAATAAAAAAACAGCACACTAAAACAATAATTCAGGTTGATATGACGAAAAATGACAAATACTGGAAAGATTTATTTAAAAGAACTATTAAATCAGGAACAGTAGGAGTTTATTCAGAAGTAGATGATGCTGAATACAATAAAGTACAAAAAGCTTTAATTGAAATGTATGGACACGACAAAGAAGTAAAATTCTACAAGCTCACTCAGAGAGCAAGAGATTTAGAAAAGGTTGAAGAGGCCCATAAACAAATATCCTTATATCACATAGAAGAGAGTAATCACTCAGGTATAGTTGAGACATATCATAAATTAAAAAACAAAATATATTTTCCAAAACTTATAAAAGAAATTTCTAGAGTAATAGGGAATTGTCAGACTTGTCAAGAAGGTAAATATGACAGAAAGCCAATAAGACCAAAGTTCAGACTAACAGAAACTCCAATTAAAGGAAACGAAATTTTGCATATGGATGTTTATCATTTCAATAAACTAACATACCTGACATTTATTGACAAATTTACGAGAAAAGCTTATGGATACAATTTAAGTAGTAAAAATTGGACAAGTAAATTAGAATGCATAGACGAACAATTAAGTAAATTCGGAAAACCAAGAAAAATTATCTGTGACAATGAATTTAATTCAGAAAATATTAAAGAATACTTTAGGAAGGAAGGAATTGAAATGCATATGACAAAACCAAATTCGCATACTGGAAACTCAGATATAGAGAGATTCCACTCTACATTACTTGAAATTTTACTAACAATTAAAAATACAGACATTTCCACCAATAGAAAAATTCATAAAGCTATTCAGATATACAATAGTAGGTATCATTCAACATTAGGTATGAGTCCAAACTCAGCAGAAAAGACAAATCAGTTAAATTTAAGAACAAAAATAGAAGCTAAAAAGGAAAAAATTAGAAAAAAGAGAAATATTTCTAGGGAAAATTATGATGAAAAACGCATAAAAAAAAAGACATAAAAATGAAACATATTATAGAAAACATAATTTAAAAAATGTTGACCCAACAAATATTAAAAGACCAAATCAATTCGCAGGTAATCTTTTGGCTGTATCAGGTGATCTCCTGGCTGATAATAATGCAAATAGCGGAAGCAACACTCATAATAACACCGATACAAACCAATAAGGGATATACTACATTAAATTTAGGATCAGTAGAAATAATTAATAATAGCCAGACCATATTACACATAATAGATACTAGGGATTTATTTTCAACAATCGGAATGATAGAAGTTAATCTACAAGCTTTACAATTAGAAAACAATACCGAAATAAGTAATGAAATTTTTAATATAAAATCTAAACTTCAAGCAATAGTTCCACTAAGAAGACAAAAAAGAGGACTTATAAATATTATAGGAACAGGACAGAAATGGTTGTTTGGGACAATGGATGACAACGACCGACAAGATATTATCGGACATATGAACACAATTGATACTAATAATCATGCAGCCATAAAAAACCTGAACCATCAAATACAAATTAACGAAAAATTTATGGACTCTATTAATAAATTTAAAAAAACAATAGAAACAGATAGAGAAGTTTTATCCTATACTTACCAAAGTATTGCTTCGAACCAAAAAGACATTATTAGAAAACAAATTATTACAGACCAACTACTAAAACTTCAAATATTAGAAAGCAAAATTGATAGCATTCTAGATAACATAGCATCTGCTAAACAAGGTAATCTCCATCCAAGCATATTGACAGGAGAAGAAATAAGGACATTAGGGATAGACTTTTATAAACTTGAAAACGCTAGAATAGGACTTATGAAACTCGACCAAGACAGACTTATAATAGCTTTGAAACTACCAAAAGACTATATTTTGACTCAGTTAAAAATGATTATACCAATGCCAAATGATAAAAAAAAAGAAATAGATATGGAAAATTTACAATTTATAGAAATAAATAATGTACAATATGAGTATAATCCAAGAAACATTTACTTGAAAGATTTAAATATAAGTAATTCATGTATAATAAAAGATTCATGTACTTTTCGTTACAATAAAGAAATTAAAGTAATAAAAATTGACGACGATACTTTGATCTGCAAAAATTTAGAAAAAGAAAATGTTTATAATCACTGCGATGATAGAAAATTAATTTTAACTGGAAATTTCATGTTAAATATTAATAATTGTTCAATAAATATATTAAATGTAACTATTTTTAATTATCAACTAGAATTTATTCAAAAATTTCATTATGAAGAAGAAACAAATTTAAATGTAACTGACAAATTAAAGTTTGAAGAAATTTCAAAAATGCAACAAATTGAAAATTTACAAAAAATTAATGAATTAACATATCACAGAACTATAAGTCAAATCAGTAATATTACAATGTTCTTAATAATTATAATTATTCTTATTGTAATATTTTTCATTAACAAATCAAATCGTAAATTGAAAATTAAAATAAATAATGTTACTAAGCCCCAACCAAATGTTAAAATTATGGAAATTCCAACGATTCAGGAGAATCTTAAGAATAAGGGGGGAGAAGTTACATATTTGTATGGTGACCTCCGTCACCATTAGTACAACAACCTTTTATTTGTAATACGAATATGAATAATAAATCAATTCGTAAAATGCAAAATAAGCATATAAGTATATTTTCATATTGTAAAATAATACATTGAGCATAATAATAATCAAAGGGAAATAAATCTGATTGAACAAAATTTAATGATATATCTAGACTAACAGTCGTTAAGATACCTCGAAGAAATAAAGTCGTCGTTCGAACTACACTAAAAATAAAACTCTTTTTTTTTAACTCGCGTGGTCTTGACCCGAAAACGACGGCAACTCTTACACTTGATCTCGCGCGAGATTTAAATTTGCGAGATTTTGATTAAAAAAATGTTTTTGTTGCAATGCAATTCAATTTTGCGAGATTTTGATATGGGAGATTTTAGTTTGCTACTGAAAAATATATAATCCAGTGTCTGAGTTCTTTTAGACCACACTGTTATTTATCAATTATTGTAACTGTTGATTTTTCAATATTATGTTAAAAAAAAGAGAGAGAACATAGAGATGGTATATCCAGTTGTAAATTTTCATGTGCAAATTGCATTAATAGTATTTGATTATAGAGGTTATTTACAGAAATAAAGGATGTACAAATTTTTTTTATTGACGGGTTTAGTTAGTTATTATGTAAAGTGCTCTTGGGTAGGTATACAAAACAAATTTTTCTACTCATTGCTTTGAAATTGCGAGATTTTGATTTGCGAGATTTAAAATTGCGAGATTTTGGATGAAATTTGCGAGATTTTTAGGTTAGAGATGTAAATGCGAGATTGTAAAAAGCGAGATTATGAAAAACAAGATTTTTAAAAAATGCGAGATTTCGTTATTCAAGATTTTGGTTTGCGGGATATCGTAGCGTTCCCATAAGCAATGCCCTAGCTATGACACTAACATTGTCTTGTGGGGTTTAAGTGCTAAACTAGGAAGAGAAAACGTTTTTGGTGGCACAATCGAAAGATAGCCTGCATGACACCGCCTTCGATAACGGCGTCAGGTAAATCGAGTTTTTGCTGCGGGCCAAAACTTTGTGATAGCTAGTACGCAATTCCCGCATCTCGATATTTGCAAGGTGACATGGTGAATTTCTGGTCAATCAACCGGCAACCAGATTCACCACATTGCGATCGACGCAAGGCACTCCTCCTCCTCCAGTATCAGGGAAGTCCAAACGTTTCGAGGAGTCAACGTTGACTCGGGCCGTTTTAGCCAAACGGCTACGAATATGCAGACCAAAACCAAAACAGAACAAGAAATCGCCAGGTCCTTTTCCGATCGAGTTCTCGCGCCTTCTTAAATAGTCCTATGTCGCAAACTGCAAGTATCGATTACCAGTGGAAGATTTGCCAGGAAGCCATCAGCAAAACATAATAATTCAAAAATAAAAAGTCGCACAACTAAATTTTAATATTTGAACAACAAAACAATTGAGATTATTTTTGGAATTTTTTTAATTAAAAACAAAACCCATAAATACTTTAAAAACTTTGAAATTGCAGTCTTCATTTTAAAAACTTATAGCTAGACCTATAGGCGTTCAGAATAGTAGTGATTATAACGAAAGTTTATATTGATTAATTTTGTATAGTTAGTTTTCCGAAGTATTCAACTTTCATAGCGATGGGTCAATATGTTAGTAACAGATTTTTAGTAACAGTTATTAGCCTGTTACCGAAAATCAGGTATAACTGCTATTGAAATTAGAACTAAAACTTTAAAATAACGCATTTTTTATTAAATTCACGATATAAGTAAATTTTTACAAACTTAGTTTTGATGATTCTGTAGGTAGTTATTTCAATTTTATCAAGTAAATTCAAAATCGAATTGCAGCAGTAAAAAGGTGTTAGTGTTTTGTTACTGATTTTGCTTAAGTGTGATTCTGCATAAAGTAATTTCAATGTAATCGTAAAAATTAAAAAATTGAGAATAACACTTAAGCAAAGTCAAAAACAAAACTATTACGCCTTTTTGCTGCTGCAATGAGATATCGAATCTAAATGGTAAAATTGAAATGACTATTGAGCAGAATCAAACTTAAGCAAAATCAATCTATTTTAAGGTTTTTTGTTTATTTTTATTCCTCAATGAGTGTTATGGTTAGGACTTATCATTTTTATCACCAAAACATAGATATAATAATTAAGTCATCAGCTTCTATTTGCATTAAAATTATAACTGATTTTGCTTTACAATATTTCCAATGATATAATGAGGAGCTTAGGAACAAAATATAAAATTTTCACTTTTGATACTTTTTTCTTTTGTTTTTTAATCGGGTCAAAAACCCTGAGTTTTATCCATTGCCAAGGAGATTAAGTCAAGAATAATAACATGTATCAACGAAAATTCAACTTAAAAAGGCACTTTCGAAACAAAAGATTTCATATAAAAAATATAAACTATTTACTTGGCTTTGGATCAAATTGAGTTTCAAAATGTTATATTTTTCTTTGCTATATTTTGGTTTTATATCAAAAGGTGACGTTTTCAAAATATTTTTTTTTTTAATAAAAGCTCTATCTATCCCAAAACCTACTGCAAAACTAATAAATACAACAAATATAATCTGTCTGCTTAACCCATGCACATAAAGAAAACAAAAATCAAAAACACTGGGCAGGCATACCTTAATTTTGTTTTTCTCAATTTCTGAAAAAAAAAATGAAAAAGTAAAAATGTCACCTTTTTTTCCTAAACTCCTCATGTATAATATCGATACCTTCCGTAATAATGTATTAAGCGACATTTCAAAACACATTTTAAAGGCATCGAAAAAAACCTCTGGTCCAGTTATTTATTTACATATGCATTTAAAATAAAATGCATGACTGGATCGCACGTACTTGCTCTTATGTTCAAGTTGTGTGGGACTAAAGAACTTTAAAAAATATTCAAGCTATTATAGAAAAAGTATAAAAGCATTTAAATCGTTCTTTTAATTGTATAAACAGTCTGATAAATAACTTAGAGCTAAAAAAAGTATGCCATTTGATTACTTGAAAAAATATGAATATATGCAAAAAAAAAATTTAAATCGTTGGAGCCGTTTTCTTAAAAATTTATTTCTTATATATAAAATGTTTGTTACATTTTTCAAAAAAAAATTTGGTATGCCGATTTTGAGTATATATTAAAATACATTTAAAACTGAAATTTCAAAACAATTCATCATCCCGTTTTTGAAATATTGAATTTAAAAAAAAAAAACTTTGAATCTTTTTTTAAAAATCCAAAATTTTGGTAAACAGTATTATTTATATTTTAACAAAGCTTTTGTACAAAAAAAATTTATTGAAATCGGATGAGCGGTTAATGAGAAAACCGAAAATCAAAAAAACCGTTATATGGCAGGTACCGTTAATAAATGTTTTTGGTGATTTTTTTTCTTATCAGAAAGTACACCAGGTCTACAGTAATACATTGATTTTTTTTTTAATCAAAATCGTTTGAGCCGTTTTTGAGATAAATAAGATTTTCCTTAATGGTTGTATGGCAAGTACCGTTATTTTTGAGCTAAAAAAATTTCAATTTCCCCTCTGGAGAGTAACAAAAAACCCTAAGTTCAAAATTTGAAGAAAATCGCTTCAGTGGTTTAGGCTGTAGGTTGAGGTACGGACAGACAGACAGAATTTTGCCACCCACTTTTTTCGTGTTCTCTATCATCGTAATGTCATGTTTGATTGTTATCTCAAAAATTTTTTTTCACGAATCCAAGACTTGCCCTATAGTACCTACATATATCGCAAGTAAAAATAAAAACATTTGGAACGGGATTTTCAACTCAAAATGCCTCTAAAAATCTGTTTATTACAACAAAATACCCAATAATAAGAGGTATTTCAAAAATTTAATTTAAAATTTTGAAAATATCGCTTACTACATTCTTTCGGAAAGGTATTGATATAAGTACTATAAACGGATATCTTAATACCTATATTTTAACGACGACGGTTTTTACGCAACTTTTATTTCAGTAACAGGTAGCTACAGCTGTTATTGAAGAAAAGTAATAATATTAGTAACAGATATTGCAAACTATTAGTTCAGTATTTAGCCCATCACTCAACTGGCGTTCTAATCGTCTAATTTCAAGTTCCCTCACTTAATTTCAATTTCAATTTCAATCTAACGAAAGCCAAGCCCCAAGATGTGCATGTGCATGTTGCATGTAAAAGTTGCATGTGCAAGTTGCATGAGCAAGTTGCATGTGCATGTTGCATGTGCAAGTTGCATGTGCAAGTTGCATGTGCAAGTTGCATGTGCAAGTTGCAAGTGCAAGTTGCATGTGCAAGTTGCATGTGCAAGTTGCATGTGCAAGTTGCATGTGCAAGTTGCATGTGCAAGTTGCATGTGCAAGTTGCATGTGCAAGTTGCATGTGCATGTTGCAAGTTGCATGTGCATGTTGCATGTGCAAGTTGCATGTGCATGTTGCATGTGCAAGTTGCATGTGCAAGTTGCATGTGCAAGTTGCATGTGAGAGTTGCATGTGCAAGTTGCATGTGCAAGTAGCATGTGCAAGTTGCATGTGCAAGTTGCATGTGCAAATTGCATGTGCAAGTTGCATGTGCAAGTTGCATGTGCAAGTTGCATGTGCAAGTTGCATGTGCAAGTTGCATGTGCAAGTTGCATGTGCATGTTGCATGTGCAAGTTGCATGTGCATGTTGCATGTGCAAGTTGCATGTGCATGTTGCAGGTGCAAGTTGCATGTGTAAGTTGCATGTGCAAGTTGCATGTGCAAGTAGCATGTGCAAGTTGCATGTGCAAGTTGCATGTGCAAGTTGCATGTGCAAATTGCATGTGCAAGTTGCATGTGCAAGTTGCATGTGCAAGTTGCATGTGCAAGTTGCATGTGCATGTTGCATTTGCAAGTTGCAAGTGCAACCCAACTATCATTTCAGCTTCGGTTCGGCCTAAATGAATAGGCTTTCTGATTTCCTTAAGACATTTGTAAAATTTCGTTAAGCATAAAAAGGAGAATATTATAAAACTTCGAAAATGATTTCGGAAAATCTTCTTGGAGGCCCTGTACGCAGATCTTTTAAAAGCTTCAAATTCTATACGATCCATAAGAAGTTTTAACGAGCGCTATTCGAAATCTTAGTGAAATTATGGTTTTGACAGATAGCTTCAGAAATGTTTCTATAAAAGTAAACACGCAAGTGTAATAGAAAGTCTTAAAATAGCTATTAGAAGCCAACGATACAGCTCTTACAGAGGTTGTAGGAAAATGGGGGAAAAAATATAATTCTTTTTACTTTCAATTTCTTTTGAGTGATTTTTACCATATTTAATGTTTGTTAAACCTGAAACTATTATTTGTTTTCAATTATTTGTAAATTAATGAATTGGAAATAATAATAAAACACAAAGATTTTTCTTACCCGTCTAGGAATCGAACACGGAACTCCTGCGTAGGAGTCCATCACTCTACCCACTCAGCCATCTTAGATATAAAATGGAAGATGCAAAAACTTAATCAGTATTTTCCAGTCCTAGATGCTGGCTCCACTAGACATGAACGATGTCCAACATCCAAACCACAATCCAATCAGCTAACTGATTTGTATGGATATGTCACTGCACGGACATGGATTTTTGAGACTCCATTGTTTTTTTTTTAACATGTTCATAATCCAACCATGGCTCATGCCCAGTGGAGCCACCATGTTAATAACAAATTTGTATTCCATTTACACAAAGAAACAAGATGTACAAGATTTTTTTCAAATCATTTGTTTATTATTGAAATTAAAATCTGAAGAGCTGAGTGGTTGTTTTTAAATTCAATCGCCCATTGCCTGAGGTTAAGTCTAAGCTTTTGATTTTTTCATCTTCGTCATCGCTTTCTTGAAAACATTAATCATTAAACTCGTGTGTGTTATCCCTCATAAAAGTTTCGCCCCTCATGCTGGTAGTGGGGTTCATATCTAGGTACAGAATGAATATTTATATTTAAAAGAAAATTATAAACAGAGAAACAATGAAACACACTTAAATCTTCTGGCTCTGGAGATATTTGATTTATCGATGAAAGACTTATTAAATCTGAACTTTCTTGCCGTCATCAACATCCAAACCACAATCCAATCAGCTAACTGATTTGTATGGATATGTCACTGCACGGACATGGATTTTTGAGACTCCATTGTTTTTTTTTTAACATGTTCATAATCCAACCATGGCTCATGCCCAGTGGAGCCACCATGTTAATAAAAAATTTGTAACCCATTTACACAAAGAAACAAGATGTACAAGATTTTTTTTCAAATCATTTGTTTATTATTGAAATTAAAATCTGAAGAGCTGAGTGGTTGTTTTTAAATTCAATCGCCCATTGCCTGAGGTAAAGTCTAAGCTTTTGATTTTTTCATCTTCGTCATCGCTTTCTTGAAAACATTAATCATTAAACTCGTGTGTGTTATCCCTCATAAAAGTTTCGCCCCTCATGCTGGTAGTGGGGTTCATATCTAGGTACAGAATGAATATTTATATTTAAAAGAAAATTATAAACAGAGAAACAATGAAACACACTTAAATCTTCTGGCTCTGGAGATATTTGATTTATCGATGAAAGACTTATTAAATCTGAACTTTCTTGCCGTCACGTCATTGCATGTGCAAGTTGCAAGTGCAAGTTGCATGTGCAGGTTGCATGTAAAAGTTGCATATGCAAGTTGCATGTGCAAGTTGTATGTGCAAGTTGCATGTGCAAGTTGCATGTGCAAGTTGCATGTGCAAGTTGCATGTGCAAGTTGCATGTGCATGTTGCATGTGCAAGTTTCAAGTGCAAGTTGCATGTGCAGGTTGCATGTGCAAGTTGCATGTGCAAGTTGCATGTGCAAGTTGCATTTGCAAGTTGCATGTGCAGGTTGCATGTGCAAGTTGCATGTGCAAGTTGCATGTGCAAGTTGCATGTGCAAGTTGCATGTGCATGTTGAAAGTTGCATGTGCATGTTGCATGTGCAAGTTGCATGTGCATGTTGCAGGTGCAAGTTGCATGTGCAAGTTGCATGTGCAAGTTGCATGTGCAAGTAGCATGTGCAAGCTGCATGTGCAAGTTGCATGTGCAAGTTGCATGTGCAAATTGCAAGTGCAAGTTGCATGTTCATGTTGTATTTGCAAGTTGCAAGTGCAACCCAACTAACATTTCAGCTTCGGTTCGGCCTAAATGAATAGGCTTTCTGATTTCCTTAAGACATTTGTAAAATTTCGTTAAGCATAAAAAGGAGAATATTATAGAACTTCGAAAATGATTTCGGAAAATCTTCTTGGAGGCCCTGTACGCAGATCTTTTAAAAGCTTCAAATTCTATACGATCCATAAGAAGTTTTAACGAGCGCTATTCGAAATCTTAGTGAAATTATGGCTTTGACAGATAGCTTCAGAAATGTTTCTATAAAAGTTAACACGCAAATGTAATAGAAAGTCTTATAATAGCTATTAGAAGCCGACGATACAGCTCTTACAGAGGTTGTAGGAAAATGGGGGAAAAAATTTAATTCTTTTTACTTTCAATTTATTTTGAGTGATTTTTACCATATTTAATGTTTGTTAAACCTGAAACTATTATTTGTTTTCAATTATTTGTAAATTAATGAATTGGAAATAATAATAAAACACAAAGATTTTTCTTACCCGTCTAGGAATCGAACACGGAACTCCTGCGTAGGAGTCCATCACTCTACCCACTCAGCCATCTTAGATATAAAATGGAAGATGCAAAAACTTAATCAGTATTTTCCAGTCCTAGATGCTGGCTCCACTAGACATGAACGATGTCCAACATCCAAACCACAATCCAATCAGCTAACTGATTTGTATGGATATGTCACTGCACGGACATGGATTTTTGAGACTCCATTGTTTTTTTTTAACATGTTCATAATCCAACCATGGCTCATGCCCAGTGGAGCCACCATGTTAATAACAAATTTGTAACCCATTTACACAAAGAAACAAGATGTACAAGATTTTTTTTCAAATCATTTGTTTATTATTGAAATTAAAATCTGAAGAGCTGAGTGGTTGTTTTTAAATTCAATCGCCCATTGCCTGAGGTTAAGTCTAAGCTTTTGATTTTTTCATCTTCGTCATCGCTTTCTTGAAAACATTAATCATTAAAGTCGTGTGTGTTATCCCTCATAAAAGTTTCGCCCCTCATGCTGGTAGTGGGGTTCATATCTAAGTACAGAATGAATATTTATATTTAAAAGAAAATTATAAACAGAGAAACAATGAAACACACTTAAATCTTCTGGCTCTGGAGATATTTGATTTATCGATGAAAGACTTATTAAATCTGAACTTTCTTGCCGTCACGTCATTGCATGTGCAAGTTGCATGTGCAAGTTGCATGTGCAAGTTGCATGTGCAAGTTGCAAGTTGCAAGTGCAAGTTGCATGTGCAGGTTGCATGTAAGAGTTGCATATGCAAGTTGCATGTGCAAGTTGTATGTGCAAGTTGCATGTGTAAGTTGCATGTGCAAGTTGCATGTGCAAGTTGCATGTGCAAGTTGCATGTGCAAGTTGCATGTGCAAGTTGCAAGTGCAAGTTGCATGTGCAGGTTGCATGTGCAAGTTGCATGTGCAAGTTATATGTGCAAGTTGCATGTGCAAGTTGCATGTGCAAGTTGCATTTGCAAGTTGCATGTGCAGGTTGCATGTGCAGGTTGTATGGGCAAGTTGCATGTGCAAGTTGCATGTGCAAGTTGCATGTGCAAGTTGCATGTGCAAGTTGCATGTGCAAGTTGCATGTGCAAGTTGCATGTGCAAGTTGTATGTGCAAGTTGCATGTGCATGTTGCAAGTTGCATGTGCATGTTGCATGTGCAAGTTGCATGTGCAAGTTGCATGTTCAAGTTGCATGTGCAAGTTGCAAGTTGCAAGTGCAAGTTAAATGTGCAAGTTGCATGTGCAAGTTGCATGTACAAGTTGCATGTGCAAGTTGCAAGTTGCAAGTTGCATGTGCAAGTTGCATGTGCAAGTTGCATGTGCATCAGTTCATTCCAGGCATTCACAGTGCACGGACGTGTAAGCGGAAGATTTTAACAAAAATAAATAATCCACCCCAGAAAAAAAAGGATAAGTCAAGTCAGGTCTACCTGCGGACTACCTAAGATTTATTGCCCTACCGGTAATAAAAAGGGATTTCCCAAAACAGTTTAAATCCAGTGTTAATGAGTACTCATAAGTTTTTATTAAAATAGTGTGTGCACGTTAATCTGTGTAGTAAAATAATTCAGTGAAAAGTGATTATCCGTGATAAAGTTAATCCCGAAAGGTAGCAGAGGTAGTAAAATGGCTGAACGCCTTACTATTGAAACCGCCTTAGCTGCAATCGAGGCTTTACTGCTTCGTGTGAAAAAGGACCTGAGTCCTGAGCACGCGCGGCAAATTGGTGGACAACTCCAGGAGGTCACAAACAAGATCATTGATGCACCAATTGGAGACAACAGCAACCCGAAGATTGATGAAGACATGGAAACCGACCCAGTTATCAGCAAGGGCGAAATCACAACACTGATTACTGAGGAGAATCCATCCAGCGATGAAGAAGCCAATGAGACTTCAAGCTGTTCGGAAGATGGGAATGAATCACCCAAACCTGGACAGAAGAGACCCCGGAAGTCGGGCAAAGAAGCCAATACGAAGAAACAAACGAAAAAGCCAGCCTCTGTAGCAGTCGTGACAACGAAGCAACCAGCTCCTGCATCTACAGTGGTCATGCTTACATCAACCCAGCCACCAACCCAACCACAAACACAAACACAGTCAACCACATTAACGTCAGTTCAACCACCAACCCAGCCACCAGCACCAAACCATCCTCCAAAGACGAGCACAGCCAGCAACACCACCTCAACCAAGGGTCCAGGAATGCCACCAATTTTTTGTTTTTCTGGAAACATTGCTGAAATCAGCAGGTTCTGCAAAGGGAAACAATTAGCCGTGACATTCAAAAACCGCAATACTAAGACAACCATTATCAATGCTGCAAACAGAGAAGCCTTCGAGGAGATAAAGAAATTTCTGAAAGAAAGAAAAATCCAATTCAACTCTTTCACGCCGCGAGAAGACAGGAAGAACCTACTTCTGCTAAAAGGGATTCATTTCTCTTATTCAGCTGTCGAGGTAGAAGATGAACTGAGGATTGAAGGACTAAATGTAGTGAAGGTTACACCATTCAAAGCCAAGAGGGGTCCTGGAAAAATCTACAACAACTTTGTAGTAGAGCTTGGAAAATCGGCCGATGTCAGTGAAGTCTACACTAAAACTCTGATAATGAACCAGAGAGTGCACTGGGAACGCTTGAAATCTAACGATTTAGTGCAGTGCAAAAACTGCCAGCGCTTTGGTCACGTTGCCACTAATTGTGGACGCCAATACGTTTGCGTCAAATGCAAGGAAGACCATGAACCGGGACTATGCAAGCGGAAGCAAAGCACAGGAGCTGACGTGTGGTGTGCAAATTGCCAGAAGGAAGGACATCCAGCTAGCTTTAAGGGTTGCCCAACTCTTAAAGCAAAACTTACAGAGAGGAACAAGGTTCTTGCAGAGAAAAAGGCGCAAAAGGATTTTGTTGCTAAATCCGCATGCACCGTAACCCAGCCTACAGTCAGTTTCGCTTCAATGGTGAAAGGAAACTCAACAAAAAGTTCAGTAGCAGCAAAGACTCAACAAGTGAAAACCCCCATGAAAACAGCAACGAAGATAGCACCAGCCAAGACAACTGCACCCAAAGCAACACCAGCAAAGGTATCCCAGCCCAATGTGAACCTCAGCAATGAAGTTCATCGGATTTTTGGATCCAACCTGCTCACGATCATCGAAAAGGCCCGGAGTGCTGTTCCAACAAACTATACCCTGCTTAGCGAAGGTGAAAAGTCCGTGGCATTGGCCACCTTCATATTTCAAATATGCAACTAAAGAAAATCCGCATACTGACGTATAATGTTAACTCATTATACAGCCTGGAGAAGAGGACGTCATTCAACATGTTCATGAAGAACAATACTCCGGATATCGCCCTTATTAGTGAAACCAACGTGATAAAGCGCAACAACATTAACATCGCGGGATACAAAACCTACCGCCAGGACAAAAAGGAGAATTCCAGGGGGACGGCAATATTCATAAAAGAAAAATTTTCCCCCAACACCAGCGAAGTCATCATCCTAGGACTACGGACCAGTGAAGCCACCGCTATCACCATAACGTTAGGTAGAGGTGAGACGCTAACGGTCATCAGCATCTACTTCAAGTGCAAATCCAGTGCAAGGAACATCCAAAGTGACCTGCATGTCCTTAACGGCTATCTGAAGCAAAGCACCTTCGGACTCATCGGCGGTGATTTCAACGCGAGACATCAATTGTGGCTGGATACTATAATCAACAACGAAGGCAAGGCAATTGTGGACTGGATGGAGGTCAACAGTGATGATCATTCTCTGGTGGTTATATCCCAACCTAAACCCACCTTTCCCAGAACACCATCAACGTTGGACTTTTTCCTGGCTTCTTCGAACCTGGTGCATATTCTTCCAGAAATCCGGAATTATATCTGCACTATAGTGCCCAGCGATTCGGACCATGAAGCTGTTCAACTATCAATCAACCTCAACCAACCTATTCTAATAAATAGAGAGCCACCAGAGAACTTCATAAACTACAGACGGCTGGATGTGGAAAGACTTCATAGGGACATAGAAGACAACATAACGCTTCCGGCTTCTAACAGAAACTTGCTGGACAACGAAATCGACGCAGCTATAGATGGTTTGGAACAGGCTGTATCTAATGCACTGGACAATCAAAAGCAGCCTACGACGTCAAGGGATAGGTACCAGCATCTTCCCGAGTACGTGCAAAATCTGTATGCGCACAGACAACGGCTGAGAAAACGTCTCCAAAGGATCCATCAAAGAGATTTCAACACGTCGAACAACAACTACAGAGTAGTTTGGAGCGAATTGCAATGTATCAACATAATGTTCAGAAATTCCATAAAACACCACAATAACATCCAGTTCCAGAAGAGACTTCAAGCAATTAAGCCTGGACCCGATGCCTTCAAAAACATTAATAGGATTATTGGAAAGCAGCCACCAATCCCGGAAACTATTATCAGCAACAACATTGAAGCAACATCAACACAAGAAAAAGTGGAAGCGTTTGCCAATTACTTCGAAGAAAACTTCACACCGAACACACCTGCTGACCCGACATTTTTGGACGAAGTTGAGGAATCCATTCAGCAGACCATGCAGCCTAATCCAGAAGAAGTCATATTCGATGACACCAATCCAGCAAGTGACCCAATTGACAGCCCACATCTATGCAATCTGGAGGAGATAGCAGAGATTATTCACAATTCGAGGCCAAAAAAGTCAGCTGGACCAGATGGAGTCTCCAACTACGTCCTAAAAAGGCTTCCACATATAGTGATGATCCTCCTCACAATCATCCTAAATAACTGCATTAATAACTGTTACTTCCCTCAGAAGTGGAAAACAGCGAAGATAGTGGCGATCCCAAAGAAAGGAAGTTTTAACTTGGTGTCCAACTACAGGCCTATATCACTTCTCAACAACATCAGCAAATTACTGGAGGAAGTAATCCTCCGGAGGCTCAAGTGGTTCTGCAGTGAAAACGCGATCATCCCTGATATGCAGTTCGGCTTTCGTGAAAATCACTCGACGCTACACCCGCTGCTAAAGTTCCAACACGATATCACGTCAGCGCTCAACAGTCACCGTGTCACCGTTGGATGCTTCCTGGATGTCGAGAAAGCATTCGACAGCGTATGGATAGAAGCCCTTATTCACAAACTACATCTATTAAATTTACCTCTGCCACTAATCAAAATTCTTTTTTCTTTTCTTTCTTTCAGAAAATTTTTCGTTCAACTGGACAACTGTAAATCAAGCATAAAGACCATCAGAGCCGGAGTCGCTCAAGGATCGAAACTTGGCCCCTTTCTTTACAACTTGATGACATCTGACCAACCTGTCGCAACTGGATGTGAGAACCTCCTGTATGCAGATGACTCGCTCACCTACGCCAGTTCAACGTCACCGTTACTCGCCGTGCGGAAAGTGGAGGCTCACATCAACAGACTCTTTGATTTCTACAGGAAATGGGGCATCCGGATCAACTCTTCTAAATCGGAACTTGTCTGCTTCAGGAGACCCTCAACAGGCAGAGGTAGTTGCACTGCAGCGAAGTGCAGAAACATTGTTCTGAAGCTCCCAGATGGATCCACCATAGCTGCCAAACGGAACGTAAAGTATCTGGGAGTCCACTTCAATGAGTTGCTTAGGTTCAACCCGCACTCAAGAAGTGTGCTCAAAAGAGCCAGCTGGGTCTTCCACCGTTTACATCCCCTGATGAGAAAAAGAACCGGACTAAGTCAACACACGAAATTACTGATGTACAAGCAACTCCTGCGGCCAGTCATAGCCTATTGCTTCCCAGTCTGGTTCTCAATTTCCAAGACAGCCATGAAGGAACTTCAAGTGTTTGAAAGAAAAATACTTAGAATTTGCACCGGACTACACTTTGACCGCCAGCGACGGAAACACTACAGGAATGAGCACCTCTACACAGAAGCGAACATAATCCCTCTGGACAGGTACCTAGTGCTCTCTACAAAGAAGCTAATAGAAAACATCCACAGTCATCCAAATCAGCTGATGAGAAGTATGTCCACCGTGCAACGACAACCCGATCCGAGGTACCTCAGTGTGATGGAAACCCTGGACGACACCATTATCCCCATAGACAACGAGGAAGCAGTTTCCTTCTACGCTGACACAGGGTCAGCCTACTACCGCGGCTAAATGCCAAACCTTCTAACAATCTACTCCAAAATCACCACTAGACAACCGGGATGGAACACCCCGAGAACGAGAAAGTCAACCGACGCTTAAATAAATTTTGACATGTATTTATATAATTATAAAATTTTAAACCTAAGACATAGTATAAAGTTAGGCCCCCTATGTGCCAACAAATGTAAATTTTTTCAATGTATCTTATTAGTTGTAAGCCAAATTGTATATATTATGTTCAATAAAACAACCCTCATGGATTTATGTATGTATGGATGGGTTGCATGTGCATGTTGCAAGTTGCATGTGCATGTTGCATGTGCAAGTTGCATGTGCAAGTTGCATGTGCAAGTTGCATGTGCATGTTGCAAGTTGCATGTGCATGTTGCATGTTTAAGTTGCATGTGCATGTTGCATGTGCAAGTTGCATGTGCAAGTTGCATGTGCAAGTTGCATGTGCAAGTTGCATGTGCAAGTTGCATGTGCAAGTTGCATGTGCAAGTTGCAAGTTGCAAGTTGCAAGTTGCAAGTGCAAGTTGCATGTGCAGGTTGCATGTAAAAGTTACATTTGCAAGTTGCATGTGCAAGTTGCATGTGCAAGTTGCATGTGCAAGTTGCATGTGCAAGTTGCATGTGCAAGTTGCATGTGCAAGTTGCATGTGCAAGCTGCTTGTGCAAGTTGCATGTGCAAGTTGCATGTGCAAGTTGCATGTGCAAGTTGCATGTGCAAGTTGCATGTGCAAGTTGCATGTGCATGTTGCAAGTTGCATGTGCATGTTGCATGTGCGAGTTGCATGTGCATGTTGCAGGTGCAAGTTGCATGTGCAAGTTGCATGTGCAGGTTGCATGTGCAATTTGCATGTGCAAGTTGCATGTGCAAGTTGCATGTGCAGGTTGCATGTGCAAGTTGCATGCGCAAGTTGCAAGTTGTAAGTCGCAAGTGCAAGTTGCATGTGCAGGTTGCATGTAAAAGTTGCATTTGCAAGTTGCATGTGAAAGTTGCATGTGCTTGTGCATGTTGCATGTGCACATGCAGCTTGCACATGCAACTGGCACATACAACTTGCACATGCAACTTGCACATGCAACTTGCACATGCAACTTGCACATGCAACTTGCACATGCAACTTGCACATGCAACTTGCACATGCAACTTGCACATGCAACTTGCACATGCAACTTGCACATGCAACTTGCACAGGCATTTTGCACATACAACTTGCACATGCAACTTGCATATGCAACTCTTACATGCAACCTGCACATGCAACTTGCACTTGCAACTTGCACATGCAACTTGCAACATGCGCATTCAACTTGCACATGCAACTTGCACATGCAACTTGCACATGCAACTTGCACATGCAACTTGCACATGCAATTTGAACATGCAACTTGCACCTGCAACATGCACATGCAACTTGCACATGCAACATGCACATGCAACTTGCAACATGCACATGCAACTTGCACATGCAACTTGCACATGCAACTTGCACATGCAACTTGCACATGCAACTTGCCCATGCAACTTGCACATGCAACCTGCACATGCAACTTGCAAATGCAACTTGCACATGCAAGTTGCATTTGCAAGTTGCATGTGCAACTTGCACAACTTGCACAACTGTGCATGTGCAAGTTGTATGTGCAAGTTGCATGTGCAAGTTGCATGTGCAAGTTGCATAAGCAAGCTGCATGTGCAAGTTGCATGTGCAAGTTGCATGTGCAAGTTGCATGTGCAAGTTGCATGTGCAAGTTGCATGTTCAAGTTGCATGTGCAAGTTGCAAGTTGCAAGTGCAAGTTGCATGTGCAAGTTGGATGTGCAAGTTGCATGTGCAAGTTGCATGTGCAAGTTGCAAGTTGCAAGTTGCAAGTTGCAAGTTGCAAGTTGCAAGTTGCAAGTTGCAAGTGCAAGTTGCATGTGCAGGTTGCACATGCAACTTGCACATGCAACTTGCACAACTTGCACAACTGTGCATGTGCAAGTTGTATGTGCAAGTTGCATGTGCAAGTTGCATGTGCAAGTTGCATAAGCAAGCTGCATGTGCAAGTTGCATGTGCAAGTTGCATGTGCAAGTTGCATGTGCAAGTTGCATGTGCAAGTTGCATGTTCAAGTTGCATGTGCAAGTTGCAAGTTGCAAGTGCAAGTTGCATGTGCAAGTTGGATGTGCAAGTTGCATGTGCAAGTTGCATGTGCAAGTTGCAAGTTGCAAGTTGCAAGTTGCAAGTTGCAAGTTGCAAGTTGCAAGTTGCAAGTTGCAAGTGCAAGTTGCATGTGCAGGTTGCATGTAAAAGTTGCATATGCAAGTTGCATGTGCAAGTTGTATGTGCAAGTTGCATGTGCAAGTTGCATGTGCAAGTTGCATGTGCAAGTTGCATGTGCATGTTGCATGTGCAAGTTGCATGTGCAAGGTGCATGTGCAAGTTGCATGTGCAAGTTGCATGTGCAAGTTGCATGTGCAAGTTGCATGTGCAAGTTGAATGTGCAAGTTGCATGTGCAAGTGTCATGTGCAAGTTGCATGTGCAAGTTGCATGTGCAAGTTGCATGTGCAAGTTGCATGTGCATGTTGCAAGTTGCATGTGCATGTTGCATGTGCAAGTTGCATGTGCATGTTGCATGTGCAAGTTGCATGTGCAAGTTGCATGTGCAAGTTGCATTTGTAAGTTGCATGTGCAAGTTGCATGTGCAAGTTGCATGTGCAAGTTGCAAGTTGCAAGTGCAAGTTGCATGTGCAAGTTGCATGTGCATGTTGCATGTGCAAGTTGCATGTGCAAGTTGCATGTGCATGTTGCAAGTTGCATGTGCATATTGCATGTGCAAGTTGCATGTGCATGTTGCATGTGCAAGTTGCATGTGCAAGTTGCATGTGCAAGTTGCATGTGCAAGTTGCATGTGCAAATTGCATGTGCAAGTTGCATGTGCAAGTTGCATGTGCAAGTTGCATGTGCAAGTTGCATGTGCAAGTTGCATGTGCAAGTTGCATGTGCAAGTTGCATGTGCAAGTTGCATGTGCAAGTTGCATGTGCAAGTTGCATGTGCAAGTTGCATGTGCAAGTTGCATGTGCATGTTGCAAGTTGCATGTGCATGTTGCATGTGCAAGTTGCATGTGCATGTTGCATGTGCAAGTTGCATGTGCAAGTTGCATGTGCAAGTTGCATGTGCAAGTTGCATGTGCATGTTGCAAGTTGCATGTGCATGTTGCATGTGCAAGTTGCATGTGAATGTTGCATGTGCAAGTTGCATGTGCAAGTTGCATGTGCAAGTTGCATGTGCAAGTTGCATGTGCAAGTTGCATGTGCATGTTGCATGTGCAAGTTGCATGTGCAAGTTGCAAGTTGCATGTGCAAGTTGCATGCGCAAGTTGCATGTGCAAGTTGCATGTGCAAGTTGCATGTGCATGTTGCAAGTTGCATGTGCATGTTGCATGTGCAAGTTGCATGTGCATGTTGCATGTGCAAGTTGCATGTGCAAGTTGCATGTGCAAGTTGCATTAGCAAGTTGCATGTGCATGTTGCAAGTTGCATGTGCATGTTGCATGTGCAAGTTGCATGTGCATGTTGCATGTGCAAGTTGCATGTGCAAGTTGCATATACAAGTTGCGTGTGCAAGTTGCATGTGCAAGTTGCATGTGCAAGTTGCATGTGCAAGTTGCATGTGCAAGTTGCATGTGCAAGTTGCATGTGCAAGTTGAATGTGCAAGTTGCATGTGCAAGTTGCATGTGCAAGTTGCATGTGCAAGTTGCATGTGCAAGTTGCATGTGCAAGTTGCATGTGCAAGTTGCATGTGCAAGTTGCATGTGCAAGTTGCATGTGCAAGTTGCATGTGCAAGTTGCATGTGCAAGTTGCATGTGCATGTTGCAAGTTGCATGTGCATGTTGCATGTGCAAGTTGCATGTGCATGTTGCATGTGCAAGTTGCATGTGCAAGTTGCATGTGCAAGTTGCATGTGCATGTTGCATTTGCAAGTTGCAAGTGCAACCCAACTAACATTTCAGCTTCGGTTCGGCCTAAATGAATAGGCTTTCTGATTTCCTTAAGACATTTGTAAAATTTCGTTAAGCATAAAAAGGAGAATATTATAGAACTTCGAAAATGATTTCGGAAAATCTTCTTGGAGGCCCTGTACGCAGATCTTTTAAAAGCTTCAAATTCTATACGATCCATAAGAAGTTTTAACGAGCGCTATTCGAAATCTTAGTGAAATTATGGTTTTGACAGATAGCTACAGAAATGTTTCTATAAAAGTAAACACGCAAGTGTAATAGAAAGTCTTATAATAGCTATTAGAAGCCGACGATACAGCTCTTACAGAGGTTGTAGGAAAATGGGGGAAAAATATAATTCTTTTTACTTTCAATTTATTTTGAGTGATTTTTACCATATTTAATGTTTGTTAAACCTGAAACTATTATTTGTTTTCAATTATTTGTAAATTAATGAATTGGAAATAATAATAAAACACAAAGATTTTTCTTACCCGTCTAGGAATCGAACACGGAACTCCTGCGTAGGAGTCCATCACTCTACCCACTCAGCCATCTTAGATATAAAATGGAAGATGCAAAAACTTAATCAGTATTTTCCAGTCCTAGATGCTGGCTCCACTAGACATGAACGATGTCCAACATCCAAACCACAATCCAATCAGCTAACTGATTTGTATGGATATGTCACTGCACGGACATGGATTTTTGAGACTCCATTGTTTTTTTTTTAACATGTTCATAATCCAACCATGGCTCATGCCCAGTGGAGCCACCATGTTAATAACAAATTTGTATTCCATTTACACAAAGAAACAAGATGTACAAGATTTTTTTCAAATCATTTGTTTATTACTGAAATTAAAATCTGAAGAGCTGAGTGGTTGTTTTTAAATTCAATCGCCCATTGCCTGAGGTTAAGTCTAAGCTTTTGATTTTTTCATCTTCGTCATCGCTTTCTTGAAAACATTAATCATTAAACTCGTGTGTGTTATCCCTCATAAAAGTTTCGCCCCTCATGCTGGTAGTGGGGTTCATATCTAGGTACAGAATGAATATTTATATTTAAAAGAAAATTATAAACAGAGAAACAATGAAACACACTTAAATCTTCTGGCTCTGGAGATATTTGATTTATCGATGAAAGACTTATTAAATCTGAACTTTCTTGCCGTCACGTCATTGCATGTGCAAGTTGCATGTGCAAGTTGCATGTGCAAGTTGCAAGTTGCAAGTGCAAGTTGCATGTGCAGGTTGCATGTAAAAGTTGCATATGCAAGTTGCATGTGCAAGTTGTATGTGCAAGTTGCATGTGCAAGTTGCATGTGCAAGTTGCATGTGCAAGTTGCATGTGCAAGTTGCATGTGCAAGTTGCATGTGCAAGTTGCAAGTGCAAGTTGCATGTGCAGGTTGCATGTGCAAGTTGCCTGTGCAAGTTGCATGTGCAAGTTGCATGTGCAAGTTGCATGTGCAAGTTGCATGTGCAAGTTGCATTTGCAAGTTGCATGTGCAGGTTGCATGTGCAGGTTGCATGGGCAAGTTGCATGTGCAAGTTGCATGTGCAAGTTGCATGTGCAAGTTGCATGTGCAGGTTGCAAGTTGCATGTGCATGTTGCATGTGCAAGTTGCATGTGCAAGTTGCATGTTCAAGTTGCATGTGCAAGTTGCAAGTTGCAACTTGCATGTGCAAGTTGCATGTGCATGTGGCAAGTTGCATGTGCATGTTGCATGTGCAAGTTGCATGTGCAAGTTGCATGTGCAGGTTGCATGTAAAAAGTGCATATGCAAGTTGCATGTGCAAGTTGTATGTGCAAGTTGCATGTGCAAGTTGTATGTGCAAGTTGCATGTGCAAGTTGCATGTGCAAGTTGCATGTGCAAGTTGCATGTGCAAGTTGCATGTGCAAGTTGCATGTGCAAGTTGCATGTGCAAGTTGCATGTGCAAGTTGCATGTGCAAGTTGCATGTGCAAGTTGCATGTGCAAGTTGAATGTGCAAGTTGCATGTGCAAGTTGCATGTGCAAGTTGCATGTGCAAGTTGCATGTGCATGTTGCAAGTTGCATGTGCATGTTGCATGTGCAGGTTGCATGTGCAAATTGCATGTGCAGAATGCATGTGCAAGTTGCATGTGCAAGTTGCATGTGCAAGTTGCATGTTCAAGTTGCATGTGCAAGTTGCATGTGCAAGTTGCAAGTTGCAAGTGCAAGTTGCATGTGCAGGTTGCATGTAAAAGTTGCATATGCAAGTTGCATGTGCAAGTTGTATGTGCAAGTTGCATGTGCAAGTTGCATGTGCAAGTTGCATGTGCAAGTTGCATGTGCATGTTGCATGTGCAAGTTGCATGTGCACGTTGCATGTGCAAGTTGCATGTGCAAGTTGCATGTGCAAGTTGCATGTGCAAGTTGCATGTGCAAGTTGCATGTGCAAGTTGAATGTGCAAATTGCATGTGCAAGTATCATGTGCAAGTTGCATGTGCAAGTTGCATGTGCAAGTTGAATGTGCAAGTTGCATAAGCAAGTTGTATGTGCAATGTGCATGTGCAAGATGCAAGTGCAAGTTGCATGTGCAAGTTGCATGTGCATGTTGCATGTGCAAGTTGCATGTGCAAGTTGCATGTGCAAGTTGCATGTGCATATTGCAAGTTGCATGTGCATGTTGCATGTGCAGGTTGCATGTGCATGTTGCATGTGCAGGTTGCATGTGCAAGTTGCATGTGCAAGTTGCATGTGCAGGTTGCATGTGCAAGTTGCATGTGCAGAATGCATGTGCAAGTTGCATGTGCAAGTTGCATGTGCAAGTTGCATGTGCAAGTTGCATGTGCAAGCTGCATGTGCAAGTTGCATGTGCAAGTTGCATGTGCAAGTTGCATGTGCAAGTTGCATGTGCAAGTTGCATGTGCAAGTTGCATGTGCAAGTTGCATGTGCAAGTTGCATGTGCAAGTTGCATGTGCAAGTTGCATGTGCAAGTTGCATGTGCAAGTTGCATGTGCAAGTTGCATGCGCAAGTTGCATGTGCAAGTTGCATGTGCAAGTTGCATGTGCATGTTGCAAGTTGCATGTGCATGTTGCATGTGCAAGTTGCATGTGCATGTTGCATGTGCAAGTTGCATGTGCAAGTTGCATGTGCAAGTTGCATTAGCAAGTTGCATGTGCATGTTGCAAGTTGCATGTGCATGTTGCATGTGCAAGTTGCATGTGCATGTTGCATGTGCAAGTTGCATGTGCAAGTTGCATATACAAGTTGCGTGTGCAAGTTGCATGTGCAAGTTGCATGTGCAAGTTGCATGTGCAAGTTGCATGTGCAAGTTGCATGTGCAAGTTGCATGTGCAAGTTGAATGTGCAAGTTGCATGTGCAAGTTGCATGTGCAAGTTACATGTGCAAGTTGCATGTGCAAGTTGCATGTGCAAGTTGCATGTGCAAGTTGCATGTGCAAGTTGCATGTGCAAGTTGCATGTGCAAGTTGCATGTGCAAGTTGCATGTGCAAGTTGCATGTGCAAGTTGCATGTGCAAGTTGCATGTGCATGTTGCAAGTTGCATGTGCATGTTGCATGTGCAAGTTGCATGTGCAAGTTGCAAGTTGCATGTGCAAGTTGCATGTGCAAGTTGCATGTGCATGTTGCATTTGCAAGTTGCAAGTGCAACCCAACTAACATTTCAGCTTCGGTTCGGCCTAAATGAATAGGCTTTCTGATTTCCTTAAGACATTTGTAAAATTTCGTTAAGCATAAAAAGGAGAATATTATAGAACTTCGAAAATGATTTCGGAAAATCTTCTTGGAGGCCCTGTTCGCAGATCTTTTAAAAGCTTCAAATTCTATACGATCCATAAGAAGTTTTAACGAGCGCTATTCGAAATCTTAGTGAAATTATGGTTTTGACAGATAGCTACAGAAATGTTTCTATAAAAGTAAACACGCAAGTGTAATAGAAAGTCTTATAATAGCTATTAGAAGCCGACGATACAGCTCTTACAGAGGTTGTAGGAAAATGGGGGAAAAAATATAATTCTTTTTACTTTCAATTTCTTTTGAGTGATTTTTACCATATTTAATCTTTGTTAAACCTGAAACTATTATTTGTTTTCAATTATTTGTAAATTAATGAATTGGAAATAATAATAAAACACAAAGATTTTTCTTACCCGTCTAGGAATCGAACACGGAACTCCTGCGTAGGAGTCCATCACTCTACCCACTCAGCCATCTTAGATATAAAATGGAAGATGCAAAAACTTAATCAGTATTTTCCAGTCCTAGATGCTGGCTCCACTAGACATGAACGATGTCCAACATCCAAACCACAATCCAATCAGCTAACTGATTTGTATGGATATGTCACTGCACGGACATGGATTTTTGAGACTCCATTGTTTTTTTTTTAACATGTTCATAATCCAACCATGGCTCATGCCCAGTGGAGCCACCATGTTAATAAAAAATTTGTAACCCATTTACACAAAGAAACAAGATGTACAAGATTTTTTTTCAAATCATTTGTTTATTATTGAAATTAAAATCTGAAGAGCTGAGTGGTTGTTTTTAAATTCAATCGCCCATTGCCTGAGGTAAAGTCTAAGCTTTTGATTTTTTCATCTTCGTCATCGCTTTCTTGAAAACATTAATCATTAAACTCGTGTGTGTTATCCCTCATAAAAGTTTCGCCCCTCATGCTGGTAGTGGGGTTCATATCTAGGTACAGAATGAATATTTATATTTAAAAGAAAATTATAAACAGAGAAACAATGAAACACACTTAAATCTTCTGGCTCTGGAGATATTTGATTTATCGATGAAAGACTTATTAAATCTGAACTTTCTTGCCGTCACGTCATTGCATGTGCAAGTTGCATGTGCAAGTTGCATGTGCAAGTTGCAAGTTGCAAGTGCAAGTTGCATGTGCAGGTTGCATGTAAAAGTTGCATATGCAAGTTGCATGTGCAAGTTGTATGTGCAAGTTGCATGTGCAAGTTGCATGTGCAAGTTGCATGTGCAAGTTGCATGTGCAAGTTGCATGTGCAAGTTGCATGTGCAAGTTGCATTTGCAAGTTGCATGTGCAGGTTGCATGTGCAGGTTGCATGGGCAAGTTGCATGTGCAAGTTGCATGTGCAAGTTGCATGTGCAAGTTGCATGTGCAGGTTGCAAGTTGCATGTGAATGTTGCATGTGCAAGTTGCATGTGCAAGATGCATGTTCAAGTTGCATGTGCAAGTTGCAAGTTGCAAGTGCAAGTTGCATGTGCAAGTTGCATGTGCAAGTTGCATGTGCAAGTTGCATGTGCAAGTTGCATGTGCAAGTTGCAAGTTGCAAGTTGCATGTGCATGTTGCATGTGCAAGTTGCATGTGCAAGTTGCATGTGCAAGTTGCATGTGCAAGTTGCATGTGCAAGTTGCATGTGCATATTGCAAGTTGCATGTGCAGGTTGCATGTGCATGTTGCATGTGCAGGTTGCATGTGCAAGTTGCATGTGCAAATTGCATGTGCAGGTTGCATGGGCAAGTTTCATGTGCAGAATGCATGTGCAAGTTGCATGTGCAAGTTGCATGTGCAAGTTGCATGTGCAAGTTGCATGTGCAACTTGCACATGCATTCTGTTGCATGTGCAAGTTGCATGTGCAAGTTGCATGTGCAAGTTGCATGTGCAAGTTGCATGTGCATGTTGCATGTGCATGTTGCATGTGCAAGTTGCATGTGCAAGTTGCATGTGCAAGTTGCATGTGCAAGTTGCATGTGCAAGTTGCATGTGCAAGTTGCATGTGCAAGTTGCATGTGCATGTTGCATGTGCAAGTTGCATGTGCAAGTTGCATGTGCAAGTTGCATGTGCAAGTTGCATGTGCAAGTTGCATGTGCAAGTTGCATGTGCATAATGCAAGTTGCAAGTTGCAAGTGCAAGTTGCATTTGCAGGTTGCATGTAAAAGTTGCATATGCAAGTTGCATGTGCAAGTTGTATGTGCAAGTTGCATGTGCAAGTTGCATGTGCAAGTTGCATGTGCAAGTTGCATGTGCATGTTGCGTGTGCAAGTTTTATGTGCAAGTTGCATGTGCAAGTTGCATGTGCAAGTTGCATGTGCAAGCTGCATGTGCAAGTTGCATGTGCAAGTTGCATGTGCAAGTTGCATGTGCAAGTTGCATGTGCAAGTTGCATGTGCATATTGCAAGTTGCATGTGCATGTTGCATGTGCAGGTTGCATGTGCATGTTGCATGTGCAGGTTGCATGTGCAAGTTGCATGTGCAAGTTGCATGTGCAAGTTGCATGTGCAAGTTGCATGTGCAGAATGCATGTGCAAGTTGCATGTGAAAGTTGCATGTGCAAGTTGCATGTGCAAAATGCGTGTGCATGTTGCAAGTTGCATGTGCATGTTGCAAGTTGCATGTGCATGTTGCATGTGCAAGTTGCATGGGCAAGTTGCATGTGCAAGTTGCATGTGCAAGTTGCATTTGCAAGTTGCATGTGCAAGTTGCATGTGCAAGTTGCATGTGCAAGTTGCATGTGCAAGTTGCATGTGCAAGTTGCATGTGCAAGTTGCATGTGCAAGTTGCATGTGCAAGTTGCATGTGCAAGTTGCATATGCAAGTTGTATGTGCAAGTTGCATGTGCAAGTTGCATGTGCAAGTTGCATGTGCAAGTTGCATGTGCAAGTTGCATGTGCAAGTTGCATGTGCAAGTTGCATGTGCAAGTTGCATGTGCAAGTTGCATGTGCAATTTGCATGTGCAAGTTGCATGTGCAAGTTGCATGTGCATAGTGCAAGTTGCATGTGCATGTTGCAAGTTGCATGTGCAAGTTGCATGTGCAAGTTGCATGTGCAAGTTGCATGTGCAAGTTGCATGTGCAAGTTGCATGTGCAAGTTGCATGTGCAAGTTGCATGTGCAAGTTGCATGTGCAAGTTGCATGTGCAAGTTGCATGTGCAAGTTGCATGTGCAAGTTGCATTTGCAAGTTACATGTGCAAGTTGCATGTGCAAGTTGCATGTGCAAGTTGCATGTGCAAGTTGCATGTGCAAGTTGCATTTGCAAGTTGCATGTGCAAGTTGCATGTGCAAGTTGCATGTGCAAGTTGCATGTGCAAGTTGCATGTGCAAGTTGCATGTGCAAGTTGCATGTGCAAGTTGCATGTGCAAGTTGCATGTGCAAGTTGCATGTGCAAGTTGCATGTGCAAGTTGCATGTGCAAGTTGCGTGTGCATGTTGCAAGTTGCATGTGCATGTGCAAGTTGCATGTGCAAGTTGCATGTGCAAGTTGCATTTGCAAGTTGCATGTGCAAGTTGCGTGTGCAAGTTGCATGTGCAAGTTGCATGTGCAAGTTGCATGTGCAAGTTGCATGTGCAAGTTGCATGTGCAAGTTGCATGTGCAAGTTGCATGTGCAAGTTGCATGTGCAAGTTGCATGTGCAAGTTGCATGTGCAAGTTGCATGTGCAAGTTGCATGTGCAAGTTGCATGTGCAAGTTGCATGTGCAAGTTGCATGTGCAAGTTGCATGTGCAAGTTGCATGTGCAAGTTGCATGTGCAAGTTGCATGTGCATAGTGCAAGTTGCATGTGCATGTTGCAAGTTGCATGTGCATGTTGCATGTGCAAGTTGCATGGGCAAGTTGCATGTGCAAGTTGCATGTGCAAGTTGCATTTGCAAGTTGCATGTGCAGTTGCATGTGCAAGTTGCATGTGCAAGTTGCATGTGCAAGTTGCATGTGCAAGTTGCATTTGCAAGTTGCATGTGCAAGTTGCATGTGCAAGTTGCATGTGCAAGTTGCATTTGCAAGTTGCATGTGCAGGTTGCATATGCAAGTTGCATGGGAAAGTTGCGTGTGCAAGTTGCATGTGCAAGTTGCATTTGCAGGTTGCATGTGCAAGTTGCATGTGCAAGTTGCATGTGCAAGTTGCATGTGCAAGTTGCATGTGCAAGTTGCATGTGCAAGTTGCATGTGCAAGTTGCATGTGCAAGTTGCATGTGCTAGTTGCATGTGCAAGTTGCATGTGCTAGTTGCATGTGCAAGTTGCATGTGCAAGTTGCATGTGCAAAATGCATTTGCAAGTTGCATGTGCAAGTTGCATGTGCAAGTTGCATATGCAAGTTGCATGTGCAAGTTGCATGTGCAAGTTGCATGTGCAAGTTGCATGTGCAAGTTGCATGTGCAAGTTGCATGTGCAAGTTGCATGTGCAAGTTGCATGTGCAAATTGCATGTGCAAGTTGCATGTGCAAGTTGCATTTGCAAGTTGCATGTGCAAGTTGCATGTGCAAGTTGCATGTGCAAGTTGCATTTGCAAGTTGCATGTGCAGGTTGCATGTGCAAGTTGCATGGGAAAGTTGCGTGTGCAAGTTGCATGTGCAAGTTGCATTTGCAGGTTGCATGTGCAAGTTGCATGTGCAAGTTGCATGTGCAAGTTGCATGTGCAAGTTGCATGTGCAAGTTGCATGTGCAAGTTGCATGTGCAAGTTGCATGTGCAAGTTGCATGTGCAGGTTGCATGTGCAAGTTGCATGTGCAAGTTGCATGTGCAAGTTGCATGTGCAGAATGCATGTGCAAGTTGCATGTGCAAGTTGCATGTGCAAGTTGCATGTGCAAGTTGCATGTGCAAGTTGCATGTGCAAGTTGCAAGTGCAAGTTGCATGTGAAAGTTGCATCTGCAAGTTGCATGTGCAAGTTGCATGTGCAAGTTGCATGTGCAAGTTGCATTTGCAAGTTGCATGTGCAAGTTGCATGTGCAAGTTGCATGTGCAAGTTGCATGTGCAAGTTGCATGTGCAAGTTGCATGTGCAAGTTGCATGTGCAAGTTGCATGTGCAAGTTGCATGTGCAAGCTGCATGTGCAAGTTGCATGTGCATGTTGCATGTGCAAATTGCATGTGCAAGTTGCATATGCAAGTTGCATGTGCAAGTTGCATGTGCAAGTTGCATGTGCAAGTTGCATGTGCAAGTTGCATGTGCAAGTTGCATGTGCAAGTTGCATGTGCAAGTTGCATGTGCAAGTTGCGTGTGCAAGTTGCATGTGCAAATTGCATGTGCATGTTGCAAGTTGCATGTGCATGTTGTATGTGCAAGTTGCCTGTGCATGTTGCAGGTGCAAGTTGCATGTGCAAGTTGCATGTGCAAGTTGCATGTGCAATTTGCATGTGCAAGTTGCATGTGCAAGTTGCATGTGCAAGTTGCATGTGCATGTTGCAAGTTGCATGTGCATGTTGCATGTGCAAGTTGCATGTGCAAGTTGCATGTGCAAGTTGCATGTGCAAGTTGCATGTGCAAGTTGCATGTGCAAGTTGCATGTGCAAGTTGCATGTGCAAGTTGCATGTGCAAGTTGCATGTGCAAGTTGCATGTGCAAGTTGCATGTGCAAGTTGCATGTGCAAGTTGCATGTGTAAGTAGCATGTGCATAATGCAAGTTGCATGTGCATGTTGCATGTGCAAGTTGCATGTGCAAGTAGCATGTGCAAGTTGCATGTGCAAGTTGCATGTGCAAGTTGCATGTGCAAGTTGCATGTGCAAGTTGCATGTGCAAGTTGCATGTGCAAGTTGCATGTGCAAGTTGCATGTGCAAGTTGCATGTGCATGTTGCAAGTTGCATGTGCATGTTGCAAGTTGCATGTGCATGTTGCATGTGCAAGTTGCATGGGCAAGTTGCATGTTCAAGTTGCATGTGCAAGTTGCATTTGCAAGTTGCATGTGCAAGTTGCATGTGCAAGTTGCATGTGCAAGTTGCATGTGCAAGTTGCATTTGCAAGTTGCATGTGCAAGTTGCATGTGCAAGTTGCATGTGCAAGTTGCATGTGCAAGTTGCATGTGCAAGTTGCATTTGCAAGTTGCATGTGCAGGTTGCATGTGCAAGTTGCATGGGAAATATGCATGTGCAAGTTGCATGTGCAAGTTGCATTTGCAGGTTGCATGTGCAAGTTGCATGTGCAAGTTACATGTACAAAATGCATGTGCAAGTTGCATGTGCAAGTTGCATGTGCAAGTTGCCTGTGCAAGTTGCATGTGCAAGTTGCATGTGCAAGTTGCATGTGCAAGCTGCATTCGCAAGTTGCATGTGCAAGTTGCATGTGCAAGTTGCATGTGCAAGTTGCATGTGCAAGTTGCATGTGCAAGTTGCATTTGCAAGTTGCATGTGCAAGTTGCATGTGCAAGTTGCATGTGCAAGTTGCATGTGCAAGTTGCATGTGCAAGTTGCATGTGCAAGTTGCATGTCCAAGTTGCATGTGCAAGCTGCATGTGCAAGTTGCATGTGCATGTTGCATGTGCAAATTGCATGTGCAAGTTGCATATGCAAGTTGCATGTGCAAGTTGCATGTGCAAGTTGCATGTGCAAGTGTCATGTGCAAGTTGCATGTGCAAGTTGCATGTGCAAGTTGCATGTGCATGTTGCAAGTTGCATGTGCATGTTGCATGTGCAAGTTGCATGTGCATGTTGCATGTGCAAGTTGCATGTGCAAGTTGCATATGCAAGTTGCAAGTTGCAAGTTGCATGTGCAAGTTGCATTTGCAAGTTGCATGTGCAAGTTGCATGTGCAAGTTGTAAGTTGCAAGTGCAAGTTGCATGTGCAAGTTGCATGTGCAAGTTGCATGTGCAAGTTGCATGTGCAAGTTGCATGTGCAAGTTGCATGTGCAAGTTGCATGTGCAAGTTGCATGTTTATGTTACAGGTGCAAGTTGCATGTGCAAGTTGCATGTGCAAGTTGCATGTGCAAGTTGCATGTGCAAGTTTCATGATCAAGTTGCATGTGCAAGTTGTATGTGCAAGTTGCATGTGCAAGTTGCATGTGCAAGTTGCATGTGCAAGTTGCATGTGCAAGTTGCATGTGCAAGTTGCAAGTTGCAAGTGCAAGTTGCATGTGCAAGTTGCATGTGCAAGTTGCATGTGCAAGTTGCATGTGCAAGTTGCATGTGCAAGTTGCATGTGCATGTTGCAAGTTGCATGTGCATGTTGCATGTGCAAGTTGCATGTGCATGTTGCATGTGCAAGTTGCATGTTCAAGCTGCATGTGCAAGTTGCATGTGCAAGTTGCATGTGCAAGTAGCATGTGCAAAATGCATGTGCAAGTTGCATGTTCAAGCTGCATGTGCAAGTTGCATGTGCAAGTTGCATGTGCAAGTTGCATGTGCAAGTTGCGTGTGCAAGTTGCATGTGCAAGTTGCATGTGCAAGTAGCATGTGCAAGTTGCATGTGCAAGTTGCATGTTCAAGCTGCATGTGCAAGTTGCATGTGCATGTTGCAAGTGCAAGTTGCATGTGCAAGTTGTATGTGCAAGTTGCATGTGCAAGTTGCATGTGCATGTTGCATGTGCAAGTTGCATGTGCATGTTGCAAGTTGCATGTGCATGTTGCATGTGCAAGTTGCATGTGCAAGTTGCATGTGCTAGTTGCATGTGCAAGTTGCATGTGCAAGTTGCATGTGCAAGTTGCATGTGCAAGTGTCATGTGCAAGTTGCATGTGCAAGTTGCATGTGCAAGTTGCATGTGCATGTTGCAAGTTGTATGTGCATGTTGCATGTGCAAGTTGCATGTGCATGTTGCATGTGCAAGTTGCATGTGCAAGTTGCATATGCAAGTTGCATGTAAAAGTTGCATATGCAAGTTGCATGTGCAAGTTGTATGTGCAAGTTGCATGTGCAAGTTGCATATGCAAGTTGCATGTGCAAGCTGCATGTGCAAGTTGCATGTGCAAGTTGCATGTGCAAGTTGCATGTGCAAGTTGCATGTGCAAGTTGCGTGTGCAAGTTGCATGTGCAAGTTGCATGTGCAAGTTGCATGTGCATGTTGCAAGTTGCATGTGCATGTTGCATGTGCAAGTTGCATGTTTATGTTGCAGGTGCAAGTTGCATGTGCAAGTTGCATGTGCAAGTTGCATGTGCAAGTTTCATGATCAAGTTGCATGTGCAAGTTGTATGTGCAAGTTGCATGTGCAAGTTGCATGTGCAAGTTGCATGTGCAAGTTGCATGTGCAAGTTGCATGTGCAAGTTGCATGTGCAAGTAGCATGTGCAAGTTGCATGTGCAAGTTGCATGTTCAAGCTGCATGTGCAAGTTGCATGTGCAAGTTGCATGTGCAAGTTGCATGTGCAAGTTGCATGTGCAAAATGCAAGTTGCAAGTGCAAGTTGCATGTGCAAGTTGCATGTGCAAGTTGCATGTGCAAGTTGCATGTGCAAGTTGCATGTGCAAGTTGCATGTGCAAGTTGCATGTGCAAGTGTCAGGTGCAAGTTGCATGTGCAAGTTGCATGTGCAAGTTGCATGTGCAAGTTGCATGTGCATGTTGCAAGTTGCATGTGCATGTTGCATGTGCAAGTTGCATGTGCATGTTGCATGTGCAAGTTGCATGTTCAAGCTGCATGTGCAAGTTGCATGTGCAAGTTGCATGTGCAAGTTGCATGTGCAAGTTGCATGTGCAAGTTGCATGTGCAAGTTGCATGTGCATGTTGCATGTGCAAGTTGCATGTGCACGTTGCATGTGCAAGTTGCATGTGCAAGTTGCATGTGCAAGTTGCATGTGCAAGTTGCATGTGCAAGTTGCATGTGCAAGTTGAATGTGCAAATTGCATGTGCAAGTATCATGTACAAGTTGCATGTGCAAGTTGCATGTGCAAGTTGAATGTGCAAGTTGCATAAGCAAGTTGTTATGTGCAATGTGCATGTGCAAGTTGCAAATGCAAGTTGCATGTGCAAGTTGCATGTGCATGTTGCATGTGCAAGTTGCATGTGCAAGTTGCATGTGCAAGTTGCATGTGCATATTGCAAGTTGCATGTGCATGTTGCATGTGCAGGTTGCATGTGCATGTTGCATGTGCAGGTTGCATGTGCAAGTTGCATGTGCAAATTGCATGTGCAGGTTGCATGGGCAAGTTTCATGTGCAGAATGCATGTGCAAGTTGCACATGCATTCTGTTGCATGTGCAAGTTGCATGTGCAAGTTGCATGTGCAAGTTGCATGTGCAAGTTGCATGTGCAAGTTGCATGTGCAAGTTGCATGTGCAAGTTGCATGTGCAAGTTGCATGTGCAAGTTGCATGTGCAAGTTGCATGTGCATGTTGCATGTGCAAGTTGCATGTGCAAGTTGCATGTGCAAGTTGCATGTGCAAGTTGCATGTGCAAGTTGCATGTGCAAGTTGCATGTGCATGTTGCAAGTTGCAAGTTGCAAGTGCAAGTTGCATGTGCAGGTTGCATGTAAAAGTTGCATATGCAAGTTGCATGTGCAAGTTGTATGTGCAAGTTGCATGTGCAAGTTGCATTGTGCAAGTTGCATGTGCAAGTTGCATGTGCATGTTGCATGTGCAAGTTTTATGTGCACGTTGCATGTGCAAGTTGCATGTGCAAGTTGCATGTGCAAGTTGCATGTGCAAGTTGCATGTGCAAGTTGCATGTGCAAGTTGCATGTGCAAGTTGCATGTGCAAGTTGCATGTGCATATTGCAAGTTGCATGTGCATGTTGCATGTGCAGGTTGCATGTGCATGTTGCATGTGCAGGTTGCATGTGCAAGTTGCATGTGCAAGTTGCATGTGCAAGTTGCATGTGCAAGTTGCATGTGCAGAATGCATGTGCAAGTTGCATGTGCAAGTTGCATGTGCAAGTTGCGTGTGCATGTTGCAAGTTGCATGTGCATGTTGCAAGTTGCATGTGCATGTTGCATGTGCAAGTTGCATGGGCAAGTTGCATGTGCAAGTTGCATTTGCAAGTTGCATGTGCAAGTTGCATGTGCAAGTTGCATGTGCAAGTTGCATGTGCAAGTTGCATGTGCAAGTTGCATGTGCAAGTTGCATGTGCAAGTTGCATGTGCAAGTTGCATGTGCAAGTTGCATGTGCAAGTTGCATGTGCAAGTTGCATGTGCAAGTTGCATGTGCAAGTTGCATATGCAAGTTGCATGTGCAAGTTGCATGTGCAAGTTGCATGTGCAAGTTGCATGTGCAAGTTGCATGTGCAAGTTGCATGTGCAAGTTGCATGTGCAAGTTGCATGTGCAAGTTGCATGTGCAAGTTGCATGTGCAAGTTGCATGTGCAAGTTGCATGTGCAAGTTGCATGTGCAAGTTGCATGTGCATAGTGCAAGTTGCATGTGCATGTTGCAAGTTGCATGTGCATGTTGCATGTGCAAGTTGCATGGGCAAGTTGCATGTGCAAGTTGCATGTGCAAGTTGCATTTGCAAGTTGCATGTGCAAGTTGCATGTGCAAGTTGCATGTGCAAGTTGCATGTGCAAGTTGCATGTGCAAGTTGCATTTGCAAGTTGCATGTGCAAGTTGCATGTGCAAGTTGCATGTGCAAGTTGCATTTGCAAGTTGCATGTGCAGGTTGCATGTGCAAGTTGCATGGGAAAGTTGCGTGTGCAAGTTGCATGTGCAAGTTGCATTTGCAGGTTGCATGTGCAAGTTGCATGTGCAAGTTGCATGTGCAAGTTGCATGTGCAAGTTGCATGTGCAAGTTGCATGTGCAAGTTGCATGTGCAAGTTGCATGTGCAAGTTGCATGTGCAAGTTGCATGTGCAAGTTGCATGTGCAAGTTGCATGTGCAAAATGCATTTGCAAGTTGCATGTGCAAGTTGCATGTGCAAGTTGCATGTGCAAGTTGCATGTGCAAGTTGCATGTGCAAGTTGCATGTGCAAGTTGCATGTGCAAGTTGCATGTGCAAGTTGCATGTGCAAGTTGCATGTGCAAGTTGCATTTGCAAGTTGCATGTGCAAGTTGCATGTGCAAGTTGCATGTGCATGTTGCAAGTTGCAAGTGCAAGTTGCATGTGCAGGTTGCATGTAAGAGTTGCATGTGCAAGTTGAATGTGCAAATTGCATGTGCAAGTGTCATGTGCAAGTTGCACGTGCAAGTTGCATGTGCAAGTTGAATGTGCAAGTTGCATAAGCAAGTTGTATGTGCAATGTGCATGTGCAAGTTGCAAGTGCAAGTTGCATGTGCAAGTTGCATGTGCATGTTGCATGTGCAAGTTGCATGTGCAAGTTGCATGTGCAAGTTGCATGTGCATATTGCAAGTTGCATGTGCATGTTGCATGTGCAGGTTGCATGTGCATGTTGCATGTGCAGGTTGCATGTGCAAGTTGCATGTGCATGTTGCATGTGCAGGTTGCATGTGCAAGTTGCATGTGCAAGTTGCATGTGCAAGTTGCATGTGCAAGTTGCATGTGCAGAATGCATGTGCAAGTTGCATGTGCAAGTTGCATGTGCAAGTTGCATGTGCAAGTTGCGTGTGCATGTTGCAAGTTGCATGTGCATGTTGCAAGTTGCATGTGCAAGTTGCATGTGCAAGTTGCATTTGCAAGTTGCATGTGCAAGTTGCATGTGCAAGTTGCATGTGCAAGTTGCATGTGCAAGTTGCATGTGCAAGTTGCATGTGCAAGTTGCATGTGCAAGTTGCATGTGCAAGTTGCATGTGCAAGTTGCATGTGCAAGTTGCATGTGCAAGTTGCATGTGCAAGTTGCATGTGCAAGTTGCATGTGCAAGTTGCATGTGCAAGTTGCATGTGCAAGTTGCATGTGCAAGTTGCATGTGCAAGTTGCATGTGCATAGTGCAAGTTGCATGTGCATGTTGCAAGTTGCATGTGCATGTTGCATGTGCAAGTTGCATGGGCAAGTTGCATGTGCAAGTTGCATGTGCAAGTTGCATTTGCAAGTTGCATGTGCAAGTTGCATGTGCAAGTTGCATGTGCAAGTTGCATGTGCAAGTTGCATGTGCAAGTTGCATGTGCAAGTTGCATTTGCAAGTTGCATGTGCAAGTTGCATGTGCAAGTTGCATTTGCAAGTTGCATGTGCAGATTGCATGTGCAAGTTGCATGGGAAAGTTGCGTGTGCAAGTTGCATGTGCAAGTTGCATTTGCAGGTTGCATCTGCAAGTTGCATGTGCAAGTTGCATGTGCAAGTTGCATGTGCAAGTTGCATGTGCAAGTTGCATGTGCAAGTTGCATGTGCAAGTTGCATGTGCAAGTTGCATGTGCAAGTTGCATGTGCAAGTTGCATGTGCAAAATGCATTTGCAAGTTGCATGTGCAAGTTGCATGTGCAAGTTGCATGTGCAAGTTGCATGTGCAAGTTGCATGTGCAAGTTGCATGTGCAAGTTGCATGTGCAAGTTGCATGTGCAAGTTGCATGTGCAAATTGCATGTGCAAGTTGCATGTGCAAGTTGCATTTGCAAGTTGCATGTGCAAGTTGCATGTGCAAGTTGCATGTGCAAGTTGCATTTGCAAGTTGCATGTGCAGGTTGCATGTGCAAGTTGCATGGGAAAGTTGCGTGTGCAAGTTGCATGTGCAAGTTGCATTTGCAGGTTGCATGTGCAAGTTGCATGTGCAAGTTGCATGTGCAAGTTGCATGTGCAAGTTGCATGTGCAAGTTGCATGTGCAAGTTGCATGTGCAAGTTGCATGTGCAAGTTGCATGTGCAAGTTGCATGTGCAGGTTGCATGTGCAAGTTGCATGTGCAAGTTGCATGTGCAAGTTGCATGTGCAGAATGCATGTGCAAGTTGCATGTGCAAGTTGCATGTGCAAGTTGCATGTGCAAGTTGCATGTGCAAGCTGCATGTGCAAGTTGCAAGTGCAAGTTGCATGTGAAAGTTGCATCTGCAAGTTGCATGTGCAAGTTGCATGTGCAAGTTGCATGTGCAAGTTGCATTTGCAAGTTGCATGTGCAAGTTGCATGTGCAAGTTGCATGTGCAAGTTGCATGTGCAAGTTGCATGTGCAAGTTGCATGTGCAAGTTGCATGTGCAAGTTGCATGTGCAAGTTGCATGTGCAAGTTGCATGTGCAAGCTGCATGTGCAAGTTGCATGTGCATGTTGCATGTGCAAATTGCATGTGCAAGTTGCATGTGCAAGTTGCGTGTGCAAGTTGCATGTGCAAGTTGCATGTGCAAGTTGCGTGTGCAAGTTGCATGTGCAAGTTGCATGTGCATGTTGCAAGTTGCATGTGCATGTTGTATGTGCAAGTTGCCTGTGCATGTTGCAGGTGCAAGTTGCATGTGCAAGTTCCATGTGCAAGTTGCATGTGCAATTTGCATGTGCAAGTTGCATGTGCAAGTTGCATGTGCAAGTTGCATGTGCATGTTGCAAGTTGCATGTGCATGTTGCATGTGCAAGTTGCATGTGCAAGTTGCATGTGCAAGTTGCATGTGCAAGTTGCATGTGCAAGTTGCATGTGCAAGTTGCATGTGCAAGTTGCATGTGCAAGTTGCATGTGCAAGTTGCATGTGCAAGTTGCATGTGCAAGTTGCATGTGCAAGTTGCATGTGTAAGTAGCATGTGCATAATGCAAGTTGCATGTGCATGTTGCATGTGCAAGTTGCATGTGCAAGTAGCATGTGCAAGTTGCATGTGCAAGTTGCATGTGCAAGTTGCATGTGCAAGTTGCATGTGCAAGTTGCATGTGCAAGTTGCATGTGCAAGTTGCATGTGCAAGTTGCATGTGCAAGTTGCATGTGCAAGTTGCATGTGCATGTTGCAAGTTGCATGTGCATGTTGCAAGTTGCATGTGCATGTTGCATGTGCAAGTTGCATGGGCAAGTTGCATGTTCAAGTTGCATGTGCAAGTTGCATTTGCAAGTTGCATGTGCAAGTTGCATGTGCAAGTTGCATGTGCAAGTTGCATGTGCAAGTTGCATTTGCAAGTTGCATGTGCAAGTTGCATGTGCAAGTTGCATGTGCAAGTTGCATGTGCAAGTTGCATGTGCAAGTTGCATTTGCAAGTTGCATGTGCAGGTTGCATGTGCAAGTTGCATGGGAAATATGCATGTGCAAGTTGCATGTGCAAGTTGCATTTGCAGGTTGCATGTGCAAGTTGCATGTGCAAGTTACATGTGCAAGTTGCATGTGCAAGTTGCATGTGCAAGTTGCATGTGCAAGTTGCCTGTGCAAGTTGCATGTGCAAGTTGCATGTGCAAGTTGCATGTGCAAGCTGCATTCGCAAGTTGCATGTGCAAGTTGCATGTGCAAGTTGCATGTGCAAGTTGCATGTGCAAGTTGCATGTGCAAGTTGCATTTGCAAGTTGCATGTGCAAGTTGCATGTGCAAGTTGCATGTGCAAGTTGCATGTGCAAGTTGCATGTGCAAGTTGCATGTGCAAGTTGCATGTCCAAGTTGCATGTGCAAGCTGCATGTGCAAGTTGCATGTGCATGTTGCATGTGCAAATTGCATGTGCAAGTTGCATATGCAAGTTGCATGTGCAAGTTGCATGTGCAAGTTGCATGTGCAAGTGTCATGTGCAAGTTGCATGTGCAAGTTGCATGTGCAAGTTGCATGTGCATGTTGCAAGTTGCATGTGCATGTTGCATGTGCAAGTTGCATGTGCATGTTGCATGTGCAAGTTGCATGTGCAAGTTGCATATGCAAGTTGCAAGTTGCAAGTTGCATGTGCAAGTTGCATTTGCAAGTTGCATGTGCAAGTTGCATGTGCAAGTTGTAAGTTGCAAGTGCAAGTTGCATGTGCAAGTTGCATGTGCAAGTTGCATGTGCAAGTTGCATGTGCAAGTTGCATGTGCAAGTTGCATGTGCAAGTTGCATGTGCAAGTTGCATGTGCAAGTTGCATGTTTATGTTGCAGGTGCAAGTTGCATGTGCAAGTTGCATGTGCAAGTTGCATGTGCAAGTTGCATGTGCAAGTTTCATGATCAAGTTGCATGTGCAAGTTGTATGTGCAAGTTGCATGTGCAAGTTGCATGTGCAAGTTGCATGTGCAAGTTGCATGTGCAAGTTGCATGTGCAAGTTGCAAGTTGCAAGTGCAAGTTGCATGTGCAAGTTGCATGTGCAAGTTGCATGTGCAAGTTGCATGTGCAAGTTGCATGTGCAAGTTGCATGTGCAAGTTGCATGTGCAAGTTGCATGTGCAAGTTGCATGTGCAAGT
The DNA here is from genome assembly GCA_963921185.1 of Dasysyrphus tricinctus. NCBI lineage: Eukaryota > Metazoa > Arthropoda > Insecta > Diptera > Syrphidae > Dasysyrphus > Dasysyrphus tricinctus. Next base: position 129,469,012 of record OY992532.1, read on the forward strand.
TGCATGTGCAAGTTGCATGTGCATGTTGCAAGTTGCATGTGCATGTTGCATGTGCAAGTTGCATGTGCATGTTGCATGTGCAAGTTGCATGTTCAAGCTGCATGTGCAAGTTGCATGTGCAAGTTGCATGTGCAAGTAGCATGTGCAAAATGCATGTGCAAGTTGCATGTTCAAGCTGCATGTGCAAGTTGCATGTGCAAGTTGCATGTGCAAGTTGCATGTGCAAGTTGCGTGTGCAAGTTGCATGTGCAAGTTGCATGTGCAAGTAGCATGTGCAAGTTGCATGTGCAAGTTGCATGTTCAAGCTGCATGTGCAAGTTGCATGTGCAAGTTGCATGTGCAAGTTGCATGTGCAAGTTGCGTGTGCAAGTTGCATGTGCAAGTTGCATGTGCAAGTAGCATGTGCAAGTTGCATGTGCAAGTTGCATGTTCAAGCTGCATGTGCAAGTTGCATGTGCATGTTGCAAGTGCAAGTTGCATGTGCAAGTTGTATGTGCAAGTTGCATGTGCAAGTAGCATGTGCAAAATGCATGTGCAAGTTGCATGTTCAAGCTGCATGTGCAAGTTGCATGTGCAAGTTGCATGTGCAAGTTGCATGTGCAAGTTGCGTGTGCAAGTTGCATGTGCAAGTTGCATGTGCAAGTAGCATGTGCAAAATGCATGTGCAAGTTGCATGTTCAAGCTGCATGTGCAAGTTGCATGTGCAAGTTGCATGTGCAAGTTGCATGTGCAAGTTGCGTGTGCAAGTTGCATGTGCAAGTTGCATGTGCAAGTAGCATGTGCAAGTTGCATGTGCAAGTTGCATGTTCAAGCTGCATGTGCAAGTTGCATGTGCATGTTGCAAGTGCAAGTTGCATGTGCAAGTTGTATGTGCAAGTTGCATGTGCAAGTTGCATGTGCATGTTGCATGTGCAAGTTGCATGTGCATGTTGCAAGTTGCATGTGCATGTTGCATGTGCAAGTTGCATGTGCAAGTTGCATGTGCTAGTTGCATGTGCAAGTTGCATGTGCAAGTTGCATGTGCAAGTTGCATGTGCAAGTTGCATGTGCAAGTTGCATGTGCAAGTTGCATGTGCATGTTGCAAGTTGCATGTGCATGTTGCATGTGCAAGTTGCATGTGCATGTTGCATGTGCAAGTTGCATGTGCAAGTTGCATATGCAAGTTGCATGTAAAAGTTGCATATGCAAGTTGCATGTGCAAGTTGTATGTGCAAGTTGCATGTGCAAGTTGCATATGCAAGTTGCATGTGCAAGCTGCATGTGCAAGTTGCATGTGCAAGTTGCATGTGCAAGTTGCATGTGCAAGTTGCATGTGCAAGTTGCATGTGCAAGTTGCGTGTGCAAGTTGCATGTGCAAGTTGCATGTGCAAGTTGCATGTGCATGTTGCAAGTTGCATGTGCATGTTGCATGTGCAAGTTGCATGTTTATGTTGCAGGTGCAAGTTGCATGTGCAAGTTGCATGTGCAAGTTGCATGTGCAAGTTTCATGATCAAGTTGCATGTGCAAGTTGTATGTGCAAGTTGCATGTGCAAGTTGCATGTGCAAGTTGCATGTGCAAGTTGCATGTGCAAGTTGCATGTGCAAGTTGCATGTGCAAGTAGCATGTGCAACTTGCATGTGCAAGTTGCATGTTCAAGCTGCATGTGCAAGTTGCATGTGCAAGTTGCATGTGCAAGTTGCATGTGCAAGTTGCATGTGCAAGTTGCATGTGCAAAATGCAAGTTGCAAGTGCAAGTTGCATGTGCAAGTTGCATGTGCAAGTTGCATGTGCAAGTTGCATGTGCAAGTTGCATGTGCAAGTTGCATGTGCAAGTGTCAGGTGCAAGTTGCATGTGCAAGTTGCATGTGCAAGTTGCATGTGCAAGTTGCATGTGCAAGTTGCATGTGCATGTTGCAAGTTGCATGTGCATGTTGCATGTGCAAGTTGCATGTGCATGTTGCATGTGCAAGTTGCATGTTCAAGCTGCATGTGCAAGTTGCATGTGCAAGTTGCATGTGCAAGTTGCATGTGCAAGTTGCATGTGCAAGTTGCATGTGCAAGTTGCATGTGCAAGTTGCATGTGCAAGTTGCATGTGCATGGGCAAGTTGCATGTGCAAGTTGCATGTGAATGTTGCAAGTTGCATGTGCATGTTGCATGTGCAAGTTGCATTTGCAAGTAGCATGTGCAAGTTGCATGTGCAAGTTGCATGTGCAAGTTGCATGTGCAAGTTGCATGTGCAAGTTGCATGTGCAAGTTGCATGTGCAAGTTGCATGTGCAAGTTGCATGTGCATGTTGCATGTGCAAGTTGCATGTGCAAGTTGCATGTGCAATTTGCATGTGCAAGTTGCATGTGCAAGTTGCATGTGCAAGTGTCATGTGCAAGTTGCATGTGCAAGTTGCATGTGCAAGTTGTATGTGCAAGTTGCATGTGCATGTTGCAAGTTGCATGTGCATGTTGCATGTGCAAGTTGCATGTGCATGTTGCATGTGCAAGTTGCATGTGCAAGTTGCATATGCAAGTTGCAAGTTGCATGTGCATGTTGCAAGTTGCATGTGCATGTTGCATGTGCAAGTTGCATGTGCAAGTTGCATGTGCAAGTTGCATGTGCAATGTGCATGTGCAAGTTGCATGTGCAAGTTGCATGTGCAAGTTGTATGTGCAAGTTGCATGTGCAAGTTGCATGTGCAAGTTGCATGTGCAAGTTGCAAGTTGCAAGTGCAAGTTGCATGTGCAAGTTGCATGTGCAAGTTGCATGTGCAAGTTGCATGTGCAAGTTGCATGTGCAAGTTGCATGTGCAAGTTGCAAGTTGCAAGTTGCAAGTGCAAGTTGCATGTGCAAGTTGCATGTGCAAGTTGCATGTGCAAGTTGCATGTGCAAGTTGCATGTGCAAGCTGCATGTGCAAGTTGCATGTGCAAGTTGCAATGTGCATGTGCAAGTTGCATGTGCAAGTTGCATGTGCAAGTTGTATGTGCAAGTTGCATATGCAAGTTGCAAGTTGCAAGTTGCATGTGCAAGTTGCATTTGCAAGTTGCATGTGCAAGTTGCATGTGCAAGTTGTAAGTTGCAAGTGCAAGTTGCATGTGCAAGTTGCATGTGCAAGTTGCATGTGCAAGTTGCATGTGCAAGTTGCATGTGCAAGTTGCATGTGCAAGTTGCATGTTTATGTTGCAGGTGCAAGTTGCATGTGCAAGTTGCATGTGCAAGTTGCATGTGCAGGTTGCATGTAAAAGTTGCATATGCAAGTTGCATGTGCAAGTTGTATGTGCAAGTTGCATGTGCAAGTTGCATGTCCAAGTTGCATGTGCAAGTTGCATGTGCAAGTTGCATGTGCAAGTTGCATGTGCAAGTTGCATGTGCAAGTTGCATGTGCAAGTTGCATGTGCAAGTTGCATGTGCAAGTTGCATGTGCAAGTTGCATGTGCATGTTGCAAGTTGCATGTGCATGTTGCATGTGCAAGTTGCATGTGCATGTTGCATGTGCAAGTTGCATGTTCAAGCTGCATGTGCAAGTTGCATGTGCAAGTTGCATGTGCAAGTTGCATGTGCAAGTTGCATGTGCAAGTTGCATGTGCAAGTTGCATGTGCAAGTTGCATGTGCAAGTTGCATGTGCAAGTTGCATGTGCAAGTTGCATGTGCAAGTTGCATGTCCAAGTTGCATGTGCAAGCTGCATGTGCAAGTTGCATGTGCATGTTGCATGTGCAAATTGCATGTGCAAGTTGCATATGCAAGTTGCATGTGCAAGTTGCATGTGCAAGTTGCATGTGCAAGTTGCATGTGCAAGTTGCATGTGTAAGTAGCATGTGCATAATGCAAGTTGCATGTGCATGTTGCATGTGCAAGTTGCATGTGCAAGTAGCATGTGCAAGTTGCATGTGCAAGTTGCATGTGCAAGTTGCATGTGCAAGTTGCATGTGCAAGTTGCATGTGCAAGTTGCATGTGCAAGTTGCATGTGCAAGTTGCATGTGCAAGTTGCATGTGCAAGTTGCATGTGCATGTTGCAAGTTGCATGTGCATGTTGAAAGTTGCATGTGCATGTTGCATGTGCAAGTTGCATGGGCAAGTTGCATGTTCAAGTTGCATGTGCAAGTTGCATTTGCAAGTTGCATGTGCAAGTTGCATGTGCAAGTTGCATGTGCAAGTTGCATGTGCAAGTTGCATTTGCAAGTTGCATGTGCAAGTTGCATGTGCAAGTTGCATGTGCAGGTTGCATGTGCAAGTTGCATGTGCAAGTTGCATTTGCAAGTTGCATGTGCAGGTTGCATGTGCAAGTTGCATGGGAAATATGCATGTGCAAGTTGCATGTGCAAGTTGCATTTGCAGGTTGCATGTGCAAGTTGCATGTGCAAGTTACATGTGCAAGTTGCATGTGCAAGTTGCATGTGCAAGTTGCATGTGCAAGTTGCCTGTGCAAGTTGCATGTGCAAGTTGCATGTGCAAGTTGCATGTGCAAGCTGCATTCGCAAGTTGCATGTGCAAGTTGCATGTGCAAGTTGCATGTGCAAGTTGCATGTGCAAGTTGCATGTGCAAGTTGCATTTGCAAGTTGCATGTGCAAGTTGCATGTGCAAGTTGCATGTGCAAGTTGCATGTGCAAGTTGCATGTGCAAGTTGCATGTGCAAGTTGCATGTCCAAGTTGCATGTGCAAGCTGCATGTGCAAGTTGCATGTGCATGTTGCATGTGCAAATTGCATGTGCAAGTTGCATATGCAAGTTGCATGTGCAAGTTGCATGTGCAAGTTGCATGTGCAAGTGTCATGTGCAAGTTGCATGTGCAAGTTGCATGTGCAAGTTGCATGTGCATGTTGCAAGTTGCATGTGCATGTTGCATGTGCAAGTTGCATGTGCATGTTGCATGTGCAAGTTGCATGTGCAAGTTGCATATGCAAGTTGCAAGTTGCAAGTTGCATGTGCAAGTTGCATTTGCAAGTTGCATGTGCAAGTTGCATGTGCAAGTTGTAAGTTGCAAGTGCAAGTTGCATGTGCAAGTTGCATGTGCAAGTTGCATGTGCAAGTTGCATGTGCAAGTTGCATGTGCAAGTTGCATGTGCAAGTTGCATGTGCAAGTTGCATGTGCAAGTTGCATGTTTATGTTGCAGGTGCAAGTTGCATGTGCAAGTTGCATGTGCAAGTTGCATGTGCAAGTTGCATGTGCAAGTTTCATGATCAAGTTGCATGTGCAAGTTGTATGTGCAAGTTGCATGTGCAAGTTGCATGTGCAAGTTGCATGTGCAAGTTGCATGTGCAAGTTGCATGTGCAAGTTGCAAGTTGCAAGTGCAAGTTGCATGTGCAAGTTGCATGTGCAAGTTGCATGTGCAAGTTGCATGTGCAAGTTGCATGTGCAAGTTGCATGTGCAAGTTGCATGTGCAAGTTGCATGTGCAAGTTGCATGTGCAAGTTGCATGTGCAAGTTGCATGTGCATGTTGCAAGTTGCATGTGCATGTTGCATGTGCAAGTTGCATGTGCATGTTGCATGTGCAAGTTGCATGTTCAAGCTGCATGTGCAAGTTGCATGTGCAAGTTGCATGTGCAAGTAGCATGTGCAAAATGCATGTGCAAGTTGCATGTTCAAGCTGCATGTGCAAGTTGCATGTGCAAGTTGCATGTGCAAGTTGCATGTGCAAGTTGCGTGTGCAAGTTGCATGTGCAAGTTGCATGTGCAAGTAGCATGTGCAAGTTGCATGTGCAAGTTGCATGTTCAAGCTGCATGTGCAAGTTGCATGTGCATGTTGCAAGTGCAAGTTGCATGTGCAAGTTGTATGTGCAAGTTGCATGTGCAAGTTGCATGTGCATGTTGCATGTGCAAGTTGCATGTGCATGTTGCAAGTTGCATGTGCATGTTGCATGTGCAAGTTGCATGTGCAAGTTGCATGTGCTAGTTGCATGTGCAAGTTGCATGTGCAAGTTGCATGTGCAAGTTGCATGTGCAAGTTGCATGTGCAAGTTGCATGTGCAAGTTGCATGTGCATGTTGCAAGTTGCATGTGCATGTTGCATGTGCAAGTTGCATGTGCATGTTGCATGTGCAAGTTGCATGTGCAAGTTGCATATGCAAGTTGCATGTAAAAGTTGCATATGCAAGTTGCATGTGCAAGTTGTATGTGCAAGTTGCATGTGCAAGTTGCATATGCAAGTTGCATGTGCAAGCTGCATGTGCAAGTTGCATGTGCAAGTTGCATGTGCAAGTTGCATGTGCAAGTTGCATGTGCAAGTTGCATGTGCAAGTTGCGTGTGCAAGTTGCATGTGCAAGTTGCATGTGCAAGTTGCATGTGCATGTTGCAAGTTGCATGTGCATGTTGCATGTGCAAGTTGCATGTTTATGTTGCAGGTGCAAGTTGCATGTGCAAGTTGCATGTGCAAGTTGCATGTGCAAGTTTCATGATCAAGTTGCATGTGCAAGTTGTATGTGCAAGTTGCATGTGCAAGTTGCATGTGCAAGTTGCATGTGCAAGTTGCATGTGCAAGTTGCATGTGCAAGTTGCATGTGCAAGTAGCATGTGCAACTTGCATGTGCAAGTTGCATGTTCAAGCTGCATGTGCAAGTTGCATGTGCAAGTTGCATGTGCAAGTTGCATGTGCAAGTTGCATGTGCAAGTTGCATGTGCAAAATGCAAGTTGCAAGTGCAAGTTGCATGTGCAAGTTGCATGTGCAAGTTGCATGTGCAAGTTGCATGTGCAAGTTGCATGTGCAAGTTGCATGTGCAAGTGTCAGGTGCAAGTTGCATGTGCAAGTTGCATGTGCAAGTTGCATGTGCAAGTTGCATGTGCAAGTTGCATGTGCATGTTGCAAGTTGCATGTGCATGTTGCATGTGCAAGTTGCATGTGCATGTTGCATGTGCAAGTTGCATGTTCAAGCTGCATGTGCAAGTTGCATGTGCAAGTTGCATGTGCAAGTTGCATGTGCAAGTTGCATGTGCAAGTTGCATGTGCAAGTTGCATGTGCAAGTTGCATGTGCATGGGCAAGTTGCATGTGCAAGTTGCATGTGAATGTTGCAAGTTGCATGTGCATGTTGCATGTGCAAGTTGCATTTGCAAGTAGCATGTGCAAGTTGCATGTGCAAGTTGCATGTGCAAGTTGCATGTGCAAGTTGCATGTGCAAGTTGCATGTGCAAGTTGCATGTGCAAGTTGCATGTGCAAGTTGCATGTGCATGTTGCATGTGCAAGTTGCATGTGCAAGTTGCATGTGCAATTTGCATGTGCAAGTTGCATGTGCAAGTTGCATGTGCAAGTGTCATGTGCAAGTTGCATGTGCAAGTTGCATGTGCAAGTTGTATGTGCAAGTTGCATGTGCATGTTGCAAGTTGCATGTGCATGTTGCATGTGCAAGTTGCATGTGCATGTTGCATGTGCAAGTTGCATGTGCAAGTTGCATATGCAAGTTGCAAGTTGCATGTGCATGTTGCAAGTTGCATGTGCATGTTGCATGTGCAAGTTGCATGTGCAAGTTGCATGTGCAAGTTGCATGTGCAATGTGCATGTGCAAGTTGCATGTGCAAGTTGCATGTGCAAGTTGTATGTGCAAGTTGCATGTGCAAGTTGCATGTGCAAGTTGCATGTGCAAGTTGCAAGTTGCAAGTGCAAGTTGCATGTGCAAGTTGCATGTGCAAGTTGCATGTGCAAGTTGCATGTGCAAGTTGCATGTGCAAGTTGCATGTGCAAGTTGCAAGTTGCAAGTTGCAAGTGCAAGTTGCATGTGCAAGTTGCATGTGCAAGTTGCATGTGCAAGTTGCATGTGCAAGTTGCATGTGCAAGCTGCATGTGCAAGTTGCATGTGCAAGTTGCAATGTGCATGTGCAAGTTGCATGTGCAAGTTGCATGTGCAAGTTGTATGTGCAAGTTGCATATGCAAGTTGCAAGTTGCAAGTTGCATGTGCAAGTTGCATTTGCAAGTTGCATGTGCAAGTTGCATGTGCAAGTTGTAAGTTGCAAGTGCAAGTTGCATGTGCAAGTTGCATGTGCAAGTTGCATGTGCAAGTTGCATGTGCAAGTTGCATGTGCAAGTTGCATGTGCAAGTTGCATGTTTATGTTGCAGGTGCAAGTTGCATGTGCAAGTTGCATGTGCAAGTTGCATGTGCAGGTTGCATGTAAAAGTTGCATATGCAAGTTGCATGTGCAAGTTGTATGTGCAAGTTGCATGTGCAAGTTGCATGTCCAAGTTGCATGTGCAAGTTGCATGTGCAAGTTGCATGTGCAAGTTGCATGTGCAAGTTGCATGTGCAAGTTGCATGTGCAAGTTGCATGTGCAAGTTGCATGTGCAAGTTGCATGTGCAAGTTGCATGTGCATGTTGCAAGTTGCATGTGCATGTTGCATGTGCAAGTTGCATGTGCATGTTGCATGTGCAAGTTGCATGTTCAAGCTGCATGTGCAAGTTGCATGTGCAAGTTGCATGTGCAAGTTGCATGTGCAAGTTGCATGTGCAAGTTGCATGTGCATGTTGCAAGTTGCATGTCCAAGTTGCATGTGCAAGTTGCATGTGCAAAGTGCATTTGCATGAGCAAGTTGCATGTGCATGTTGCAAGTTGCATGTGCATGTTGCATGTGCAAGTTGCATGTGCAAGTTGCATGTGCAAAATGCATGTGCAAGTTGCATGTTCAAGCTGCGTGTGCAAGTTGCATGTGCAAGTTGCATGTGCAAGTTGCATGTGCAAGTTCTATGTGCAAGTTGAATGTGCAAGTTGCATGTGCAAGTTGCATGTGCAAGTTGCATATGCATGTGCAAGTTGCATGTGCAAGTTGCATGTGCAAGTTGCATGTGCAAGTTGCATGTGCTAGTTGCATGTGCAAGTTGCATGTGCAAGTTGCATGTGCAAGTTGCATGTGCAAGTGTCATGTGCAAGTTGCATGTGCAAGTTGCATGTGCAAGTTGCATGTGCATGTTGCAAGTTGCATGTGCAAGTTGTATGTGCAAGTTGCATGTGCATGTTGCAAGTTGCATGTGCATGTTGCATGTGCAAGTTGCATGTGCATGTTGCATGTGCAAGTTGCATGTGCAAGTTGCATATGCAAGTTGCAAGTTGCATGTGCATGTTGCAAGTTGCATGTGCATGTTGCATGTGCAAGTTGCATGTGCAAGTTGCATGTGCAAGTTGCATGTGCAATGTGCATGTGCAAGTTGCATGTGCAAGTTGCATGTGCAAGTTGTATGTGCAAGTTGCATGTGCAAGTTGCATGTGCAAGTTGCATGTGCAAGTTGCATGTGCAAGTTGCAAGTTGCAAGTGCAAGTTGCATGTGCAAGTTGCATGTGCAAGTTGCATGTGCAAGTTGCATGTGCAAGTTGCATGTGCAAGTTGCATGTGCAAGTTGCAAGTTGCAAGTGCAAGTTGCATGTGCAAGTTGCATGTGCAAGTTGCATGTGCTAGTTGCATAAGCAAGTTGCATGTGCAAGTTGCATGTGCAAGCTGCATGTGCAAGTTGCATGTGCAAGTTGCATGTGCAAGTTGCAAGTTGCAAGTGCAAGTTGCATGTGCAGGTTGCATGTAAAAGTTGCATATGCAAGTTGCATGTGCAAGTTGTATGTGCAAGTTGCATGTGCAAGTTGCATGTCCAAGTTGCATGTGCAAGTTGCATGTGCAAGTTGCATGTGCAAGTTGCATGTGCAAGTTGCATGTGCAAGTTGCATGTGCAAGTTGCATGTGCAAGTTGCATGTGCAAGTTGCAAGTTGCAAGTGCAAGTTGCATGTGCAAGTTGCATGTGCAAGTCAGTGACGTTTTGCCCTAGGCGATGGAAAGATGAGGCTTTGTTTTGTACTCATTTACTTCAAGACCAAGCGTTTCGCCTGTTCATCAATAGCTGTGAATGCTTCAAGTACAGCTCTCTTGGAGCGGCCGATGATGACGATATCGTCCGCATAGCCAAACAGTTGAGAAGACCTGTTGAAGATAGTGCCTTCCATGTGAACACCACTCTTGCATACTATCTGCTCCAGGACTAGGTTGAAGAAATGACATGATAGCGCTACACCTTGTCTTACCCTATACACGTGTGAATAACTCGGATGAGCTGTTACCCATTTGTACGTTGCACCGTGTATTTTGTAATAGCTGGATCAGTTTTTTCGGGATCCCGAGTTCCGACATCGCCAATAGAAGCTCTTGGCGACTTATGCTATCATATGCGGCTTTAAAGTCGATGAATAGATGTTGGGTCTCGACTTGAAATTCGTTGTTCTTTTCCAGGATTTGCCTCAATGTGAAGACGGGCTGGATACCTCAGGGATAATTTGCGGATACCTTGCGGAAGCCTAGCGGATTAAGAATACCTCACGGATACCTATCGTTGATCTGCCTGGCCTGAGGCCACAATGGTAAATGCCAATCATAGTGTTGCAGAAAGGTTTCAGACCCTCACATAGTACGTTGGATAGAACCTTGTAGATGACATTAAGGATGGATATACCTTTGTATTTCTTGCAACACATAGGATCACTTTTTTTGGAGATTGGGCATATGGAGCTATTTGCCCAGCAAACGGGCATACTTTCTTACTCCCACACTTGGTTGATGAGCTGGTGCATGCATCCAACAGAGAAATCTCCTCCATACTTGAAGAGTTCCGCAGATAAGCCATCTGAGTCGTAGGATTTGTTGTTTTTAAGCTTGTGGATGGCTTTCTTAACCCCTTCAGTACTGGGCGCTGGGACTGGATCTTCATTGACTGGTATCATGCTTCTTTGTTCCCCTGTCGGCTCCTCTACATGATGCCCATTGAGCAATTGCTGGAAAAGCTGCTTAAGCACGTCTACAATTAGCTGTGTTTCGGTGATTAGGTTCCCTTCGATGTTTCGAAAAGCTTGGCTGTTTTGTAGAACTGGCGGCGTCCGGCGGCGCGCCACGGCGGGTGTAGGTGTCGGTGCTAGACTCTTTTCTTTCTCCGCAGGGTTTTTTCTCTTTTTTTCTTTTTTCACGGTACTCCTCTCCTCTCTTGCTGCTCTTGTTTTCCATTGCAGCATTTGCATTCGTGCATTCTGTCTCCTGCGCATTCATCATCATACCACGGTCTTTTTTTCGGATTGGTTGGCCTATGGTGATTTCGGCTGTCTCTTTAATGATGTCGCGATACTGGTTACACTGGTTGTTGATACCTGTGGCTGGAGGAACGGCAAGGAGTTTCCCGGTCAATTGCTCACTGTAGTTTCTGGATGTGCTAGGGCATGAAATGTTGAATTTCTTCATTAGGGCAGTCTTCGTTTTATTTTCGTTGGACAGTCGGGCTCTGAACTTTGTCACAACAAGAAAGTGGTCAGAGTCCACGTTTGCATCTTGGAAAGCTTGCACGTCCAAGAAGTGATGCGTGCTTTGTGTCAATTAGCACGTGGTTGATTTGGTTGGTGGTTTGACCATCTAGAGATCACAAGGTTGCTGTGTGTATCCTTCACCTGGGTAATCCAGTGCTTCTTTTCTCCTTATAACAAGCTGCAGCAAAGTCGATTAGTCGGAAGCCGTCATCGGTTATCGTTTCGTGGATGCAGTGCTTTCCAACAAATCCGCCAAAGATGTTTTCCTTTCCGATTTGAAGCATTGAAGTCTTCGAACAGGACTTTAATATCATACGGACAGGCTCCGTAGGCTCCATCCAGGATGTCGTTAAACTCTGTCCTGATAGAGTCCTCAGCTTCATCGGTAATTCCTACCAACAACACGCACACAGGAATGTTTGTGAGTTGTAAGTCACTAGGCCCTAGTTCTCCACGAGCTGTTACGCCACTCAATTTATTTATTTATTTTTCATTGGAAAGGGCGTGATGATGTTTTGGAAGATAACTTTGATGCGAATCACAGTCAGGCGATCGCTAATCTTAAAATCGATGACTTTTGATCAGAGTCAATTTCCCACGATAAATCCGCATCGTGGCATGGGCACTCTTTGATGACAGCTGTACTAAATGTCGCAATCTTTTCTTTTCATTATTCCTGATCCTATCCATAGCACCTGGCGTATAGAGTGTCCTTACATCCCAGAGGTGCATACTCGTAGGTCGTAGTCCATTTTTGTTCCGGGTCTGGTTGCCATTTGAGGGGGGTCGCAATCCAAGGTTTCACGCGTCTCTCTCATAGCAATGTTTTTTTTTTACTGTGGTCGGGTCGTTTGCCCAACGCACTTACCTCCAACCTGTAGGGCCATGGGTTTAATGTTGCAATTCTTTCCTTGATAAACATTCGCACTTACAAGTTAAGCAAGTCATGACATAAAGCCAGTATCTGGCGGCTACTAACTTATGTAGGTAATGTAAGCACTTGATGTGTAGGAAAAGATACACCTCAAGGCCCCCAGTTCCTGCGACATTCAAACATCCGTCCTGAAATATAGAACTTCAAAAAAAAAAAAATTAAACAACAACTTACTGACTGTTGACTGATTCAAGAAATCACTCAACGACAGATTATCACAATTTTAGAGCATTTCCCGACAACGCCAACATAGAAAATTGAAATGCATAAAATGATATATGTAATCAATAATATTCATTGACTCTGAAACTTCTTAACTTATCCCTTCAAAAGATAAAACTCAAAAATATGACAAAATACAAAACCGGTACCTTACGTTGAATAATTATTTTTACTTCTTGTAATAAACATTAAAAAGAGGTCGAAAAGTTTTCGTTTTTCTTTCACATTAGGCGTGTTTTTTTGGGATTTCATATATAGTACAGTGAGAAATTTCCATAAAAACGCATCCGCAGCGGCCTATATTTTTGTATTTGCAATATGGTACGCCTGAACAGCTGTCACGACACAAAAGTGAATTTTGTGAAAGTTAAAAGTAGAAATAAACCAAAATTATTAACAAAACCGAACATATTTGCAAGTTAAATGGGAAATATAACTATATATTTATATAATTTATGGTTTTAATCAAATGTTTGTGTCCCTTTTTTCTTTATTTGCCATTTTCAGATACGAAAATTGATTTTGCAGCTATAAAAGAAAAGAAAAGAAAAGAAAAGGGGTAGGGGTGTGTTGGTAGACTATGGTCAAAGTAAAAAGTCATGATTTAGTCAGCTATTACACGAATACTTTTTAGTTGAGATTTTTCGAAATTTAATATTGTGAAAGTGAAATCAAATTTTGTTTTCTGACTCAAAAGTCGTCGTATAATAACAGACTCAATACACATGGAGTAGATGACTTTATTAGCGATAATTTTATAAATTAAAATAAGGACATGATTGTATGGCTTATTTTAATGCATTTACCTAGTTTTCCACTGGAAATTTTCTAACTCACCAATTTTACCGGATTAACTGAGTACATTAGTAGCCAAATAAGCCTGAACCTTCCTTGAACTTCAGTTAGTTTCAGCTGTACTAACTGGTTCAAAATTTGATCCATGGTTCAGCATTTGTGACTCATCGATTTTATCGGATCTACTGAATGATGTTGTAATAACAATTTCAAGCTTGACCCTTGTTGAACCTCAGTTAAACTGCCGAAATCAGTGAGCTAAAATAATTGAACCACGCATCAAAGCTTGAACCACGTTTGTACAAGTATCCTTTCCACCAAAAGCAGTGACTTAAAATTGCTGAGCATCGGATTAAAATTTGAACCATGTCTATACAAACTGGTCCCTATAGACCAAAGGTTTACAAAAAGAGCTTTTCATATGAGCTGCGAATAGTGAATTTTGAAATGGGAATGATCGTGAATTTTGACCTTCCATTCTCTTGAGTAATTTGTTTGGTTGCCTATAGAAGAAAATGTGAAGAAAAATGCTTTGTGAAATGCGTCTTGATGTTGTGGTTTGCCAATGATCGTTTGACAGTCGGCAGAATATATCTTGTTTGTCACTTATAAATAAAAATGCTAAATTTTGCACTTTGAACTAATTTAAGGCAGCATTTTTTTTTTTTGCATAGCATAGGATAGGATCATTTTTTCATTTTGTCGAAAAGGTAAAACAAAACAACCATGCACTTACAAACGACCCTGTTTAGACTGTAATTGCTCACTACGCCACCATGACGTAAATTTAAGGGTGAAATTTTCTCTTCACCGATTTCTTCTACAAAAACATGATCTTGACGAAGTGAAAAGTTACAGTCTAAACAGGGCCATTCATTCAACATAATTCTACTCTACGAACACAGCCATCGAGAATTCGAGACACATAAAAGTACCAGTCGGACCAATGACGACACACAAAAATCCTATTTAATTGAGCTCGATACTCGAACAAACGTCAAAAGTTTATCGGCAGCGGGATTCTACTTTAACTTTTATCGGCAGCGATTTTGCTGCCGATGCTGTTTTTGTAATTCATATAAAATTTCACTGTGCTGCGGATAGCTTTTCCAATAAAACACACCTATTATTCTAATAGTTTTTTGCACTAACTACCCCTTGGCCTCTAATCCTCAAAACTTAGCGAATAAACAATTGTGTATATGGCCTTAAATCATTATTTCGAATGACAAGGAAATTTGTATTTACTGCCTAAGGAAGCTCATTAACAATATTAAGCTAATCGTATAGGGGGACAGAAAATTAAATGTTCAATAGATGGTATACAAATAATGTATACAGATCTGCAACTTACATCATAAATAACATATACGTAACGATTTAGATAGGGAGTCCTATTACAATGACTCACTAAACCGGAGATGAGATACTCAGACCGGAACTATAACCGAACTTCCGGTAGAATTGATTGCAAAAGCTATATTGTTGGGAGATATAATGGTTGGAAAATTTGAAAAATAAAAATAAGAATTTTGTTACGACTTTAATATGAAAAATTGGGCTCCTCAAAGGAAATCCGATTACAGGTTGGAAAAAAATATTCTATCTCAGTTGATAGTAAAACCTTTTTCTATACATAAAACATTGTGCAAGTGGAAACTCTATGGAAATAAACTATGTATGTAAGACTATTAGAAAAATTATATTTAAATCATTTTAATTGTTAGGAGAAAAAAAAAAAAAAAACTTTAGTTAAATTTATCAAACAAGATATTACTGTACCATTATCTCCCCAACCACAACGTTTCGTAAGATATCCTTACTTCTTCATGGGGTCAGATATTTATTTAAATCTGTTTATACAAATAGTTTTAGTTTCTTTATGGTTAATGTGCGTTTTTATAGGTTAAGAAAAGTATAATATTTTTTGTTCAAAAACAAGATATTGTTTCCAAAAATGAGTAGTACCCTTAGCCTTTATCCAAACACCCCAAAAAAACTCTCTCTTTCTCCCTTGATATATTTGTGATGGAGAGCTTATGAATTGAATGTTTATCTAATTGAAAATCAAGAAGAAGTTGAGAATTAAAACTCAATCCAGTCCTTAGCCCACAAGTGCTTGTGAATTAAATATTTTTAATTCCACACATCCATAAGGAACTTGAGAATTATAGTTTTTTTTAAATTCATAAGTCTTAACAGGTATGGTTGGATGCTGTAGGAACTGGGGGTCTCGAGCTGTATCTTTTCCTACACATCAAGTGCTTACATAACCTCCAAGTTGGTAACCGCGTGATACTGGTCTTGACCTTATGTCCATGAGTTGCTTAACTTGTAAGTGCGAATGTTGATCAAGGAAAGTGCGTTCGTTGGGCATACGACTCGACCATAGTAAAAAAAGCCATTGTTGTGAGAGAGACGCGTGAAGCCTCGGATAACGACCCCCCTCAAATGGCAACCAGACGTGGAACGAAAATGGACTACGACCTACAAGTATGCACCTGAAATTTAAGGACACTCTACACCAGGTGCTACTCAAAAACTTCAATCTGCCCTCTCGCGGTATAAGGCAGACATTACAGCGATCCAAGAGACATCATGGAAAGGATCAGGAATAATGAAGAGAAAAGATTGCAATATTTATTACAGCTGTCGTCAAAGACTGCACGTGATAGGATGCGGATTCGTTGTAGGAAATCGACTCAGATCAAAAGTCATCGATTTTAAGCCGAATAGCGATCGCCTGGCTATGATCCGCATCAAAGCTACAATCCAAAACATCAACCTAATATGTTCATATGTCCCTACCGTTGAAGCTGAGGAGTCTAATAAGGAGGAGTCTTACGACCTCCTGGACGGAGGCTATGGAGCCTGTCCGTAGTACCATGTCAAAGTCGTGCTCGGAGACTTCAATGCTAAAGTCGGAAGGGAAAACATCTTTGTCGGATTTGTTGGAAAGCACAGCATCCATGAAGCCACAACAGGTAACGGCTTTTGACTATTCCACTTTGCTGCCGCTCCTTAACCGGTGATAGGTAGTACTAGGTTCCCCAGGCGAAAAATACTCACAGCAACCTGACGATATCTAGATGGTCAAACTCCCAACAAAATCGACCACGTTCTAATTTGCGGAAGGCACGCATCGAACATCTTAGGGGTGCGAACTTTCCAAGGTGCAAACGTAGACTCTGACCACTTTTTTGTTATGACAAACTTCAGAGCCCAACTGTCCAACGAAAAGAAAACGAAGACCGCCCAAAGGAAGAAATTCAACATTGCATACTTTAGCTCATCTGGGAAAACCAGAGACTACAGTGAGCAATTGACCGGGAATCTCTGCCTTACCCCAGCTACAAGCGTCAACAATCAGCGACACCATTAAGGAGACAACCGAGATCACCATAGGCTTTCAACCACCCATAAAGAAGAACCCGTGGTATTGAAACACGACACGGAAAATGCACGATCGAAAATGCTGCAACGGAAACCAAGAGCACCATGAAAGGAGTACCTTGAAAAGAGAAGGAAAGAGAAAAAACCCTGCGCAGACATAAAAGGGCATCCGCAGCCTCTCAGCTCAAGTATCTCGAAGAGTCTAGCACCGCCACCAACACCCGGCGTTTCTACAAAAATGCCAAGCAACTGGCTTCTGGTTGTAAGACTGGCCCGCTAGCTCTTCAAAACAGCAAAGGGACCTTGTCACAAAAGCACAGGGAAATGTAGACGTGTTTAAGCAGCATTTCCAGTAACTGGTTAGTGGGCATCATGTAGAGGAGGTGACAGGGGAACAAAGAAGCATGAGACCAGTCAATGAAGATCCAGTCCCAGCGCCTAGTACTGAAGAGGTTAAGAAAGCCATCCACAAGCTTAAGAAAAACAAATCCTCCGGCTCGGATGGCCTACCTGCGGAACTCTTCAAGTATGGAGGAAATGTCTTGATAGGGTGCATGCACGAACTCATCAACCAAGTGTGGGAGGAGGAAAGTATGCCCAACGACACGTCAAATTGCTCCATATGCCCAGCCTCTGAAAAAGGTAGGTAGAGGTGAGGGTCTAAAACCTTTCTGCAATACTATGATCGGCACGCACCAGCTTGGCTTCAGGCCAGGCAGATTAGCTATAGACCAAATCTTCACATTGAGGCAAATCCTGGAAAAGAACAACGAATTTCAAGTCGAGACCCAACATCTATTCATCGACTTTAAAGCCGCATATGATAGCATAAGTCACCAAGAGCTTCTATTGGCGATGTCGGAACACGGTATCCCGAAAAAAAAAACTGATCCAGCTATGCCGCATGACGTTACAAAATACGCAGTGCAACGTGCCAATGGGTAACAGCACATCCGAGCTATTCTAGACGTGTACAGGTTTCAGACAAGGAGATGCGCTATTATGTGATTTCATCAACCTAGTCCTGCAGCAGATAGTGCGCAAGAGTGGTGTTAACATGGAAGGCACTATCTGCAACAGGTCTTCTCATCTTCTTGGCTATGCAGACATCATTGAAATCATCGGCCGCTCGAAGCGAACTTTACTTGAAGCATTCACAGCTATTGATGAACAGAAGAAACGCGTTGGTCTTGAAGTCAACGAGGATAAAACAAAGTATATGCTATCAACAAACAGAGCCTCATCTGTCCATCGCCTAGGACAAACTTTTGGTAGCAGTAATTTCGAGGCAATCAAGGAGCTCACCTACCTCGGAACAAACATCAATTCCATGATCGACACCTTAGTGCAAATCCGACGAAGAATAACCCTAGCGAACCGCTGCTACTTCGATTTGGCCAAACAAATGGGTTCAAAACTCTTTCTCGAAAGAAAAAGTGCACGCTATACAAAACGCAAATCTTACCAGTTCTGCTCTATGGCGCCGAATGCTGGACGATAAGTAAAAAAAGGAGAATTGATACTGGGCACTTTTGAGAGAAAAATTCTTCGGCGGATATTTGGTCCTATATGCGAATAGGGCGATTGGAGGAGAAGATTCAATCGTGCATTGTACGAGCTGTACCAAGATGTGGATGTAGCGCCTGAACTTGACTTTTAAGCGTCTGACTTTATTGGTTGGAGGGGTATTAAAAGTCACCTGAGTTTGTTCCTGTAAAAGGGTAAAGTTCCAGAACTTTACTGTGTTGATACTATAGCTAGCTCATTGATAACTATGGCTATATTCGTGTTTAGTTTAACACATTTTATTTTACGTAGTAGACAAAACGCGTTAGAATTTTGGAAAGTCAACTACAAAATTCATTGATTAACGCATTACTAGAAGACTATACTTGACATAACCCCTTTCAATTGATTTGTTTGTTTGTCTTGACTCATGGCCCAACCTTTATAAGAACAATGAAAAGCATTTATAAAGACAATACAGCTAAAATTAAAGCAGATAAAATTGGAAAACGGTTTCACCCAAAAAGAAGAGTTTGACAAGGAGATCCACTATCACCACCACTTTTCTCTGCTTTAATTAATGACAAACCACCTAAAAAAATATATACTTCTGAATGACAACAAAATAGAATATGTGGAAGATTACATATATTTGGGCCAACTCAAATCATTCTTAAATCAAGACGAAAAGGAGATTAATCGACGAATAGCTGGAAGCAATATTGGAATATAAAACAAATATTTGACTCGAAGTCAAGTGATCGTATGAGGAAACACATATTGGACTCTTCAGTTTTACCAGTAATGACGTACGGGCTCGAAAGGATAGTACTGACATCAAACCTACATAAAAAATTGAAGATTTGCCAAACAAAAATCGAAAGAAAATTGCTTAACATAAGACAAGTACAGAGAATAAGAAATGAAGACATAAGAAAGAGAACACAAATAATCGACGTTATACAAAGAACAAAGCTTTCAAAATGGAGCTGGGCTAGACACATATCGCGAATAGAGGACCAACGATGGACAAAGCTAGTAACGAAATGGATACCCTTAATCATTGTATATACCTACACTCTATAGTATTCTCATGAAACACGATTTTGTAGGTGGACATTTAGTCGATAGGTTCGCTGTGATCGCCTTACCGAGATCTCTTAATAAAAATTAGGATTACATTTGGATACTAGATGGCCACGAGCTTTTTGGCTTCATGAGAATACTATAGAGTTTATATATAATGCTTAAATGATAAAAGACCACAAGGACGACCAAAGAAGAGATGGGCACACGACATAAGACAATTCAATCATAATTGGTATAGTGATGCAAGAAGTCGAGAAATATGGGCAGCAATGGGGGAGACTTATGCCGGATAGGAATATTTTGTATCGAAATAATATATTAAATTTAAAGATTGTATATCTTGCATAGAAAAAAAAATATGAAAGTTTAATAAATAATATACTAATGACCCAACCTAAACTCTCAAGATTTTATATAATATGGGTGCCTATACTCTTCTAACCTTATTTAGGTATATACTTAAGAACAAAATTCAGTGTTTAAACACAAAATATTAATGTATGATAAACCATTACAATAAATTATCACTTTTTTATGTAAATATATTTTTCTCTGGTCAAAAGTCTTAAATTCAATTATTCCATTCATGAATACAACAAAATCCTAATTTAGCCTTTGTAAATAGTGACTTATGTACAGCATTATTATATAGGAATATCCCAATAAAATTTGTGTTGGGCACGGACATATTTTTAGGTACATTCCAAAATCATTTTATTTAGGCAACCCCCATTAAGTAAAGGTTTTTTCTTCCGGTTTACTATGCTTAATATATTCATATTGTATTGTTATCAATGCCGATGTCGAAGCAGACAACAAAAAAAGAAAACCTTTTGCTAGAATGAATTTTTGAATTACTCAAAATTATAAATCGAATAAAAATGGAAATAATGATCAACATCCTGTTTTTTGGTTGGTCACCTTTTCCATCAAGGAATGGTTCATTAAATTTATTATTATTGATGAATTTTAGGAGGAATTTGTTAATGAGGACGTTAATGAGATAGTTGTACGAAATATTAAACCAAGCTCGCGACTCTTTAGAAATAAATTATTATTGCCTGGGATTTTCTGCTTTGGTAGAGAACGAATAAGAGTACCTATTAACCTTACCTTACCTTTACACCAATACTTGAGTATTTTTTGGCGTGGCAAAGTATGTAAGGCCAAGACAGTTCCTTGTTGGCTATGTTTTATTAGGTAGGTACTAATCGCATACACTCACACATATCATGGAAGCATTTTGGCATAATACCTTATCATTAGTAAATTAGCGCGCGTAAATGTAAGATATTTACATATTTGGAGCTTCTCGTTCAACGCCTAAAATGCTGTAAGTTACAGTCTCGGTAATAAAGTCTTTCAACCGTGTGTGAAATAAGGGACCTTGATGTTATTTTTGACTCTAATAGTCCGGTCAGGAAACCGAATCCCTTGCGTTTTTTTGGCAGGGACCAAAATCCAAACATAAGGGATTTTGTTTTTGAGATGATAAGGATAAAATTTAGCCTGGAAGTCATTTATGTAATCCTGTCGCTTGGCCGTCCAACCTGTAGGTACTCCTGTCAGGAAGCCCAAATCCTGGTAGGTACTTTTTGTGGGAGGGGTCTTATTTTATATTTTAAATTTATTTCTCACATGCCAAGGATGAAATTTAGCTTAGAGATCATTTTTTTAATCCCGCTGTTTGGACGCCATTTTGAAAATTGGTGCCCTAGTGGAGTAACGATAGCCCAAAATAGTGCATTATTCAAGAACCCGGGGAACCTGCTCCGATTTTGATGATTTTTTTTTAAACTTAGGGAATTGAAATTAGAAAAAACTTTACAATTCAAAAAACGACGCTCTCAACAGGAAATTTTTCAAAAATTGAAAAACCAATTTTTTTTCAAAAACAAAATAATTTTTCCTGTATTTGCTTTGAACAATTAATTTTACACACTTCAAAAGGTTATAAAAACATTTTAAATAATTTTACTAAATACAAAAGTTCAAAACCCAGAACAGTCAAACCCGCTTAGTCACAAGGAGATGACAAACCATGCGCTTTCAGGCGGCAAGTGCCCTGATACTAAACGATTTTTGCTATTAGGCGATTGTGATTATAAATAGGTCTTACTGTGTTTTTGTTGCTGCTTATACTTATTCAAAAAATATACACTCCGCTTCAACCGAATAAACACAACATTTTTCAATGGTACTTTGTCCTTTGTCATTAATGTATCACTTGATTTAGCTTTTTGTTTGTTTGTGACGTTGGAAAAATAATCAGAAGGAAAAAAAGTAAAGCTGTCGCTTTTTTCATTATGTAGCTTCATAAATTCGATCTGGCATGGAATCGTTAAGTCTCATTATACACTGCGCGTCTCTTGTTTGGAGCCACTTTTTTCACAATCGTTTTTTCCCCACAAATATCTGTAGGAAACTTTTCCTGGGAATGTTTAATACCTGTAAGTAGGTATACATACCTACTTTCCGATAAAAAAAATGTATGCGTCACTTGGTTACTCCGACAGAATCTTCCAAGTTGTAGTAATGAACTGCAAAAAAGGTATGAGAAATTGCGTCACTTTATTGAGAGCATTTAAATAATCTTTTGAAAAATTAACAAAAAGATCGAAATATTAAACTTTTTTCTGTTTTAAACATTTACAGCCAAATTAAAAAACTAGGAATAGCGAAGGGTTAGCCTTATTCCATGTATTAAGTGCAAATTGTTACTAATAAAACAAAATTTCTGCTATGTGACGTTTACTATGCTAAACCACCGAAGCAGATGATTTAGCGAAGGAATAAGCAGCAGACTCTTTTTTTTTATTGGTGTTGGTATCAGAAGATTTACCTTTTCAATAAAATATTTGTCTATGCACAATGATTTCACTATGTTCTGAAGAATATGAAGCAAAAGGTTATTTATAAATGGTTTGGTTTATTTTTGTGAGCTTACTTTGTCTTTGGTGCTCCAACTCTCGCTTCTTTTTCTTTTTTAATTAAATTTACCATAATACCTACTAATAATTTAGATAGACATAAACAAGAAAATTCTTAGGTGTGTTTGGTTACTTGAAATTTTAAGATGTCAAAACCCATACGAAAAAAACCCAAGCTTCCGAAACTTGGTACAAATTTCAAGATACTTAACAGGCCTCGTACGGTAAACGTCACTTTACTATTCCACGAATATAACTTTTTTTTAATGAGAAATTTTAACCCGTGGCTTAACTCTTATTCCGTGGTTTAGTAAAATCGTGGAATAAAGGGGTGCCGTGAAATAACGCCGAGCGAAATAAAGCCGAATGCCGAAATTCGGCTTTATTTCGCTTTACTAAAGTGAAATAACGCCGAATTTTATCGTTTGGCCTTATTTCGCTTTGAAAAGTGAAATAAGGCCGATTCGGTGTTATTTCACTTTTCAAAAGGATTGACATATTTGATTAGTTAAAAAATTCAAAAGTTCCAGATTCTTTTAATGCAAAAGTAACTTTACACACACCAACCTCACACCCACCCCAAATCCTATAATGAGCCCAAGCAGGGGGGTTGCAGGGGGGCAGCATGCCCCCCCAAACATACCTCACTGTTTATTCACGAATTTTAAAATTTCACAAACCTAATAAATCCTCTCCTTTATTTGGTTCGTAAAATTTTAAAATTGGCGAATAAACAGTGAGGTATGCAACCCCCCTGCTTGGGCTCGCTATAGGATTTGGGGTGGTAGTGAGGTTGGGTGTATGCAAAGTTTCTTTTGTATTTTTATAGAATTTGGATTAATGAAACTTAGAAATAAAATCGAATTTTGAATTTGTTTGGTTCGGCTTTATTTCTCAGTTAACATTCGGCTTTATTTCACTTTGCCACAGCGAAATAAAGCCGAACGCTAAAATTCGACGTTATTTCACTTTAGTAAAGCGAAATAAAGCCGAATTTCGACATTCGGCTTTATTTCGCTCGGCGTTATTTCACGGCACCGAATAAAGGCAGAATAAGCGTTTTTTATTAATAGCGCTGTTATTGATTATGTTTCTTATCAAAAGATAATGAGCATACCCATTTTTGTTTTGTAATAAGAGCTATAAGATGGTTTGGATAGAATTAAATCATACAGCTTTTTTCTTTTATCTAGCGAAATCTTGCTCCAGACATCGCAGAAAGCTTTGTTTAAGGAGTTCTTATCTTCAAACTGTCTACTAGCCTCATGAACTTTTCAATATAGCCATGCCCAAACGTTTTCGATGATGTTTAAGGTCGGTGAATAAGGTGGCCATGGCAAAAGTTTCACGTTTTGCGACTCAATCGAGCTTCTAGTTACCCTGGATATGTGGATAAAGGTCATGTCTTGGTATACAATCCAAGGTACAGGTCCAACAATGTTTCTTACCTTCGCAAATGCTCATTCCAACAAATATTTCTGTAGTGTTTGGGAGAAACATGATAACTCCATTTTGAAAATTGCGTCTTTACGTACCCTTTTAATTGACCTAGAATCTAAACGGATGGACCGATTTCCTCCAAATTTGAAATATTTATGGACATAAACTTTAAAAAATTGTGTTTTAAATTTGAAGAAAATCAGTTTACCCGTTCAGATTCTAGGTCTAGCTATCACGTTTCTCCCAGATTTTCGTATATTATAGATTTTCGTATATTTTTGGACCCATAAACTATTCAGCAGGACAATCCCTGGCTCGAAATTTAGATGGACTACATAAAGAGACTTTAGGATTCCATGCCGGATCGAATTATGAAGCTAAAGAAAAACAGCGACAGAAGGTACTCGGGACGGCCCGAGATGGATTAACGCATCGACTTATTTTTGGAATAGAAGATATATATGTATAAACTTTTATCTTTTTTTAAATTCGGAATAAAATAAGAATGGCTATCGAAATTGGTGTGAACTGAGAGCTTTTAAAAAGATTTGAAAATCAAAAAAGGTGGTAGGTTAGGTATTAATAGTGGCTTTGGCCCATTGGGTTCAGCTCCCTGCGCATTTACACCGCTTGCACAACGACTTCGTCTGTCTGGCCCTGGTAGGTAGGTACTCACTAGTAGAATCAACTAAGAATACCTTATTTTATATCCTTCCATTAACATTTATAACTAATTTCAAAATTTGTCCATTTACTTGAATTTTTTGATGTGAAAATACTTTACAAGAAAGTTGGAAAGTTGATTTATTTTTCCAACGTCACAAACAAACAAAAAGCATCATCAAATGATACATTAATAACAAAGGACAAAGTACCATTGAAAAATGTTGTGTCTATTCGGTTGAAGCGGAGTGTATATTTTTTGAATAAGTATAAGCAGCAATAAAAACACAGTAAGACCTATTTATAGTCACAATCGCCTAATAGCAAAAATCGTTTAGTATCAGGGCAGTTGCCGCCTGAAAGCGCATGGATTGTCATCTCCTTGTGACTATAAGCGGGTTTGACTGTTCTGGGTTTTGAACTTTTATATTTAGTAAAATTATTTAAAATGTTTTTATAAACTTTTGAAGTGTGTTTTATAAGTAAAATTAATTGTTCAAAGCAAATACAGGAAAAATTATTTTGTTTTTGAAAAAAATTTGGTTTTTCAATTTAAAAAAAAATTCCTGTTGAGAGCGTCAATTTTTGAATTGTAAACTTTTTTCTAATTTCAATTTCCTAAATTAAAAAAAAAAATCATCAAAATCGGAGCAGGTTCCCCGGGTTCCGAAATAAAAAGCTAGTGCTCCTCCACTACCCAATCTTTACCAAATTGTAAAGTAAAGAGAAACTCGTAAATTACTTGGAAAATTTCCACGGCTAAGATAACAGTTTCATTTCATTTCATTTCATTTATTTATTGTATAATTATACTCTGTAAGATACAATGGGCCTTACTAATAATCAAACACTAATGTTGACTATTAGCTAACTGAGAGGTTAAAATAAAATGTGGAGCTTAAACGGAATGCTACCAATAAGGAATTTTACCCTTTTGCTAACAAAATCCGCAGACTTTCCTTAAATCTACTACAATTTGCATCAAATTACGCCAAATAAAGCCGCACACTACAATAACACAAGTGAAAACATAGAAGAAGAACTACACAAACACAAATGCATTGACACAGGGTGGGCGTGCAGTTACACGGCTAAATTCTGGGGCGCCCAAGGAAAGCAAGATTTAAAAAAAAGAAAAAAATCATTGAGGTGCTTCTGCCATTTTTGCCGAGCTATAAAAAAATGTATAGAGATTTTAAAACGTTAAAAAGGTACAAAAAAAAGCTCATCAAACTTAGTAAGAAAGTGAAACAAAAGTAAATACAGTGAATACTTGCAATACTTATTTAAAAAAATATATTTGTATAAGACAACATGCGGCATTAAATAATGCAAGAACACCTATAATACGGAGTGAACACATTTTTCAATTCACAGTAAGTTTTGTCTCATATTTTACATAAAGTTATGTGAAGTGGAGTTCTTTAGGTAAATACATTATCTTAGAATACTTTTAAAATTCTTCTTGCCGAATATACAAAACTGAGATGATAGACAGAAAGACTTTTTAGAATATATCATTCAAAACGTTGAAAATAACTCTGCACTTCAGACACCTAATGGATTAGAGCACCTTGCCATCACCAATAAAAATGAGGCCGTCCCTGCTGGACGAGAATTTCTCATTTGACAGATGAATTTAAACTAAATCACTTGATTGAAATTTATTTTTTTTTACAACAAATTAGATTTATTAAAGCAAAATATCATGAAATATCAATTGAAAAGTATTCTACGATAGTTTAATAACCTAAAAAACATTACTTCACATCACTTTATGTGGAAATATCAGACAAAACTCACTTTTGAAATAAAATATTTGTACACTCTTTATTATAGGCGTTTTTACAGGATTTAGCGTAGCACCGCGTGATTTTTTTATATTTTGTTTAATAAAGTATAACAAGTGTTCATTACACTAATTATATTACACTTTTTTATTTAGTTTAATTATGTTTTTTTTCACTTTTAAACCATTTGAAATCTCAATACATTTTCCCTAGCTCAGCAAAATGACAGATGAATTTCATTTTTTTGTATTGTTCAAAGAGTGAAAATAAGTATTGCCGTAGGTATTCTTTTTTAACAGTAACTTTTTCAGTACTATAGTATGTAATTTGTTTAAAGGGTTTGGACGATTTTAATTTTATTTTATGTACATAGTTGATAAACATAATGCAAGAACATGCACATTTTGAGTAAACTTCATTGTTTTATGACATATGTACATACCAGTATGAAATTGCTACGGAAACAAATTATTTTCTATTTGGATTTTTACAGTGATATTTCTGTTCTTCCAAATTTAGTAGATATTTTTTTTAGGGATCAAAGTACTGTTGTTTCCATAGGTTTTTTTCAGAATTGTTATCCTTTTTAATTCCAATAAAATATGAAACGACCGACTTTCTGATTTCATACATACTTTACCAAATGACGCTATTTTATGATAAACGTTTTTTTAAACATTAATTTCTCTGACAAGTAATCCGAGGAATGAATACGTATGTTTACGTGTATAGGTGTGCTCTCTGATACTTCTCCTTAAAGCGGGAAGTTAAAAAACACTCCTAAAACATGACTGTAATGATCGAAGGCACTGGAAGACTCTTGGAATACAAAAGGACTTAAAAAGGACAGATAAGAGTGACCAAAGAAAAATTACATGATTGAGAATCAGTTTGAAGTTTGTCTCGTTATGTTTTTGACAAAACGTTTGTGGAAGTATAAATATACTCAAAAAATATTCAAATGGATTTAATTACCTTAAATAATGTTATATAAATAAAAAACTATGCAATTAATTCTGAAAACTCAAAATAAATCCTTTCCCGTTCAACACAAAAAATTACATTTAAGATATACGTAATTTGGTATGCAAATATATACAGCGGAATCAAAAAATTATGCGCATTCAACGTAAATCCAGACGTACTAAACATTTATGAAAAAAAATAAATAATCTGCTCCTGTTGCAATACATACATGAAACAATGAATAAAGTACCTACATCTTAGTAAAGTTCTTCTTTTTCACTGTAAAACAAGGATCTGAAGATTGAAACCAACCCATGAAAATACCTAATGAAATCTACCTGATAACTTGGGAATAGTTTGAAGTATTAAATACAAATTTAAATACCATAAAACAGCACTAGGGCAACACTTCTTATTTAGTGTTCGACTTTAAACATGGATTTCCATGTATTAAATTTTGACATATTGCTAACGACTAAACGGGAGATTTTCTCTTAAGCTTAACACTAAATTTGATTATTAGTAAGGCCCAATATCTTATAAACTAGAGCAAATTTCAGTATCATAATACTATTTTTACAAAAATTGTGCTTTGAACTTTAAAGGCGGAAAAATGTATGCATTAAACAGATTAACAAAACAAAATCAATTATCTAAGTTTGTGTTATCAAGACAGTTGATGTCTTAAAAGATAGGTGTTGAGTAGACACACCTTCGGGATGTAAAATATCAGTGTTGCCATTTTTCGGGAACATACTTTTTTTTAATATCAACGGGTGACTTTTTTGATAATTTTTAATATACATATTAAACATGAACAATAATGTTGCGGAAACACCTCTAGATACCAAACGCGTGTTGGGAAATAAAAATTGATATTTTTAAAAATAGGTGTTGAGTAAATGCACCTTCTATCAAAATTTCAATGTTGCCACTTTTCAGGAACATACTGTTTTCTTAATGTCAAAATGTGGGACTTCCCTTTCCCCTGGACGTGTCTTGGAAAATAACGGTCGATGCCTCAAAAGATAAGTGCTAAGAAGGTGCACTTATGAGTAATATATCAATGTTGCCGCTTTTCGGGAACAAATGTTTTGTATGTTATATGTTGGGACTTCCACTTTTTTGGTAGTTTTTCAATATTTTAAACATGAAAAAAGTTGTGAAAACGCCCCAAGATGCCAAACGCGTAATATTGGGAAAATAATGATTGAAATCTTAAAGGATAGGTGTTGAGTAGAAGCACCTTCGGTAACAATGTCAGTGTTGCCAATTTTGGGGAATATGCTTTTCTTTATATTAAAAGGGTGGGACTTCCATGTTTTTGTAAATTTTGAATATTTTCAACACGAACAAATTTGCAGCAGCTTTTCCCAACATGCGTTTTGCATCTGCTGCTATGTTCGCAACTTTCCTTACGTTATAAATGTTAAAAATGACCAATAAAGTTGAAATTCTACGCTCTTACGTCAAAAAAGTATGTTCCCCACATTTGGCAAACACTGAAATTTTAATTGATGGTGCTTCTACTCAACATCTACCTTTTAAAATGTCAAACGCGATTTTTGTCAAGGCACGTTTGGAGTCAGGAGGCGCTTCCGCATTTTTTTATTTTAATAAGAATTATTAAAAAAATACCAAAAAAGTGGAAATTCCACCATTCGACATAAAAACAAATATGTTCCCTTAAAGTGGTAAAACTGAAATATTAACTGAAGGTGCTTCTACTCAACACCTGTCTTTTAAGACGTCAACCGTTATTTTTCTAGTATGCATTTGGCATCTGGAGGCGTTTCCACAAAGTACCAAAAAAGTGGAATTTCCACCCATGGACATAAAAAAGTTTGTTCCCGAAAAATGGAAACACTGACATTTTATCCAATAGTGCATCTGTTTACTCAACAGCTTTCTTTTAAGACATCAACCGTTATTTTCCAAGTAAATTACGAGTTTCTCTTTATTTTACCATTTGGCCCAGATTGGGCACCAATTTTCAAAATTGGGTCCAAACGATAGGATTGAAAAAATAATTCCCAAGCTAAATTTCATCCTTAGAATGTCAAAAATAAATTTCAAATGTAAAAATAAACACAAAATGCGCCAGGATTTGGGTTTCCTGACCAAAGTACAGGTTGGGCGCCATTTTCCAAAGTGGTGGCCAAGGGACAGGATTACAAAAATGACATCCGGGCTAAATTCCATCCTTATCATCTCAAAAACAAGTTCCAAACATAAGAAAGGTCACTACCAAAAATCGCACTGTATTCGGTTCCCTGGCCAGACTGTAAAGTGTCTTTTTCAAAACCCATTACTCGTTTTTATCTTTTTTTAATTTAATTCACAGTGGAGTATAATGATAAATAATTATTAATTGTAGTCAACAGATTATTTATCCATTGATGAATAAATAAATAGTTAGGATATGATAGTTTTAATTCTAAGAGCATAACCACTTTGACTTACCTATAGATACAAAGCTACAACTTTGTATATACTGAAATTGAGACAGTTTTAGTACAAAAACCTTACTTTGACAGGGTTGCCATTGTCAAAAGTTTGCCATATTATTTTTTTGTTTCAAAATTCAAAAAATTGCCAAAATGAACCTTCTTTTACAAAGCTTTCATTCAGTGGCCTGATTATGAAATACGAAGCGAATCGATTTCAATTCGATATCTCCTTTTCGACTCGCCTCGAATTGATCAATTATCGAATACGAAGCGAGTCGTAAATTATACTTCCAAGATTTCCAGATAATTGACAGCTAATTTCCAGAGAATTTGTTTTTTTTTTTTAATAAAATCATTGTGCGCGTTCCATATACAATATCCGTTGTCATTAACTTAAGAATAAAATAAAAATATATTTTAATTAAAAATGGATTCAATATGTTGTTTATATGTATGCTGAGCGTGTGGAAGTACAAACTTGCGAATTTCAAGAAAATTAGAAGTGTTTCTTCCCTCTTGATCTTCCTTGCTTTGAGATTTGAGTGAGTGGTTTTTGTGCGAAGTGTTTATAATGTGTTAAATTTGCTTTATTTTACAAGAAAAATTAGTTCAAAACATTAGCTGTTTCGGCTTTCAAAAGAAGCATTTGTGTTTGGCTTGGTTGTTGGATTAATATCAATGAATGCTGAAAATTGGTACTGGTTCGTGTGTTGATGCTTTGAGCTGCTCTCCTACAACATGAAGTGTATTAAAAAAATGTAGTTTTCTCTTTTGGTTTGTTTTATAAAAGAAAATAACAATTTAACTCACATTTTTGTTTATTTTAATTAAAACAATGAAAGAGCTATCACTTTCGCCTCTTCATACACCAATCCGCAAAAAAAAACCTATCGGAAATTTAATTTCGCATTCGCTTTCGATTTCGAAAATAGGGCGAATGTAAAACGACACCTAAAACGATTCGCTTTGTATTCCCTAATCAGGCCATAGATAAACTTGAGTTTATATGCATTCTTATGCAAGAAAAATATAATGCCAAACGGATTCGGCGGTCGGAAATGCTTGCCAGACGAGCTTAAAATTTTAAAAGTTTAACAAAACAGCATTGTTTATTTTGATAAACTTATTAGATACAATGTTTAAACTGGGTGTGTGATTCATTCGTGGCCAGTTAAATAAAAAAATAGTGATTAGTCAAGCTTTCCGCTGTTAAAGGTTGCCATAATTTTTTTTTCAAAATTTAAAATGTATAGTTGCCAAAATCAACACACCTGTCAGTTTTATAATACAATGTTAGCTTATGCCTTCCTGAAAAAAATAATGCTCGACAAGTTTGCCGGTCGAAAGAGCTGCCAGACGAGCTTAACGTTCTTAATGTAGATGTAGTATAGTAGTTAAAGGAGAATGGGCAATTTTGTATGAAACATGGGCGTGAGCGGCCAAGGGTTTGTTATTTTTGGATGTGTTTTAGTCCTACATTCACCGTACAGAAATTTTTTCATTGTGGTGTACTTCAAAACCGAAACAAAATGCATTTTTTTGTTCTAACACTTTAAAAAAGTTTTGCTAAGTTTCTGGCTTCTGACCAATCCAAAAATTGAAAAAGAAAGTGGAACAAGAAATCTAGACAGTCTCAAGAATATTTTGTATATAAAAATGAATATGAAAATAAAACTATAATATAACAATCCTCACAATATTAAAAAATCCTTAGTAAATGATTTGTTTAAAAAAATTACAAAGTTGTTGAAATACGTACTGGGTCTGTTTAAACCCTTAATGCGTCCTTGGGATATTCTGAAACTCCGTTAAAGACACTACTACCACAGATACTAGAGTTACATAGATATCGCATTCAGTACAAATAAAAATGACAATTTTTTCAATATTTTGTGATTGCAAGCTCTTTTGTTTCGTTCTCAAAAATCGAGTCGGTTGATCAAACTATTGATGACTTATTATTGACGTTTTGTATTTATGCCTATGTATGTAAATCTATCTTTTTTATCATCATATGTGGTCCATAAGTCACACAATATTGATATAACTGGGATGTAGCTCTACGTCCCACGATAAAAAAGCAGTCATTTTTATTTGCTCTGCGTGCGATATCTATGTAACTATAGTATCTGTGCTACTACAGTGTCAGTAGACGTTATTAAGTAAGAATAAAGCATTACACCCAGTAAAAATATAATCACTATGCAATATTGCTCTATGCAATTGCATTATATTAACATTGAAATATCTTCTTTTCTAAATGAAATGCAATATAACGTCCATAGTGAAAGTTGTTCCTGAGTAGCATACCTTTCATTTGACACTAATTTCATTAATGGCCGCTACCCGAAAATGCCCATTTTCGTTTATAGTTTATTTAAATAATAATAGAATATGAACAAAATTTGAAAATAAATTCTTCGATTAAGTGGAGTGACTGAATATTTATAATTCAAGTTAAAAGTTCAAGTGATTTTTATATAAGTCATAGTCGGTAAACATCGATACGAAATTGCGTCTTAGAAGGGTACGATAGTCATCTAACTGATGAGCCCAACTATCGTACCTGGGCGAAACGCAATTATGGAGTTGAGCTCACTTGAACTTTTAACTTGAATTATAATTGTTTTAATAAGTTTATTATTCGCAAGGAGGCCGTAAGTAAAACACTTCTTATCACTTCAACGTTTGACAAAAGAGAAAAGACTGCCATTTGTATGAGTGATATGGGAACGTGAATATAGCATAAGAGAAGAATAGATGGTATATAACAACGACAAGATATAATAACGATAGCTTTTATTAAGAGAAAATAGATACATTAAATACAGAGAAAAGTAAGAGCTGCCGAACCAAGTCAAGAGGTGCCCCTGAAGACACTACTATAATAATTATTAAATTCAATAGCAAAAAAGACAAAAACATGCTGCTACACGGAAAGAATTCTTGGATCATATCACGAAAAATGAGATGCAAATTACGAAAAATGAATCCCGATTTATACCTTGGCTCGGGATTTCGTAATTTACGACTATTTGTTTGCAATTTGCAAAACTGAGTAAAATGAAGATATTGATACTCAAAAATCGTAAATCAACCCTCTTTAAGTATCAATTATGCTATCGAGAGAAAACAAAAATTGCGAACAACAAATCGCAATTTGATCCAAATATTCCTCAATTGCACAATTTGTAAATTTGCAAAAAAGATTTGTGATCACCACTTTTATTTCGTGATATTGCCACTTGGAAAGATCAATCCTGCTCTATACCCTTCATTTTGCAGGTATACACATTTAATTTAATTTATTTGAAATAAATACTTTACGCTTGACTCTACTTGGATTTGAACTCGCAACCCTCCAGTTGCGGAGCGAGCATGCAACCACCAAGCCAATTTGCATTACAGATCGTTGGTGTCACACATTGATAATCAGATACTTGCCATGTTGTGGTGCTCTATCTCTTCGAGAAGTAAATTGCGACAAGAAAGTCGTGATTTAGGAATTTTTTGTTGGTGATTTGCGACTATTCTCATGGAGTTGCAAATTGCGACAGAAAAAACGTAAATCAGTGATTGTGCATGATGTAAATTACTAAATTTGTATCGCAAATCAAAATTTTTAAATGCTGCTTGTGATATTATTCCTTTGGAGAGTAAATTACGCCAAAAAAGTTGTATTTTGCTATGAAAAGTATAAGCTTGAGTCATGGATTTTAATTGCAAATCACGAAGTAACAAATTTTGTAAATTGCTACGTTTTGATTGTAAAACTACCAGTTTTTGTATTAATTTGGGATTAAAATGTCTTGATTTATGAATTAAACATGATTCGTAAATTGCAACTGCAAATTTTTCAATTTGTAATCTTTCAATTCTCTCCGTGTACATTCCACTATAGTCGAATTTATCGGAATGAAAATTTGACCACCCGTAATCATTTGATTTTTCGTGAAGCTTATCAATTTTAAACGTCAAAAGAAGGTATCATCTGTTTACACACGAAATGGTCAGGTTTATGTTTGTCTCAACCCCCAAAGTGAATTAGTTTTGATAACTACCCACGAACTCTTGAAGACAGCGGAGATAGTACAGTAAAATTAGAATTGTAAATAGAAAAAAAAATTTAACACACCAAAATAGCCGTCTTATAGAGACAATATTGGAGAAAAGTCGGAGTGCCAGGAGGCGGATCGTTTCTCCCTAGGACAGTTCTAAGAAATTAATAAATAAACATAAAAGAGGAGCTTGACCCCCTGTGGGTTTCACAAAACCAAAACCAAACTAGTTTCGTAAATCTTTGTATCGCTAGTATGAAAAAACTGCCAAAATTTAATCCAAATCAGTTTCTGGGAAATCAAGATATAAAAAAGTGGGCGCGGTAGTGGGCGGGCACCGAAAATTTCATGCGAATCGTAGGGTCCGTTTTCGAGAAACAAAGAAATAAAAAAGTGGGCTTGGCAGTGAGCGGATTTTACTTTAACAATTTTCTTAATTTTTTTTTTGATCATATTAACAAATTATGAAAATTTCATTCGTATCGGTGCAGCCATTCTTTCATAAGCCATGATTGAAGAAAAGTGGGCGTGGTACCACCCCTGCAAGGGTTAGAAGGTCACCAACTTAAATTTAAGTTGTATACCTACCCCAAGTGATTTGCGAAGAGTTTGTTGGATTCATTGAAGTGGATGCCATGGATGGAAAGACCATCGCCTCTGCATTAGATCGATGCGTTGAAGAAGCAGGATTTGATCAACTGAAACTTAATGGGCAATATGATCGTTTTTCAACCATGTCGGGAAAAGATAACGGTGTTCAGGCAATTTCGAGGAAAAAGTATCCTTATGCTTTGTATTTTCATTGTGCAAGCCATAAGTTAAATTTGGTAATAAATTACCTAAATGAGGTTCTTGAAATTCGAAACACAATAGGGACAATAAAAGACGTAATTATTTTCTACCGAAATTCGTTTGCACGAAGGAAATATGTTCCAAGCATTCCAGCGATCTGCGAAACTCGATGGTCTGAAAAATACAAAAGTATAGCCATCTTCAAGGAACTCTTTCGCGGTATAGTGAATGGACTCAAAGAGCTTTCTGTTGTAGGAAACTCTTCAACAAAAACAACAGCTTTTCAACTCCATTGTGCTATTACACAATCGTCATTTATTATATGCCTAGTCCTTATAGCAAAATATTCAGCTTGTCTGGAACCAGTTGCGAATATTCTGCAGTCAAAAAAATTAGACCTTCTCGCATGCACCAAACATACTCACACAATTATCACGCACAATCAGGAGTGGAAGAATTCATGACTGATTTGAAATTGGTGGCTGAAGAAGTTGAAGTAGAACTGCAAACACCAAGAATAGTCAAACGCGCGAAGCACATCACTCAAACTATCCTTCATCGAGCGCAATTGAGTTTTGGAAGAGATCGCTCCTAATTCCATATTTAGATTCGTAGATTTCTTCACTTGAACGAAGATGAAAACTTACCAGCATATTCCCTTTTTATTTTGCATCCAGTAAATATGTTGAAGTTTACCTTAAATGATTTTAAGTTAAAATCAAAAATTTGTGTCGAGTTTTACCCCGGATTAAAAATTTTTGTTGGAGAGGCTGAGTTGTGGTACAATCTTTCGAAAGATAAAAAATTATCTCCAGAAGATCTCCAAAAACTCGACTTATGCGATATCGTACAAGAAGCAGACGATTTTTTCCCGACAACGAAACTTGCTCTTCATATTGCCCTTTCTTTACCTTGCACCACCAGCTCGGTTGAAAGAACTTTTAGCACGTTGAGAAAGTCAAAACACAGCTAAGATCAACCATGATTGAAGATCGATTGAATGGTATAATTGAATAATCTCAAAATCATAGTTTGTAGACATCTGTTTGAATGTTTTAATTTGCAGGATAATGTATGTTGCGTGTACACCGAAAAATGGTTTCGGAAAGAGAGGAGGAAATCATAGAAGGTGTACTCAACAGATTTGCTGAGGACCCACGCCGCTTGGCCTTCATATGAATATAATGATTCAATATATAAATTTTTAATCTATTTATACATATATAAAAAAAATTAAGAAAAATTCAACTTAATTAGTTCTCGAATCAGTTTGCCCCCCTGATCAAAATCCTGCGTACGCCCTTGGCTGGTGCTCTTGACAACACTCGTTTAATGTTAAAGATACTGGGTAGTCAGAAAAAGGGCGTGAACATAACATGTGTCATCCACGAGTCATAATTCTCACGACGTTTTTAAGTTTTAAGTTAAGTTTTTCTATTGAGGGAAGTTCAGTTTGAGCCATCTTAAATTGTCTCCAAAAAATTTCTTAAAAAAACGATTTCTATTTAATTAATCTCTAAGAGCGCTTTGCATCCTTCTGGGCCCATAAACTATTGAAATAAGTAAGTTCCAGAAAAGGTCTTAAGAAAAACACATCCGTTTAATTGAAGATTAGAGAATAGAGTAATAATTTTATTAGAAACAATTTATTGATAAGAAATTCCATAGAATACTACAAAATAATTTTGACAAAGTGTGTTTATACTTTAACATTCAATTTCAACAGCCCCTAGAAAAATTTGTTTCCAACATTTTGATGTCGAACATTTTTCAATATCATTGATATTTCTTATCGAGGTATCCTACTCTTAGAGAAAAAAAATCCTTATCGGTAATCTTCAGCTTAATCTAAAACTAAAAACTGTGCCTTAATTTATGCTTTTATATCAAATAAATAGCATTTTAACTTTACAAAAACTTTACTCGATACAAGGAGATGTTTCACATCACTTGCGAGTATACTCCTGGACTCGCACGCTTTTTTTTACTTTGGCGCAATACATTATGTATATAGTGCATAGTTATAAATCAATATTAAGCGGACTATCTAACTGCATATGTCTCGATAGCACAGTACACATATTAAAGGTAATATCATTAGCGTTTTCATTTTTGTTCAGTTCTGCGCATCCATCAAAATCAGTGGAAAATGGCGAATCCCGTGACCCCCACTCGTTAAACATCAAAATTTGTTGTGTGTTATGTGTTCATTTGTTACTTTTTTATTTATTTTTAGTGTTTATTAACATTATTTTGTCATGCAAACAACATTCCTTCCTGGTTTTTAGTGTTATTTAAATTATCCTTTCGTGTTTGTTTACTTCGTTGTTGTTGTAATACAGCGGACGGGGTCACGTAAGGCTGCCATCTTGAATTTCTTTGACAGTTCTCATTTCGGACAACATGCGCAAGATAATACCTTAGATATGTGTACTGTGTCTCGATAGTGGTGGACATTTGGACCAATCTCCATACATTTTTCTCCATTCTACTTTTTTCAAGGTATTGTGAAGCTGAGTGTTTTGAATATTCTTAGAAAATAATCCTCACAAAGGACCTTTATGAACCGTAAAGACTTTTTAACTTCATAAAAAAGCGGTCTTTGAGTATGATTTTCTTGATGAATACACAATCGATTTCTTAAATCAATATTTTTCACAGGACATTCAGAAATCTTTGACCGTGAAACAAGCAAACAAGAAAGATATTATGGAAAAATAAATGTTTATTTAAAAATGCACAAATACGAGTATAATCGACATTCGTGTCAACGTGACAATTTATTGTATTCATTGCACCAACCTTTTAAATCAATAAACGATGTTTGCCTCTTCGCCTTTCAAGCATCCTTTTCGATGGAATTCCAATTTAAAGTTTAAATTCATTTTTATTTCCTTAAGATAAGTAGGTACAGGACTTACAATTATGTGTTACCTCAATATCTTTTTCATTCCCAAAGTAGGTAAGCTACATAATTCACAAAAATATCAATTACGCAGCGTCAGTACCTTTTTCATAAAACATAATCATACACACTTACATTGTGTAGGTAGGTACTTTAATTTAAGATAAAAACATTTTGATCCATCATGATGAAGAACGAACGTCTATTTATGGCAAATATCTTCATAGTTGATCCTAGAAGAGAGCTGGTAGGCATAGTGCAGCATTTTCTTTTTTATTTAAATCGAGATCTGTTTATGGGAAATCGCTATGTGGTTTAATATTCTGCAAAATTAGTTGGAACTCGAGCTCGAGGTGTGTGGTAAGGAAATCGTTTTGCGATTGTGGTTTATGTTCAGTCATGAAATTTTGGTAATTAGTTGGGTTACAGCTGCTTAATGTGCTAACGATGTGGTAATGAAGGAACCTGAACCAACTATGTAGGTATGCGGTATTCAAGTCGGCTAACTTCAGAAAGGCAGTTATAATTTTAGTGGTTGAATCGAAGGTACACACCGAAATGTGGTAGGTATAACTACCACTACTATACAAGCAATTGAAATGGAATGTTCAAAATGTGTGTGGGAATACACTGCTGGCTAAAATTAGAGGAATGATGTCTATAATTTTTTTGACAGTTAAATATTAGCCCAGTCAAATTAGGAAATCAAATCGCATTTTTCGATGGACAAAATTTTTTTTATGGAATCTGTTTGGCTAGGTCTCCTGATCATAAAAACGAGTTTTTGGGATTTTTGAGGTTAGGGAAGATCCGCCATCTTGAAAAAGAGATTGGTTTTGTTTTTAAGCAATAACTCGCTTGGATTTTATTTTACAACAAAACGTCCTACTACAATCCTGTAGAAGATAAATTTACCTTTAAAATAAGCTACCAACGATCTCTGTAGGTGGTTTCATTTTTGAGATATAACGGAAGAATATTCCCCTATGGGTTGTGTTTTGGGGGTGGTATGACTTTTCTTGAGTTTTCTAGGTAACCGTTGATTTTTTGGATGATGCTCTTAGAATCATTTTCAGTTCTTGTGTCGACCTATAAAATGAGCCGTCGATCGATATCATCGGCCACGAATTGTGCGAGTTATCCAATTCATATTTATTTATTTATTTATCAAAAATAACTTATAAAGATAAATTTATAAAATTATTTAAAAAAAGACATCAGGGCAGCAAGACCATAGATGTCGTATAGATATCACATAGTGATCTAAGATAATACTAAGTACAATATGTGTAAATTTATATATGTATTTGTATATATAAAGTTTAAAAAATAATTTTTACTATAACAAAGAATAGTTCATATATCTTTAAATTTATTATGAAGTGTTGTGGCTACTTTAATGCGCTGGAACGTTCGAACATCAGATGGATTAAGTACCTCGGCTATTTGTTTCTGCATATCTTCTATTGAGTCGGTATTAGTGGTTTGGCGAGAAATCGGGCAAACAGCAAATATATGCCAAATTGAAAGGGCTTCTCTACAATTTGCGCACTCTTCAGGGGGGTCGTAAGTGAAATAGTGTCGACTAGAAAAAAGAGTTTTTCCTACTCTGATCCGGAACATTGTTATGCATTCTTCTCTGGTTAGATTTCTGTTATAAGGGATTCGGAGATGTGTTGGGTGATGTTGGCGAAGAAAGTTCTGTTCTCCACGCCATGAGCTTCCGAGATCTTCGTTTTCATTAGCTTCAAAGACTTTTCGGATGAGCTGAGAGATGTTTGGCAGTTCTTTTAAGTAAGGATAACGAGTCGCTTCTTTTGCTGCACTATCAGCAGCCTCATTTCCTTTGATACCAACATGGCCTGGTATCCAAGCTAAAGTTATGTTGTCGTTATTATGAAGGATGGTTCGGATGTTGTTTAGTGTGGAGCAGCTATTTGTTGCACTTTGAATTCCAGTGAGGATACTCAAACTGTCAGTTAAAATTAATGTCTTTACTACCCATGTTTGTGCAATAGAAAGAGCTTTCAATAAGGCTGTAAGTTCTGCTATGTAACTACCAGCTGCGTCAGGAAGGATACCTTGGAAAATGAGGATCTCTTCGTTGTTGGCATTCAATTCGATGACTGCAAAAGTGGAATTGTTATCTCTATAGGATCCGTCAGTGTAAAGTGTTCTCAGAGGCTTGATAGTTTCAATTAATTCCCGGTGAAGCATGAGGAAGTGTAGGTTGGAAGTGTGTTCTTTTTTGTGGCTGGAGAGGCTGGTGTCGATTGTAAGTAGGTGTCTTTTCCAAGGAGGAGGGAAAGAGGTGTTAAGGTTTCCCGATGTTGTTAAAGGAATACATCCATGTGTAGAAATCAGGGTCAGCATTTTGCTTAGGGAAGATATTGAATTCTTCCTGTTTTGTTTTTTCCTAGATAAAGTTTCTTGTGAAGCTATGTGAAGAGGATGAGAGAAATCAGTTAGCGCTTTGCTCATTAAATTTACTGCTCTTTTTTGTCCAAGTCTATAGATTGGTTTAAAACCAGCTTCTATTCTAAGAGCTTCAATTGGTGTTGTCTTTAGTGCTCCTGTGGCTGTTCGGTAGCATTCGTTTACGGCTATATCGATGCTTTCCAAGTTTTTATTTGAAGTCCACATAAATTGGGTTATGCTACATTTCCACCTAGCGCTAATCTGAGATTTAATGAGATTAACCTTAAATCTCCTTTAAATCTCATAGATTTACCATACAAATTTATTTCGTAAATCGCGAAGATTAGAAATTAATCTTGTTAAATCTTCCTAGGACAAATAGTTTTACAAATCGAACTAACCTATTTTAACATGGTGCTGAACGATTCATTCGAGACTCGCATTCAGTTCTTCTTTGTTTCACACGAATCAAACATTCTGTCTCATTCGCACTTCATAAGAAAAATTGGAACGCCATTTGCATTTTTGAAGGTGCTGTCAAATTTAATCTTTTTTAAATCTTTTTGTGCGGTGGAAACACCAAAAAAATTTATTAAATCTAATCTGAGATAAACCTTTGGTGGAAACATAGCATTAGTCCATGCTGGAGGGTGCCTTCGACCAATGCTTTGGTTATTTTGAGAGCCGTTTCTAGATGGGGTCCTTTTCGACGAGAACATATCATTTTCAGGGCGTTATTTCGATTCTTCAGTTGGTTAATGGTGTTTTTAATGTGAAGGTCCCATTTCAGATTACCACTGAAAGTTACACCCAGGACTTTTAGTTCTTTTTTCAGGTTGACGTTGGTGTTGCGAATCACGAGTGGGGATGTTGACCATGAACATTTCTTTTTTCGACAAAGGTGTAGCGCCTCTATTTTTGAAGGTGGAACAAT
The DNA here is from genome assembly GCA_963921185.1 of Dasysyrphus tricinctus. Classification (NCBI taxonomy): domain Eukaryota; kingdom Metazoa; phylum Arthropoda; class Insecta; order Diptera; family Syrphidae; genus Dasysyrphus; species Dasysyrphus tricinctus. Next base: position 129,509,529 of record OY992532.1, read on the forward strand.
TGCACCGGTTTTTTGGGTCCAAACATGGATTTCATTGTCTGCAGATTTCAAAATTGTGTTTACCTTAGATGGATCTCCGGAGGCTACCATGAAGATATTATCTGCGTATACACCAACGAAATCAAGATTATGTCTTGGTTGTGCAAGCTGGGTTATAAGTGCATCTAGATAAGCATTATAAAGGTATACTGACAAGGGAGAGCCTTGTGGTATCCCGTTTTCAAGTTTTGATTTGTTTGAGGTAAAACCATTGACATTGACACTAAAGGTTCTTCCGGATAAAAAGGATGTAATGACCTTTAAAATTTGCTGTGGGACTCCCCATTTATGTAACTGTTCTATTATCGGAAAAGTTGTGACACGGTCGAAAGCCTTCTCAAGGTCTGATGACAAAACAACGCTGTGCTTACAGGATGAGAGATTATCTGCAAGTTTATGTTCCATGAGATGTATAAGAGACTGAACTCCTCTGTTAGGTCTAAAAGCATGTTGCTCGAAACTTATTGAGTTTTCCATCAACCAGCCTATTCTACGTCCTATAATTTTTTCAAAAATTTTAGAGAGAACTGGTAAGAGCGAAATCGGGCGGTACCCATATATTTGGTGATGGTTAAGAGTGCTTTTGGGGATCGGCTTGAGTATAGCTTTCTTCCAATCATGAGGAAAGATACCAGTCCGAAGGATGTTATTGTAGAGTGAGCAAATTCGGTTCTTAAGACTATCAGCAGCTGATCTTACCATGTTATATGTGATTTTGTCATCTCCTGGTGTGTTTCCTTTAAGCATTTGTAGTGTAGTGTCCAATTCAATTCTTGAGATGTCATCTGAAAGAACATGGCAAGGGTTTTCTTGAGGTGGAAGGTCACTTAAGTTGAAAGCTAGTTTTTTGGTAATGACGTTTTCTGGAAACGTATTATTTTCGCTATACATTCCCCATGTTTTCGAGAACGTGTTGGCAATTTTTTCGGGATCATTTTCCAAAGAGCCATTAAGGAAAATATAAGGAAAGTGTTTTGTGTAGCTTGAAGATCTTAAGGATTTTATTCGATTCCATAAGGTTTTGGAGTCCAAGGCTGGATCCATTGTATTCACGAAGTTTTCCCAAGATGATCTTTTTGCTTTAATGGATTCGTATTTAACCTTGGCACTGGCTTTCCGATAAGCTAAGCAATTTGGTGTTGTTGGGCATCTTCGGACGTTCTTCCAGGCTATATTCTTAGCTTTAATCAAAGCTGCGATGTCCTTGTTGAACCATACAGGATTTTTTTTACCATTGTCTTGCTTTTGCTTAGTTGTTGGCATAGATTTAGCGGCTGCACTTCTTAAAATTTTCTTAATCTTGGCTGCTTCTTGGTTGGTGTTGTTAGACGTAGTTACAGATTTAGACAGGGAGTGGGTGGATGCCACAAAAATATTCCAGTTAGCCTGGGCTTCTTTGAAACGTATAATCGGTTTATTTGGGCGTTTTCTTTCATGAGTGCGTATCATAATAGGTATATGATCTCTGCTTTCGCCATTCGGGAGTACTTCCCAATGGAGAAGTGGAGCTAAATCTTCAGATGCGAGTGTAACATCAACAGCAGAGAAGGTGTTTCTTGTGTTAAAAAGTGTGGGCGATCCATCATTTAAAATAACGAGGCCTTGGTCATTGGCAAAGCTTTCAAAAAGTGTACCTAATCTATTGGTGGTGTTTGAGCCCCAAATTGTATTTTTGGCATTTAAATCACCAAGAACCAAATGATGTATGTTGTTATCTATTTGAATATCATTAAGAATTTCACTTGTAATGTAAACTTCATGCTCTCTATATACGTTAGTAAGCTTTCTTGGTTTTTTTGCACGAATTTCGATGGTTTGGTAGAGAAGATTTGAAGTGGAGATGATGTGGGAAGTCACAGGTATATTATTTCTAACAAGCAACCCTATACCTGATTTGGAGTAGTCATAGCCTTTGTTGTGGTAGAATGATTTATAATTTTTAAGCTTGAACATGTGAGCATTTGATTCAATGATGTGGGTTTCCTGAAGCGCTATAATATCTGGGTTGTGTTTTGAAATTAAAAGTTCTAGGGCATGTTTGTTATTAATAAAGCCTTGGATGTTCCATTGGAGGATAATGAAATCATTATCCAGCAAAGTCATTATTGTTTTTTAAAGTTGTTTGTTGAGTGTGTGAATTTTTTTGTGTTTGACTGTTCGGTGAGTGTGAGTGAGTTGTTGTTGATTGTAATTGAGTTATTTGTTTTATCGTTTGATGAAGAGGGGATAACATGTGATGATGTGGCAGGAGAAGCGTCATCCATTTCAGTGTCTGATACCGATGACCAATGGCTTTCCTCTTCAAGAGTATTGAGTGTATGATTTTCGGATTGTGCGGGGATCGGGGTGATGAGTGATTTGTCAATTGAGCTTAACTCTTCCATAAGAGATTGGGAGATTGTATTTTCGTTTTTGTTTTCGTATTCAGTACGGGAGTGCTTGTTTTGTGTTAAGTCTTTGTTGTGGGATGCATCGAGTGTGGTTGGTTTTATTTGTGTTATAGTTTCTGTTTGAGTTGGAGCATGAAAGGTTGTTTGGAGACTCTTTGAGTGAATTCTCTCATTTTCTATTCTCTTTTTTATTAATTCTGCCATGGTGGGGTTAGCATTGTTTCTCTTTTTAGGTGGAGGTAGTTGGTGAAGGTTCGGATTATCATTGTAAATCTGCCATGCGTCTCGAACAGTGCAACGACGATCGGCTTTAATTTTATTGACGGATTTGTACCTAAGAAAGGCGGGGCAGGAGGGGTCGTATGAAGTGTGGCTTTCTTCATTGCAATTAATGCATAAAATACGAGTGCAGTTGTCGCTATGAGGTGGAAGACAACAATTTTTACAGGTTGTGGCATTTGTGCATCTATTTTTAGTGTGACCGAGTTTTTGGCAGTTAACGCAACGCATTGGGTTTTGGATATATTCCTCCACTTTGCAGTTCAACCAACCTATTTTAACCTCGTGCGGACGACGAATCTGATCGAAAGTAAGAATAGCAGCTCCGGTCGGGACTAATGAGTCATTTTCTTTTTTCATCATTTTTCGAACTTCGAACTTCTTAAGTTCGTCCATAAGTTCCTGTTCGCTAATGTTTTGGATAAGTTTTGAATAAATTCTACCTTGGACTGAATTAAGACTAATGTGATTCGTCACCTTGACTGGAATTGAGTCTATGAGTCTTGATTTAATGAATTTATCGGCTGTCGCAACATTGAGAACCTTTAGGAGCAAGTCACCTGATCTCATTGACTTAACCTCTAATATGTCAGTGGATATGTATTCTAGTCCGCGATTGATTCGAATTGGATTGTAGGTAGATATGTAGTATGTTCATGTGTGCATTCTTTGTCCCGCGGTAGTCGTTCGTATCTGGTGACGAATATTTCTCGTCACTTGATGCGTCGCCGTCGCGATGTGCAACAATGTGCACATCAGCATACTACACCTAATCTCAAGCTTTATTTTATTTGATGACTCCACAAATATGTATATGGAGGAGTAGTTTTTAATTTAGATTTAACTTGAATCAGTCAATAAACATCCATTCAACAATAAAGACGTTCTATTATTTTACATGGCGACAGTGACAGTGATATAAATTACAAAAAATGGGCAAACAAGAATCAAAACTAGAAAAACCAATAGCCAACGTGATAAACGAAGTGCAGTCCCCTAATGAAAGTTATAGTTATGACAAATATTTTATTTTAATTATCATACTACTGGTATGTCATTTGGTGATAAAAATATACTCTTGGCATAAAAAGACCCTTAAAAAACAATATCTGACAAGAGCCGCATCTCTTGCACAAATTTAAATAAACACTCATAATAAAAAGAAACTAAAAAAAAAAAAAAAACAAAATATTTGACAAGACATCGTCTTATGCACAGTTTTAAATAAACACTCGTAATTTCATCTCATCATTCAAGTAGCAGTGGCAATTTCTCAAGAAGCAGTAACAATTTATCAAGAAGCAGTAACCATTCATCAAAAGAAGCAGAAATTCATCAACATGCAGCAACAATACAATGCTAAGTATTTAAATAATTTTATTGTTTTATAATTTTTATATTAATTATTTTAAAATAAATTGTTGTTATTAAATACAAACAAAACAAAGCAAGATTAGTATATATACAAATATATTAGCAGCAGAAAACATTAAAAAAAAAAAAAAAAAACAAAAAAACAAAATATGATACAAGTGTTAAATACAAAGTGAACAAACAATATAAAAAAAAAAAAAAAAAAGCCGCATATAGAAATTGTTAAATTAATGATGTCTATCATAACAGTAGGTACTATTAGGTGCAAATTTTATTATTAAATTATATAAAACACATAAGAAAAAATTTAAAGTCAGTTATTTGCAGAGATGTATTCGTTAATATTTACCTAAAGTAATACAAAAACAATTTTGAGATACAATTTTATGTACACTAAATGGATTCTTGGGCAGATATCCTTAAAAAACTAAAAGTATATAAAGAACAATTTGATAAATCCTATAAATCGGTTTATAGAAAACAACACGTTTCAGAATTAACTTTTATTAAACATTATCAAATACTGTTAGAAAGTTATAAGGCAGCAAGAAATTTGATTGAAAAATATAAAAACAATTTTAAGGTAAAAGAACAGTTAGCGTCAAGAATAATAATAAAGGGATATAAACAAAAGATAGCAAAACTACTAAGACTTAGAAATTTAAGAGTAGCGCAAGAATTTCATAGTTCTGAAGAAAACATAGGTTTTGAAGAAGAATCAGGTGCAGAATCTCCGACATTTACGAAAACAATAAACATGGCTCAGAGTAATGTAGAGTTTTTAAGTACGGCATCCAAAATCATACCAGATTTTGACGGCTCTGCCGAAAACTTACAAAGTTTCATTGACGCATTAGATTTAATCGATCAATTTAAAGGTGAGCATGACGCGGTAGCCGTCTCTTTGGTCAAAACCAAATTAAAAGGGACAGCTAGAAATCTTATATCAAACGAGTCAACACTAGCCGCTATAAGAGATAAAATTAAGGGTTCAGTGAAGGGCGAGTCAGTCCAAGTATTGGTAGCTAAGCTGAATAACATTCAACAGCGAAATAAAACAGCCAACCAATACACAAAAGAGATTGAACAGCTCACGAAATCACTTCAAAATGCCTATATATCAGATGGTCTTACCACAGACCAAGCTGATAAATATTCAACAGAGCAAGCAGTTAATGCTATGACCCAAAACTGCTCAATTGAAAAAGTAAAATTAATAATGGAGGCGGGACAATTCGCAAATATGAACGAAGCCGTCTCCAAGTTTGTAAGTAGTTGTACAAAAGCTACTGGACAAGCCGATAAGGTATTGTTCTATAAACGTCCATATAATGGGCAGCCTCGTGGAAATTTCCGTGGAAGCTATCGTGGCAATTTTGCTCGAGGAAGTCGTGGAAATTTCAGTCGCAATTATTACAACAGACCAAACTACAATTATAGACGAAATGGACAAAACAACAGAGGTAATAATAGTAACCGATCACAAAATGTGCGTGTCACTGCACAAGAAGGTCAAGATTCGGAAAACTTGAATCTCCCCTTGGGAAATTAAAAACTCTAAATAATAAAGTATACAATCTTAATTTGAGTCTTAGCATATTTGTAAACGTATACAACAACAATTCAAATAATCTTTTAACTCTCTTAGTTGACACAGGTGCAGATATATCATTATTAAAACAAATCAATAATGAATATAACTCCTTAAATACATTCAACACTACAACTATTAGTGGCATAGGTCAAGGTAGTATACAATCACTAGGATCAATACAATTGGATCTTAGAATAGATAATTTTTTGGTACCTCATAAATTTCACGTGGTAGATAATAATTTTCCAATACCCTGTGATGGAATACTAGGCATGGACTTTATAAAAAGATATAATTGTGTGTTAGACTTCACCAAAGAAGATAGTTTGTTCATACTAAGACCTACAAATTTTCACACTAGCATTCAAGTTCCTATAGTATACCCAAATAATAGTATAATATTGCCAGCACGATCTGAAGTAATCAGGCGTGTCCATATTAAATCAAACGAGAATGAAGTACTGGTTGTTAACCAAGAGCCACAACCAGGAATTTTAATAGCTAGCACTATAGTTAATAGTAAAAATGCGTATGCATTATAAATACCACTACAGATAATAAATCTTTCAATGTAAACATTATTGAAACGGAAAGTCTCACGAATTACAATATTGTCAATTTTTCGCAAAATCAAAATAACAGAACTAATGAAATTCTTTCAAAATTAAATGCAAATTTTCCTGATCAATTTAAAGAGGAATTGAACAAATTATGGACTGATTATAGTGATGTATTCGGATTAGAGACCGAAACTATCACAACAAATAATTTTTATAAACAAAAAATAAGACTCAAAGATAAAGAACCCGTATACATTAAAAATTATAGAATTCCCCATACACACAAGACAGAAATAGATATACAGGTCAAGAAGTTAGTTTCTGATGGTATAGTGGAACCATCAATTTCAGAGTATAACAGCCCACTACTTTTAGTCCCTAAGAAAGCACTGCCTAATTCGAACAAAAAGCGGTGGCGTTTAGTAGTAGACTACCGCCAAATTAATAAAAAAGTACTCGCGGATAAATTCCCGCTTCCGAGAATAGATGATATCCTCGATCAATTAGGTCGAGCAAAATACTTCTCTTGTCTCGACTTAATGTCTGGATTTCACCAGATTGAACTTGATGAAAAGTCAAGAAATATTACATCGTTCTCAACAAACGATGGTTCGTATCGTTTTAGACGCCTTCCTTACGGACTCAAAATAGCCCCAAATTCTTTTCAGCGAATGATGACTCTTGCATTTTCTGGCCTAGAGCCAACACAAGCTTTTCTATATATGGATGACTTGGTTGTAATAGGATGTTCTGAAAAGCACATGCTAAATAATTTGACAAAAGTCTTCGAACTATGTCGAAAATATAACCTTAAATTACACCCTGAAAAGTGCTCATTTTTCATGCATGAAGTCACTTATCTTGGGCATAAGTGCACAGATAAAGGTATATTACCAGATGATAAAAAATACGAAGTTATACAAAACTATCCCGTACCCACAGATGCAGATAGCGCTAGGAGATTTGTTGCATTTTGCAACTACTACAGAAGATTTATCAAAAACTTCTCAAACTATTCACGGCATATAACGCAACTTTGCAAAAAGAATTTTCCATTTAAATGGACAGATGAATGCAACGAAGCATTCAACTATCTGAAAAAGAAACTAATGAGCCCCACATTATTACAATATCCCGATTTTGAAAAAGAGTTTTGCATTACCACCGATGCTAGTAAACATGCATGTGGTGCAGTACTCAGTCAACAGTATGATGGCATACAACTTCCTGTTGCATTCGCTTCAAAAACTTTTACCAAGGGAGAAAGTAATAAATCAACAACTGAACAAGAGCTCACAGCAATACATTGGGCAATACTTCATTTTAGACCATATATCTATGGAAATCATTTTCTGGTCAAATCGGACCATAGGCCATTATCATATTTATTCTCGATGAAAAATCCAAGCTCAAAATTAACCAGAATGAGATTAGATTTAGAAGAATATGATTTTACTGTCGAATATCCCAAGGGGAAACAAAATCAAGTAGCTGACGCTCTCTCTCGTATAACTATCGATGAACTTAAAGAGCAAAATGCAAAAATAAATATAATTTATAAAGTGACAACTCGATCAGTAACTCAACAAAATATGCAGACCTGCGCAGGTAAAGATTCATTTAAATTGAATAAATTAAAAAATAATGATAAACCCAACGTTTATGAAGTCATTAATTATAATGACGTTAAAAAAACTCGTAAAATTAAAATTCTCTTCCAATAAATGCTTTTTGAAGCAAGGAAAAACAGTTTTAACACGAATAAAAGTTGATGACCTATACATTAATGGAAAATTTGACCTAAACAAATTCTTCCAAAGGCTTGAAAAAGAGGCCGGTGTACTTAAAATCAACCAACTCCAAATGGTACCTAGTGAACAAATATTCGAATTTGTTTCACCACAATTATTTAAAGAAATGGGTAATAAAGTATTGAAAAAAATAAAAGTAGCGCTACTACCAAAGGTAACCATCATAAACGATCAAAACGAAATTGAATCTATACTGTCCAGATACCATGACGACCCCGCGGAAGGAGGTCATACAGGCATTACACGTACGTACGGACAAATTAAAAGACATTTTTATTGGAAGAAAATGACAAAAGATATAGCAAAATATATCAAAGCATGTAAACAATGCCAACTGGCAAAAACTTTACAAAATACTAAGACACAAATGACAGTAACACCAACACCAATGTCAGCTTTTGACATTGTTTTGGTGGATACCATCGGTCCATTTCCGAAATCAGAAACCGGAAATGAGTATGCTGTCACACTTATATGTGACCTTACCAAATATCTCGTAACTATACCAATACCAAATAAAAATTCAAAACAGTAGCAAAGGCAATATTCGAAACGCATATTTTAACCTACGGTCCAATGAAGACGTTCATTACGGACATGGGTACTGAATATAAAAATTCGATTATAAATGACTTATGTAAATATCTTAAAATAGATAATATTACATCCACAGCTTATCATCACCAAACCCTTGGGACTGTTGAGCGAAGCCACCGTACTTTTAATGAGTATATACGCTCATATATATCTACAGACAAGAGTGACTGGGATATATGGCTAAAGTACTTTACGTACTGTTTTAATACAACGCCTTCAGTAGTACATAAATATTGTCCTTATGAATTAGTCTTTGGCAGAATTCCTAATGGATTTCAAATCTTTAACACAATAAACGAGATATTACCACTTTATAACGTTGACGACTATTCAAAAGAGGTAAGATATAGATTAATTGCATATAAAAGAGCTAGATCAATGCTCGAGAGAGCCAAATTAAAACAAAAAGAATACTATGACAAACAAAGAAGAGAAATACAACTACAAGTAGGTGACCAAGTACTTCTAAAAAATGAAACAGGGCATAAATTAGAAAATAGATATTTAGGACCTTTTACTGTAGTAGAACTTAGGAAAAATAATAATGTTAAAATAGAAGACAATTCGAAGAAGAAAACACAAATTGTGCACAGAGACAGATTAAAAAATTTTAGCTCGTAAGATGGATCCATTTAGTAAGTAACACGTTTAGTATTAAAACATTTAGTACGTAATCACATGATTTTTGTTGTAATCTTTTGTTTCATTTATTATAAATAAGTATTCAATAATAAAGTTTAAAACACAAAACTTACTGTCAAAAACATTGTAATAGTATCTTAAAATCATAATTGGAAACATATATTAAATGGCATTAATAGAAACATTTGAGAATGATCTCTAAAAAAAAAAAAAAAAAAAAAAACAATAACGAGATCATTCTTAGTAAAAAGGGAGGTGTAGTATGTTTATGTGTGCATTCTTTGTCCCGCGGTAGTCGTTCGTATCTGGTGACGAATATTTCTCGTCACTTGATGCGTCGCCGTCGCGATGTGCAACAATGTGCACATCAGCATACTACACCTAATCTCAAGCTTTATTTTATTTGATGACTCCACAAATATGTATATGGAGGAGTAGTTTTTAATTTAGATTTAACTTGAATCAGTCAATAAACATCCATTCAACAATAAAGACGTTCTATTATTTTACAGATAGTTTACGGAAGTTGTTGGGGTCTTTCTCGTCTTTCTCCAATCCATTAATTACAATGTATCGAGGAACATTATCTTCTTTTTGTATAGCTATTAGGCTAGGGAAATCCTCACCACCATGCTTTCTTTTGTGTTTTTTTCCTCGGTTTAGGATCACCTCAGATTCGAGGCTACTAAACCGGTTTTGGTTGGGGGGACCAGTCCCCCCGTCCACCCTCGCAAGTTATTTGTTAGGCAAATGTAGTATAGTTCTTCTTAAGAAAAATATTTATGAATCACTCACCACGGACGGTAAATAACTGAGTGGAAAATAAATTTAACCTCTTAAGAGAGAATTCACAGATGATCGCACAATACTAAAACTTGTCTATTCACGGCCTTTGCCAGCTTAGGACTGATCCAATTCATAGTATCACACTTTATGAGTAAGGAGAAAAACATAAATATATTTTTTTTCGAAAATGTTTATCTGGTGAATCGTACAAAAAAACTATTACTTAAAATGTTGCACCGGTTTTTTGGGTCCAAACATGGATTTCATTGTCTGCAGATTTCAAAATTGTGTTTACCTTAGATGGATCTCCGGAGGCTACCATGAAGATATTATCTGCGTATACACCAACGAAATCAAGATTATGTCTTGGTTGTGCAAGCTGGGTTATAAGTGCATCTAGATAAGCATTATAAAGGTATACTGACAAGGGAGAGCCTTGTGGTATCCCGTTTTCAAGTTTTGATTTGTTTGAGGTAAAACCATTGACATTGACACTAAAGGTTCTTCCGGATAAAAAGGATGTAATGACCTTTAAAATTTGCTGTGGGACTCCCCATTTATGTAACTGTTCTATTATCGGAAAAGTTGTGACACGGTCGAAAGCCTTCTCAAGGTCTGATGACAAAACAACGCTGTGCTTACAGGATGAGAGATTATCTGCAAGTTTATGTTCCATGAGATGTATAAGAGACTGAACTCCTCTGTTAGGTCTAAAAGCATGTTGCTCGAAACTTATTGAGTTTTCCATCAACCAGCCTATTCTACGTCCTATAATTTTTTCAAAAATTTTAGAGAGAACTGGTAAGAGCGAAATCGGGCGGTACCCATATATTTGGTGATGGTTAAGAGTGCTTTTGGGGATCGGCTTGAGTATAGCTTTCTTCCAATCATGAGGAAAGATACCAGTCCGAAGGATGTTATTGTAGAGTGAGCAAATTCGGTTCTTAAGACTATCAGCAGCTGATCTTACCATGTTATATGTGATTTTGTCATCTCCTGGTGTGTTTCCTTTAAGCATTTGTAGTGTAGTGTCCAATTCAATTCTTGAGATGTCATCTGAAAGAACATGGCAAGGGTTTTCTTGAGGTGGAAGGTCACTTAAGTTGAAAGCTAGTTTTTTGGTAATGACGTTTTCTGGAAACGTATTATTTTCGCTATACATTCCCCATGTTTTCGAGAACGTGTTGGCAATTTTTTCGGGATCATTTTCCAAAGAGCCATTAAGGAAAATATAAGGAAAGTGTTTTGTGTAGCTTGAAGATCTTAAGGATTTTATTCGATTCCATAAGGTTTTGGAGTCCAAGGCTGGATCCATTGTATTCACGAAGTTTTCCCAAGATGATCTTTTTGCTTTAATGGATTCGTATTTAACCTTGGCACTGGCTTTCCGATAAGCTAAGCAATTTGGTGTTGTTGGGCATCTTCGGACGTTCTTCCAGGCTATATTCTTAGCTTTAATCAAAGCTGCGATGTCCTTGTTGAACCATACAGGATTTTTTTTACCATTGTCTTGCTTTTGCTTAGTTGTTGGCATAGATTTAGCGGCTGCACTTCTTAAAATTTTCTTAATCTTGGCTGCTTCTTGGTTGGTGTTGTTAGACGTAGTTACAGATTTAGACAGGGAGTGGGTGGATGCCACAAAAATATTCCAGTTAGCCTGGGCTTCTTTGAAACGTATAATCGGTTTATTTGGGCGTTTTCTTTCATGAGTGCGTATCATAATAGGTATATGATCTCTGCTTTCGCCATTCGGGAGTACTTCCCAATGGAGAAGTGGAGCTAAATCTTCAGATGCGAGTGTAACATCAACAGCAGAGAAGGTGTTTCTTGTGTTAAAAAGTGTGGGCGATCCATCATTTAAAATAACGAGGCCTTGGTCATTGGCAAAGCTTTCAAAAAGTGTACCTAATCTATTGGTGGTGTTTGAGCCCCAAATTGTATTTTTGGCATTTAAATCACCAAGAACCAAATGATGTATGTTGTTATCTATTTGAATATCATTAAGAATTTCACTTGTAATGTAAACTTCATGCTCTCTATATACGTTAGTAAGCTTTCTTGGTTTTTTTGCACGAATTTCGATGGTTTGGTAGAGAAGATTTGAAGTGGAGATGATGTGGGAAGTCACAGGTATATTATTTCTAACAAGCAACCCTATACCTGATTTGGAGTAGTCATAGCCTTTGTTGTGGTAGAATGATTTATAATTTTTAAGCTTGAACATGTGAGCATTTGATTCAATGATGTGGGTTTCCTGAAGCGCTATAATATCTGGGTTGTGTTTTGAAATTAAAAGTTCTAGGGCATGTTTGTTATTAATAAAGCCTTGGATGTTCCATTGGAGGATAATGAAATCATTATCCAGCAAAGTCATTATTGTTTTTTAAAGTTGTTTGTTGAGTGTGTGAATTTTTTTGTGTTTGACTGTTCGGTGAGTGTGAGTGAGTTGTTGTTGATTGTAATTGAGTTATTTGTTTTATCGTTTGATGAAGAGGGGATAACATGTGATGATGTGGCAGGAGAAGCGTCATCCATTTCAGTGTCTGATACCGATGACCAATGGCTTTCCTCTTCAAGAGTATTGAGTGTATGATTTTCGGATTGTGCGGGGATCGGGGTGATGAGTGATTTGTCAATTGAGCTTAACTCTTCCATAAGAGATTGGGAGATTGTATTATCGTTTTTGTTTTCGTATTCAGTACGGGAGTGCTTGTTTTGTGTTAAGTCTTTGTTGTGGGATGCATCGAGTGTGGTTGGTTTTATTTGTGTTATAGTTTCTGTTTGAGTTGGAGCATGAAAGGTTGTTTGGAGACTCTTTGAGTGAATTCTCTCATTTTCTATTCTCTTTTTTATTAATTCTGCCATGGTGGGGTTAGCATTGTTTCTCTTTTTAGGTGGAGGTAGTTGGTGAAGGTTCGGATTATCATTGTAAATCTGCCATGCGTCTCGAACAGTGCAACGACGATCGGCTTTAATTTTATTGACGGATTTGTACCTAAGAAAGGCGGGGCAGGAGGGGTCGTATGAAGTGTGGCTTTCTTCATTGCAATTAATGCATAAAATACGAGTGCAGTTGTCGCTATGAGGTGGAAGACAACAATTTTTACAGGTTGTGGCATTTGTGCATCTATTTTTAGTGTGACCGAGTTTTTGGCAGTTAACGCAACGCATTGGGTTTTGGATATATTCCTCCACTTTGCAGTTCAACCAACCTATTTTAACCTCGTGCGGACGACGAATCTGATCGAAAGTAAGAATAGCAGCTCCGGTCGGGACTAATGAGTCATTTTCTTTTTTCATCATTTTTCGAACTTCGATTACTTTGTACTTCTTAAGTTCGTCCATAAGTTCCTGTTCGCTAATGTTTTGGATAAGTTTTGAATAAATTCTACCTTGGACTGAATTAAGACTAATGTGATTCGTCACCTTGACTGGAATTGAGTCTATGAGTCTTGATTTAATGAATTTATCGGCTGTCGCAACATTGAGAACCTTTAGGAGCAAGTCACCTGATCTCATTGACTTAACCTCTAATATGTCAGTGGATATCAGGATATGTATTCTAGTCCGCGATTGATTCGAATTGGATTGTAGGTAGATAGTTTACGGAAGTTGTTGGGGTCTTTCTCGTCTTTCTCCAATCCATTAATTACAATGTATCGAGGAAGATTATCTTCTTTTTGTATAGCTATTAGGCTAGGGAAATCCTCACCACCATGCTTTCTTTTGTGTTTTTTTCCTCGGTTTAGAATCACCTCAGATTCGAGGCTACTAAACCGGTTTTGGTTGGGGGGACCAGTCCCCCCGTCCACCCTCGCAAGTTATTTGTTAGGCAAATGTAGTATAGTTCTTCTTAAGAAAAATATTTATGAATCACTCACCACGGACGGTAAATAACTGAGTGGAAAATAAATTTAACCTCTTAAGAGAGAATTCACAGATGATCGCACAATACTAAAACTTGTCTATTCACGGCCTTTGCCAGCTTAGGACTGATCCAATTCATAGTATCACACTTTATGAGTAAGGAGAAAAACATAAATATATTTTTTTTCGAAAATGTTTATCTGGTGAATCGTACAAAAAAACTATTACTTGAAATGTTGACCATAGTAATGATAACAATTTAACATACATGGTACGTGGAGTTGCATCCGCACCACACAGAAGGTTGTAAAGCAGCCGGGAAACTTAAGAAACCTACATTTATTGTTGTTGAAAACTGAGTTATCTTTTCTCGATCCAAATGTAAACCGAAGGTATTGCATGCGATTTCACAGGTGTTACCTAAAAAAAACCTCAACAAGATTTCAAATTTATTGATTGGTATTAATTTATAAAAATCAAAACACCAGTGCTCAGACAAAATTTTCGCACTATAGATGAATGCAAAGTACTGTGCAAAAATTGTAGATAATGTTTTCAGCGGTACTACGCACTTTGCCTAAAACCTACTTTCGGTGACATTTGTCAAAAATATATAAAGTACGTTGAAAACCAGTATGGTTTCAATGCTACCATGGTTAGGTTAGGTTAGGTAGAAGGGCTGACAGTTGATCTCGTTACCGTCACACTTAGATCTATGTAGATCCGTTGTGATACCCTAGGAAATTGTATTCCACTTTATGTAAAAACCTATGTGTTCTGTTAGCAGTCAAGCCATTTAGAGGCGTTGATGAAATTCAGAAGGCTAATAGCCGAAGTTCCAGAAAGTTCCTCTAGGTCGTCATAGAAATGATTTCCTAGGTGTTTCTTTCTTAAATGACAGAGTGCTGGGCAGTGGCAAAGGAAGTGTAAGGTATCCTCATGTGCTTCTTCGTCACTGCATCCTCTGCAAAGGTCATCAGTACTGAGCCTCATTTTCTTTTTATGGTATCTCAGTAGGTTGTGTCCGGTGATTATGCTGACAAGGGAACGGAGATGTTTCTTGTCCATTTGCATAATTTTGTCTGTTCTCTGCTTATTGAAATTTGACCATAACTTTCTAGTTGTGGCGAATGTTTCAAGCAGATTCCATCTTTCATTGGTTTTTTCTAATATTTTGTTACCAATATCCTGTTTGATGCTACAGGTTGGTACTTTGATATTTTGTTCGGCTTGACTTGAATCAAGCGACGAACCAGTTCTCGCCAGCTCATCAGCTCTCTCGTTTCCCTGTACATCACTGTGAC
Organism: Dasysyrphus tricinctus; assembly: GCA_963921185.1. Lineage (NCBI taxonomy): Eukaryota > Metazoa > Arthropoda > Insecta > Diptera > Syrphidae > Dasysyrphus > Dasysyrphus tricinctus. The sequence goes on from OY992532.1 coordinate 129,524,772, forward strand.
CGGGAACCCAGCAGAGTCTAATGTTATGCTGCATGCCAAGAACCCTAAGCTCTTCGCGACAGCAAGTCACAAGCTTCGAATGTATCTCGGTGGCAGAAATTGCTTTTATTGCTGCTTGGCTATCAATAAAGAGGGTGATATCAGCTCGTGGTATCGACATCATTGATATTTGCGTAGCTGCTTTTGTCACTGCCAAGACCTCGGCTTGGAAGACACTGCAAAAGTCCGGAAGTCTGAAGGAGCTAGCTAGCCCCAGAGTTTCCGAGAAAATTCCTGCACCAACTCCAGTGTCCATCTTCGAACCATCAGTGAAGACAGTTATCGTAGATGCATTACTGAAAGGTTGGTTGTTTTCCCACTCCTCTCTATTAGGAAAAGAGGTAGTGAAGGGTCTGTTGAAGTTTAAATGGGGTGTTGTGTAGTCTGTGCAAACATTATTTCCCACATATCTCTGCAGAATCTGAGTATGGCCTGATGTGCTTTGCATCCAGCATTTAGTCTGGCTTAGGCGCAGGGCACTGTATGCTGCAGATTCTTGCACGAATAGATCTAGGGGTCTCAAGTTGAGTATAGCTTCCAGTCCCGCTGTGGGAGTGGTTTTCAACGCCCCCGTAATACCTACGCATGCTAATCTTTGAACTTTTGTCAAGGTTTTCAGGTTTGTTGCTTTCTCAGTCGCGTTCCACCAAACTAAATTACCGTAGGTAAGTATCGGTCTAACTATTGCCTTGTACATCCACCTGATAATTTTTGAATTGGGTCCCCAGGATTTACCAAAGATCCTGTTGCAGGAATAGAACGCAACCATAGCTTTCTTTGCTCTCTCTTTTGTGTTGAGACTCCAGTTCAGTTTCTTATCAAGGATCACACCCAAGTATTTGGCCTGATCCGAGATTTTGAGTGGAGTCCCTGCAATTGATGGTAATCTAAACATTGGTATTTTTCTTCTGTTAGTGAAGAGAACCAATTCAGTTTTCAATGGATTGACCATTAGACCACAATTCTTTGCCCATGTGTTGACCTTTGACAGGGCATTTTCTATTTGTTCACTTACAGTGGATGGGAATTTACCTGTCGCAAGTAGTACTAGGTCATCTGCATAAGCTACTACTTTGACTCCACTATATTTTAATTGTACAAGAATTTCGTTCATGACTAGTATCCAAAGAAGCGGAGACAGCACCCCTCCCTGGGGTGTTCCTTTGGATGTGGATACTATTAAACGTGATTCTCCAAGTTCTGTATTAATATGTCTGTTTTTTATCATGCACATAGTCCAATTTATAATTGACTTTTCTATATTCAGCTCTACAAGGGCTCTCTTAGCTGCATCATTTTCCACATTATTGAATGCTCCTTCAATATCTAGGAAGGCAGCAAGAGTGTATTCCTTGTCTTAGAGAGTTTTTTCAATTGTATTAACAACACAGTGAAGTGCAGTTTCTACGCTTTTGCCTTTCGTATAGGCATGCTGCATTGGAGAAATCACCTCCGGGTTCAGTGAGCTGCGAATATAGATGTCCAACAGTCTCTCGAAAGTTTTAAGAGTAAACGACGTGAGACTGATTGGTCTATAGTCATTAGCTTCCGTATGGCTGGGTTTACCAGCCTTCGGGATAAATACAACCTTGACTTCACGCCATGCTTGAGGTACATATCCCCATCTGAGGCTACTTGAGAATATGTTTTTCAGGTGTGAAGTAATCAGGTTTTCACTTTTTTGTAACATCATTGGAAAGATGCCATCTAGTCCCGGGGATTTGTAAGGGGAGAAAGAGTTTATTGCCCATTTAATCTTGTCTTCCGTTACAATGTCCGACGGTGTTCTGTGCTCTGTATATATCTCAGTTCCCTGGTTATAGCTTGGGTTAGAACTACACCCGGGAAAGTGAGCATTAACTAAGAGTTTTAGAGTTTCACTGCATGATTCAGTCCAGCGTCCACTTGGTTCTTTTAAGGAACCTAAGGTAGATGGCTCTTTGGAGAGAATTTTCCTTAGTCTAGCTGATTCATTGGTGCCTTCTATTTCATCGCAGAAGGTTCTCCACGAGCTGCGTTTCGCTCGCTGTGTTTCAGCTTTGAATTTTCTTTGACTGGATTTGTAGATCTCCCAGTCGGTGTCTGATCTGGTGCTCTTGGCGACATTGAAAAGTCGCCTCGTTTCTTTCCTAATGTCGCCCAGTTCTATTGTCCACCAAGGTGGTTTTTTGTTGCCTTTTTTACCTGGTTTTAATGGACATCCTTTGACAAAAGCATTGCTGAGTATTTCTGTGAATTTCTCGGCAGCTTTGTCTAAGTTCTCAGGATTATCAATTGCATTGGTATTAAGCAATTTGATTTCATTCTCTACTTCCCCATTAAAAATATCCCAGTTAGTTTTCCTGAAGTTTCTAAAAGGTTTTCGAGAGTTTGTTGTACTAAGGGCCAGTTTGTTCACAGTGGGTTAAATCAGCAATTAGATTATCACTGATTCTGTTAAACCCATAGTTATGAATCTGTGATAATCAGAGAGTGTTTGTTCACTCAATTTTCAGTTTGATTAATAAATCATAGTTTTTCCAATAATCTTTCCATTTTCCAGTCTATCTGTCAATCAATTGTCAGACATATTCCGTCATTAACTTATTTCAGTGTGAGTGAGCTTTCGAAAAAAACATTTTTTGTGCAAAAAAAACACGGAAAATCAGTGCTTGAAATATAATGTTGTGTTCAATTCAAGATTATTTCCTGTTAAATTACTATACAGAATAGCTACACACGTGAAATTTGTATTTATTTTAATGCGGCTAATTGATTTTTTTTTCCAAATATATAGTTGAAGTGTGTAGGTAGTGCTGGCATTTTGTGAAACCTAGTGATGGGATTTTTTCCCAGTTGTAGTTTTTCTATGCATATTTTATATTAGGCCTTGCAAAAAAGCCCTTTATTTTTCGATAGTAAATAAAATAACTACAATTTGTAGTAAAATCTGTACAAATTGTTTATTTTTTTCTTGCAAGATGGACGATGCTTGGTTTCTCTTCATTCATGTTCTTTGTTCGAAGGAATTTAATAGATTTTGTTTCTCTTTTTTATACCAACGCTCAGGAAATAACCAATGATGAACAAACGAAATTCCAGAAAATCTTTGATTAAATCATGCTAATCAGACAGAATCGGCGAATTAGTGATTTCTCCAATTAAGTGCTCAAATCATGGATTCTCTGTTTAAAATTTTGCTGAACAAACGCATTCAATGATAACCAACTGGAATAATCATTGATTTAAGTTGACAAGGTGTGAACAAACTGGCCCTAAGTATAAAGAATTCAATTAACCTGTGATCGGAAAAAGATTCTTCCTTAAGTACCTTCCATTGTTCTATTGAGACAGTATTCGAGTTGCTCACAAGGGTGATATCAAGTACTTCCTCGCGGTTCTTAGTGACAAATGTTGGTTCATTACCCCTATTCGCTACTAGTATGTTATTTTCTATGATAAATTCAAAAAGAGACTCACTCCGATCATTGATATCAGTGCTGCCCCATTGAATATGATGTGAATTAGAATCACATCCTATCACAAGGTCCCATTTCTCCACAGCTGCGCGTTGAACAAGTTGGCACGTGATATTTGCAGGAGGTCCCTCCGTCCCATCGTACGGCATATAGCATGATGCCAAGATAAGCGGTGGAAGCCCATCGCGCTCCAACTTTATCGCAGTTTGATCTAGGTTACTGTATGTGGATAGAAGAAAGAGACAAAACATGTTCATGTGCTACCATTATCTTTGACGGATATTCCGATGATCCTGCAATTGCAGGTACCAGGACATGAGAAAGATTCCGCAGAACAACAAAAAAAGATCTGTTCAGCTGAATTTTATTGCTGACACAGTCCCAACAACAGCCCAAGAGCCATTCTTTGCCAACGAACAAAACAAAAATAAGTTCATCCAACTCCTAAGACATAAACTGCAAGACACAGGTTATACAGTTTTTCAGGACAAAGGTGATGCTGATTTGCTTATTGTCACTACAGCCATTAACCAGTCTTCTCTGCATGAAACTGTTACAATCGTTTCCGAGGACATTGATATTCTTGTTTTGTTGACTGAATTGAATATGGAAAACATCATGTGAATGTTTTTCTTCGGAAACCCAAAAAATCACACGCACCAGAGAAATGGTTTTCGACAAAAAGTATAAAATGTGACACAATTGTATCAGACAACATTTTATTTTTACACGCTATATCGAGTTGTGACACAACGTCAGCAACGTACTTCGCTGGGAAAATGAAATTCGTTACCACAATGGAAAAAAATGCTGGCAACCTTGCTGCAGAAGTGGAAATTTTTAAACGAAAAGTCGCTGACCCAGAAGAACTTATTGTGGCAGGGGAAACATTCTTCATGGCGCTTTATGGTGGAGGAAAGACAACTTCAATTGACGAACTTCGTTATAAAAATTTACGAAGTACGTGGCAAAAACGAAAAACAATCCGGAAAAGTGGGGTTGGAAAAAAAAATACAAAAATGTATGTTCCTGTGATGACCACCAAGGAACCAGCTCCTCCCGAAATAATGAAGGTTATTTCTTGTTCCTGCTCATCAAAATGTGGAGCGGCTTGCGGATGTCGCAAAGTGGGTTTAAAATGTTCCGTCGTCTGTGCACACTGCAGCGGTGAAACTTGCAGCAACATCCCCAAATGTATTACATTTGCTGAAGATTATTGCGAAGATGAAAGTACACTGCTCTTGCAGATTCATAACGATGAAATGACACCAAACGAAACGATTTTTTAAGCTGATGTATGCAATGATGAAATGCTACCAGGACCTTCAAAAATATCAAAATATTCCCCTTAATATTATTTGTCTCCCCTTCAAATACTTTCACAGAGAAAACTTAATGTAAAATACACTTTTCCTCTTTTTTTATCATTTTTTTCAAATTATTCTGTTAATAAAAACCAATCAATAAATTTGAAATTCAATTAAGTTTTTCTTCGTAGTACCTAGGAAACCGCATGCAATACCTTTTACATTTGGATTGAAAAAAGATAACTCAGTTTTCGACAACAAGAAACGTAGGTGTCTTAAGTTCCCCGGCTGCTTGACAACCTTCTGTGTGGTGCGGATGTAACTCCACGTACCATGTATGTTAAATTGTTATCATTACTATGGACAACATTTTAAGTAATAGTTTTTGTGAATGATTCACCGAATAAACATTTTCGAAAAAAAATATATTTATGTTTTTCTCCTTACTCATAAAGTGTGATCCTATGAATTGGATAACTCGCACAATTCATGGCCGATGATATCGATCGACGGCTCATTTTATAGGTCGATACAAGGACTGAAAATGATTCTAAGAGCATCATCCAAAAAAATCAACGGTTACCTAGAAAACTCAAGAAAAGTCATACCACCCCCAAAACACAACCCATAGGGGAACATTGGTCCGTTATATCTCAAAAATGAAACCACCTACAGAGGTCGTTGATAGCTTATTTTATAGGTAAATTTATCTTCTACAAGATTGTAGTAGGACGTTTTGTTGTAAAATAAAATTCAAGCGAGTTATTGCATAAAAACAAAACCAATCTCTTTTTCAAGATGGCGGGTCTTCCCTAACCTCAAAAATCCCAAAAACTCGTTTTTATGATCAGGAGACGTAGCCAAACAGATTCCATAAAAAAAATTTTGTCCACCGAAAAATGCGATTTAATGCCCTTTTTTTGACTAATTTGACTGCTAGTAACGGCATGTTTTGTTTATGTTTTATGTATGAAAGTGTTCTCATGATGCTAATTTACTTAGCTATAGCTATTTTGATTTCGGACATCCACGAATTAAAGACCTCAGAGAAAGTTTTTATTCAATAACTTATTTTTAGGAATAACCTTTTGAGTAAGGGGATGTCAGAAATCAAAAAGTGATATCCGATTCAAACATAACAAAGTTTTAAGTAGATAATTTGTTTGTGAAAAAGTTATCTTTCACTCGAGCTCCTTAAAGTATTAAAAATTATTTTTTTGTATGCGCATGGAGCAACGATAAATAAATTATTTTTGAAAAGTATACGTTTTTATGGTTTGATCGCCTGTTGCTTGATGAATTTCTACTATTATCTGCTATTAAAAGCAGTATATTGTAAAAAGGAGTCGATCAGATCTCTAAAAAAATACACATTTTTTGTTAGAAAGATTTATGACAGCGTTTGAAAAAAAGCAGCAAGAAATTATTTTTCACTTATGTATCTCTCAAACGCTTCAAATCAATTTCATTTTCGTTTAAAGCGACCCAAAATTTTAATTTAGAAATTATGTTTATTTGGAACTTACATTGGCCCAAAATTTTGTAAACTAGTGATAGGTATCTAGGAAACCGGACTCGATGAAGCTACATATTTTGAAGTCAAAAACTTTCGGAAATGAATAGCCTGGTTTTGGGACAGACAAAATTCTCAATTTTTAGGTCAGAAGTGGTCATCTAAGAAACGTTTAAAAAAAAAGAATTATTTGTTTTCTAGGAGCTGCATTACTTCTTTACAAAGCTCTTTTGAAACAGATGTTTGTTGTTTTCTTAAGCTGGAAACAAGTGGGTCTGATGTAAATAACAAACGGTGAAAGACGTCCTCGTTTGTTGCTACTCTTGAGCACTTTCTAGAATGTGTCAATCTAATTTTCTTGTAATTTTTATTGAGAGCTTCCTGGGCATCTTCCGATAATTGACCTATAGGAAGTACCACAAAATGCTGAATAATGGCCTCACCATGTATGAGTATTTTATGCACCGAAGATGGCATGTAATACCACTTATAAACCAAACTTCTGAGCATTCACAGATACTCCTGATGAAAGGGTTTGCAGAATAACGTGAAACCTTTTTATTAATTCTTCGTCTACTCTTGTTATATCTGCAGAACATTTGTAATTTTAGAAAAATCTTCGTGCAGTGTTACCATCATTACTTGTGCCTGTGCCTTGTCGAGGTTTATCCACATGTATCCCTAGTTCAGTTCGAAAACGGTTCGGAATATACTTTTTCTTTTCTTCTTTGCTTTTTTTTTGTTTTCAGAAGCTTTGGCGGACCACTTTTTGAATGAAAGATTGTAGGATATATGAAGAATTAACTCCATGCATCGGATCCAAGCGTGTAAAGTAGAGAGGCCATACTTACATATATGCACCTTCGTTTTCAGGCTTATAACTTTCATTAGGTCATTCATTTCAATCGGCTTCGCTCCACATACTGTACACACAGCACTTGAACTTGTTTCGGTTAAAACTTGGCCAACTTTCCCATCGATCATCGTTAGGAGCAGTTCATGTTGAATTCGTACTAATTCATTATTTTGATTAAACTGAGTCACTTGCAATTTATTAATCTGGCTTTCTATGTCATTAACAACGGCTTATGTCTTCTCAGGGGTTTCTTTTGAGAACTCTATTAAGTTTGGACGACAATAACGCACAGTAGAAGAAGTTTTGTTTTGCCACAAAACCATTTTATTATACGTGTTAATAAGTTTAATTGGAACAAGTGAGGCTATGAATAAGTTCGCGTCCGATATAACTTCTTTTTCTCTTAATAATATTTGTTTGTATTCATTCTGTCCAGTAGAGCCATTACAACCCCATTTAGTAAAGAGTTTCAAATTTTTAAGCCCATAAGTGTACACAGAATCGATTTGCAGGATTCGTCTAGTAGTGTGGTCTAACAAATCTTGAAGCTGAACCTTAGCTCCAATATCAGATATAGTTATACTCGACTCTGGTGGGTAGCACAATTGTTTTGCTTGTGCTAAAATTTGGTAAGATGGGAATACGCAACTTTTTTTTTTTCTATCAAGCAAGACCTTAAATACTTGTATTGGTATTTCGATAGGTATAAATCTATGAATACATCCATAGCCTCATCAGTTGAATAACAATTATTGGTTTCTTTATCATTTGAAATTTCCTTTAATAATTTTTTTTCGTCCTTACTTGAGTGGCGTATTATGGTCACAAGAGAAGCTTCTTCTAACCCTCCCATGAACCTAAGTCCTTGAATATATGCATTGAAGAGTTGCTCCAATCTATATTCTTGAAAAAGTTCCATATTTTTTTCTTTTTTTAGTTTTTTCTGATGACTCACCATTATGTTTTAAAAGGTCTTCCTCGTTCTCCAGATGAAGATGGTAGCTCATTGTTAAAAGACGACTTTAAATTCATTCTTACAACTACTGATTACTATTTAAAATAAAAACGATCTTTTGCCCTAGATGCTTTAATCCAGCGTTCATTGAATTTTGATAGAAAGTTTTTACTGATACTTGACACTGCACATTCAAGTTTCATATCTGTTAAATTAAAGTTGGTATTTAGGTAATCCTTGAGGTCTAATAAATTATTTCCATTGTATATAAAATAAGTACATAGCTCATATTGAGAAAACACGAATTCACTCATTTTTAAGCTTTATTTTATACGTTCACCTGATTTCGATAAATTAACCTGCGCTTACAAATGTTTCTTTATAAATGTCAAGCAGGCATCAAAAAGATTAAAACTCTTAAAAATCAGGTATTTAGTTTTTTTTTTTTTAATTCATCAATATCATTGAATATGTTTTTAATAATTCGTATAGTCCTTATTGCAAGCTTTCCAACGATGTATAATACTTGTGTAATCCCATCAACAAATTGTTCAAAATATGTATTTAATTAGTAACTTCATAACGTTGTTCAGGCAGTGAGATTTCTAGCGAATACTTTGGATAGTGATATATAATGTAATGGCTAAGTTCAGACTAAAAATTTTTTATTGTAATTAAAAATTAGACATTCCTTTCATACATTCTCATAAGAATATAAGCATTTATAACAATTTTGAAAAAAAAAAACATTTATGAGACGCAAAACATCATTTGGGCCCACTGTTCACCGTCCCGAAGGCAGGGGCGAAGAGGGGGAAGGGGGCTGTCGCCCTGGGTGCCAGGATTTAGGGGCGGCAAATAGCAAAATTATCTTCGTTGTGCACGGGAAGTTGAAAACCAATTTTTTTTTTATTTGAAAAATTTTCTTTTATTGAAAAATTAATTAAAATTTTACTAGAAAATACAATTTTTATAGTATCAATTTTTAGGTGTGGCAAAATCATTCTCCTTGTTTATGAGAAGTTGGAAATAAAAAAAAAGTTTATTTTTTGTTTAATTAGGTAATAATTCAATTAATTTTGTATTATATTGGAGCCCAAGAGGGCACAAAATCAATATCGTTGTTTATTACAGAAGCTGGAAATAAACAAAAAGTATTTTTATTTAAATTAAAAATTCTTTAAAATTTTTATAAGAAAGTACAAATTTGATTATAAATATTCAAATCATAAGGGGCGACAAAATTCATTTCTAAAGCACACAAGTCAATTTTTTTCAAATCGGTATGGTTTTTTTTGCTGTAAACGCGTAAGTCTATACATCCCTTCCTGTTTATCACTTAATTATATTTATTATTTTTAATATAAATTAATTACAATATAAATAAATTGAATGTAATTAAATATCATATTGTGAACTAGCCACACTAAAATATCGAATTGAATTAAACTGAATTGTATTGCCTATTTAATTTGACACCTAATGTCAAATTAAAAGTAAATAACCAATTAGGTAATGATTTAACCTTCCTAATTTAAAAAGGTCATTCTATCTAGAATTTTCGACACGACACAAATAAACTGTGAATTTATAACGTAAAAAGGTTTTGAGTTTTTATTTAAATTCTTGGAAGTAATTAGATTGGAAATCAATTTTAAAGGAGAATAGGACAAAACGGTCTACAAGACCAATAACGACGGGATATATGTCGTTGGAAAGGTATTTTTATGTACTACAATAGTTACTATAGACGCTCACTTCAAATCGCTGTGTGGAAAAAGTTATTCGCTAAATAGGATTGTGTTCTGGTGCATTCTAGTAGGAATAAAATATATTTGGTATGGGCAAAATTTATGAAAACTGATCTAACCAATAACGACAATATATATGTCATTGGAAAGGTATTTGCGTTACCTACAATATCTTTCAAAGCAGTTCAATTCAAATCTATGTGTGAAGAAAGTTATTCGTAAACAAATGAAATAGTGTGGTTCATTTTAGTGTGAAAAAACTGTTATTTTCTAGTATGGGCAAAAAAGCGTGAGTGCAACTTCCACCAATAACAACTGGACGTATGTCGTTGGAAAGGTAACTTTATGTACTGCAATAGTCAGTGAGGCAGCTTATTTCAAATCACTGTGTGAAAAAAGTTATTTGCCAATTATTACCCATGCTCCATTAATTTTATATGTACCAAAATTCCCTAAAACAGCGTATAACTTTTTCCACACAGTGATTTTATAAAAATTGTTAGAGTAACTATTACTGTTCATAGAAATACCTTTTCAACGATATACATCTTATTGGTATTGGTTAGACTAGTTTGTATACATTTGTTCCACACTAAAATGCACTAAAACAAAACCTAGGTTAGCGAATAACTTTTTTCACACAGGGATTTGAAATGAGCTGTCATAGTGACTATTGTAGGCCATGAATATACCTTTCCAACGATATACGTCTCGTTGTTATTGGTTCCTAGACCACCTACCATACATTTTTGCCGATTGTCCTTTAACTGGCTAAAAAACATTGGTCCTTCGAAGCCATTAAACAAATTCAAATATAAAAAAAAAATTTCGTGAATTTGCTTTTTTCTATTAATTAATTATTTATTATATACATAAAGACGTTTTAATTTTGAACTATTAATAAACTATTTGTGCAATAAAATTGCATAAAAAAAGATATAAATTGCAATACAGTGATTAAATTATAATCATAAAGAACATTTTTGTGCTGTGCAAATTCGGGGGCTCCCGCGACGCGTAATAAAACCCAACACAACTCTACACCATTCATCGAAGGCACACAAAGTAAGTCCTCATTTTTTTAAAGTATTTTTTTTATTACATCTGATAAATAACAAAAGTCCATTATGTCGTTTGGGGAGCTGCAAAAAGAAGTTTTGGCGCAATTAGAGCGCGACTATACAAATTTTAAGAAGACAGGCCAGGCTCGTCGTACAAATAACTATTTGAAAACTCGTATAGAGCTTCTTGAAGCAAACTTAGAAAGCTCGAAGAGACGTTTAAAAAAGAAGATATAGGTACCTATAGGCTGAATATTTTCGTCATTTTGTTGTCAAATAACTCCTTTTTCCAGATGGTGGCCTTACTTACCCTGGACACCACAATAACTTGGTTTATAATGAGAAAACGTATAGCCTAACGCTATACGTCCACTCAGCGTCCGCTCGGCCACGTGTGTGAAGTTAGCATAACATTTTTGAGTTAGACCAATGGGACCATGGCAGGAATTTGCAGTTTTTTTGCATTTTTTATGCATTTCTATTCCGGATTTTGCAGTTCACCAAGTAGTGGGTGTAATCGACTGTACTGCTAACTTCACTGTGAAGTTAGCAGTGCCTATGCTTTTCTCAGCAACCGGGCTAGCTAGGAATCTGAAATAAGGCTCTGAATTTGCAGTTTAATTTGCAGTTCCAGAAAAGGAAAAAACAAAATTTCTAAATCCTTACATTAAAAAAATTTCATACTGTACTGCTAACTTCACTGTGAAGTTAGCATAAAAGTCCTTTTCTCGGCAACGGTGATACCTAGAAATTTGCAGTTAGGCTCCAAATTTGCAGTTTAATTTGCAGTTCAGGAAAAAATTATGTCCAAATTTTTAAGTCCAAATTTGAAGAAAAAAATCGAGTAAATTCATTTTTCACTGTTAACGTCACTGTGAAGTTAGCAGTACATACCCTTTTCTCAGCAACTGAGCCACCTAGAAAATTGCAGTTTAGGTCCAAATTTGCAGTTTTTCATGCACTTCAAGAAAAAACTAAGTTCAAATTTGTACGTCCAAATTTGACAAAAAAATCGAAAATTTTACTTTGCACTGTTAACATCACTGTGAAGTTAGCAGTACATACCCTTTTCTCAGGAACTGAGCCACCTAGAAAATTGCAGTTAGGGTCAAAATTTGCAGTTTTTCATGCACTTCAAGAAAAAACTAAGTTCAAAATTTAAAGTCCAAATTTGACAAAAAATCGATTAAATTCATTTTTCACTGTTAACATCACTGTGAAGTTAGCAGTACATATCCTTTTCTAAGGAACTGAGCCAGCTAGAAAATTGCAGTTGGTGTCCAAATTTGCAGTTTTTCATGCACTTCAAGAAAAAACTAAATTCAAATTTTAAAGTCCAAATTTGACAAAAAAATCGATTAAATTCATATTTCACTGTTAACATCACTGTGAAGTTAGCAGTACATACCCTTTTCTCAGGAACTGAGCCACCTAGAAAATTGCAGTTAAGGTCCAAATTTGCAGTTTTTCATGCACTCCAAGAAAAAACTAAGTTCAAATTTTAAAGTCCAAATTTGACAAAAAATCGATTAAATTCATTTTTCACTGTTAACATCACTGTGAAGTTATTAGTACATATCCTTTTCTAAGGAACTGAGCCAGCTAGAAAATTGCAGTTGGTGTCCAAATTTGCAGTTTTCCATTTACTTCAAGAAAAAACTAAGTTCAAATTTTTAAGTCCAAATTTGACAAAAAATTTGAAAAATTCACTTTGCAGTGTTAACGTTAGTGTGAAGTTAGCAGTACATACCCTTTTCTCAGGAACTGAGCCAGCTAGATAATTGCAGTTAAGGTCCAAATTTGCAGTTTTTCATGCACTTCAAAGAAAAACTAAGTCCAAAAAATTTAAATACTCAAATATTCATACAATTAGTACTTAAATACTCATATAATTAACAAATCAAATTCCCCTTATCAATATTTTTTTAAGAAATTGAATCATTAAGCCTACTAATACCTCTCTTTTTCATTTAAGGAGGGGCTAAATTCCCATTATAATAACATTTGTCCAAGTCGGACTATTTATGGATAAAAATATAAATCTTAATAAAAAAATATGAAAAATGAAAATCGACAATAGAAAACACTAAATTGAAAATAACTACATACATAAATAAAAATTCCAAATAAATTCCAAATCCAATAAAACAAAACAATAAAATTTTGGAATAAATGAACGGTGAACGTCAACAAAAGTTCAATTTAATGAAGGAAAAGAACGCACCTCCTTTGAAACAACATGCTTTCCCTCAGTGACTGTTCAATAACATCGAAAGTGACAGACACAGTTGTCATACTAGAGTTGCATACAAGTCCTTCAATAACTCCAGAAATCGAAAACAGTTTTGTGACCGTCTGCATGTATTTCTTGTTGCATTTAGGTTTGTTTCTGCCATTTTGTTTTCAAGCCGAACAAAAAGATATTTTTTTAACATGAACCTACATTAGGGTGTCGTCAATTTTCCAAAATAATGTATTAAAGGTTAAATAAAATTTAGTGACCAAAAAAAATTTGACCAAACAAATTATTTCTCATCATCATTGAATTAAAAGTCATAATATTATTAATTAAATAATTAAAAGTCGTAATATTTTATATAAAATTATTGCTTATAAGTTTTTGAGTGAGGGCTTTTAAAGGATTAAAGAACAAATATAAACAAAAAAAAATTAATAGCTGCAGTAATTACAAAAATAAAATGTGAAAACAGCAATACCTATACAAATATACATTTGTAAGGGTTATTGACAAATCGGACACAATCTTTTGGTAAAATATTTTTTTAGGACATTCATATTTTACTAAGGAGATGTTTGTCCTTAAAAAAATATGTTGGGAAATAGACACCCTAATATATGGTAGTTATTTTTGAAGAATCTGACAGCAAGTTACAATGTAGTTGCATTTAGGATCTTATTTAATATTTCTGTTAATTTTTCACTTTGTTACAAAAGTGTTGTATATTAGTTTTTCTGAATCATAATGATTAGACACTTTAGAGTTACTTTGAAGTAGCAAAAGATCAAAGTCGCAAAACAGTTACGATTTTGTTTTTGAGAACGGCTAATTAAAATTAAGTAACACAATGGTAGTTATCCAGTTACTATTAAGCCACGCCTATTTATTTTTAGTCCCACTAAATAAGAATAGTGACCTAAATATATAACAAAGTTGGAACTCAAATAATTTAAAATACAATGAGAGCATTCAACAACTCTACAAAAACTTCCGAGTTATTCTTGTGAAACCAGATTTTTGAATTTCTTGTTGCAAAATTCAAATCTGTGCTCCTTGGGCAGTGATGTTAACAGTGAAAAATGAATTTAATCGATTTTTTGTCAAATTTGGACTTTAAATTTTGAACTTAGTTTTTTCTTGAAGTGCATAAAAAACTGCAAATTTGGACCCTAACTGCAATTTTCTAGGAGGCTCAGTTCCTGAGAAAAGGGTATGTACTGCTAACTTCACAGTGATGTTAACAGTGAAATATGAATTTAATCGATTTTTTTGTCAAATTTGGACTACAAAATTTGAACTTAGTTTTTTCTTGAAGTGCATAAAAAACTGCAAATTTGGACACCAACTGCAATTTTCTAGCTGGCTCAGTTCCTTAGAAAAGGATATGTACTGCTAACTTCACAGTGATGTTAACAGCGGAAAATGAATTTAATCGATTTTTTTTCAAATTTGGACTTTAAATTTTGAACTTAGTTTTTTCTTGAAGTGCATAAAAAACTGCAAATTTAGACCCTAACTGCAATTTTCTAGGTGGCTCAGTTCCTGAGAAAAGGGTATGTACTGCTAACTTCACAGTGATGTTAACAGTGCAAAGTAAAATTTTCGATTTTTTTGTCAAATTTGGACGTACAAATTTGAACTTAGTTTTTTCTTAAAGTGCATGAAAAACTGCAAATTTGGACCTAAACTGCAATTTTCTAGGTGGCTCAGTTGCTGAGAAAAGGGTATGTACTGCTAACTTCACAGTGACGTTAAGAGTGAAAAATGAATTTATTCGATTTTTTTTTCAAATTTGGACTTAAAAATTTGGACATAAATTTTTCCTGAACTGCAAATTAAACTGCAAATTTGGAGCCTTACTGCAAATTTCTACATATCACCGTTGCCGAGAAAAGGACTTTTATGCTAACTTCACAGTGAAGTTAGCAGTACAGTATGAAATTTTTTTTATGTAAGGATTTAGAAATTTGGTTTTTTCCTTTTCTGGAACTGCAAATTAAACTGCAAATTCAGAGCCTTATTTCAGATTCCTAGCTAGCCCGGTTGCTGAGAAAAGCATAGGCACTGCTAACTTCACAGTGAAGTTAGCAGTACAGTCGGTTACACCCACTATTTGGTGAACTGCAAAATCCGGAATAGAAATGCATAAGAAATGCAAAAAAACTGCAAATTCCTGCCATGGTCCCATTGGCCTAGCTCAAAAATGTTATGCTAACTTCACACACGTCGCTCGGCCTCCACTCAGCATCCGCTCGGTATCCGCTCAGCATCCACTCGGCGTACGCTTAGCGTCCACTAGGCGTTCGCTAGGCATCCGGCCAGCCTCCTTCAACGTCCAGCGTCCTGTAGTGCTCACACACTACCGATACATAGAATCAAAACAATACGTCATTCCATCCGGTCATTGGCTTTAGCATTATAAAACATAAAGCAACAATAGATACTCCGCTTACATCCTCGGTCAATAATCAGAACTGCATTCCGTCTTTATATTCAAATAAACTCAATGAACGCCTCGGATTACTTTTGTTTTGGTTCAATGTCCCTCTTCGGTATGCACTGCTTATGCCTGCACTTCACCCAATATGTTTGTGTGTCATCAAATAGGATGGATATTCAACATGAATTTGATGACACAGCAAAAATATAGTTTACAGTATGACATGTATAGGTACTTTTGTATTAAGTATTAGAAATTGTATTTATGTATATGTATATGTTATAAGTGAATATTTTACTTGTTAGTGTCTAAGGAATTATTTTGTATAAATAGGCTAAGAATTGGATCAATAAAATCACTTTCCAATCAGAACTCAAATCGGCATATTAGCCTTGTTCTTCTTTATTTCGGTTTCAGATAAGATCGGCAGTTAAGCCATTCAAATATTAGGCTTGGGGAAGCCAAATAATATCCCCCATAGCTTCAGTAGGAGAGGCAGGAATAATAAATCATTACAGTCCGTTCAGAATCCGCTCGGCCTCCGCTCGGCGTCCACTCGGTGTCCGCTTGGCCTCCGCTCAGCGTTTGCTCGGCCTCCGCTCAGCATCCGCTCGGCCTCCGCTCAGCGTCCACTCGGCGTTCACTAGGCATCCGCTCGGCGTCCGCTCAGCAATAATTCACGGCACCCATTTTGACGTGTGTGGAAAATTTCGTTCCAAATGGCATCAAAATGACATGTCCATAAACTTCCTTTTTTCTGATCATAGAACAAAATCTGAAAAATTCCATAATTTCGAATTTTTTACTTGCGATATAGGGCAATGTCTATACGGCAAACTATGCACTCGTAAAAAATGTAACTTGAGATTTTTTTCAATAAATGTACATCTACAACATTACATTGTGAGTGTATTCTATACAATTTTATTTGTTTTAATAAATCTATTTATAAGAGTCAACATGGGATAAAAAGGACAAAAACATTTTAGATAGGATTATGATTTGCAAATGTTGTGTGAAAAAATGTTTAAAAAAAGCAGTACTTTGGTCGTATTAGCAGTACGGAGTTTTAAAAAGCAGTATAAATGCTGCAATTGCAGTACTTCGATAGTCCTGTTTGTTAGCTGAGCTGATAACGGAGCCCAGGTAGACAAAGTCTCCGACTACCTCAAAATTATAGCTGTCTATAGTGACGTTCTGTCCAAGACATCGCGTTGGAGTCATTGTTGGGTGTCTCTTCATGTTGAAAGGATATTATTTGGTCTTGCCTTCATTCACCGCTCATTCCATCTTCTTGGCTCCCTTCTCAATACTCACGAAAGCACCACTTACATCACACTTTGTTCGTCCGATTATGTCAGTACCGTAGGCGGTTCCTTCGGCCATATTTTGCAGAAACGCTAGTGCATACTTCTAACCAACTCATAGCTAACTGCTTAATAGATCGGTCGCAAGGCCATCAGCTCTAACAGTTTTATTGGGCTTAGATTTAGAAACATTTTTCTTCACTTCGTCGAGATCGGGTGGACGGAATTGTTGGCCTACATCATCCCGGCTCAGTGGTGCGATCTGCATGGCAGCGGAATTCGGTTCGTCATCGCCACGATGTTATAAAATTTTCAGAAATGATTTTTTCATATCCTCAGCACCGACTGCAATTCTTCCACGATGTTCCCCTCGTCCTTGCAGGCTTCGGATCGAGGAATTTTTACCATAAACCATCTAGGGCAAGCACTACAGATCGATTATAAGGAACTTCCGTGGCCTAAACTGTATGGATATCGATGACACATGTGGCTCCAATTGAATGAAGCTATATATCAATCAGCACATGTGAAGATGGCTGTTTTGCGCGAGCAGTTTGGAGCATTGTTATTTCGTGTGGTGGCGAAGTGAACTGCCTACCGATATGGTGCAGTTTTTAGCGCCCTTAGACTTTTTCATTTGGAGCCAGCACAAATCGCAAGTCTATGCGAGAGGTATTTTTACTTTTTAGTAAAACTTCCGAATTTTGTTCCTCCAATTGAATCCCTCTTTTTCCGCGATCAATCGCTTCTCATGCTCATTCATTCTTTTTCCTTCTTCTGGTCCTTCTAGGTAGCACCGCTTTGTGTGTCTGCTGTTTTGCTGCATGTAGGTACTTGCCGGCATTCTTCACCGAATCAGGGGTATCGCTGTGGTGGTTGTGCGAGGCCCAGCACCTCAGAGCTGGCATATCTGATTGCTTCCTGGAAGTTCTTTCACTGGTTCTCCATGCTTGAATTTGGCAGCATAGGGTGCCAGAAACTCGATCGGAAAATGACCTGCCGATTTCATGCGACTGTAGTCATCCGACGTCGAACTTGCTCACAGTATTTCCCTGTTTTGGCTTTGATCTGGATATCCAGAGCACTACCTTGGCTACAACGAGTATTGGTCCGAGTCAACGTTGGCTCCTCAGAATGTTTGGACATCCTTGATACTGGAGGAGTGCCTAGCTTCGCTTGCAATGTGGTCAAGCTGGGTGGCGGTTGATTATCCAGGAAATCGACATGTCCCCTTGGGTGTATTGAGATGTGGGAACAACTAGCTTCCACAACGTTTCGCCCCTCAGCAAAGTCCATTAACCTGAATCCGTTATCGGAGGTGGTGTCATGCATGCTATTTCTTCCGATTGGGCCATCAACGACGTCTTCTTATTTCATAGCAAGGGCGTTGTTCATGTCATGTCCAATAGTGCGTAGAACTCATCCTTGGTGTTAACATCTTTCTCCTTTTTGGCATGCACGCATATGAGGCTGATGTTGGCAAATTTAGCCTTGATCCGAATTGTCGAGAGGCACTCATTCACAAAATTGAAACTCAAGACTAAGTCTGCCTCTACCGACGAGCCCACATTCAAAAAGACGCTGACTTTGTGGTTCGTAACAGTCACTGCCGTATGCTTCGCAACTAAATATCTTTACGTGGCCGGGAAGTCATCCTGACTCCGGCGGCACGACTGACGTCCTTCCTGATACTGAGTATGACTCCGAAGGCGGGGAGACAGATTAACCGCTCCTTATAGGCCTGGGCTCCGAATATGTATAATAGTTACCCATATATAAGTGCCCACTATAAGTAGTTTAACCTGACTGGAAGAGTAGACACCATCGTTGATTCCACCTGGGGAACTTTTCCACTGCCGCACAGTGTTTCGCGTAGAACAAGCTAGGTGGACAAAATATTTTTTTTGTTGTTTTTGAATTGATATGGGGTGGTCACGTTATATTATTGTAAACTATAATAAAAAATTTGATTGTGCACCTACTGGTAGAAAACGGTGAACTTGCTGCCGAGAAAGCCAAAGCTCTCTGCTTAGACTTGCTACAGTCTCAAAATCCCGCAATTATAGCTTCAGCTAGGGAACTCAAATCCACGAGAGCGAATGCTGGAAATGTCATCCTAGAGTTCCAAAACAGAGAGTATGTTGGCCGCATACTGCAATCCGCCAGCAATCTTCGAGCCACGGGCATTGCTATGCATAAAAATTATCCGTTTGCGGCGCGTGAAAGAAGAAGGCGCATAGTTAAAATAAAAAATGAAATCGCGTTAAAAAACCCGAATTTAAAACTTCAACTGAGGGGAGAGCAATTAAAAATAAATGATAAATATAACTATTCCATAAATGAAAACAATAAACTGTCATGTAATGAAGACGGAGGAATGGAGTTTATGGAGCAGCTACTATATGACAGCAATGACAACAACTCCGAAATGTCAAATCATGCTGGAAACACAAGTGAAGGCGAGTTCAGTAGCTCAAATGTAGCTAGAGCTAATGAACGCATTCAGCCCTTTTAATTGTAATGCCGTCAGCCACGTAAACAAAAAAATTAAATCTAATCTTTTCATTTATTATATAAATATTTTGTCATATAATGTAGCAGGTTTAGCAAATAAATTATTATTTAACGATTTTTTCACATTTATAAATAGCTTTGATATATTTATGTTGTATGAAACATTTGTAGAAAACAATATGGAACGCTTTGAACATTTATTTAAAAACTACGAACTCATTTGGATACCAGCAGTTAGAATTTTCACAAAAGGCAGGGCCAGTGGAGGATGCGTGTATGGGGTAAAAAAATATCTTGTGAAGGAAAAGGACTGCGGCTTTGTAAGGCTTTTCGAACGAGACCTTATTGAAATAAGTACCGAAAATGGAAAAATATTTGTGGTTCCAGTGTACATCAACTGCAATAAATGGATGGAGGATTTTACGAACCTACACAACTTTTTATTAGATTTCAATAAAGAAAATGTGATGCTTATAGGCGATTTCAATGGAAGAATTGGAGTTACACATACGCTGAACGTGGAGCCAGAGATGTTACCTGAGTCAATAGCAGAACTGAGAGCCGCAACAGACAAAGTAATCGATGGGAACGGGAAAAAACTTTTAGAAATGTGTGAAACCCTGGGATTGGTCTTACTGAACGGTCGTTCTAAAAGTGATAAAGAAGGGCACCTGACTTTTTTGAGGGGTACTGCTTGCTCAACAATTGATTATTGCCTCACTAAAGGAATGTGCCTCAAATCTGTTCAAGACTTCGAAGTGAAGGAGTTAATCCACTCAGATCACCAACCAATAACCGTAACGTTAAAATTAGACACTCAAAGGGGAACCCTTACTGACACAAAAAGGTGCTTGCTTCCAAAACTGCAATGGAGAGAAGAGAACGTGGAAAGGTACTCATCAAATCTAAATCACCAGCTCAATCTGATTGAACACAGCAGCATCGAAACAGTTAGAGGAATAGACATTCTCACAACCTGCATCTCTGAAGCTGCTAAACCTCTGCAATCAAGGAGAAAAGTAAAAGGAAAGCAACCTTGGTACGACTGGGAATGTGAAATAGCCAGAAAAAATCATTCGCTTTTCTGCGCATACTAAGGAAAGAAGGTTCCATCTACGCAAAACAAATGTACCTTAAGTCAAACAAAATGTTCAAACTTACCTGCATGAAGAAACAGAAAGCTCATATACAAGAACTAGCTTCGATGCTCAGTAGTGCAAGGGACAGTAGGTTATTTTGGAAGATTGCTAAAAGTGTGAATGGCCTGACTATGGGACGTGGCATAAAAGTTGAAGCTCCGGCTCTAGCTGAATACTTTGAAAAGCTACTGAATGCGACACTAACCGGAGATAATATTCAGTTCGCAATGCCCTTTCTGGAAGTTGAAGCTCTCGATCGGCCCATTACTTATTTGGAAATAATTAGAGTTGTAAATCGCTGCAGTCCAAACAAATCCCCAGGTGAAGACCGCATTCCCTATGAATTTTTCAAAAATGCGACATCTCCATTCATCATCGAACTCACAAAAGCTTTCAATTTTATCTTCAATACTGGCGAAATACCATCAAGTTTTAAGAAAAATATAATTTTTCCAATCCTTAAGAAAGGTGACCCAAAGGATCCAAATAATTATAGAGGAATCTCCTTTCTCAATGCTGTCACAAAAATATTTACGGGTGTTATTTTGGAAAGGCTCACTGAATGGGTGCAGCAAAATAATTTACTGAGTGAATACCAAGCTGGGTTCCGCAAAGAATACTCTACGGTTGATAACATCTTCTCCCTCACGAGCATCGCACGAGAATACTTGGATAATGGAAAAAAGCTGTACGCATTCTTTGTGGACTTCAAGGCTGCGTTCGATTCTATAAATAGGAAAGCCTTATTCTACAAACTCAGCAATCTAGGTCTGTCAATGAAAATGCTTAGAGTACTGCACAATTTCTACGATGGAAATCTGACTGCGGTTTGGGATGGAAATATTTTATCTGAATGGTTTCAAACGGAAACAGGAGTAAAGCAGGGTTGTCTTCTCAGCCCTCTATTATTCTCACTATTTTTGGATGACCTTGGAGAATTCCTGCCAGGAGGAATAACATTTGCTGGAGTGAAGATAAAACTTCTGCTTTACGCAGATGATATTGTTATACTGGCAGACAATCCAAACGGGATGCAATTGATGATAAATAAGCTGACCAAATATTGTACCTTGTGGAATCTTCAACTCAACACCGGTAAATCAAAAATCATGGTTTTTCGAAATGGGTCGGGAAGATACGCGAGAAATGAGAAATGGACCTGGCAGAACGAAGAACTGGAGAAAGTCAGAGAATATAAATACCTGGGTGTCCTCATTACGCCTCACCTCTCATTTAAGAAACACCTACAAGACAAATTGGTAGAAGCCAAACGCGCAATAAATTGCAGCTGGAGTGCAGTCCTCAGCAAAACCAGTGTCGAAACGAGCGCTAAGTATAAGGTATTTGAAGCAGTGATGAGATCTATTTTATGTTATGCAGCACAAGTTTGGGGTATATACCAATTTGAAGAAGTTGAGAAGCTGCTTAGATACTTCCTTAAACGTATATTTAGGCTGCCATATAACACCCCAAATTACATGCTGCACCTTGAGACTGGTCTACCCCCATTACACTTGTACACAATGAGACTTCACTTTTCATACATCCGGAAAGTTATGATGCAACCTACCTATCGCCTCACATACATAATCGCCAAACACCTCCAAAGCAGAAATACGCAGATCTTCAGTGAATGGTCAAGATTAGGGCGGGAGCATAATGTGACAATAATGGATGAAAATGATACATCCTTAAGAAGAACACATTTAGAACTACTGGAGAAAATTGGAGATTCCTCACGAGACAACTTTCGTATGCAAAGTCAAATGAGCCAAACAAGGAATACTTATAAAATACTCACACACGAACTCGGCTGCGAAAACTATTTCCAGGATAAATACAACCTTGACATGATATCCCTTATTTTCAAAGCCAGAGGTGAGCTTTTACCTCTCAACTACTTGCCACATAGGACGGATGCAAACCCAGAATGTACTTTGTGCAACCTAAGAATAAATGAAGATATTCAGCACTTTATTGGAGTATGCCCTATTCTCAAACCGATAAGAGTATCAATCTGGGGTAGAAGCCCATTATCACATGATGAAATGTTACGAATACTGAATGGAGAAAACTGGAACTGCCTTTACTCATACATAAAAACTGCCTTAAATTATCGTCAACAAATATTAAATGAAGCCTTTTAAATAATAATAATTAGTAAAATTTATATTTTTAATTTTAATGTGATTAGCGATTATTCAAACTTTGAAATGAAGAAAATATTCTCTTTTTCGGCTGACGGCAAAAGCCAATGCTAAATTGTGAACAATGTAACTAATTTTATGCTTAAAGAAATAATAAAATTACATATTACTACTAATAAATAAAGTTTAAATTAAGATTTTATTATAAAAAAAAAACAATTAAAATTAGTGTAGGTACATAGGTACTTATTGAAGATGATTTTCATAGCACATGTCATTGTAGGTATTTATTAAAGAATTAGAGCATATACATAGGTTCGGGTCCTATGATATAAGGAGTTTCATCATCATCGTGTCCTGTATCCCCGGCTGGGGCATAGGGCGTCAACAAAACGTCTCCATCCTTCACGGTCTGCTGCAAGGTACTTAAGCTGTGGCCACGTCTTTCTCTGGGATTCTGCTTCCGCTAAGACAGTTGATTTCCATGTTGTTCTTGGTCTTCCAACCCGCCGTGCACCCTGAGGATTCCATTCAAAGGACTGCTTTGCAATTTCATCGTTTGGTTTCCTCAGTGTGTGACCAATCCAACGCCATTTACGCTTTCTTATGTCGACGTCCAGCCGCTCTTGACTTGTCCTGCGCCACAATTCCGCATTTGATATTATTTGTGGCCAGCGAATCTTTAGGATGTGGCGAAGACAGCGATTCACAAAAGCCTGCAATTTCTTCGAAATGGTAGACGTGACTTTCCAGGTTTCACAAGCATATAACAGCACGGATTTGACATTGGATTCGAAGAATCTCAACTTAGTGCGTAAGGAGATTTGACTGGATTTCCAAATTGGGGACAGAGTACCGAAGGCAGCACGAGCTTTATTTATTCTACTTTTAACGTCCAGATCCGTACCACCGTTTGCAGAAACAATACTGCCAAGGTAGTTAAATTTTTCCACTACTTCAACTGGCGTCTGGCGTAAAATAATACGCTGCTGTGTGGAGCGGCCTGTGAGCATTATTTTTGTCTTTTTGCTGTTAATTCTTAGACCACTCGACTCTCCCTTCACTTGCAGTGCTTGGCACATCCCGTTCAGCCCACTGATGTTATTTGCCAGTAGACATATGTCATCGGCATAGTCTAAATGACTGAGCCTTTCGAACGGTCTCCATTGAATGCCCTGTCGCTCAGCTGTACCAACACTGGCCGTCAATACGTCGTCCATCGCCAGCAGGAAGAGAATTGGCGATAGAACATCCCCTTGTATCACACCCTGTTGCACTACGAAGGAGTCGGATAGCTGCCCATTGTGCAAAACAAAACACCTCGCGTTGTTGTAGGACTCTTTAATAATGGCAACAATTTTTGGTGGAATTCCTCTACCAAGCAACGATCTCCATATACATTCTCGGTTAACTCGATCAAAGGCCTTTTCAAAATCCAAGAACATGAGGTAAAGCGGTGATTGATATTCCATCGACTGCTCGAGGACGATACGCAGGGTGTTGATATGGTCGACACACGATCGACCACTGCGGAAGCCAGCTTGATGCCTCTTGAGTGTAGACTCGATTCTATCCTTTATTCGCTCGAGTATGATTGTTGCCATTAGTTTTGGGAAAACGGACAAAACGGTGATACCACGCCAATTGTTGCAATTCTTTAAGTCACCTTTCTTTGGCAACTTAACAATCAGTTTATGTATCCCCATTTATTCGGGAGGTGCAATCTTCTAAAAATTTTCAAGCTCAAAATTTCGTTATCAATTTGAACAAAAATTCAAAAAGTTTTTTCACAAATTTCCTTAAGTAAGTTGTTGATCCTAAATCCTAGTACTTAAAAGCAAAGAAAAGCAACTGCCATATCTTCTCCCACCAGATGTCCTTCCGTTTTGCACATTGAACGAAAAAGTAAATATTATTACAATTGTTATGGGAAAAGTTATAAAGTATGGTCTTAGAGACGCGAGATGGTAACCTCTGACAAATAATTTTAGTTGGTTAAGAACTTTTTTTATGGCAAACACTTTTTAAAATGATTTTAGAAAATAACGGACACCCTAATGTCAAATCTCTTCTGGAAATTTTTCGGTTCCACCTTTACTTTCCGACTAATAGAAATCAAAATAAATCATTTGTTTAAGGGTAATATGGGGAAGTGTGAGAGAAAAGTATCTAGTAATATTAAAAATAAAATATTATGACAATTGGGTTTCTTATAGTTTAAGGTAAACTATATCAAAATTCATCGTTTTATCTATCGATAGTGGTGTTTGTGTTTTCAATTTATACTAAATACCCAAAAAAGGGATTCTTCGAAAAAAGTTAATTTTGTAAATTTCAATGTAGGTACTCAAAAACTTTAAGCCTTAATACATTCTAATTGTTATCATTTGAACTAAAATTAATACGAGCAATGGATTTCAAAAAGCCAAGGCAGTCACTTAATTAGTTAAAATTTAAAATAAAATCATTTTTATTTTTTTTATCTTTTATGATGGTAGGTATGAAAATTAATTTTTCAAAAAATATTCATTAAAATAACTTGATTTTAATTAAAAAAGTCGATTCGTAACTTAAAAAAAAATATATAGCAAGATTTTGTACTCCCGTTGCTTTTAAATATTTTGTTCAGTTTAAGTCAGTTTTAAAGGAAACTGCCTTCAGGAAAAATGTACTTTTGCTGCGGAAAAATTCCAAGTGAAGATTTTTGAATGCAATTATCTTTATTTGTGCCTAAGGAATACGCATGCGAAAGTCTACAAACGAAACTGGCTTGCGTTAAAAGTTATTCAGGGTTAAATGTCGAAAATACCGGTTTTCCACGTATAACTTTGAAACGGTACATGGTATTAAAAAGTAATGCATACAAAACTTGTAGATAATATGATTATCTACAAGAAATGTTAAAACACTTTTTTTTCTCTGACTGATGGTTAAGAAGATATCGGCGTTTCAAAAAACGTAAATTGACGAAAATATCCCTTTTTTGCGTATAACTCAGAAATGGTCAGTGTTATTGAAAACATTTATAGGCAAAGTTTGTATACTATGTTACCCTCTATTAAAAACAAAAATTAAATTTTTTCTAAGAGTAATAATTTTAAAGATATAATTATTTGAAAAATTTCGTCAAAAACCTGAAATTCCAGACTTTTGCTTTTAAATCTTAAATAACGAAATTTTCATAAAATAATTTATGTTCAGTTTATAGACTATAATGTAGTCTACAAAAAATATTAACACACTTTTTTCCACACGAGTGACCAGTAACAAGATATTGCTACTTCAAAAAGGTTAAGTATTGAAAATAAGGATTTTTCGCTTACCACTCTTAAACGGTATATGTTAGAAATTTTATTTTTACACAGTTTGTAGGTTATTTACCCTTCTACAAGAAAATAAAAAAAAAAAATTTTGTTTGCGGTTATTTAAAAGATATAATATTTT
Source organism: Dasysyrphus tricinctus (assembly GCA_963921185.1). Taxonomy (NCBI): domain Eukaryota; kingdom Metazoa; phylum Arthropoda; class Insecta; order Diptera; family Syrphidae; genus Dasysyrphus; species Dasysyrphus tricinctus. The sequence continues at coordinate 129,550,942 of OY992532.1, forward strand.
ATATAAAATGCCCAAAAGTCAAAAATAACGGTATTTTGCGGTTTTCTCTTAAATGGTGAAGTTTTTGAAAAATAATTTATACTTTTTGTATAAACAATAATATTCTCTATAAGAACTCTTATGAAGACTTTTTCGATATAAGGCCCCAATAAAAAGATATTGAGACTTCAAAAAAAAATATATATTCAAAAAGTGGAAATTAATTTTTTCCTTGATACTATCCAAAAAAAAAGGTTATGCTCTAAAAGAAGATTCTGCTGGCGTTTGACCTTGAATAACTTTTAGCGCAAGCCAGATTCGTGTGTAGACTTTTGCACGAGTATTCTTTATGGTAATTTAAAGATAATTGCACTTAAAAATTTAACTTGGAATTTTCCCGAAGTGGTAATGCATTTTTCCTAGATATACTACCAAAAAAACATATAATAAAAAAATAGTTTTCTTAGTTTACAATTTTCTCGAAAACTAGATGGCATAAAACCATCTGGTTTTCAGTGTTCATTTAAAAATTACAGGAAAAGTGTATAATAGAAACTTACATAATTCCTGATTTCATATTTTGAAAAAAGAACAGTACCTATATAATTTTTTTCAGTTTTTTTTTTTAATGTTGGGTTTGAAGGTATTTTTTTCGAAAACTATTGGCAGGAATAACTTATTTTGAAAAAATAATTAAAGAACAAACTTGAAAATCTCAAAAAAAATATAGTACTTTATTTTAAGTGTTGCCATTTGCTTTAAATTTTTTTTTAAATTTTAGTACTATTTTCAGAAAATTGCTCCTCCCGGTTAATTGGGGGGAGATAGACCCCCCCCTCAGTATGAAAAAATGTTTGTACTATGTCTCTCTAAAAAACCCTATTATTATTTTATGTCGCTGGGCGAATCATTTTGGGCCGGAAAAACCAGCATTTTCGAAAATCAATATTTTTTGAAGTCTCAATATCTTTGTATTGGGGCCTTATATCGAAAAAGTCTTCATAAGAGTTCTTATAGAGAATATTATTGTTTATACAAAAAGTATAAATTATTTTTCAAAAACTTCACCATTTAAGAGAAAACCGCAAAATACCGTTATTTTTGACTTTTGGGCATTTTATATAAAATATTATATCTTTTAAATAACCGCAAACAAAAATTTTTTTTTTTATTTTCTTGTAGAAGGGTAAATAACCTACAAACTGTGTAAAAATAAAATTTCTAACATATACCGTTTAAGAGTGGTAAGCGAAAAATCCTTATTTTCAATACTTAACCTTTTTGAAGTAGCAATATCTTGTTACTGGTCACTCGTGTGGAAAAAAGTGTGTTAATATTTTTTGTAGACTACATTATAGTCTATAAACTGAACATAAATTATTTTATGAAAATTTCGTTATTTAAGATTTAAAAGCAAAAGTCTGGAATTTCAGGTTTTTGACGAAATTTTTCAAATAATTATATCTTTAAAATTATTACTCTTAGAAAAAATTTAATTTTTGTTTTTAATAGAGGGTAACATAGTATACAAACTTTGCCTATAAATGTTTTCAATAACACTGACCATTTCTGAGTTATACGCAAAAAAGGGATATTTTCGTCAATTTACGTTTTTTGAAACGCCGATATCTTCTTAACCATCAGTCAGAGAAAAAAAAGTGTTTTAACATTTCTTGTAGATAATCATATTATCTACAAGTTTTGTATGCATTACTTTTTAATACCATGTACCGTTTCAAAGTTATACGTGGAAAACCGGTATTTTCGACATTTAACCCTGAATAACTTTTAACGCAAGCCAGTTTCGTTTGTAGACTTTCGCATGCGTATTCCTTAGGCACAAATAAAGATAATTGCATTCAAAAATCTTCACTTGGAATTTTTCCGCAGATTGGCAATTTATTTGTACATTTTTCCTGGGCTATAAACCTTAACGGCAGGAAAGAGACCTCTACCCACTTCCCATACTAATTTTCCTTGATTTTTCCAAAGAAATTAATTCAAAAAGTTTGGCGTTTATTTCATCTATTCGTAATAAGTCATTTATTAAAAAAAAAACTTATGTTTCGACATTGAGTGAACGTATTTTAAATAAAATAAAAATAATAATAGATGAACTCAACTGTGCAGGCTAAAATATATGTTATTATAATTATGAAGGATGCTTCTAACACACGTGAAAAATTTAGCCCGGGTACATGAGGTTACAAGTACTTAACACGCCTTTAAAGTTTTGACTATAACTGAAACTATAATTTTTTTAACTAATACTTTCAAATCCTTATCAATATCATGTATTAATTAAACAAGATAAATAAATCATTTTGATAAATAAATAAAGTTCATACCTTTATTAACTAAATCCGTCACTAAAACATTCCAGTTGGTTACAAAAAATTACGGTTATATACAATCCAATCCATCCCTAATTAAACAATAAATTTTATTTAAATTTGATTTTTGTTTTTAGTTGTTTTTTGAACCCGATCACTCGTCACTGATATATACAGACGCATATATTTTTTTAGAATCGGGAGTCTGGGAGTATTTTGTACAATACCTGATTCCTTATTTTTTGAATGGAAGAAATGAGATCTGTCCACCTAGCTTGTTCTAGGCGAAACACTGTGTGCCGCCTTGGTGAAACGAGAAGTGCCATAGTGGAAATACTTCTCCCCTCCCCTCTCTCGTTCCACGAGTTGCTTATGTTAGGAGGTAGAGGTTCCATAATGGGCTGGGGTTGCATATGTTTGGGGGCCTGGACGAAGTTGTATTTGAAAATGAGTCCTTGATAAATGAGCAGTATGTAAAGGATATTTTGGAAGATGTAATTGTGTCATTTGCTCCAAGAACAGGCAATTGTATCCTGATTCCTGATGCAACATAACACTTCTATATCCTCACACTGCGAACAGAGTTTCTGCGTATTTCGACAGGCCCACCTGAACACCCTAGACTGGCCAGCTTCCTCTCCTGATATGATTCCCAATGAACATGTCTGGGACATGCTTGGTAGTCAATTAAAGGACAAAAATCCAAGGCCATCAACTTTAGTTAAATGAAAAAGTGCTTTGGTTGCGATGCAACAGACCAAATTCCTCCAGCCAGACATCGACAATGTATAAATAGAGGTTCTAAGAGAAAGAGGAGAGAATACCTGGTGCTAGTTCATTTTCACGGGTCTTTTAAGGTAGGTACTTGACATTTTTTAAATTAACGAAAATCATTAATCTCAGCATGATATCCGTTTTTAGGGTGTTTGTGCTTTATTCGCATTTTGTTCAGCAGTATATTATAATTTACTACATTTACACACACAGGCACACTTATTGGCTGATAACAGGATGATTTCCCAGATTTTAAAAGTCAATCAATGTTTCTTGTCAATATTACCTACTTGAAGGCGTCTCGATTCAGGTAACATTTGATCACTTTTATGCCCTTCGATTTCAATGTTCGTAACAGGTAAAATTGACACATTAGTTCCGTTCCTTTACTTTGAGTTTCTGTCATTGCCTGTGCGTTCGTGTGAATATTGGTTCGAAGTTCTGAAAAAATTTATATGCAGAACTTTGGACTACAAATAATTAAAATTCATAGAAAATATTCACTGACAAAATGTACCATTTTAATTAAACATTTGATGTAAAAATGCACGGCAGTATTTGGCAAACTCTTTGTAAAATTCTCTCCATATCGGGACATCAGGAACCAAAAATCGTCACAAAGCGGGACTAAAAAAAAACCCTGCAATGTATACATTTACTAAAAAGAAATAATAAGATTTCATTGGGATCGGGAGGTTTCAAAATTCAGTCTCGTTACTACAATATCTGCGGGTATTTACTTACTGCACAAAAATGTCAGTCATTTCGAAAGATTTGACTCTATTTCTTATTCCTGCTCTTACCAAAAAATTTACGAACACGCCACTCGTGGTCAATAAATGAAAATATTTTTTTTTTGAAGAATACATTTATGTAAAAATAAAATTTAAAAACCGTTTCTAATTATCATGTCCAGTTCCGGTAAATAGAAAGATCTGTTGCGCTCGCAAATATAACTTTTACACTTTTTCAGTGTTTAGGCCGCCTTTGTATCGCACAGTTGGATTCTATATCAAGTTTATTTTCTTTGCTTATCATAATGTCTAATGATTGCTTTATTTGCGAAAACAAAACGACCGACTTTGATTTTGTATCTTGTGTTATGTGTCGATTATCTTTTCACATTAAGTGCTTAAATCCTGACGATAATGTGATTGATTTAATCAGTAAAAGTAAAAACATTTGTTGGAGGTGTGAAATGTGTAGTAATGATCAATCTCCCAGTTCTACTGCTAAATTAAACATTCTTACAAAAAAGCTTAATAGTCTGTATAATGATTTTAAGTTGTTTCGCGATTCCTTCAACGCCGACACTTTTACAAGTAAAAAATCAGTCACCACTCGTTCGAAAGCTAAATTAAATCTTAATGCGCCAGTCATCACAACGAATAAAAGCTTTTCGTCGCCTGCTTTGTCACGAAAAACAACAAAGTCCATAAATGTAACCCCCATACCCCTTCACAATTCAAATCTAAGCCAGCCTCTTCTGGAAATAAAAAATCTCCATCGGTATCAGTCACAGCTGAAAAAAAACATTAAAAGTGAACTCAAACAAAAATATGCCGCTTAGCTCTGATCTTGTTAAAAGCAAAAATAAAAATGCAACGGTCATTACACATGATGACTCTCGCTCGCTTGTTGATGTTGTGGGAGAACTTATTACCAGTGATGCCACTGTAAATATCGCTAACAAGGTTGCCGCTTTAAACTTCGGAGATGGTACTAATGCTACTGATAGTAGTGTTGTGCTTGTTTCTGATGTTGATGCTGATGACGTCGTTGATGCTGATGTTGCTGGTGTTGTTGTTGTTGGTGGCCATGAATTTGCTGAAGGTGAAAATGTTGCAGATGTTACTGGTACTGTTAATGTTGCGGAAGGCGAGGATGTTGCTAGGAGAAACATTGCTGGTGGTGTCGCTTCGGACGCCGCCGTTGGAGTTGATGTTGCTGGTGCTGCTATTTCTATTTCTTCTTTTGCCGTTGATTTGGATAACGATGCTGATGATATGTGTGCTGGTGAGGATGAATCTACTACGACGGAAAATGGTAAAGCTAAGCCTACAGGTGTACCTAAAAGTCAAATTTTTAAGTCTGGTGTTAGTATGGATCTGGATGACTTACAGAACAATGTCTTTAGTAAACAAAAAATGCGCTGGTTCCATTTATCTAGTTTTAGGAAGGACACATCTACCGAAAACATTACTTCATATATCCAATCAAAAACCCAGATTGATGCATCGCTTTTCCCGTGTTATAAACTAGTTATGAAAAATTATGACGACGAAAAGCTAAGATTTATAAACTTTAAAATTGGTACTCCGTTGGAATATGTTGATATTATTTTTGACTCTGAGCTCTGGCCGAAAGGAATTCAAATTCGCCCGTTCAATTACAGGCCAAAAAACGAGCCGTCAACGGAAACAAATCTAACGACTTAGCTAATGTATTCTCAGATATTTCGGATGATGTTGTTGCTTTCGCTGGTGCTGCTTGTGTTGTTGCTGCTGATGTTGTTGCTGCTGATGTTGTTGCTGATGTTGTTGATGTTGCTGTTGTTGATGATATAGTTTTCGATGTCGATAATTTTGCTGCCGTTTCTTTTGACGTTGTTGCTGCTAAAGATGATGCTGCGTATGATTTCGCTGCTGTTGAGGTTGCTGATGCCGTTGTTCTTGATAATGTTGCTGACGATTTTGTTGCTGATCCTCTGGTTACTGGTGTTATGGTTGTCAATGAAGATAACTCTAGTGAAATTATTGATTTTGTTGCTGTGTTGATGCTTTTAATCACGAATTTCCTAGTTGTGATTGTCTCAGTATTTATTACCAAAATGTTGGTGGAGTAAGAACTAAATTAAACAACCTATATTTATATTTTGCTTCTCATGACTATCATATCATAGTCTTAATTGAAACGTGGCTAAATGATTGTCACCTTTCAACAGAATTATTCAATTGTAATCAATACACTGTTTATCGAAAAGACCGCTGTTCTTTAAAAACCGGTCATTATCGGGGTGGTGGGATTATCATCGCCATTCGGGCTAGCTATGTTTCGAATCAAATTGAATTGTTTTCGAGTAAAAATGACACTATCTTTGATATTGATCAATTAATTATTAATGTTAACCTTGGAAAAAATGTAAATTTATATATCTCTGCCAGTTATATCCCACCAGGAAGCCCCCTAGAATTATATAATATACATCTAGAAAATTGTCGATCTCTATTTTGTACTTTGAATTCATCCGATCATGTTATTTGTCTAGGTGATTTCAATATTGGCGATGTAAATTGGAAATTTGATGCTGATGATAAATGTTTGATTCCTTTTGATGTAAAAACAGAAATTGAAAGCTCTGTTATCGATTTTTTCAGTCAGTATAACTTATTGCAACAAAACTATATATCAAATTTTTTAAATCGTATTTTGGACTTAGTTTTCGTGGATAATGAACTAGAAGTAACCATTGATAAGGCTGATTTTCCAGTAGTAAATAATTCACAGCATCATATTTGCCTTATCCTAGATTGTAAGCTCTTAGTATATATACCAAATGTCAATGAAACTGTTAGTTATTACGATTATAGGCATGGTAACTTTGATGCCATGAATGTGTTTTTAAATTCAGTACCTTGGGAAACAATTGTTGAAAACCAGAATCTATATCAAGCGTTTGAGACTTTTAAATCTTACTTGAAACAGGCATCTGACAGCTTCATACCGAAAAAAATAAGTAAGCAGAATTCGAACCCACCATGGTTTAATAATAGGTTGAGTAATCTCAAAAATAAGAAAAATAAGGCTTATAAACTGTATAAAAAAGATAAAAATAATTTAATTAATAGCCAGAACTATCTTAATATTCAAAAATCGTTTGATATTTTGAATAAATTTATGTATAATAAGTTTATTGCAACTGCTGAAGCACAAATCAAAAAAGATAGTAAAAGTTTTTGGCAGTTTATAAACTCCAAACGAAAATCAACTGGGCTACCAAATTGTATGGAATATTCTGGATCCACATCTAGTGATTTGACAACCATTTGTAATCTTTTTGCTAATTATTTCAAATCGGTTTATGCTTTAACGTCTCCTATCGAGCTCCCCGAATTTCGTCCTACTAATGTGGTTGATTTAGGGTTTATGCAGTTAAGTTTTTCAGAAGTTTTCGAAGCGCTGATTGGTATTGATGAAAGTAAAGGTGTTGGCCCAGATTTTATATCTCCCAAAGTAATAAAAAAGTGTGCAATGTCTCTCGCATTGCCTTTGTGGCTTATTTTTAATAGGTCTTTAAAGTTAGGTCAATTTATAGATGAATGGAAAACATCTTTCATATCTCCGATTTACAAATCTGGTTCAAAGCAAAAAGTATGTAACTACCGACCAATATGTAAACTATCTGTTATTCCTAAAGTATTTGAAAAAATTGTATGTGATAAGTTAAACTTTCTTACTAAACAACTCATATCTGTCTCTCAGCATGGATTTGTTTCGGGTAGATCCACAGCTACTAATCTTACTATCTCATGCGATTCAGTTGTCAGAGGATTTGAAAATGGGTTCCAGACTGATATCATTTTCACCGACTTTGCCAAGGCATTCGATAGGGTAAATCATGATATTTTAATATTTAAACTATCTAAGCTTGGTTTTCACTCCACATTCTTAAAATGGATATGTTCATATCTCACTGATCGAACCCAATTTGTAAGAATAAATAATTTTGTCTCTAAATGTATTAAAGTAACCTCGGGTGTCCCTCAAGGCAGTCACATCGGCCCTTTATTCTTTAATTTGTTCATTAATGATATTCCAGATATTTTCAAGTTTTCCAAGTACCTGTTATATGCTGATGATGTTAAAATATTCAAAACTATACAGTCCAGAATGGATTGTGACCTACTACAGGAAGATTTATCTGAACTTGCGGTATGGTGCAGTAAAAATCTTCTTTTTTTAAATGTCTCTAAGTGCCAAAGTTTTATATGCTCAAGAAAAGTTTCTCCGATATTATATGACTATAGCATCAACAATATTTTGCTAGATAAAGTGTCACAAAAAAAAGATTTGGGAGTTGTATTAGATCAGCAGTTCACGTTTACCTATCACTTTGATTATATGGTAAATAAAGCAAATAAGATGTTGGGCTTTTTAAGAAGAAACACTAGAGAGTTCTCAGATTGTTATGCACTTAAATCTCTTTATATAGCCTTCGTAAGATCAACTCTTGAGTACTGTTGTGTGGTTTGGAATCCTTATTATGATATTCATTCATTAAGGATTGAAAGGATTCAAAAAAGTTTTACGAGATACTGTTTCTATAAGCTAAACTGGAATATCGTTATGCCCATATATAATGTCAGATGCCTGCTTTTTGGTATTCAATCGCTTGAGGTCAGAAGAAAGTATTATTCAATTATGATGGTAAAAGATATAATCAATAGCCACATTATTTGTCCCTACTTGCTCGAAAGAATCGATTTATATTTTCCTTGCAGGAGTCTCCGTATAGGTTTTTACCTACGAGAAACTTTTTCAAGAAGAAATTACGGTAGAAATGAACCTATTACACGTTGCATCAGAGAAACTAATGCCGTTATTGATCTTATAGATATTTGTATGCACTGTCCAAGAGATTCTTTTAAAAAAAATTTAATGTCGATATTGTTGTTTGATTAATTATTTTTGTTTACATGCATATTAAATTGTTAAATAATAATTTATTTCTGTTCATATATTTTCATATTATTTATTATTTTATTTACTACCTACTTATTTAAGTATTATTTATTTAATTTGTTTTATTGTAAATATTATTACTAAATTTAATTATTATTATATAATGTAATCTAAAAGAGAATAGAATCTCAAATTGATGAATAAACTAAACTAAAAAAAAATACAGATTATTCTCAACAATACTGCCTTTCCGAACTTCAAAGCTTCACAGATTGATAGACAATATTATATCAATTTTGCAACAAAACATTCTTTTAGAAGACTCTATGAGGACCGAAAAACGCGTGCTCATAGGCAGAGAATATGAAATAAAGAAGTCAATCCTCAGATGTCAATTTGATTTGCCTACAAGCTGGAAGCGAACAACTGATGTATTAGATTTGCAAAGTATTAGTGAAAAGCAGTGCAAAACGTACACATAGAATCAACTAGTCATCGAGCACATCATTCAACACAGGTCTTGTTGTTGTTGCAATTCACATCTATTTCTTCGACACGAAATGAAATTACAAATACAACAATGTAAACAAATGGGTTTTGGGGGGTGAAACGTACGAAGGATTGGCTTCTTTATTTGATATTCTCTGCTCATAGGTGTATGGAGACTCTTACTGCACTAAAACCACCTCCACTTCCCGATTGCAACTAATTTGAAATTTATAAGAATTTATTTTTAACGAAGTTAAGTAACGTGTTGCAGGTAACATTCCGGTGAAAGTTTCTGCTTATTCCACGATTTTAAAGCGGTTTTCTGTTCACCGCACCAAGTCGGAAGGTTTTGCTCTCTGCAGATGGCGTACTAAATTCAACTCGTCAAGAATGTTAATAATCGTTGAATAAGCGTGTTCTTATAGACGATACTCTTTCGATACTCTTTCTTTCGTCCCGAACTGGGACGCTGTGAAGACAGTGGCGTAGCGTGAGTTTCTGCCGCCCGGGGCGGTGGAAAATTTTGCCGCCCCCTCCCAAATTTGTAAATATTCAAATTAAAAAACAATCGACTAATATAAACAAAACTAAATTAATAAAATTTTTCCGTAAAGCTAAAGGAGAATGGGCAAATTTATATGAAACATGGGCGTGAGCGGCCAAGAATGGTTTTGTTATTTTTGGATGTGGTTTAGTCCTACTATCACCGTGCAGAAATTTTTTCATTGTGGTGTACTTCAAAACCGAAAAAAAATGCATTTTTGTTCTTACACTTTAATAAAGTTTTACTAAGTTTCTGGCTTCTGACAAATTCAAAAATAGAAAAGGAAAGTGGAACAAGAAATCTAGACAGTCTCAAGAATATTTTGTATATTAAAATGTCCATATAACATCCTGAATAGGAACATATACCATAAAACTATAATATTACAATCCTCACAATTAAAAAATCCTGAGTAAAATAATATGTTTAAAAAAAATTAAAAAGTTGTTGAAATACGTATAGATACTGGGTCTGTTTAAACCCGTAATACGTCCTTGGGATATTCTGAAACCCTGTTAAACACACTACTACAGTGTCAGTAGACGTTATGAAGTTAGAATAAAGCATTACACACACTATAAGTATAATCACTATGCAATATTGCTCAATGCGATTGCATTATATTAACATTGAAATATCGTCTTTTCTAAATGAAATGCAATGTAACGCCCATAGTGAAAGTTGTTCCTGAGTAGCATACCTTTCATTTGACACTAATTTCATTAATGGCCGCTAACACCCAAAAATGCCCATTCCCCTTTATTATTTATTCAGTTCCACTTCTTTCAAACTCAGTTAGGTACCACGCAGGGCCCGATCTAGGGGGGGGCGAGCCGGGCATTTTGCCCAGGGCGGCAAAAATTTAGGGCGGCAAATTTTGAATTTTGTAATTGACCGGTAATAGGTAGTAGGTAATAATTCCGATAAGGCTTTTAGTAAAAAAGGCTCTAGTAAACTATTAATTGAGTAAAACTAACTGCTCATGAAGCTGAAGAAAAAAAAGACCAGGACTAACGAAATTAATTTTGAACAAATTCGATGAAACACCAATGGCAGGGTGTATAATGTCAATACTACAACTCTGGTATTTGAATTTTTAACAACGCATTGCAATGTTGCGTTCGTTGGTCGAGGTGGAATTTTTATGTCTCGGTTTATAACCGAGCATACAAAAAATTTAATCTTAAGTTAATTTGGTTATAATTTGGTAAAGTTTTACATGCATACATAACATTATCGTCTATTCAAAGGTAAAACTCACTTACTAACTTAATGCACCATTGAATGAATCTAGATTGAAACATACGTTTTGAAGCTGAAAAGTCAGGTTCCGCAAATTTTGGTAGTTTTTGGATTAAACAATTTAATCTCATTCTCCGTTTCATTAACATTTTTTTCTGCACTTGGTGAGTTTTACCTTTGAACCGAAGAAATATGCCGTAAAAGAATTACCAACAAATGAAGTCTTAGATCATTGTAAAAACCTCCAGACTATTTTAGGGTTTAACCCACGAAATTGATTAAAACTTTCAGAGAAGTTTGCAGTCTTATGATTTTATATGGTATGTATGATTTTATATTGTAGTTCGTCTCGTCAAAACGATTTGAAGTGTATAAAAGAATTAAGATTTGATCCAAATATCAGTATATCAGTTGCAGTTCTGGGAACTCTTTTGACCGTTTTAAGGAGCATTTCTTAATAAATAATAAAATAAAATATTTTTGTTCTATCTGGATTAGGTACGATTTTTATAAAAAACAAGATTTGTAAAAGTAAATTGAAAATTGTTAACAATTGTGCAAAAAAGTGCAAAGAAAGCAATAAAAAAAAAAACTAGACAGAGTTGAATATTCTGAAAAAAATAAGCTTTGATATAATAGACCGAGAGCCCACAGATTTTGGGTGTGATCGATAGCAAAAAAAGAAGTATAGGTGTCGAACGCTTCATTAAAGATTATTCAAAAAATCAAGGTCTTGCCGTCCACAACTGGTGCATCGAAAAAAAAATTTGAATGTAACTTCGAGGATAATCGTTTTAGCCGAAATTGGTTTTCACTCCTCCCTAGATAAGCTCCTCGGATCACATATCACGGAATCTGAGACCTTTTGATTGTATAGTTTGCTCTACTGGACCATTTAAAAAATTCAAAATTCTAAGTGAAAAACGGTTTTTTAAAACAGTCTGGCAGGGCGAATTAAACACTCAAATGATCTCTGATTCCGCGATATGGGATCCGCGGAGCTTATCTAGGGATGGGTGAAGACCAATTTCGGCTAACACGATTATTCCCGAAGTTGCATTCATATTTTTTTTTTCGATGCACTGTTTCTCGCAAAGGCCCCAGTTGTGGACTCCAAGACCATGATTTTTTAAATAGCCTCTAATGAAGCTTTCGACGCCTATACTTCTTTTTTTGGTATCGATCACACCCAAAATCAGCTGTGGGCTCTTAGTCTATAATTTTTTAATGACTTATTTGTTTTGTGGCCTTACTTAATTTCGATGTACCTACTTTTATTTAAATTAATTAAAAAAAAAACTGAAAGCAAAAATTATGTCAAGCAAGTCGATGTAATAAAAGAAACATAAATATAAACCGACTTCATAAAACATTTTGGTCTACTACTGAACCGATTTTGATAATTTTTTAAAGTCAATAAAAAAAAAATATTTCAATGCGATCAGTAGTTTTTGAGAAGTTTGTAAGCAAACATATAATACGCCCATAAAAGTTTAGAAGCCCCAGTAGACTAACATTATATGGATGTGAATATTAAACAGTTCCAACTACAGTAGACGCTCGATTTAGTGAATCTCAAAATAGTGAACTATCCACAATAGTGAACAAGCAAAATTGTTTATAAAAATGTATTTTGTATAAAAATGTCTCGCATGAATTTAGGATTGCTTGAGAGCAATTACGAACTGTCTCTGTTTTTGATTAAAACTGAAAGAAAGCTTTGTTTAACGCTTAAATGAATGTAAAAACAATCACATCGAACAAAGACTGCGTGTTGGATCAAATTTCCCATTAGAAACCCTTTTTCCCGCTCGAAAAAGTGAACAATCTCGAAAGAGTGAACAGGCCTGGTTTTTATTACTTCACTATATCGAGCGTCTACTGCATATTACTTTCATACCAGTCGAAATGATATCCTCTTTTTTTTTAAAGTCGGTTAAAAATCGGACCATCTCTGCAGTGGCATGTTTTTAAGTTTTACCCTGAGGCCACACAAGAAAGTACTGGATAGCTAGTTGGCTACACACATTTTCTATCAAATAACTGGCTACAAAAAAACATGCCAGTTGACGAGTCGAGGCTTTTATGTGTTAGTAAAACAAATGTGAGCGTATTGCAACTGGCTAGCCATCAATATACTGTACTGGGGCTGGCTCGTAGACCTCGGAGTTAAGGTGTTATTGCAAAGGGCGGCTAATATTATTTTTGCCCAGGGCGGCGAAAAAGCTGGATCGGGCCCTGGTACCACGCTTGCCTCAACGTGTAATAGCGGGCATAAAAGAGTTTCTAGATCTTACGATTCTCTACAAAAAAGCTTAAGAAGACACTTTTTTCTAAAACTGTCTCATTTTCCGAATGAGTTTTGTATAGTAATATTAATTAATGCTTTGTTTTAAGTTTTGGTTCAAGGAAAATTTTGCTTATGAAAAAAATATCTCAAGTGATTTCTCATAATCGAACTCGAGATTTTGATTGATAGGGAAGACGAAAAAGTGGGTCTCATAATTCTGTCTGTCTGTTTGTCCTTTCCGCTACAACCTAAACGGCTGGAAGGATTTTCTTTACACTTGGTATATATTGGTTTTTGGTCATATATTTTTTCACTTTTCTTTAACCAAAAATAACGGTACCTGCCACTTGCCACACAATTTCCTTGAAAATAGGTCAAAATTTTGGTTTCAAAATTCTGCTTTTCAAATCTCTGTTGTTTAAAGAAAGAAACTGCTTTTCAAAATTCTGCTTTTTTATTCTGCCTAACAAAATTTTAAGAAAAAGAAAATTCTGTAAATTCAGTTTTTTTTTTATTTTGGACACAGCATTCATGAACAAAATTAACTTAGTCGTTTTAAAGCCAAATACCGTTATTTTTGGAGCTAAAAACACAATGTTCCTTCTAGCAAAACTTTAAAAAGCTGAATCCCAAATTTGAAAGGAATCTATTTAAGGGCTTAACCTAGATCGAAATACAGAAAAGTTTTTTGTTACGAAATTTTTATAGATAAGATTCCAGATAAGGCCATACAAAGCTAATGATTGTGAATTTTTTAATGATTTTTAGGGAAAGGTCATAATATTTTTCTTAAGTAAGTATTGACGCCAACTTTCAGCGTGTGCAGTTGACATAAAACAAATTGTCGCCTTACAGAGAAAAACTGTTAACTCTTTTTTTCATTAAAAAAATATCTCACCTAAAAGTGTTCAGAATTTTGAATGTATTCTCGTTGTTTCTAAAATTCAATCAAATTGAAAATATTTTAAAGATTTTTGAGTTTAATAACCATCTATTACTATCTAAACAAGTTTGAATTTAGTGGCTTTTCACACTAAACGTCTAAGCTGACGAAATATGCAAGCCTCTTCGAGTTGCAAAAATGTTTTTATTTTTATTCATTCCAGAATGCTTAGGTACATTAATGTTATGTTACAACTCGCAGTTCCTAATTCTGTTTTATGAAATTCTGCAAATAATGAAAAAAAATGGTCTGGAAAATTTTTCATTATTTGAAAAATTTTGTTAAAGAAATTATCAAAAACAGAATTTTGAAAAGCAGAATTATGAAAAATAGAATTTTGAAAACAGGATTTTTCATTAGGCAGAATTTTGACCCAAATCCAAATTTGTAGCCATTTTACCAAATCTTATTTTTCTCAAAAACAGCTCAACAACAATGATTTTTGGTTTTCTTCAAAACTTTGTGACTGATTTTAATTAAAAATTTAAAATAAAAAGTTCAAAAAGTACATTTTCTTTGAAAACATTTTAATGGGAATAAGTATTTTCTTTTTATTGAATGGTTGTTTTGTATATACCCGCCGTAGTAGCTGCAAAGTTCTTAAGAACGTCATAATATTTTGAATATTGAATCATTATTTTCATACTTTCTACTTTTGTACCTATCTATTGTTCAAAAGAATTTTAGGAATAATTTTCTGTTTACGACAAAAGTTTTGGTTGCATAGTATCGCCTCGGATAGAATTTTCTAGTGAGCCAAAATTTAATAACTATGCGAACTGCAGGGCACCTTCGGTAATCAGCAATATAGTTTCGCGAATCGGTATTTCAATTCATATAGTCGTGAATGCGGTCATTGAAATTCAAGGCGTAGCCTTTCTGATCACGTAAACTCCCGCCTGGATTGCATATTCAGTAATTCACATGAATACATTTGCAAAATCGGCAAAATTTACCTATTAGTTATTAAATTTCTCCACCCCGTATATAGTGCCGCAAAATTTGCCGCCCCCCATAAAGTGCCGCCCGGGGCGGACCGCCCCCTCCGCCCCCCCTACGCTACGCCACTGTGTGAAGATCTTCATATTTATAAATGAACTAACCAATTTTCAATCGTTTGAAATTTATTAAAATTTGTAGGGGTATTCATGCAACTTCGTCAAACACTAGATAAGTTTACGATTTTATCTTTTGGTAAATGAACTGTCAAATTTTGTATGGAAAATTGTTTACACAATTTGGTTAATCTTATCCAAGGCTTTTTTATGCGGAAAATTAACCAAATATTTGGTTAAACTTATCCAAACGTCAATGTGACATTAGTCATGTTTAGAAAAATGATATAAATGATATCTCAGAGAACTAATGTCGTTTTTCATTGTTGAAAAGATTTGATCTATTTAGGAAAAGATTTGCACTTTTTCTATTTTTGTTTGTTTTATTCATAAAAAGATGAGATCTGAAGATGAAAGATGAGATCTTTCTAGTTTGAGAGATTTGATCTGCATTCACCCATACCTGCATGCAAACATTCTCTTGTCAAATGACAAATCGAAATGGGGTAATTTGTTTGTTTTGTGTTATTTGTGCCCACGCCATATGGTGCAGTGGATGTAGTGCATGACTGCTAGTTTAGAGGTGTGGGTTCGAGCCCCATTCTAGGCAGCATTCTTTTCTATATTTTCCCAGCTTAACTGGACGCCACCCGTGAGATTTAATGAGATAATAAACACCTTGATCTCAATCCACTGTGCCAAATCTTTCCTATCCTCCTACTCTTTCTAACTAGTGCCGTGCAATTCAGGTTGCATTTAAAAGACCTTAGGTCTTACAGGCATATAGTTAAAATATTATTATTATTATTATTATTATTATATGACATTTTTATGTGTATGCGTGTATGTATGCTATGTGTGTAAACTGAATCTTCACAAAAATATGCACAGATGTTTCATTCAAGACAGGAATTCTAGATTTTAAAATCAAATCTTTCAGACTTCAATGAAAAATGACATAAAGCGTGGTACACATTATCAAACCTGAGTGACACTCGTGTTGGATATCAAACCGAACTGACAATGTGTACACGCTGAATGATGGTTTGACACTCAGAACTGCCTGCCCTTCAAGCAAAGCAGTCCGTTTTGGATCCGCAAACGTAGTGAACAACGTATGCACGACTACGTTTTCGGATCCAAATGTGGATCCTCAAAACTTCGTTTTACGGCTCGGATTAGTATGGAAATTAGAATCACCGCGGACCCACTTGCGCATGCGTTGTCGGACACAAAATTTACCATACTTAGCAAGTACCGAAACCAGCAGGTATGAAGAGAAAATTCCCTTATCGAGTTCTAAATTTCCTACAAGTAACAACCAACAACCACAGACAAAGGACAAACAAACAACAACAAGAATGTTTTTTCTTCCAAAGCACATTTATTTGGAATCTATACATATTAACAAAAACACACTTATTTGCACTAGCAAAGATTAAACAAACTTCAATTGCAATTTAGTTTTTATTGTTGACCGAAAATGTGTTTAAGCTTTCACAACAAAACGAATTAAAACAAGAAATGATCTCCACCGCACGACTTGCCAAAGTAAACTAAAAAAAAAACAAGTGGGGAAAAAAATAAAATCCCCTTGAGAGCTCATATTTTAAGGATCCAAGCAGTACCGAAAAAGTTGGGTCAGTGAATTTGCCTGAAGGGTGCTCACAAAATTTTTTGATACTGCGTGACAGCCCTCGGTTTGTTAGGTGGTTGCTCGATGATGTGTAGGTACACAATTTCATTCATGAGCCGTCATTCACGGAACAAAACACGAATTTTTAAAGCGAATCAGCGGAAAAAGTGCAAACAAAATAAGAAAAAGCTCGTGTGTGTCATAAAAAAAAGAAATAACACGATTAGTGGTGGAAATAGCCTCAACATAAATAGAAACAAATTCCTGAGAGTAGTAGAATTTCTTTGCCTGACGCCCAACAGAACTGATAAGTGTGTACTCGAAACTTTTCACGCAGGTTTGATATCCAACACGGGTGACACTCAGGTTTGATAGTGTGTACTACGCTTAAGAAAGCTCTGAATGTCTTCTGTAACAATCGCATTACCATTAGTTGGTGATTGAAGTTGTTAATAAAAACGTAGTTTATACAAAAAAAAATAATAAGAAGGTCTACATTTACTCAATGATTAAGGCTCTGCCCAACCAACGCGAAATTATAGCGAAGCATTCGCAAAGACAGTTTTCTGTTGTTTTTTAGTATTGAGTTGAGATCTTTCATATTTTGTATTGTTGTTTTGTGTTGGTTTGGGAGAGCATATAAAGTAGAACTATAAAGTCTCACCCAAACCAATGCGAATCTTTCGTTGACGACGACGAAACACGAAACTACATCAACAACAAGTTGTTTTCATTAACAACATCGTGTTGTTATTAATGTTTTTGTTGTGGTCAACGAATGATTCGCACTGGTTTGGAAGATTCTTGTCATTAGCCAATGAAAAGTATCTTTCTGAACTGTCAAAATCAGAACAAGGTTATTATTCATTCTTTCAATTTTTATCGTTCCTACCTCAACAAATTTCAGTTTCACTTCCGTTTCAATTAAAGAAAATCAAGAAAACGACATTATGGGCGTGACATATGATTTGTTTGTATTCGCTGAGTTTCATCCGATCCCTGCCGTGAGCTTGCGACTATTATAGTTCAACCTTACAACGCGACTATTATCATGTATCTTAAGGTAGAACTATAATTGTCGATAGCTCACTGAAGTGGTCAGTTGAAAATGAGCGAATGCATGAAAACCATACTCATCTCACAGGAGTGAAACTGATATTTTTGGTGAAGTTTGAACAAATTTGAATTTCTGTGATTTTCAGTGTATTTTTGCATTTTCTGTCAAAGTTCATAGAAAAAAATTTTGACAGAAGTTTGGACAAAAAGTCACAAACATTCAAAGTAAAGGATCAGACCTATTAGGTCAAAATTTTTTTGTATATATGAACTTTGATGGAATTTTTAAAATGCGCAGAAATGCACTGAAAATCACAGGAATTTAAAGTAAAGGAACAGAATTAATTTTGCACAGAAAAATCTTTCCTCGCGTTCGAGTATCTATCCGTTAGGCTATCCATAATATTTTAGCATCAGCTGACATCAGACAACAAACAAATCCGGACCGCTAAAGATACGCCGCCGAACGCGCCCAAATATTTGACATTTAACAAACAGCTTCAATTACACAGCGTTTAACCAAATTAATAAAAAGATCGTTCATGCAAACTTTTTCGTAAACTCATTAGCGTAGCTAGGGGGGGGCGAAGGGGGCGGTCGCCCCGGGCGCCAGGAGTTAGGGGCGGCAAATGGGAAAATCATCTTCATTGTTTATGGGATGTAAACCAATTACAGAAGTTTTTTTTATTGAAAATTTTATTAAATTTAAAAATCTTCCTCGATCTTCATGGGAAGTTGGAAATAAACACAAGTTTAATTTTTGTAAAATAAATAATTAAATCAATTTTTATTATATTGAAATCAATAGGGGCGCAGAATCATCATCGTTGTTTATTGCAGAAGTTGGAAATAATCAAAAAAGTATTACTTTTTCAGTTAGAAATTCTATAACATTGGTAGGTATAAGAACGTACAATTTTTCATTGTATTCAAATCACTAGGGGCGGCAGAATCATGGCCGTTGCTCATTATAGAAGTTGGTAATAAACACAAAAGTTTATTTTTTTTTAAATTAACAATTCATCAAATTTTGAAACAAAATGGCTTTCGTAATGACCATTCTTTTTTGTAGCTTTACATATATGTGTTTGTTAATTCTCTCAATTAAGTTCGGAGGGTTTGACCTTTCTCAAAAATGTGTCACGTTAGATTTGAAAAAAAAACAAAAATGCTTTCGATTGAATATTTTCGCAGATAATTTGTTTTTTTTTTTCAAAATAAAAATATTATTTATACAAAACTGATAAATGAATAAAAATAAATAAAACATAACAATAGTTTTTTTCAAACATAAAAAGCTCTAAACTATTATACATATGGCTGCATTCAACACAACACAACACAACACAAGAATTTAAAAAAAATGTGATTTTTTTTTTGCGAAAGCTTGAAGATTAATTTTTGTTCGTAAAATGAAGTGCAGCATGTAGATTTTTCAGCAGATTTATTTTGAGAAAAAATGTATTAGATCAACAATATACTGCAATTTTAGTGAAGTAACAACTCTGTAGTCAGATACTCAGTAGTGACTTAGCCGTTGCTTTGACCCTTTCATGGTTCATGATCATTAGATCTGAGAAATATGAACAGTATGCAATTTCTCAGTTTCGCTGTCGAGTACTGAGGCGTGTCTCACCAAGTAAAATCTCACCGAACGCTTAATATCAAGTTGACGTAGGCGGAATGCTTTGGTGAAAGAAAGATACTCTGTTCAATCGTACTGAAATTATGGAAACAAAATTTTAACTCTGCTTTAAATATTTAAATTTTAAAGCACAAAACTTTATTAATGAATGAAAAATAATACTAAGATCAATTTATTTTTCCTTTTTATCAACACTCAACCTCTATTCTGTATTTTTGTATCGATTTCGTTTTTGCACATCACCGATAAATTGCAATTTGGCTGTCAAATGAACAGTTTTAGCTGAAAAAGAACATTGAGAAATTAAGCCAAAAAATTTTCGTCTCAGTAATCTCTGGAAAAAATCTTAGTGCTCAGGTGAGATTTTTTGCCCACTTTAAAAATATCTGAGCTCTCAGAGATTTTATTTGGTGAGACACGCTTAATGAACAATTATGAACTTTATTATTTTTGAACGAAAGCAAACATTAAAAAGAAAATTCAAGTCTCATGTGCCTATATTATATACAGTCGGTTTAAAGTTAAATCCCAGTAGGTCAGAAACAAAAAATTTTCATTCAGCAGATATTGCGGAAAGTGGCGTGTATCAATATTTCGCAGAATGTAATTCCTTGCATTTATAAAAAAATATTTTAGTCAAAATTTTGTCTGCAACTCTAAGACCGATTTTATTATTAAGTATTGTTAGACCGAAGGGGCGGCAAATTATTGTTTTGCCCCGGGCGGCAAATATCCTAGCTACGCCACTGCGTAAACTTATCATTTTGGACACAATTTTTAGCACTTAGTAATTTTCCTTTCCTTACCGCGATCCAGGAGATACGATGGATAGGATCAGGTATAACGAAAAGAAAAGATTGCGACATTTATTACAGCTGCCATCAAAGACTGCACATGTTAGGATGCGGTTCGTCGTGGGAAATCGACTCAGATCGAAAGTCATCGATTTTTAGCCGATTAGCGATCGCCTGGCTGTGATCTGCATCAAAGCTACCTTCCTAAAAACATCAGCCTAATATGTGCACACGCCCCTACCGATGAAGCTGAGGAGTCTAACAAGGAGGAGTCTTACGACCTCCTGGATGGAGCCTACGGAGCCTGTCCGGAGTACGATGTCAAAGTCGTGCTCGGAGACTTCAATGCTAAAGTCGGAAAGGAAAACATCTTTGGCGGATTAGTTGGAAAGCACAGCCTCCACGAAACGACAACAGATAACGGCTTCCGATTAATACTAATCGACTTTGCTGCAGCTCGTAATACGGTGATAAGTAGCACTAGGTTCCCCAGGCGAAGGATACACACAGCAACCTGGCGATCTCCAGATGGTCGAACCGCCAACCAAATCGACCACGTGTTAATTGGCGCAAGGTATGCATCGAACATCTTGGACGTGCGAGCTTTCCGAGGCGCAAACGTGGATTCTGACCACTTTCTTGTTGTGACAAAGTTCAGAGCCCGACTGTCCAACGAAAAGAAAACGAAGACCGCCCAAGGAAAAAAATTCAACATCGCATGCCTTAGCACATCTGAGAAAGCCAGAGACTACAGTGAGAAATTGACCGGGAAACTCTCTGCCGTACACCCAGCCACAAGCGTCAACGACCAGTGGAACCAGTATCGCGACATTATTAAGGAGACAGCCGAGACCACCATAGGCTATCAACCACCCAGAAAAAAGAACCCGTGGTATGATGATGAATGCGCGGTATTGAAGCAGGAGACGGAAAATGCACGAATGCAAATGCTGCAACGGAAAACAAGAGCAGCAAGAGAGGAGTACCGTGAAAAGAGAAGGAAAGAGAAAAAAACCCTGCGTAGAAAGAAAAGAGCATCCGCAGCCTCTCAGCTCAAGTATCTCGAAGAGTCCAGCACCGCCGCCAACACTCGCCGGTTCTACAAAACAGCCTAGCAACTGGCATCTGGTTATAGGACTGGCACGCAAGCTCTTCGAAAAAGCGAAGGGAACCTAGTCACCGAAGCACAGGGAATTGTAGACGTGTTTAAGCAGCATTTCCAGCAGCTGCTTAGTGGGCATTATGTAGAGGAGCAACTGAAGAACAAAGAAGCATAAGACCAGTCAATGAAGATCCAGTCCCAGCACCCAGTACTGAAGAGGTTAAGAAAGCCATCCACAAGCTTAAGAACAACAAATCCGCCGGCTCGGATGGCCTACCTGCGGCACTCTTTAAGTATGGAGGAGATGTCCTGGTAGGGTGCATGCACCAGCTCATCAACCAAGTGTGGGTGGAGGAAAGTATGCCCGACGACTGGTCAAATAGCTCCATATGCCCAATCTACAAAAAAGGCGATCCTATGTCCTGCAAGAACTACAGAGGCATATCCCTGCTTAATGTTGCCTACAAGATCCTATCCAACGTACTATGTGAGCGTCTAAAACCTTTCTGCAACACTATGATCGGCACGTACCAGCGCGGCTTCAGGCCAGGCAGATCAACGATAGACCAAATCTTCACATTAAGGCAAATCCTGGAAAAGACCAACGAATTTCAAGTCAAGACCCACCACCTATTCATCGACTTTAAAGCCGCATATGATAGCATAAGTCGCCAAGAGCTTCTATTGGAGATGTCGGAACTCGGGATCCCGAAAAAACTGATCCAGCTATGCCACATGACACGTTACAAAATACGTGGTGCAACTTGCAAATGGGTAACAGCTCATCCGTGTTATTCCAGACGTGTACAGGGTTCAGACAAGGAGATGCGCTATCATGTGATTTCTTCAACTTAGTCCTGGAGCAAATAGTGCGCAAGAGTGTGTTAACATGGAAGGCACTATCTTCAACAGGTCTTCTCAACTGCTTGGCTATGCGGACGACATCGACTTAATCGGCCGCTCCAAGAGAGCTGTACTTGATGCATTCACAGCTATTGATGAACAGGCGAAACGCGTTGGTCTTGAAGTGAATGAGGACAAAACAAAGTATATGCTATCAACAAACAAAGCCTCATCTGTCCATCGCCTAGGAGAAAACATCACTGTTGGTAGCAGTAATTTCAAGGTAGTCAAGGAGTTCACCTACCTCGGAACAAACATCAATTCCACGAACGACACCTTAGTGGAAATCCGACGAAGAATTACCCTAGCGAACCGCTGCTACTTCGGTTTGGCCAAACAAATGGGTTCAAAACTCCTTTCCCGAAAGATAAAGTGCACGCTATACAAAACGCTAATTTTATCAGTTCTACTCTACGGCGGCGCCGAGTGCTGGACGATAAGTAAAAAAGGGGAATTGATACTGGGCACTTTCGAGAGAAAAATTCTTCGGCGGATATTTATATGCGAAGAGGGCGATTGGAGGAGAAGATTCAATCGTGAACTGTACGAGCTGTACCAAGATGTGGATGTAGTCCAAAGAGCCAAAACACGTCGACTACACTGGCTCGGCCACATCGAGCGAATGGACAAAAACGCTCCAGCCAAGAAAATCTTCGAATCCCAGCCCCCAGGTTCGAGACGACCAGGAAGACCGAACCTCCGCTATAGGGACCAGGCGGTCACAGACGCAAGAGCGCTTGGTCTCGACGACTGGAGGGAGCGTGCGAGGGACCGCAACCGATGGAAGACCGCAATATCTCAGGCAGAGACCCTTCATGGATCGGGAGCCGGATAAGTAAGTAAGTAAGTAATTTTCCTTTCTCTGTTCTTTGACAGAGTAGAAGAATAAAATATAAACAGGATTCCTCACATAGAATTTAAAACAACTCTCTTTTTCTTTTTTTTCTTATGTAATCTACTACTGTTACTGTGACAAAAAATAATTGACCAAGCGAAGCGAAAAAATTTCAGTCTCAATATTTAAAGTAATGATACCCTTAATTCAACGTTGTCCTCGATATCTGTTTCGGGGCACGAGAGGTAAAACAGATTTTTTCCAACGAACATAAGGAAAAAAAACTCTAAATTTTGATTTGGGAAAAACCTTTCGGTTAAAAAACCCAACGTTTATTATTCACTATCGTTCGCTAACTAAAGGCCCCGACCCATAGAATCCGTTGCGTCCGTTGTGGCGACGCATTCAACTGACGGTTTGATAAAATACATGTTTTTTTATGGGAATTGGCCCATTAGCAATGCAAGTGTCGGACGCAACGGACAGAGTAGCCGAACTTTTAACTTTTTCTCTCCGGCAATTGCGTTGACAAGAACTTTTTTTGTATGTGTTAGAGTTTCAAGTGGTTGTTATGTGTGTGTGTTTGAATTTCAAGTGTTTATGTGAGTGTGTTTGAATTTCAACTGGTTATTAAGTGAATGTCCAACCCATTCATGGGTCACCTCAATCCGTCGCATCCGGCAACATCAATGGCTCCGTCGCCGCAACGGACGCAATGGATTCTATGGGCTGGGCCCTTAACTACAGAAAAATACATCTCATTTTACAAAGCTGACTTGCTGTCCCTTGTATTAGTATTAGTAACAATGTTGTTATATAAGAAATATAATATAAGTAGTGATAGTCCCCTTTCGATGCAGCTGTCCCATCTGATGATTTTGCTAAATTTGTATTGCTGTTGCAGATTATAGGAAAGTTGTTTCTTTTACTCGTATTGTTCCTTACGAAACAATATCTTTTATAAATCCTTCCGAGTTGGTCTTACAGTTTGTTAACCTGTGCCTACGTTCTGTAACTCTCGCATCGAAAAACTGGTCGAGAAACGATGAAAACTGAAACAAAATGCATGAGTTTTGTTCCATTTTTCAACGTTTCTCGACTGATTTTATCGATGCGAGAGTTACAGAACGTAGGTACTGGGTGGTTTTTCAATTTTAAGAAGACTCACTCATAGTGAGTATGAAGGTAGAATGATCTGAGAAGAGATCATATTTCTCTGAAATTTCTACACGGTTAAAGGGTTTCCCTTTTACCATAAATAAATCGATTGGGTCAGGTATTTTTGACGGATCAGTTAGCCGGTAAGTTGGCTTTCCAGTCGAATGAAAGTCACAAAGCACTCACTATGTCACTGATGAGTTCAAGTGAGTAAGCCGAACGAAATGCCAATTTGTAGGACTAAAGGCCATAAAAAGCTATTTGGAGTGACAGTTATTTTCCATTCCTGCCTCTTATAGCATTCGATCCTTTTGGAATATGCATCTTGATGTGATTTTAAGATTTGATTCATTTTTTTGCATGCGTTTCTGATATCAAAATAAATGTATATGTCGATATACCATTTTCCTGCATAAACATCTCTAATTCTCCAAAAGTTTTTGCCATAATCCGTAGGTATTCCACTTAAGAATTTTATGCTTTTCCATAATATGTTTTTTGAAAAAGATTTGGGTCCAAAACAATTTTCGTGCTTACTTAACTTATCAATGATAAGTTTATTTGTGTCACATTGTTCCTCAAGTTTCAACAGATTTATTGAGAAGACTTTCAAAACCAGATCTGTTTCAGTATTTTTATTTACGGGTATATTTTCGGGTGCTGTTTGGACATAATGTTCCTGCATTTCCTTGCTTTGATAATTTCTCCGAAGGGGTTGGCTACGTTATCCCGCAACTCAACATCCCGCGTAACAAAATCCCGCGTAACGATATCCCGCGTAACGATATCCCGCCGTTTCTACTACAATGCGACGGTACTTAAATTTTTTCATTATTTTTCTTTCCATAGGAATTAGTGCCTTGATTGAATGAGAATCAACAGGAACGAAGTTTCCTACTATTTCTCTCATTTTTCAGTACGCAAGCGACTGCACTTAATTTTAAATTTAGTATTGTCTGTTTTGGTGCCTTGAAGAAATGAGAATCAACGAGAACGAAGCATTACCTATAAGTCGTCACGAAAAAGTATTTAAGGAGGTGTGATTCCGAATTAAATTTCAGTTCTTATTAGAAATCGGTGGAGGTTAGTCCTCCAGCTCGTGGTGAATGTAGGGAGATAAAAACAAAAAAATTTGTAAAGGGATAAAACTTGATTTTTCAATTTTGGGTCGACTAATGGTGGTCTGTTTGGATCTGGACGGACGACTATAGTATGGATTTGGACGGATGACTATGGTATGGATCTGGACGGACGGCTATGGTCTGGCTGGATCTGGGCGGATGACGACGCTGATGTCGCTTCCGTCGATGTCGCCTCCGACGACGACGATGGTTGGTTTGACTGGGTTGGGTCTGAGACGGAGGTGGATCTGGGTTAGGGACAAAAGTTCTGGAGGTGGGTCTGAAACTGGGACAAAGGATAATTTTTTTTTTTTGAAAATTTTATTGAAAAAGGAACTTTTTATTAAATTTTTTTTGAAAATTTCATAAAAAAAACAATTTTGCTTACTTTTGCGCCAAATATTTTTTGAAGATAAAATAAAGAAAAAAAAACTTTGTTTTGTTATTGATTTTTCAACAAATGACTTTATGAAGGTTAAATAGTACTGCGTAGTTATCCATTGCTTGACGCGCTTCTAAAAAAAACTGGATGTCTGGTGGAAGATCTTGGCCCCACGGGGCTAGGTCTTCCGTTTTTGCATCAGTCTCTTGAAAATTCACATCCTGATAATGTTTGACGCACTTTGTGCGTGTGTCTGTCCTTCCTTTCAAAGAAAAAGCCCATCTAGTCCCGTTTTTTAATGTCCAATTCCGAAATACGACCAGATGTTCAGAAAAAAATAGAAGAAAAAAGAATTAATTCTGAATTTAAATTTTTTTCCTACGACGCAATTAAAAGTCTTTTTTAAAAAATAAAATTGTTCCTTTCTTAAGCTTAGGGCCGAAAACAGGTTTTACTCGAGATTTTTAAATTTTTTGATTTTTCTCACTCTCAAGGCTGTGAAGACCTCATTAAAATATTATTTATATTTTGTCTTTATGAGCTATTAGACTTAATTTTGTCTTATTTTAATTGCATTTTTTTGCCAAATAATGACCAAAATATCCAAATTTGTTTGCTTCGTACTTGTTGATTCTCATCAAAGTGACGTTAAAGGAAAATTCCAAAAATAGTTTCATATTGTTTGTTTACAAGTTTAAAACAGTGTAATTAATAGTATTGAAAGTGTTTAAAAATTCCGATTGAAATCGAATAGTGCGTTAAAACCGAAATTTTCCAAATCAGCAATAAAAATGGCAGATTTTGCCCAGGTATGTTAAAAAACTATATTTTTTTATTTTTATTTATAACTAAGCCCAGTGATATTATATTCATTTGTGTTCTTGATCCAGTGTTTTTTTTTAATTTAAAATAATGCCTTTGTTTGTAACATAGAGATTGTTTGTTCTTTCCCAAGTGATTTGCTTATTTTTTTGTTTTAATTTTAATACTCAGCAAACTCGATAAACACAATTCCTCGGTTAAAGCAACAACCAAATTTTTACCATTAGTGACTCAGTAATTGTAACTTTTGGAAAAAGTGTGACAACTTTCTTTGAATTATGTATATGTTACATCGTTTGGTCAATATTTCTAATTTGTTTGTTTACTTTTATTGTAACTGGGCAATTATTTCAAATATTTTTTAAAAAGTGACATAAATCCAAGTCCGAACGAACAAGGACAGACATAATTAATTTTTTCTTTTTTTCAATTTTAATTAGCCAATAAGTAGTATTTTATGATAATTAATTTATATTTAACAAAGGTGTATACAACGGTGTTTTTTTCGAAAAATCTTTTCATTATCTATTTTATCACAAAAAAGCTTTTCCTTTCTCTCATTTCCTCTATTGAGCTTCCTTTTCTATACTTGCATACATCTTTTGCTTTAATAATAGGTGGTTAGATCCAGCAGAGGTGGAGTCAAGCTCGAAAAGGGTGGATATCTTTTTCACCTTGAAAAGAAAAAGGAGGAGAAAGCCTTTTGGTGCTGCGCTGAGCGCAAAAATTTAAGATGCAAGGCTAGAATGGGGACTATTCTTGTTGAAGAAAAATATAAAATAATAAATGCTATGAATGAGCATAGCCACGCCCCCCTGGCGTATGAGAAACAGGTTGCCAAAGCCAACTTAATGGTTAAAGCAAAAGCAAGGGAAATGCTACCTCCCAGTGTAATAATACGAGATAGCATTGTGGAGACCGAACCAGTTTGCCGGCCGCATCTCCCATCCAAAGCGGCTCAAAAACAAAAGATCCACAGGATGCGTGCAAACGTTCAAAAAGAGCCCCAAACTTTGGATGATATAAATATTCCCGAGCGCCTGAAATTCATTGACGGTGAGCTACTCGTCTTGAAGGAAAGCACCCACACATCCGGCAAGAACATTTTGATGGGCACAAAGACAAGCATTCAAATGCTATCTGAGGCGAAGTGTTGGCTGCTGGACGGCACATTTGCCGTCGTGCCAAACATTATGGGGCAGCTACTTTCCGTCCATGGACACTTGAATGGAACAGTGGTCCCGCTGGTATTCTGCTTGATGAGCAACAAATCCCGAGAGGCATATAATGATTTCTGGCTTCAGTTACTGGCATCTGCAGCGGAATATAACATCCTTTTGCTGCCAGAAGTTATAATTTCCGACTTCGAACAGGCAATTATAGCTTCGGCTTCCAGTTGCTTTGAGCAAGCAAGATCTCACGGCTGCCTATTTCATTTTGGCCAAATTATTTGGAGGAGGGTCCAAAGTCTTGGATTCACCACCAAATATGGACAGGAGGAGTCATTTGCCCTGGAAGTTAAAATGCTAAAAGCTCTGGCATTCATTCCGGTGGAAGAAGTCGAAAACTATTTTGACGCAATATATGCATCTTTAGTAAATGTCGAGTCCAAGCCACTATACCAATGGTTCAGGAGGAACTATATTGGCAACTCATCTATTTTACCAAGATATCCTATTACTTTTTGGACGACTGGCGCATCTGCTGCCGATTTACATTTTCCGCGGACGCAAAATAGCGTTGAAGCATGGCATCGCCGCCTCAAGGTAATTAAATTTAAAATCAAACCTAAAATGTGTTTTCTTAATTGTTTTGTTTTTCTTCTTTTTAAGGTAGTCGTTGGTCAAAGACATGCTGGAGTCTATAAACTAGTGTCTGATCTCGGTAAAGAGTCTATTGTGGCAAAACTAACAATAGATAGAATCAGAAGGGGTGAAGAGCCACCAAAGAGCAAAATAACAAGATGAAATGAAGCCATCCAACGCGTTTTGGCCACACGGTTGTATACAAATAAAGTGCAATTTCTAATCAACATCGCACATAGCCTTAGCATTGCCTAAACACTATCACATTCACTTTTCACACTACACACTCCACACTTCAAATTTCACACTACACACTTCACACATCACACTTCACACTTCATTATTCATACTTCACACTTCACACCTTACACCTGTCCATCGCTGACAAATACGTTCTTGTTCAGGACGACCAAATATTAATTGAGAGATATAACTTGAATTTCAAATTAAACAGTGTGGTATTTATGGGGGGGGGGGGGGGGGGCATGTTGCCGCCCTGCAACCCCCATCTAACCTCCCTGTCTGGGCTCACAATAGCAATCAGGAATCGGGGTGGGTGCGAGGTTGGGTGTATGCAAAGTTTCTTTTGCATTTGAAGAATCTGGATATAAAGAAACTTTAAACAAAAAAAAGTTGAGCAAATTTAGCCGCAAAACTGGAAATATTTTTTATAAAGATTAGAAAAATACTTTCTTTACCAATTTTTTTTATTTTCTTAGAACTGGCACTTCCTAGATCACGAATATGCATTTTATAAGTCGCTAGGACGCTTAGTTTAGCCGCAAATCAAGTTTAAAGATTTAAGTTTATTTATCGTATAATTGAGCGCCAATTTCAAGTTTTCTTGAGCAAAAGTACCTTGGGTGGCGAATAAACGCGAATAAACAGTGAGATATGTATGGGGGGGCATGCTGCCCCCCTGCAACCCCCCTGTCTGGACTCACTATAGGAATTGGGGTGGGTGCGAGGTTGGGTGCATGCAAAGTTTCTTTATTTAAAGTCGCTTGGACGGATAGTTTAGCCGCAAATCAAGTTTAAAGATGTAAACTTTGATGCCTCTAGGACGCTTAGTTTAGCCGCAAATCGCGTTTAAAGATTTAAGTTTATTTATCGTATAATTGAGCGCCAATTTCAAGTTTTCTTGAGCAAAAGTACCTTGGGTGGCGAGTACGCGAATAAACAGTGAAATATGTATGGGGGGGCATGCTGCCCCCCTGCAACCCCCCTGTCTGGGCTCACTATAGGAATTGGGGTGGGTGCGAGGTTGGGTGTATGCAAAGTTTCTTTGCATTTAAAGAATCTGTACTTAAAAGCCGCTAAGACGCTTAGTTAAGTCAAAAATCAAGTTTAAAGTTGTCAACTTTGATGCCCCTAGGACGCTTAGTTTAGCCGCAAATCGCGTTTAAAGATAAAAGTCGATTTTTCGTATAAATTCATTCATATTTCGAAGGAAAATTAAAAAAAGAAAACAAAAAGTTGAGAAAAGTTTAATTTTTGATTGAAATTTTCAAACAAAAGAAATAAAAATCATTCATATTTCGAAGAAAAACAAAATTTCTATGAACTTCAATTTTTCTTCAAAAAAAAGTAAAAAAAAAGTTTAGGAAAAAGGTTGTTTTTTTCTAAATTTTTCAAAAAAAAAGTCGAAATAGTTTATATTTTTATATAATTTTTTTTCAAAAAAAAAAATTCCTACCTCTGTCCAGAATCCAGACCCACCTCTGTCCAGATCCAAACCCAAAAAATATGAAACGAAATTTAATCGGAGAAAAATAAAATCTCCCGCCAAAATTGAAAACCGATTTTAATCGAGAGAGCAAAGAAAAATTTTTCTCTCTGAAAAATATATTTAATTCCAAAAAATACTTAATTCGAAATCACCAACAATATTCTTCCAATTGTATTTTAATTCAAGAATTGATTATCCCGCCAAATAGTATCATAGTACTGCCGGCGGGATGTCTGAACGGCGGGATATCGTTACCGCGGGATTGTGATGGCGGGATATCGTTACTCTCCCTCTCCGAAGCTATTGACATTGTTTTCTTTTCCTTACGGATACTATAGGTTTTACAGCTTTCCCTGATTGAGAAGTCTTGGGAGGTACGTTTTTAACTAGCCTTGGTGGTTTTCTATGTGTTTGAGCAGATCTTGATCATCGCTTTTGTAATTCCTTAGTTACTTTACAGACCCTATATTTTGCATTACAATTAATAAAAAAAATAAATAAATAAATTGGGTGGCGCAACAGCTCGTGGAGAACCAGGGCCTAGTGACTTACAACTCTCAACCATTCCTGTGTGCGAGTTTTGTTGGCAGGAATGGAGGGGACCTACAGTTTTTTGCCGAGTCCAAACGGCCAAATGAGAAGCACTTTTTCATGACAAGTATACTCTTGAAGGATTTGTCAGTTCCTCGCAAGAGGCAGTACCTCGAATAAAACATTTGTGTTTTTAGGTGGCACGGCTGGGAGTCGAACCCACACCTTCGGTATGACAGTCCTACGCACTAACCATCATGCCACTAGGTACTACGCACTACAATTAATGCATGTCAGTGAACTATAACTTTTTCCATTACAGTCAGCGCAGCGTTAAGATTTTTTCTGGCACATTTTACACACCTTGGATCTTTTTTTGCAATAGGTTGGCAGCGTTTAGACTGAAGGACTAAACTTGTACTCTTAGAGGTTCGCCTTGACTACGATGTTTAGAATTGTTTTAATTTTATAAATTTCATCTAGTTTTTCAGTCTTATCGAACGAAAGTATAAATAGGGGAAGGCCACTTTGTACCACTGTCGTTTCGCCCTCTTAGAAATACCATTCTAATTTTTCTTCGTTTAATTTTTGCGACAGAAGACGAAAGCTGTCGGGGTCTTTCACGCAAACTTTCCATTTCTTGTTGCTATGCGAAAAAAAACTTTAAAATCCAATGGCCGTAATGCCTTTTAAATAGTTGTTAACTTGTTATACTCCGCAATACCGATAACATTTCTCGGTGGCGGGGGGCGTTATTTAACAGGTTTTTCTTGTAAGTTGCATTTTTTGAAGGAACTTTTAATCTCAAAAGACGAAGCTGCCTCAGGTGAAGAGCCAGCTTTACGTTCCTTTCGTTTTTCCTTAAAAATGAACATAGGAGTAATTTTTCCAGAATTATGATTTTGACTATGGTAGTTTTGTTGACAATCTTTGTTTTGCATGTTTAAGTTCTTAAATGTATTTGAAATAAAATCGTCATACTCACACAAATGTTTAAGTTATCCTTTTGTGTGAGAAATTACACACCCATAATTTTATGCTTACAAGATAAAAAACATGATTTAATACCTTAGGTACCTACTCAAAACTTTTAAAAGTTGAATCGTTGATACATTTTTATAGTTTATGTTCATGTAAGAATTAACAGGAGAAAATTTCTCATTCATATTTTATTCGCTTTCAGTTGGAAAGTACCTACTTCTTGTCTGTTAAAAATTTTATTACATTATATCAAATAAAATTCCTGGAGCGAGTTTCAAAACAAAATATTAATAAAAGAGAAAATGTCTTTGACATACGAACATCTTGTCAGTCAGATTTAAAATAAATGAAAAATATAATATATCATTTTCTGGTCCCCTGGGGGGAAGTAGGGAATATATGATACTAGGTACTACTGCCAACTGAAAAAAGGAAGTACATACATAGGTACTTGCTGCTTTTTTTTCTAGACGACTACCTAGAAACGTAAAGACAAACACATCCCAAACCCATCGTTAAAAAAGCACCTTTTCGTAATCTAGACTGGGTGGGTTGGGTATGTATGTACTTTATGAAGTTCATTAAACTCAAAAGAATTTCTTCTTTTTGTTCGATGGGGCTAAGTTATGTACTGAACATTGTTAAAATTAATAATTTTTATAAACTTTTTTTTATTTCGTTTTCATTACCAGCAGAAACAGTTCTTAATTTATAATCGAAAGTCGTTTTCGTTTACGGATTAAATCCATACGGAAATCAAGTGGAGTACTTACGGCAAGACTTTTTCATTTTATAATTTCACTTTACTAGTTGAATGAATTGTAGCGGAAGGTATATAGCAGAACTCAACTCAACAACTGGATTGTGGATTATCCACAGGACGCATTCCACAAATCAACGAAAAAAATTCGCTCAAAATTAACCTCAAATTTTTTTAGAGCTCATTTTAATGGTTTATTCTTTATGACACAATCCGCGTCTGGTGGTGACCACTCATGTGAAAGAAATGTCAAACCTCTTAACCACTCGCAATTCGCAGCTCATTATGAAACGCACTTTAACCTACATGTGAGGGAAAATATAAAAAAAAACTCTTCAAATCCTAGACCGCGGAGATTTTGTTCATCCCCCTTTTCTCCTGCCCTTCTCACCTAGGAACTGAAAGTTACTAGCAATTCAGTTTCCTTGTATGAAAGGGGACAAGAAGTTCTTTTTTATTTTTATAATGTAGGAAGGCATTTTATGAATAGGAACTAGAGGTCTGCAATGAATGTCCTGAAACCAGTTCCAAGACATTCATTTTACTTCAAGCACACTTCAATATTGCATAATTATACTGCTTGAAACTCAAATGAATGAATAGTTTAAGAGTTAATTACTGAATGAGTCTTGCACCCATTTTAAAACAAACACTTACTGCAGTGAACTCACGAAGAACGGGTATTCACCAATGGGTATTTGTACAAAATTTTATTTAAAAAAAACTAAAAACACGCTTTAAGAGTTGATCAAACTAAAAAGTAAAAAATTATTCTAAGCATAAGAATAAAATTACTGACGAGAAAATTAATGTCACTGTTCTAAAAGCGTGGGATGCTTTTGTATGGCATGTTTATACTTGCTCTGCATTTTGGAATTAAACCAGAGAAAAAATATAATATTTGATATCGAGCTCTGAATTTCGATATCGCCAGTTTGAGCTTATTAGGAAAATGTAGAAAGAAAGGATAAAGGAGAGCGGGGACCAACGCAGTGGATAACTTACGGTAACCGAAAAAAAAGAATTCGGTCAGTCCGGACTGAGAATCAAACCAATATCTATTCGTTGCGCACCCCAGAGATCTACTAGTTAAGCTATCCGAGACACGTACGAATTATATATCCGTCACCTATATAATTACCTGCTCGATATGCAAAGTTAGCTTAAAAATGTCATACAAAAGCACCCCACGCTTTTAGAACAGTAACATTAATTTTCTCGTCAGTAATTTTATTCTAATGCTAAGAATTATTTTTTACGTTTTAGTTTGATCAACTCTTAAAGCGTGTTTTTAGTTTTTTAAACTAAAATTAATTTTTCAATTTTTGTTAACAGTTGCATCTCGATTTAGAAAACATAATTTTTTCGACAATTTTTATAAGATAGAATTAATAATTATTAGAAATGTTTAAGTTAAATTCTTCTTTATCGACCGTAAATGTGCATGAAACAGATACTACTAGACATGTGTAACGCAGCGCTGCGTTAGCGCAATGCGTTGAAGCAGCAGCTGCGTTATGTGCGCTGATACACCAATTGGTAACGCAGTAGCGCAAAAGCGCAGTTCATCAACTCAATAATCGAATTGAGCTTTTGAAAAGTGCTAGCGCAGCGCCAGGAATGCGTCGCACAAACAAAACCATTGAAGCAAATGGAAAAGGCGCTGATTTCTTTGTAGCGCTCACAAAATGTGTTCGAAAAAAAAAATTTATATTCACTTCACAGTGCTTGGATAAATGCTATCTTCCACATTTTTAGACAGATTTCAATAAAACTCAGTGTGGTTAATGTTTGGAACAAATAATTGAAGAAAAAAAATATTTTCAATCTGGGTGGTTCATAAAAAAGTGTTTTCGCACTTTAGGAAAACATGTTTTTTTTACTGTTCAAAAATTTTATATGAAGCGTGTTTCGGGAAAAAAATATTAAATCTAGTATTTTTACATTAGGGTGTACCTTACAAACGCCATCTTCCACATTTTCAAACAGAATTCAATAAAATTAGGTGTGATTGATGTATGGAATAAATAATTGAAGAAAAAAATACTTTCAATGAGGGTGCTTCATAAAAAAGTAGTGTTTTCGCACTTTAAGGAAATTTTTTATTTTTATTGTACAAAAGGTTTATGAAAAAACTGAAAATATTTTTTTGAAAGTTTAGGAAAAAACGTTTTTACCAAATTTTGTATTTCTTTTAAACTGACACTTCCTAGATCACAAATATGCATTTTATAAGCCGCTAGGACGCTTAGCTTAGCCGCAAATCAAGTTTAAAGGTGTAAACTTTGATAACCCTAGGACGCTTAGTTTAGCCACAAATCGCGTTTAAAGATAAAAGTAGATTTTTCGATTAATGCGATGCATCAATTGAGCGCCAATGTCAAGTCTTCTTGAGAAACAGTTCCTAGGGTGGCGGATAAACAGTGAGGTATTATGGGGGGGGTTCATGCTGCCCCCTGCAACCCCCCTGCTTGGGCTCACTATAGGGATCTGGGGTGGGTGAGAGGTTGGGTGCATGCAAAGCGATTTAAGAAAAAAATATCATTCATATTTCGCAGAAAAAAAAAGTTGAGAAAGTTTAGCAGCAAAACTGAAAATATTTTTTGAAAGTTTAGGAAAAAACTTTTTTTACCAAATTTTCTTATTTCTTTTAAACTGACACTTCCTAGATCATGAATATGCATTTTATAAGTCGCTAGGACGCTTAGCTTAGCCGCAAATCAAGTTTAAAGGTGTAAACTTTAATGCCCCTAGGACGCTTAGTTTAGCCACAAATCGCGTTTGAAGATAAAAGTCGATTTTTCCGATATGCATCAATTGAGAGCCAATGTCAAGTAAACAGTGAGGTATAATGGTGGGGGTAATTAAAAGAACAAACAAAAAAGTTGAAAAATTTCTAAACTTTTTTGTCCGTTCTTTTAATTTTTCTTCGAAAAATCAATGAATTTTTGTTTTTCTGAAAATTTCAATCAATTTTCAAGGGTTAAAATTCTGTTTCCTTAAATCCAGATTCTTTAAATGCAAATAACTTTGTTTACAGCCAACCCCGCACCTACCACAAATCCTATAGTGAGCCCAAACAGGGGGGTTGCAGGGGCAACATGAACCCCCCCCCCATAATACCTCACTGTTTATCCGCCACCCTAGGTACTGTTTCTCAAGAAGACTTGACATTGGCGCTCAATTGATGCATCGCATTAAACGAAAAATCGACTCTTATCTTTAAACGCGATTTGTGGCTAAACTAAGCGTCCTAGAGCCATCAAAGTTGACACCTTTAAACTAGATTTGCGGCTTAGCTAAGCGTCGTAGCGACTTATAAAATGCATATTCGTGATCTAGGAAGTGTCAGTTTAAAAGAAATAAAAAAATTTGGTAAAAAAAGTTTTTTCCTAAACTTTCAAAAAATATTTTCAGTTTTGCTGCTAAACTTTCTCAACTTTTTTTTTTCTCCGAAATATGAATGATATTTTTTTCTTAAATCGCTTTGCATGCACCCAACCTCTCACCCACCCCAGATCCCTATAGTTAGCCCAAGCAGGGGGGTTGCAGGGGGCAGCATGAACCCCCCCCATAATACCTCACTGTTTATCCGCCACCCTAGGTACTGTTTCTCAAGAAGACTTGACATTGGCGCTCAATTGATGCATCGCATTAATCGGAAAATCAACTTTTATCTTTAAACGCGATTTGTGGCTAAACTAGGCGTCCTAGGGGTATCAAAGTTTACACCTTTAAACTTGATTTGCGGCTAAACTAAGCGTCCTAGCGGCTTATAAAATGCATATTCGTGATCTAGGAAGTGTCAGTTTAAAAGGAATAAAAAATTTGGTAAAAACGTTTTTTCCTAAATTTTCAAAAAAATATTTTCAGTTTTTTCAT
This sequence comes from Dasysyrphus tricinctus, assembly GCA_963921185.1. Taxonomy (NCBI): domain Eukaryota; kingdom Metazoa; phylum Arthropoda; class Insecta; order Diptera; family Syrphidae; genus Dasysyrphus; species Dasysyrphus tricinctus. Next base: position 129,587,415 of record OY992532.1, read on the forward strand.
AAACCTTTTGTACAATAAAAAAAATTTCCTTAAAGTACGAAAACACTTTTTATGAAGCACCCATTGCAAATATTTTTTTTTCTTCAATTATTTATTCCATGCATCAATCACACCTAATTTTATTGAATTCTGTTTGAAAATGTGGAAGATAGCGTTTGTAAGGTACACCCTAATGTAAAAATACTAGATTTAATATTTTTTTCCCCGAAACACGCTTCATATAAAATTTTTGAACAGTACAAAAATTTTTTCCCTAAAGTGCGAAAACACTTTTTTATGAACCACCCTGATTGAAAATATTTGGAAATTTTTTTTTATTTATTTTTCAAAAAAAAAGTCGAAAAATTTCATATATTTTTCAAAAAAAAAATTCTCACCTCTGTCCAGATCCCGACCCACCTCTGTCCAGATGCAGACTCACCTCTGTCCAGATCCAGACCCACCTCTTTCCAGATCCAAACCCATCTCTGTCCAAATCCAATCCACCTCTGTAAAGATCCATAGACCCACCCAAACCTTACAAATTGAAAACCAAATTTAGAACAACATTTTCGTCATGAACTGTAAATTTTATTTATTTTATTATTAGTTTTTTTAAATTTATTTTTTTGCTTCAAACAGTCCAGTTTGTACGAAATTTGTATTTGAGTCAACAAAGCACACAAAAGAGTGACGCGCTCCGCGCTGCGCTGTTGCGCAAATTGAGTCAGTGAGTTATTTTGTTTCAAATGAGTTAAAAAAAAATTGCGTTATGGCGCAAATTGCATTAACGCATTTCGCTGATACACTGAAGTGCGCTTGAGTCAGTGTATCAGCGCACGAATTTTCACTGCGTTACCCATGTCTAGATACTACATCCAACAAAGGAAGCTGGGGCACAAATTACCCACTCCCGTAACTATGGAATGTACTGGCATGATTAAGATGCGATCGAGTTTTTTTTCAAATTTATTATTAATTTAAGTTCTGACCTGGTTTTCCTAATTCAAATCCGTTATTTCATTTTAATCATTAAGAATTAATAATTGGAACTGTTTTACTTAAATTTCTTCTTTATCGACCGTGAATGTAAGGCAATGCTGTTTATTTACCAAATATTGAGATTACTGTCTTGATTATTTTGTTATAAATAAGAGGCCTTTTCTAAATCATGGTTATTAGTATATTATGGATATTATAAATAATAGTATTCGTATTAGATTTGTCAATACATTTATATATACGAAACAAACAAGTTGAGAACGTAGCTACCATGAGAAAGTTTCTACTCCGTTTTGCTAGGCCGAAGTGCCCGATCCAAAGAGTAAGTCTGGAGCTGCACGCATGCGTATCCTTTCTTACCATCATGCAAAGGATCCCAAAAGAAATTTATCAATCCTGGCGAACCTAATCAGGATTATCGGATATTTTGATCGAACTATTGTATTGTCATCGGGCTTTTGACAAGTGTGCAAAGTTTGAATCAAATCTGACCGTTTGAAGTGGGTCAAAATCACGTCCAAGGATTCCGTTACATTCATACAAACAATGTAAAATGTAGAATACCGACGAAATTAAAGAAGATGTTATAGAGAAAATAGAAACCCTTTTTAGAGAGTGACAGAAACTTGAAAAAAAAAATAAGGCAAACAATATTCAAAAAGATCTGAGAGTTTGAAGTAAAAAGAAGAACCTTTTCAAAAAAGTCTGGAGTACCTTTTTAATATCGCCCACGCTGACGCCCTTGAAATTATTTGTATTCAAGAGGACAGGAGTTTTTGCTTTCACAACGTCAAGAAGGTCGACCAGGTAAATTGGAAAAATAAATAAGGCACTCTCAAAAAAATAACAAGAAGATGAGAAGAAAAAATCAAGATTCAAAGCTATGCGAGAACGAGAAGATAAAATTATTAATTCACAGATTTTGGCTAAGAAAACTTTGATTCCGACTGAAGTATATTTGACTGAAGATGAGGAGGAAAGCCTATCTGATAGCGATACAACTTTTTGTCGAGCCCCTATCCCTACAAATCTAGAAGAACCACCAGTAAAAAGAGGAAGAAAGAATCTTTTGAGCGATAATTTGGCAGTTTCTCTGGATGTTGCTAAAATAAGTGACCGAAAAGCAACTTTAGTTTTAACAACAACTCTTAAGACCCTTGGATGTGACCCTTTAAAATACAACGTTAATTCGTCTTCAATACGTTGTCATCGTATTTTGTCCCGACAGAAGCTTGCTGAGAATCTTAAAAATGATTTTACATCATTATGGGCCCCTACGATTCACTGGGATGGTAAAAAGATAGAAGACATTAATTTAAATAAAATCTTCTACACCTTATTGTTTTCACAAATAACGGCAACATATCATCAATTCTCTTTTCTCTCGTATATTTAAATTCCACAAGGAAATGCACTATCTGGACCAGTCGTGATGCTGAGGATGGACTGCAAGCAGTCCGAAATGCATACAGGTGCGTGTTTTAATTATTTTTCGTATCGTTTTTAATGTTTCCGTGTCAATCGCGTACTATTTAAATATAGTTGCGTTAAAAACAATAAAACAAAAAGTATGAAAACAATAAGGTGTAGAAGATTTGATTTAAATTAGCTTTCGGTTTTCACGTGCTCAATTTTAACTAATTAATAGAAGACATTGTTGGCCATAAAACTGTTGATCGGCTTCCAATTTTGGTCTCTGAAAACTATATTGACCAGCTGCTTGCAGTCCCAAAACTTGTTTCTGGAACTGGGGTAGCACAAGGAACAGCAATTTATGAAGTCAATAATTCCTGGGGACTTTCCGATCAAATTAAATGCATGAGCTTCGACACACCAGCTGTTAATACTGGCCCAATAAATGGAGCTTGCATTCTACTCGAGCAAGAAATGGATAAGGAAATGCTTTGGCTGGGCTGTCGCCATCACGTGATGGAAATAATGCTGGGAGCTGTAGTTATTCAGTCGATTGGTTGTTCAACTGGACCAAATATTTTGCAATTTTAAAGATTTTCAAATACCTGGACTTGAATTCAGCAAACTTATTTTGAAATTGCTAGCAATGAAGATTTGAATAAATGTGAACAAATTCTATCCGCTGCTGAAATCATCTCTTTCGCTCAGAATCAAATCAACCAATTTCAACCTCGAGATGATTATTATGAGCTTCTAAATCTTACCATCATCTTCCTAGGAGGTGTTCCTGAAAAAGGAATCTTTTCCGTGTCCCTGCTGGACTTCACCGAGCTCGATGGAAGGCAAAATCTATTTATTCCTTAAAACTGTATTTATTCAGAGGACAGTTTAAGCTAACAAAAAAAGAAGAGAGATGAATTTTAGATATTTGTCTAATCACAGTTGCCGTATACATGAAATATTGGTACGAATCACCTTCCGCATCTTACGCCCTCCAAAACGATCTTCAGCTTCTAAAAGATTTAAAAAAGTATGAAATTTTGAATCTTCTACTATCAAAGACAGCGTTGAAGTAGTCTCTTGGTCACTTATGGTACCTTTCGAAAAAACTTGTGGCCTTTTCCTTTTTCGATGAAAATGCAAGCAACCAAACAAAGCAAAGAATGGTAAATGCTCTAGGGATTGAAGGATTTGAATATCCACCCAAAAAAATAACAGTAGATCCTGAAGTTATTTCTTCAAAGAATTTAGAAGATTTTGTGTCGAGTAAGGCCTGGTTCACACGAGATTGTACTGCACGTTTTTTTTTATCGCATTCGGTTTTTTCCGAACAAATATCACACGTTATTTATATTTATTCGTTTAAAAATCGAATAGCTGCAGTATAATGAAAAAAAAAAAATGAATGGAAAAGATTGAATTTGTGAAGTATTTTATTTTTATCTTTTTAAGGACAAAGGCTAGAAAGCTGAAATTTGGACGGATGATAGAAATTATTGATTTAAATATGAATTAAAAAAATTAGATTTCTAGAACACCGTTGGACGGAGATAATGGGAATATTTGAGCGCTTTCACATAAGAACTCATATCTCTTTAGTACATTGATGAATTTTCTTGTTGTTTTTAAATGTCACATATAAATAGAATTACGGTTATTTTGATACCTCATTCATTAACCTACGTGGTATATAAGCGACACAATCTTGACTTTAAATTGATCGAAAAATCAAAACAATTGCATTGAAATTACCTGCTTGGACCATTGTCCACGACCATCCACCAGCGAGAAGATCCCGTTATCTACATGGAGTTTTTTTTATTAATATTTGATATGGATGGCTTTAAAAAATTATAGCCCCGTTCTACTTATTGGATCTTCAAGGTTAAGGTTTTTATAGAAAGCTGACATAACGGGCTATATTGTGTACAAAAATCATTGAGGAGGCGCAAAAATGTTCATACTAAAAGGGTGAATAAAGCCCAATTCATTTCCTTTTATTTTATTCTAAATTCAGATGTTTGAAATTTTTTATAATTTTGAAAAACTAAAAACGCATGTTTATTGCCCCATTCCTCTTCATTATTTTAAGACCTTAACCTACAATATCCAATGAGTATCACCGGAGTTATAATTTTTTTAAACTAACCATATCAGTCGAATAATTTTTTTTTTGTGAAGATCGGGTTTTCTCTCCACTGAAGGTCATTCGACCCCAACGAACAAATACCTATCCAACGTGGATTTAAACCGTGTGAAACGAGACTGTATAAAACTATACGCCACTGGGAGACGATACGTCACAGTTCATTCGTTTTTTTTGATAAGTCCGTTGAGTTTTCGATAAACGTACTTAGCTGAGTACGTTTTCTTGCCGTACAAACGTCGTGTGAAAGCAATATCATTTTGATAATTCTCTTGTAGAACATATTTTTGTATGATAGCGGAAATCTAAGAGTTGCGGGCCATTTCTGGTAAGCCCGGGTCTAAGGGCCAACACTCAAAGCAGAGGGCCATATTGCCCGATCGGGCACTTAATGGCAACGCTGGTACTCATATTCACTGTAAGCCATTTTCCTTTGGGGATGGCAAAGTCCCCATGACATGAGTAGCTGAAAACTATAATCTAGTACTTCCATCTACCCATGCTTTCATACGCGAGTAGATGAGCAGAGTAGTTACGAAACTTTAATCTACCAGAGTTCATTTGATTAGGTTAAGAGATTCTCTTTGCAGACGACATTTTGTTTTCATTTTGTTTGCATATGAAAGCACACTGGTAATTTGAAATAGCTTAGATTGACAACAATTGTTCAAAATTGCAAGCTTAATATTTCTTGTGTGCACTTTTTCCCTCCAACCAATAGGCACTGAAATAAATCGATGTAAACAATTTAAGTTAAATTTTACACCTGTTCGACACGTGTTTAAGTAGGCAGACAAACAGCTACTGGTTCGACACCTCAAAGGTTATTATTAATATGACTTATAACTTTACGCAAATGACTTCACTTTTTTTGTCGTGAAGTCATTTGCGTAAAGATGATGTCGAGATGATTTCCATAGTTCTTGTGAGAAATAAATCAAAATGATTTATTTTTATACTGACCGTATTAAATCTTGAACGTAATTATGTTCTTGACCGAGGCAAAATACCTATAATATTGAAAATGTAACTTGGATCACGATTTTCGGTCAGTTTTCAATTTTCATTACAAACGATGACTAAATATTTAAAAACATCTAAGAAATTGGTTGAATTAAATGAAAAAAGTTGTTAGGTATCTCTCTTCACATAAATTACTAACGGTATCGTATCTTTCTGTCTCCACCTGATGTCGATACACTTTTCAAAGAACTTTTGGAGCATAAAGAAAATTGAAAAAGTTTTCCACATTCAAGAATGGTTGATAGCTGGCATTTTTTTTCTTTCCCCTTTTTAAGTTCATGGAAAAATTGGTTTAACAACCTTTCAGTGTATACCTATGCAAACGATACTTTTATATAAAATTATGCACAGCAATGTATCTAGGTTCCTACCCTTTTACATTTAGGTAAAGCTGAATAGAGCTTCTGTCCTTCGATTCACATAGTTAATCTTCAATGTGAAGACATTCTTTTACTTCATCGAAGAAAAAAAGATCGAAATCATAGAACATGATGGCACTTGAATTTGTTTTTAAGATTTCGTAAGAAAAAACAATTTAGTAAAAGAGAAGAAATAAATATTGATGCGATAACTTTAAATAAACATGAGAAAGTCCAAGGTAGGTATTTTTGTATCTTTTTAATGCTTTTAAAACAGAATTGCTTATTTGACTGAGGACTCCTACTTAAAAATAAAGTTTCTTTTAAAGTTATGTGGAGTGGTTGGAATTTTTCAGTAAAGTATTGAGTCAACTCAAAAAGCTGTTGGAACAGCTGACAACTCAGTCTTTGTCAAAGACTAAGTTGTTCAACAGTGTTAACTACTTAAACTATGTTGTTTTGTCATTGCACATCCAAAATCTTCCGAAATCAAAAAGAAGTCTTTTGAAACTACCTATTCATTGGGACAAAAGTCCTCTTCTGAACAAGTCAAAATAAACTCAAGAATAACAAAAACATTCAAACTCAAACGCCACAACACCTGCATGCCGTGTAAAGGTTTTCCAAAAACTAACGCGTTAGATAAGGGGTTTTTAAATCCTTATGGACCAGCCCCATCATACATGGCTTGACCAGCATCGAATTTGATCATGTGAACGCAAAAAAAAAATCTCTTGAAACACCATGTTTTTGTTGTATGGTTTTTAAAATATTTTGAGAACTTGTTCCTTTTCCATCAAGCGATGTTGTCAAGCAATCTGATCCAGGTAAACACTTATTCGGAACGACAACTTACAAAATCGTTGGTCCGCTTAGCGTTTATACATTGTATATACCTATATAATAGGGTGTCCGTTATTTCCCAAAATCTTCTTTAAATAGCAGACACATTCAGGGGCGGACTGGGCCACCGGGCAACCGGGATTTTGCCCGGTGGGCCCCCGGGCAAGCAAAAAGTTTTTTTTTTAGAGAAAAAATTGCCATAACAAAATTGGACTTACGCAAAATATAGACTTTTTGTGGATCAAAATGGATATTTTGAGGCCCCAAAACTCGCTTTGTGGCCTCTACCGATCTTTGAATTTCTTAAAAAACTCTATTGGTGGCCTCTACGGATCTCTGGAGGCCTCCAGACCTCGGTTGGTGGCCTCTATCGATCTTTGGAGGCCTCCAGAGCGCGGTTGGTGGCCTCTACAGATCTCTGGAGGCCCCCAGACCTCGGTTGGTGGCCTCTACGGATCTCTGGAGGCCACCAGAACTCAATTTGTGGCCTCTACGGATCTTTGGAGGCTCCCAGATCTCGTTTGGTGGCCTCTACAGATCTCTGAAGGCCCCCAGACTTCAATTGGTGGCCTCTACGGATCTCTGGAGGCCTCCAGACTTCAGTTGGTGGCCTCTACGGACTCTGGAGGCCACCAGAACTCGGTTGGTGGCCTTTATAAATCTTTGGAAACCTCTAGAACTCGGTTGGTGGCCACTACGAATCTCTGGAGGCCCCAAGAACTCGGTTGGTTGTTTTTCTCTTGTCGGATCTATGGAGGCCCCTTAGAAATCGGTTGGTGGCCTCTTTAAATCTTTGGAAACCTCTAGAACTCGGTTGGTGGCCACTACGGATCTCTGGAGGCCCCAAGAACTCGGTTGGCTGTCTCTTCGGATCTCTGGAGGCCACCAGAACTCGGTTAGTGGCCTCTACGGATCTTTGGAGTCCCCCAGATGTCGTTTGGTGGCCTCTACAGATCTCGTTTGGTCGCCTCAACGGATCTCTGGAGGCCTCCAGACCTCGGTTGGTGGCCTCTACAGATCTCTGGAGGCCCCCAGAAATTGGTTGGTGGCCTCTGTAAATCTTTGGAAACCCCTAGAACTCGGTTGGTGGCCGCTACGGATCTCTGGAGGCCCCAAGAACTTGGTTGGTGAACTCTGAATCTTTGGATTCCTCCAAAACTCGGTTGGTGGCCTCTACGGATCTTAAGTTATTCAAAAATTGATAGAAAAATCTAACAGTTCCAAGAAACTAAATATGCAAAATAAAAATAAATAAAAATGGCTCTCAATGATGAGTACTTTAAAATGTCTGAAAGTTAGGTGCATAACCTGTGTTATGCTGATATCGCATGTTCTCCTCGTTCGATTGTGGTTCCTTGTGGATGGATCCATTATTGTTTATATTAATGGATAACCCACATCATGCATTTCGTTATATATTTTTCTATCGTATGAAATTAATACGATGCTGCATAATATTGATACATTATTGATATTCAGGCGTCCGCATCTTAAAACGAACCCTTGAGTCGATAAATGTATCTATAGCTTATACGATACAATACTTCTATCGAATCTCAAAACGATAGTTGGGGTTGGCTTTAGATTCGAATCTCAAAACGAATCTTATGCTGACGTATGCATTTGGGTGTGAAAGACAATTGTCCAAGATTCGCATAATGAATCTTGTGGTCTTCGCAAATTTTTTATGCTGGCATCATGTTTCATTCCATCGAGGAATTGATTTGCCTCTTTTGATAGTTGCGTGGGCGCGATATCTATTGGAGGATATTAATTACTCTGTGTGTGGTCGCATGGGTGCGACTTCCAGCAAGATACTTTGCTGTGTACACTTCGATGCTATATGATATATGAAGATACATATGTATATTAACGTATGATGCATGATGTGCCGATCGTTGGGAACCTCAGTTCCTCAGTTGATCGATGGTTTGAATTTGGAGCTTTAGTTTGAAATCTCCCGTCATACAAATAACACGTTTTTAATTTCACTTGGTCAAATTTATAACTCCTGAATTGAAAAGATGAGAATAAATTGCCGTATTTTATCTGATCCGGATCAGATCATGATAAATAAAACAAACAGGATCATAGTGACAGAAGTGTTAAATACCCGTCTATTTTTGCCTTAAGTTTTTTTTTATGTTTCATGCATCTGTTGCCTCTTTTCTTTGCGCTACTGAGATAATTCACATAGCAATTTTTGGACCACTGAAAATAGATCCAGATAAAAAGCAGGATCCCATGTTGCTTTTGCAATTACTTGTTAAAAATTGATCTGGATCAGATATTGTGAATAATAAAATGCGGGTAATGATGAGGCAGAGGACTAACGTCAAGAAACAGAAAGAAACAAGAACACTGTGAAGATTGCGCAAAATGCTGCTTCAATGTCTTGCGACGATATTATTTTGACGCAAAAAGGTACAAAAAGCTTTTCTTAGCATATAATTTGATGCTGCCATTTTCTTGTACACAAGTTGCTTGCAAAAATCATTTTTAAATTTTAAATAGGTACATCAAAAATCGATGGAGAAATATCATGACGCAAGATCACCTTGAAACCGCAATGCTTATATCCGTGGAGTTTACTGTCAGAAAAGAGAAGTTAGTTAAAAAAATATTTAAAATATTTAAGTCTCTGGTCAATGATTGTTAAAATAGATGTTTTATAAAATGATGAATTAACAGGCCAAGAACCTTTTTTTCTGCAATTTTCTTCTTTTTTTTGAAAACTTATATTCTATTCTCTTATTTGTTTTTTGAATCAAGTTTTTTTAGTGGAAAGTTTTTGAGAAATTAAATTTGAAAGTCATATTTTTGAAATAATGTGAACTTTTTTTTCAAGTTGATTGTTATTTCAAAATTTTGTGTAGTTAAACACCACTTTTCATTTTTATTTCCTTTTTCTTAGTTTTTGAGAAAATAAAAAAGATAACAGAAGGTACTTTTTCCAATTTCTTGTTTTTTTGTTAAGTTTATAGTAGGCAAAGACAAAGAAGTACGATATATTATTAAATCTTTTTTTGGGAGAAGGTACCTTTCGTTTTTTTTTATTTTCCAAAAACTAAGAAAAAAAATAATACTTCTGTCGGTTCACGATTCACGAGATATTTGATAAAACGTGATTTCCAAAATGGCAGCTGATGCTCGCCAACTTGAATTAACATTCGGGGGGCACCCCTGAACATTTTCGAACAAAAATCAATTAAGTAAGTTGATTGCACTATGAACCTACTGTTTTTGTTCTGGTTCTTGGTCTAGTATAGAGCCAGTTTGTTGACAGTGGGTTAGATCTGCAACTAGAATATCACTGATTCTTTTTAATCCATTGTTATGAATCTGTGATCATCATTGAGCCTTGAGCGTTTATTCACTCAAATTTCAGTTTGATCATGGATTTTGAAATAATCATCTTCCGATTTTCCAGTATATCTGTCAAATCAATTGTTAGAAGTAATCAGTCACTCACCATAAAAAAAGTAGATTTTTGTTAATGGTGAGTGAGCTTTAGAAAGTAAATTTTTTTTGTGTAAAATAACATGGACAGTTAGAAGTGAAGTTAGTGCTGGAATTTTGTGATACATAGTCATAAAATTTTGTCGAAGTTGTGATTTTTCTATAAATTTTATCTAAGGCCGTTGCAAAAAAGCACTTCGTCTTAACCAATGATGAGCAAAAGAAATTTCAGGAAATCTTTGATTAAATTCTACTTAACAATCAGCGAATTAGTGATTTCTCGAATAAAGTACTCAAATTATAGATTTTCTGTTGAAAATTTTGCTGAACAAACGCATTCAATGATAATCAACTAGAATAATCATTGATTAAAGTTGACGGGGTGTGAACATACTTGCCCTAAGATTAGGATTGTTCAATACTTGAAAATTTGCAAATGGATTACTAAAATATTTGTTTGTAATTTTTATTAATCACAACTACTGTTACTGGAGAAATAGTTCTAAAAGTACCTTATTTAATTTAAATTTTTGAAACTGCCGAGATATTGCTGGTCAAAAGCACCAGCCTTTATTTTTGCATTCAATATCAAAAATTTCAATCAGAAAAATCATGCTACAGTGAAAAATTGTGAAATTTAAGCTAAATAATTTATTTGATTCACTCGAGAAAAAAAATTGAAGAAAATTCGACTTCAATTTATTGGGAAGGGTACAAAATCCCGAAAAGCAAAAAATGAAAAATCCGAATGCCACAATCCCGAATACCCAAAATCCCGAAAGCCAAAATCCGAATGACAAAAAATCCCGGAAACATTTGGAACTGAATCCCGAATTTCAATACATTTATAGTACTATTCAGTGATTTCAAAGAAATCAAACTGTTTTGTATGGCTTTTGATTTCTGCTCGCCTTGGCATCATGACAATGTGTATAAAAGAAATTTTAAAATAAATAATCATTTTTGGCATTCGGGATATCTGTCAAATTTCGGGATTTCGTACCCAACCCCAATTTAAAAAAAAAAATAATTTCTATCAAATTATTGAAAATTAGAAATATGAACATTTAGGATACTTTTTGTTTCATATCTCCCTTAATTCCCATAACTCTTTTGACTAGCGTAATTTTGTTTTGACTAAACTGAAAGTCACACCCACAAAAGGTCGTTAAATTAATGGAATATTACTGCATGAGACTCACAAGAACATCTTTGCAATTTTGTATGCTTACTTGAATAAAAACTCAAATTATTTACTGCCAGGTGACGCAGCCATAAACTAAAAAAAGCTGTTTCAACAAAATTCAATTCTTACCTTAGAATTCAAAGCTATACCTACCTTATACTAAAATCCAATATATATTAATCAATATGTTAATTAAAAAATCAATACATATAAAAATAAAAGGACTTTCGAGAAATGTCTGAAATATCAACTTTTATTTTTAACCATTTTGAGAGTTATTGTATTCTGTGGCCTTTTTTTTTAAAGTCCCGGTAGGCCCTTTGACCCCCATTCCGCCCCTGGACACATTCCACGCGTAGTACTCCGTGGCATGATGGTTAGTGCATAGGACTGCCATGCTGAGGGTGTGGGTTCGATTTCCAGCCGTGCCACCTAAGACAGGAATGTTTTATCCGAGGTACACCCAATTTATTTATACTCAATAAATCAAAACTTTATGACATTAAAAAAAATATTTGGCCAAAAAAATTTTGTCCGAGGTCATTTACCCGTGGCTCTAAGCCCATAAATTCCCCATACAATTTGTATGAGATTTTCGCTCTTTTCACGTTTTATTCTTTTCTCTTGAATAATTACTGCAGCTATTAAATTTTTTTTTTTGTTTTTGTTCTTAAACCATCCCTCATTCAAAACTTTATTTAAAAAAAATCGAATTTCTTAGCTCGATATATTACCATAACCATGTAAAAAATCATAGAATTATACGTCTTAATTTAAAATTTTTGTTAACAAATTTTTGAATGAGATCTCTTAAAGAGATTACTAAAAAAACACATACAAATAAAACAATAGTTCGAGAGAAAAAATATAAAACGTGAAAAGACCGAAAATCCCATACAAATTTATATGGAAAGAGTATGGACTAAGAGCCATGGGCAAATGACCTCGGACACGATTTTTTTGGCCACATAATTTTTTTCTGGCATAAAGTTTTGATTTAGGGGGTGTCTGCTATTTAAAAACGATTTTGGGAAATAACGGACACCCTAATGTACATAGGTACATGTTCAGTCGCCTAAAAGGCGCCAATATCTACAGTTTTTTACATAACATCACCTTGGGTGAACCGCTTACAAAATGCATAGGTAGGTGAAAGTCCGGATTGAATTATGTACAATGGCTAGGCTACTGATTGTTTTCTAAAAAAAGGCACAAGGCAATTAGAAACTAACTGCCTAAACAGAATGCAAGACGCAGCTGGAATAGATGTCAAAAATGGTGCAGTAGATATCAAAAATGTTGCAGTAAAAGTTGAAAATTGTTCAACTCTTGCATCGCCGGCTGCAGCATTTTTGACATCTATTCCAGCTCAGTATTGCAATCCGTTAAGGCTGTAAGACGTTCATGGGTTTTTATAATAAAAATCATTAAATGGTTAATGGGTCATTGAAGATAAAAAACCGGGGAGTGTTATTAAATTATAGGGTGCAATAAGAGCTGGCTGTTTTTTTTGGTTTGAATGCGTAACCCAAAAATGAGTATGAGGGTCTCTGTGTGCTTGCATCTTGACGTCGAATACAAAAGCCTGGCAGTATTTTTTTGGGACCCGTGGTAGGGACGAGGGGTTGAAAATAGCGGTTTTCAGACTTCAATTATATTAAAAATGGGGAAAGATGCTCTGTCATTTTTTTAAGTCCACAGAATTTAATTTTAACGGTCCGGTTAATAGAACTCAAGATATATGCTTTTTAGGTGCACCATATCGAGACTTTTTTGGGGAATTAAAAAAAATCAAAAATCACCAAAAAAAAAAGTCTCCAAAATAAAGCCGATAGATCTTCACTTCAAAAGCTCATATACCTTGAATTTTATTTTTGGTATCGTTAAAATTAAAGTTTGTGGACTTGAAATAAATGACAGAGCATCATTTCTCATTTTTAATTATTTTTTTTTTTTTTTTTTTTTTTTTTTATAAATTCATTTTTATTTTTCCATTTTCTTAAAACTATCTTAAAGCTAGACAAAAATTCATAAAAACTAGCCTACTTATCAATATCTTACAACTAACTTACTGGCCCCATTCGGGCGCTCTAAGTTAAACTAATATCTTAATGCTAATGCCTTTCGGCCTAAGAACTATCTTAAAACTAGAATCCATATCGGTTTTATTTTTCACCGAGAAGAATTTATAAAAAACTCGGTATCTTTGTCTTTATTTATTTGTTTTATATAAAACTTACTAACTAAATAAAACTAAATTAAAACTAATTAAAACTAATTAAAACTAATTAAAACTAATTATAACTAATTAAAACTAATTATAACTAATTAAAACTAATTAAAACTACTATAAAACTACTTAAGGCTACTTACAAACTACTTACAGACTACTTACAAACTAGAACAGCCACAGCAAGCATTTGCAGGTTTTTATAATTTTTTTTGTGTTTTTATTGGTTTTATTATTTTTGTGTGTTTTTAGTGGTTTTATAATTTTTTTTTTTTTTTTTTTTTTTTTTTTTGGTGCCACCCTGACTGTCCCTGCTTAAAACTAACTACCTAAACCTATGTAAGTCGGCCATGGCATAGAAAAATGCAGTCAACTTTTAATTATCCGAAGAAACTTCTTGTTCAGGTTTCAACCACCAGAACTGGTTCTCCTGCCTTACCCTATCTCTTCGGTCCCGATCGGACACAGTCCTACTGAACCGAAGGTGCTCCGCTCCGTGTTGTGCGAGGACGTCTCGGTCATAAAGGAGCCGCCGATCCACAGTTCTACGGCCGACGTGGTAGATTAGCGGAACCGCCGCTCTATCCTGGATCAGCCCTCGACTGTCTAAATAGAGGAATACATCGGGCGGAATAAAGCCGCTTAGACGCACACTCTCGTAATAGTCGTTTTTAGGGTAATAAGCCCCAAAAATTAAGCTGTTGGTCGAGGACATTGCTCTTGCAATGTGACCTCGAATAAGCTTCAGCAAGAAATTATCTATCCTGTTTATGTTGGCGCCGTTGTATAGAACCAGGTTGGAATAATAATGTTTGTACTCCGACTCTGGTGTTCTGTGTAATCCAAGGCAGCGTCTAAGACACTGCCTCTCAAACACCCGAATCTTTTCCATTTGAGATGGGGCAACGTTGAACCAAACCGGGCACCCATAGGCAATCATCGGCCGTATGAGGGCCATGTAGCAAATCACCTTCACTCTGCTGTCAAGCCGGCTGCTATAAAACAACCGTTTCGTCAGGGCAAAAGCTCCCCTAGCCCTGGATAGAGCAGCATTTATATGTCTGTCGAAATACAAATACTGATCCATCCAGATGCCAAGGTACTTTACTACACTTTTACTCGCCAGTGGCTGTCCATTTGGTCCTACGATCACCAGCTTACGCCAGTTCTTTCTCGTATCCCTTGTGGCTCCATGCAACGGAGTCCTAAACAAGATAGTTTCTGATTTCTGGAAGTTGATTTTCAACTTCCAGTCATCGCAATATCGCTGAATCTTCTCGAAGTCACGCTGCAAAAGAATTCTGATGACCTCGACTTTTGGAGCTGTTCTGTACGCAATTAGATCGTCGGCATACACAATTGCCTGAGTTAGACTACTTATCAGATCGCTGGTGTAAATGCTGAATAGAATCGGCGAGTTGACCGCTCCCTGCTGAAGACCATTTTTAATATTAAAGGTTGTGGCAGAAGTCACATTGCCACTCTTGACAACAATTTTTCTACCATTGAGCATATCATAAAGCATATATAACAGTGGTTTACTAATGCCAAGTCTGGTCAGCTTTAGATAAAGACCCTCTAGCCATACGGTGTCGAAGGCCTTCTCCAAATCAACCAGACAGGCACCCGTACACTGCTTTTTAGATTTGTTCCATTGGACATCAGAAACGAGTTTAGACGCGGCATGAATGGTGTCATGTCCCGCCTTAAAGCCGAACTGATTTTCCGGTATGATATTATTGTCCTCTGCCCACTTAGACAGAGCTCTATTAATAACTTTTTCGAATACCTTGCTGATACTCGGAAGAAGACTTATCGACCGGAGATTCGCCGGATTGGAGTTGTCCTTTCCCTTTTTCGGGAGAGGATGCACCACAGCTGTCTTCCACCGCGCTGGATAATATGCATTATTCAGAGCGTTGTTAAACAGTGTGGTATAAATGTCTACTGCTTCTTGGGGTAAATGTCGAAGTACAACGTTGGATATGCCATCGACTCCTGCTGACTTCTTCTTCTTTAATGAATCGAAGATAAGCTGAAGCTCCACCTTCGTAATTAACAGGGAACTTGGCCCATTTCGCTCAGCGATTATGGCGTTTGCCAAATGATCTTCATTGAACCCGGTGAAACCGAGGTTCTCTGATCGCCATTGCGTTATGTCATTCCGAAGGTAGAAGTGGTGGAGCAAGGCTCTGTTTTCCAGGTCATGGTTCGGGCGAATGCATGCATTCACCTTGTACACTTGCTGGAAAGCAGCCCCCACAGCCTCCACTTTCTCCTGCGGATCCTCGACAATAAAGAGGCCATCGTCCAAGACGGCGTCCTCTGGATCAATTCCTGCTGTCAGAAGTACGTCTCTGTTTTCTGTCGTTCTCTGGAGCTTAAGACACGGAAGGTCGTTCTGATCATTCCTTCTAAATATTTTGTTAATTTGGGGAAACATACTCGGGTCGCTAGAATTAACAGCCCGAATTTTGTTATCCCAATACAAATTAATCGACAACCGATAATTTTCCTTAATAAGCTGGTTGATGTTCTTGATCGAAGACTTCAATGTCCTAATCTCCAGATCGTTTGGGTCAGTAAACCGTCGGTACAAGCGTTTGAGTCTTGTCAGCAGTCCACTTTTTTGTCTGTGTAATGCGTCAATGGTCGCATTCCGGTACATGTCGGTTGCGTCCCGTTGTTTGTACTTTGGTATCGTTCTGTCCATTGTTCGTTTGATTGTCTCGTCCATTTGTTCAAGATATTGGTCTATTTCGTTATTTGTCAAATTCCTGTCATTTGGTGGGGATATATTATTCGAACTGATTTCGCTCGATAAGGCGTTGGTAAAGCGTGGCCAGCGCACCTTACTGTAATTGTAAGTATGCACAGGCACATACTCATCCAACTCCACGAGCTCGTTCGGAAGCTGTATTACGGCGGCGAGTCCGCAGTGGTCACTGTCGTACTCGATCGTTCGTAAACAGTTTCTTGGTCTTTGACCCACAGTCAGCGGCGTAGCTACCCAGGGGCAAACTGGGGCGGCGCCCCAGGGCCCCGAAGGTTTGGGGGCCCCAGGGACAGCCTGACGAAACATTTTTTCAAAGCGAAAATAAAAGTTCTTCTTATCTTTAAGAATGTTTTGGCTAAGTTTGTTTTGAATATTATGGGTCAGTTACAAGACTTGTGGATAAAGTCTTGGATAGCATATCCGGACCTTTTTTGCCAGATAAATTTCTACTTTTGGCTCAAATATCTCTGACAATAATATCCAACAGAAACTGATTAAATCTTAGATAGCCTATCTGCCGATCCAAGGAGCTGTTTAGGCTTTTATCTATATAGAAGAAGGCTAACTGCTATGAATTTCATTTTTGACTTTGCTTTTGGTACTCTGTAATACGGCCGATATTAGTTATTCTAGCAGATTATATTAAAAATGTCAGAATTGAGTCTGATTCCCTCCGCAGCTCATTCATCTGATTCCGTTGTAGGGGTGATAATTATTAACTATGTACATATGTGTAGAAAAATGGCTTTTTAGTTTTATTTGGGTTTGTTTTTGTCGTTTCTTTCTGTGATTTGTATATAGGAATTTAGGTATAATAATAATCGGTGTTTTTTGTAGGTGTGAAGTTCTTATTTCTTCTAACACTAAATGCTTGCGTAATGACCTTTATTTTTGCTTCCTTTACACGCACAACACATAAAAATAACAAAACCAGAACACAAAAAGTGCAATTTCAATTTCAAAAAAGTTGAGATTTCTTGTGTAAGGAGTGTGCTGAACCGGTCTTTTTAAATTTTATGTTTTCTATTATATGTGAGGCAGTGAGAGTCATAGTGGCCTAACTGCAATTTTGTCGAAATTGAGTTTATTATAAAAATTGAATCTGTATGTATTAAACAATATTTCTGTATTTAAATTTTTTGAATTGATAGCTCCATGTCATACTTATAGGGCTTTTTGCATTTAGAGGCCACCAACAAGAAAATTCAAAGCTTGAGTGCCAGAGTGGCCTATCTGATCACTTATAACGGTATTTTGAGAATCATTAATACAAAATCAAAAACCTTTTATTTTTTTTTATCATATTGCAAACAAAAATCAAAACTATGTTCAGTTATTTAAAAACTACAAATTTTGTAATTCTTTTAAAACTGCAAGTGCTTAGAAATAATCTGTTCCTTATTTTTGCTCTACTGAAAATAATGACAAATGCAGTTAGGCCACTATGGCTCTCACTGCCTCATATTTACTAGAATATCTGAGAAATATCAACAGTCGAGACACTGGAGTCAGTTGAAGGTCACAAAAAATCAGTATAATACACTATTTCCAGCATTTTTGTGTGATTTTTTTCTCTCAAAAACTACTATACTTCAGTTTAAAATGCCATCTCAAAATAGAAACAAAAAAAATTTCAAAGCGGGTAGGGGCATCTCACAAAGTTTGAGCAAAATCTGAGATGTGCTTTTTTAATAGACGTTTTCATATGGAATGACTCAAAAATACAATGTTTTTTTTTTCGATCACTAACATTTCTGTTCTTACCACCATTTTTTTGCTATTGTAACCAAACTGCATGCTAAGCCTTAAAAATTATATCTCTAAGAAATATCTTATGCTGACAGTTTTTGTTAAAAATTCCTATAACATAACATACCTCTTCTAAAATTTCTCATTTTTTTGTTAATCAAAAACGAAACCAATTTCTGTTAAGGGGCCCCATTTTATTTTCTGCCCCAGGGCCCTCGCCCATCTAGCTACGCTACTGCCCACAGTGTCCGTAACTGTCAGTCTTGAGTCTATTAGCAATAGATCCAGATAGGCACCGCTTCTTGGAAACGATGGCCGATCCGTAGCCAGCAGGTCGACACCATATTCAGTGTTATATCGACTCATCCAATTAAAAAGATGAATACCTCTTGGATTCTGTATTTGATTTCCCCAATCTAGGTGTTTGGCATTCAAATCACCGGCCATGAGAAAGTAATTTTCTTCCAAGCTCAAGCGTAGACATTCGAAAAGTTTTTCAAGCTCTGTCATAAAATCAGCTGGCTGAGGTGATTCCGGTGCATAAGCCGCAATCACATACATTCGCTTCCCCTGTTGGAGAGGAATGCACACGACGCACGCCTCTAACAGCCGAAATCTACGCAGATCACTGTTATATATAACTTTATGATTAATGCCTTTTCGTATGAAGATTGCGACGCCCCCCCCTTGAGTGGAGTTGGGTCGATCTCTTCTAACGATATTGTAATTATTGTTAGTCAACTTCTGTTTCTGGTTCAGCTTAGTTTCGCTGGCCATAAACACATCTGGACTCTGGTCTTTCAACAATTGGAAAAGATTAGCTCTACGTTCGGTCCTAATCAGTGAATTTACATTCACAGCAAGGATCCTAAGAGGCCTCTCCGACAGCGCGCCTTTAACCTCTAATTTGCGTTAAGCTAGGCAAAACAGAGTAGATATAGTCCACCCTATTCGCCTGCTCCCTTATCTCTTTCTGAAGTCCTGTCAACTGGCCTTGAATTGCCAGCAACATGCTTCTTATTTCGGCCTGAGCGTCCGGAGCCCTAGGCACGAGGGCCGGTTGGGCTACCTTAGCTGCAGGCTGTACCGTGTTTCCCCTTCCTGCCACCATTTGGGCGTAGGAGATCTGGGGATTGACGGGTGTTGTTGTAGGAGCACGCGTTGATGGGCGTACCACTACCGCTGTCTGCCTAGCTGCGTTATTAGTACGAATTTGCTGAAAGGCTGAGCAACCCCGATAATTAGCAGGGTGCCCCTCCTTTCCGCAAAGTGCACATTTAAGCTGGGTCATATCATCGACCCTTTCCTCACCGAGTTTACACTCCCCCTTAATGTGGTTCTCACCACACTTCACGCAGCGTGACTGCATTTCGCAGTTTGCTGCAGCGTGGCCGAACCTTTGGCAGCGCATGCATTGAAGCATGTCGCCGCGTCTCTTTAATTTATCCCAAGTTACAACCTGGTAGTTGAGGACGGAGATACTCCTCAAACTATCCAGTTTGCTGCTGGGCGAAAGTTGAACCAGGAAGAACGGCAAAGACCGCTTCTCCCGTCTGGCTCTGACTGTGGTAAACGGCTTGACCCCGATAAACTCGAGATCGCCGCTCGCTTTTTCACGGAGCTCCTTATAGAGCACCTCTGGTTCCGTGCAGGAATCTATGCCCTTCAAGAGGACCGTTTGACATTTATCCACTTTGGGGGTAAAACTGAAGAACTCAGTCGTGGATTGTTTTAGCAAATCTTTTATAATTTTGTGCTGCGCCACTGTGGTGCAGTGGATAGCATGCCTATCGCTACTTAAGCGTTTAATATAAAAATTTTGGCCTATGGCCGACTTACACAGTTCAATGGTATCCTTTAACTCCATCTTATAAGTATTGATGGGTGGCACCTTTTCCTTCTTGTTGTTTGTGGGCTGTGGCTGCTGCTGATGTTCGCTCTGCTGCTTCGCCTGCTGTTGTTTCTGCTGCTGCTGGTTCTGCTGCTGTTGGTTTTGCCGCTGGTTGGTCTGCTGCTGCTGCTGCTTATTTTGTTGCTTATTTTCATGGTTCTGTTGTTGTTGTTTATGTTTTTGTTGCTGCTGTGACTGTTCGTTTTGCAGCTGTTGTTGTGGCTGCTTCTGTTGTGGCAGCTGTTCTTGTTGCTGCTGTTCTAGTGGGTTTCGTTGTTGCTGCTGTGAAGCCACTTGATTATGCGCCCCTTGCTGTGGCGCCTGCTCTCCTTTCCTCTGCTCGCGCTCCTGTTTTTCTTTCTCGCGACGAGCTTCTTGTTTAGCTTTTAGTTTTTCTATCAGGGGTGTGAGCATGGCATTGAGACGTTCCATCTCCCCCTGTATAGCACCGATCTTTTCATTGATGGCCTGCTCCTCTGCTATTTCTTGTGCCTCGCATTCTTCCTCGGAGGACGCCTCTGGTGAGGTTAAGTCAACAAACAGGTTGTTGTTGCTTTCACCTGTGGTATACAATCCCTCGCCACCTTCGGACATATATTCAATGTCGTCATCGGATAGCGAGGTGTTTAGCTGTCGTTGGATCTTTGCTGCTGCTGTAGTTTTTGCTGTGCGCGCCGTCTCCTTCACCCCGGCTGGCAGCTGGGCTGAGGTGATGGTGGAGCGGCGCTTGACGAGGTTCGGCGCACAGCTAATCCTCTTCCTCCTCTTGTTCTTGGTGTCGGCTGTTGGTGCCGTTGATGCATTTGCCGTTGTTGCTACGGCATTCGACGACGGTATGGCTGGTGGTGCCATCGCCTTCTTTGATGTTGTTGGTGCTGGTGCACTTGCTGTTGCTAAGGCTGGTGGTGGTGCCATAGCTTGCTTGCTTGTTGTTGTTGTTGTTGGGACACCTTTCGATGCCCCTGCCGTTTTCTTGCTTTCCATTAGCCGCTTATCCCTCTCGATGATGTTTTCCACCTCTCGATTATGGAAAAAAGCGGCCAAAAATTTACTGCCCGACTGGGACTCGAACCCACTACCTTCGGATTCTCGGTCCGCCACCTCTACCACTGAGCTGTAGTTGCTATTGAAAATAGCTTGGTTTAAATAAAACTTGATTAGATCACACCGAATATACTAGTTGAATAAACTGGGAAGCCGAAAACGTCTACACACTTCCACAGTACGAGATCGACTCATTTTTAATTAATAAATTGAAGTGCATGTGCCCCTAACACAATAGTCTGAAAATCATTAATTTCAACCCCTCATCCCTACCACGGGCGCCAAAAAATTCCTACCAGACTTTTGGTTTTGAATTTGATGTTAGGATGCATACACCTACAGACCCTCATACCATACTCATTTTTTGGTTATGCGTTCAAACCAAAAATAAGCAGCCAGCTCTTAGACTATACAATCCTTAACAATTTTAGGCCTCGTCTGTCGTTATTTTTTCCATGTTTAAGAAGGTTCCTACACTACGCATCACTTATTTGAGGTCACTATTTTCGTAATTGCTTTTTCTCTATATATACTTGTGATAAATGTTTTTCCTGAAAATATTTGATACCTGTACTGCCGTGTTAAGAAGAAAAAACGTAACTGACATTTTGGCTGTTTTGAGTTAGGGCCAGTTTTGACATCTTTGATATGTCGGCTATTTTATTCTTTAAAAATAAAAGCCCTTATTTGCTTTTGTAATGGCTTAAAACGCTTAAGAAAAATGACGTTCGTTCAAAGAACCATGGTTTTTAAGGAAAAATGGGCGTTTTAGCACTCAATTTAAGACAAAAAAAGTGACTACCATACAAGCATTAGTACATCTGATAAATAATCAAGGCAAAAAAAAATCATTCACTTATAAATACAACAGAAAAGCACTCAACAACAAAACAAAAATGATAGACATAAAAACAGAAAATCGCGTTTATCTCGAAATGTCAAAAATACACTTACGTTTTTTCTTCTTAACACGGCAGTGTAGGTAGGTATACATTTAGTGGCCATTAAAAGGATAACGTTGAATTGGTAACTTGGAAAATCCATAGAATTTTTTTTTTTTTTTTTTTACACTTCAGATTCTTAGTTGTAGTGAGCTTAGAGCAAGCTGCAACCTACAATCAGAGGCTCATCATAAGTGCATGTGTTAGTGGTTAGTAAAATAAGGCAATCTAACACATGCATAATAAAATACTAATACATTAACAAAATTAAACAAAAAATCAATATACATACATAATTAAACAATATACAAAATATTTAAGTCATACACGTAGTAACAAAAAATAAAAACAATCACGACCGTGGAGCACTGGTTCGAAATATTTTCTTTAATCCTATCTTACTAATGTTAAAATCAACAGAGGAGCTGTTTAAATTAAAAATCTTGCACATGCGGTTAAGAGGCTCATGTATACCGTAGTTAGTTCTATGGAAATTAACGTGTAATAGTTCAAATCTTCGCAGGTGGTGAGATCCTCCGCGGTAATTTATGCCTATACAGGCTAACAAATCAGGAGCATCTAATTGGCCATTTATAAGTTGGTGAAGAAATAGTAAATCATTATTAACACGCCTTTGATATAAGGTTTGGACCTGCAGTAGCTGGATCCGATGTTCATATGGTGGAAGGTTGTACGGATCAGCCCAAGGAAGACCCTTCAAAGCAAAGCGAATGAATTTGTGCTGTATTGATTCAATACGACTTTTATGAATTTCATAAAAGGGAGACCATATTTGCGAGGCGTACTCTAGATGAGGTCGTACATAACAATTGTATAAGGAAAGGGTAACATATGGATCACTAAATTCCTTAGCCCAACGTTTTATAAATCCAAGCATGGAGCTTGCTTTATTAACGATGTAATTAATGTGTTCAGTGAATTCTAAATTTGAGCTAAAGTTAACACCCAAGTCCTTGCAACTAAAGACTCGACAGAGTTTTTGCTGCCAAATGGAATAATCAAAAGCAGTTGCAATTCTCTTTCTGGAGAAAGTAATTGTTTGGCATTAATTAGGGTTAAGAGAAAGACCGTTCTTACCACACCAAATATTGAAATTGTCGATATCGGCTTGCAGTAGAACGTGATCATGGTTAGCTTTTATTTACTTAAATATCTTCATATCATCAGCAAATATAAGAATATCACTAGAGCGTATACATGAAACAACATCATTTATAGCCAGGATAAATAAAAATGGGCCTAGATGACTTCCCTGGGGCACACCGGAGTGAGCAAAGAATGAATTTGAAAGGCAGTTTCTAAATCTTACTACGTACGATCTATTTTCAAGATATGACTTTATCCATGTGATAAAGAAAGTTGGAAAACCAAAAGCTTTTAGTTTGAAGATAATAATGTTGTGACTAAGTTGGTCGAACGCTTTAGAGAACAGCTGTATGAATGAACAGCAAAAAATGGTATACAAAATTGATTGAGGCCACTCATAGAATCTTTTGAAAAACTAACAAAAATACCCAAATGTTATTTTTGTTTGTTTTTCAAAGAAACGGAATCCAGGTTCAAGCTACCCTGGTTGTGTGGATAGGGGTGTTATGTTGTTGCCTTACTTGATGTTCAAGTTGAACAATGTCTGTCATCCAATTTAATTGTTCCATAATAAGTGATAGCACCCTGACCCATGGCACCTGACGAACGACTGTGAATACCTGACAAAATGATTCCCTCTTCTCTTAAATTATAAAAATAAAAATAATAACCATCGGATGCGTCAAGATTGAACCTTTTTTTATGCGAAGAGACAACCCATTTCCATTCATTGCTCCAAGCAACAATGTCCCTGGTGAAATTCATGTGAAGTTTTTGTGTTGTCACTGCATAAGTGGTTACTCTTTACTTTTCTAACGCTAAGTGTTATCACTGGTTTAAATCTACCTTACAACCGTCAAAAAACTGGCTAAATAGTCCACTTTAAAACTATATTTTGTGCAATAATATTGCGGAATTCGAAGTATTCTGCAGAATTGACCACTTTTCTCCAATGTTTTTGCTTTGCTCCTGCGTCATTTTCATTTTTTTTCCAACGTGTTTAGTATCTGCTAGATAATTTTTTACAGCCGTATTACTTTCCTTCATTCATTCCATGCAATTCCATGGCCTTAAAGTCCCAGTTCCTTGAAATCATCTATCGTTCCTATTTCTTATACTGTCAAAGTGTTTTCTGAGCCCATTTGTAGATAAAATTTAAAATAAAATGTAGTTTTCGACCCTTTCTCAAATATTTTTTTTACTTTTGTTAAAAAAATGCACGAAATTAGCTTTTGCAAATCAATATTTGCAATGGCCTCAATCAAGTGACTTAAGCTCTTATACTCATTTTTGGCAGTTCGTTCATATTGCTTGTGAAATTCCTATGGATTTTACAAGTAATCTTTCAACGTTATCTGTTTTTAGTGGCCAATATGTAAACTAAAAGGTGTTTACAACTACCCCAATTCACAATAACCCCCTTGTCATAAATTGTTATAAATACTTTCTTTTCATACCCACACCAAATATAAAACTATGAAATATAGTGTCAAGTTGCTTTGTTTTATATTTAAAAAAAAACTATCATTTTTCAACCAAAGAAACTCTTCAAAGAAGACTGCACAATTTCATTTATCTGAAACACTATATAATGACATGTGAACTGGTGTTCATTCATTCAGCACTAACTTAAGCCACTGCAGGTGACAACTCAAAATTTATTTCATTTCAATGAAATGCTACCTGACAAATAAACACAATTTAAGGTGATGGCAAATTGAATTTCATGACAACATAATTTAATTGAGAAGGTGTCATTGAGTAAATAATATCCCTTGGGAGAATGGGGGTTTAAGAAGCAGGCGCGGATCCAGGATTTCGTTCAGGGGGGGGGGGGCAATTTTCGTGAGTTTCCGAAATCTTGATGAGGTCTACAGAAAATTTGAGTACACTTCATACCGCTCTACACTACACGCTTGGTCATAGAAAGCAATTTGAATTGATGAGTTTGAGATTTGAAGAACGCAACTAACTCTTTCATAACTGCCACGTGTCTCGAACAGCGGGCACTTTGAACTTGGTGAAATGAAGATAGGTAAGGAAAAGGTAAGGTCGTTTTCAAGAACGTCATCATCGTCAAAAATGCATTTTGCAGAATGTTCTCAAACATAAACTGCAAAAGTCTTCATTTCAAAAAGGCAAATACAAGTTTTACTGCATAAGCATTGTGTTCGATACTGCAGATTACTAAAGTCACATGTTCAAAATCATCATGTGTGATGCAATTCTGCAGTAAAAAAATCCATTTGGCAACAAAAATATTGAGAAGCCGGAGAACGTATTCATAAACGTCAAATGCGTTTGCAAGAAAATTGAATTGAATTGAACTTCTCTTCGGCAGTGACTGTGGTCGTTTCCTGGTTTCTCTCCAATCTTCTTCGTTGGATTCGTTTTTTTGGCCAGTTTAAGTTCCTAAAACGCATCCACGAAAGTGAAAATCCTCATGAATACTTACATACATCAAAAACGTAGCTTATGGCTAAAACAGATGTGCAGCACGTCTGTACACATCGCTGCGTACAGCTCCAAACTCCAAATTTTTCACATTGCGAAATTTTTCATTCATAGCATCTTGAAAAGTGAATATTAAATTGATTTGGGATTCAATCTACTCCCTAGTAAGAAACAAATTGACTTTTCTCATAAAATGTTATACAGTAATGCCTTAAACAGATGTGCAGCAGTTCTGCACGCATCGCTGCGAGTAGAGCTGCAATCAAAACACATGTGCATACACTTAAATATTTATCATACATAGGACTCCATCATCCTTTTAGTATGAAATTTTTCGGTATTTATAAATAATTTTTATACACAAATGTAGTTTTGTATTTTAACTTTATTTAAATATCTTAGACCCGTTTCCTGATACGAAACTTAAGCATTTGTGTTCTACTTAAAAAGCTTATGCTCTACTATTTCCTCTGCGTAAACTGTCACATAAGCGCTTATATTCTACTAAAAAAATTAAGTTTAGTATCAGCAAATGGGCCTTAATCTTGTAGATCCGAACATTAGAAGCAAAGTTATAATTTTTGTAAGCTACGGAAATCGAAGTTTTTTAAAGATTTTGTTATTTTTTTGAATTAAAATCAATTTTAAGGTTGAAAATTGAGATAAGTTGTCCTGTCGTCTTTCACGTTGCATTTATAACTATAAAAACTATTAACATATTTGTAGAGGAGGATTGACGAAATAACTTTTTAAACATGATTTTTCAAAATTGTATAATTTTTCATTCACATTTGCATTTTGAAAAGTGAAAATCAAACCAATGTAGGACTCAATCTGCTTTCTAGTATGAAATAAACTGAATATTCTAAAAAAACATTATACAAAAATGTAGCCTGACATTTATCCTTTCCATAAAAGCCTTAACTTTGAAGATCGGATCTTGAGATTTTCTGCTCCCATTAGAACCTGTGTTACTTTATTTCGCTGCATGAAAAAGGCTGCACGTGTGTTTAAGCTATAATGTAGCCTGAAATGTATCTTTTATTTAAAGGCCTTAACTTTGAAGATCTTAAACCGAAACCGAAGTTAAAAGTTTTCCACTAAGTCGATTTGAAGGCTATTTGTGCATAGTGGAGCTTTTTATTACTGAATCTAGTCAGCCAGTGGCCAGGGCACACTCACTCATTGCTGCAACGCTGCGATGCCAAGAAAAATTTTTATAAACGTATAACGAAATAATCTTTTTTGATTAAATTTTTTTAAGTTCATATTTTATACTTCGTTCGTTCTTGTCCAGGGGGGGGCAATTGCACCCATTGCCCTCCCCCTGTATCCGCGCCTGTTAAGAAGAATGAAAGAAGCAAATAGTGATGCATGATGGCAAGCTCTAAGAAGGTTTTATAAAATATATACCTATAGAATTTATACCAGTGTTTATAAATTTTTGTTTTTCGTATTAAATATTTATATGAACATATGTACATACTAGCAGTTAGCCGCCCGCTTCGCCGGGCCACCGGTTAAATTCAAGAACATCGAGTGTCTAATGAATTGTTTTTTTTTTCAATTAATTTTTTAAAAGAAAATTTCAAACTTGATTTATTTGTTTAAAAATTATAGTCTAAGAGCCCACAGCAAATTTTGGGAGTGGAGGTATAACCAAAATCGGAGTATGAGGGATTATAGGTACATGTATCGTGATATATAATACAAAAGTCTGGTAGGTTTTGATTTCAGCCTTTGGGAGGGGTGGGGGGTTGAAAAGTGCAAGGTCCCCTGAATTATTTTCAGGGTTATAACCTCTTTGATTTATTTCTAAAAAATGGGATGTGACTTCCCGTAATTTTTTCTAATCATAAGCACCACAATCTTGACCTTGACGGTCCGATTTTTAGAAAAAAAAAAATCAACAAATAAAGTCTCCACAAAAACGTCAATTAGGTTTGCTTAAAAAGGTTACATCATTTATCGGATCACCAAGATAAAAGTGTTGAGGCGTAGGGAAAATGACAGAGAATTATATCCTATTTTTTAAAAGTGAATTGAAGTGTTAATGACCCTACCATATAAAAAGGAAACCACGTGGGTTTTGAACCCCCACCAAAGGCTGAGAAAAAAACTTGCCGGACTTTCATATTCCATATCACATCACGATACATGTACTTAAAGTCCCTCATACTCCGATTTTGGTTATATCTCCACTCCCAAAATTTGCTGTCGGCTCTTGGTCTATTATACTTGATTTATTTTTTTTCTTGCGTAAAATTAAGTTGTTTTGGTACCAGATATTTGTTTCTTCTTTTATTTCGTATCATCAAAAAAAGGTATCCTACATATAGCTTCTTCCAATACATAACAGCCATCCCCTCAAAATTCCCATCAAATCTGTTCAGCCATTTGAGCGTTTTTGTCTAACAAACATCCAAACAAACAAACTTTCACATTTATAATATTAGTAAGATATTAATGTCTTGTATCTGGGCTAGAATAAGGAATACACAGTTCAACGCCTCATCTTTAATCATTAAACAAAATTGTTTAAATTCACACATGTAAAATATGGGCATAACATCAACAAGAGCTTTGGTTATTCCATATACAAAATCACATTCACCGACAAACGCGAATTAGCTATCTAAAATGGGAGCTCAGCTGAATTTAAGGTTAAGTTCGAACGAATTTTTCATCCACAACTTTGTGGATTGCGTCCTGATGCTGTGGATTGCGAATAAGTATTTGACAGTTCGCAGAAAATATTTAGTTGGTCACGTAGAAAATATAAAAATGCTAAATGCTAAAAATGCTACTTTGTCGAAAAGTTAGAAGAAAATTTGTTGATACACTAGTCAACGAAACTAAAGGAATACATTTTTTTTTTTAATTTTTTCTAGTGTTTTTTGAAGAGCTGTATCTTTGTGACGAGTAGTCGTATTGAGTAGAAACAAAAAGCAGTTTACAGCTTTATGTTTTTTGTTTCGAGAATTATCTGCCAAAAAATTTTTTTGAAGTACCGTTACGCGTTATTGCAAAAAATGAGACGAGACAAAAAAATAATTCTTTTTAATTTTTTTTGAAGGTCCTCATTTTTATAGATACATTTTTTTGAGTCAATCAAATGTAATGATCAGATAGCTTGTTCATTCAGCTTCAATTCCATTTTTTTTTGTTGTCCTGCTATTTTTTTTGCATGGTTATTTGACTTTGAATGAAAAAAGATACTTTTAGCCTTGATTACCAATATCTCAGCAAATAATGACGTTATAAAAAATTCAAAGACAGTTTTGGAAATTTAAGAAGGCGTTCTATAAGATTTTTTTAAGATTTTGTAAAAATTATTGTTTTTAACTGTTCACCGTTAGTTTAAAAAAAGTACTAAAAACTGACGTTTTGTGGTCTTTTCGTAAATCTTTTTTTTCTTTGCAAATATTGATTGCATGGCTTGTATTGGTATGCAAATTTGTTGACTTTTGAAGCATAAATATTCTTGTAAATTTTCAAATTGATTCATCGCAATTCCAGTAGATTTTTTTTACAGTTTTGCATTAGTTAGATACTTTTTTGACTTGAAATTAAATAAAAAGTACATTTTTCCAAAAAAAAATTTTTTTTTAAATTAAAGTTTTTTCGTTTGAAAATTTTTTGAAATTAGTTTTTTTTTTTAAGTGTACCTTTTATTTCATTTCAACTCAAAAAAGTATCTAACTAATGCAAAACTGTGAAAAAAAAATCTACTGGAATTGCGGTTTTCTTGCCATTTTGATGACGACAACGCATTGTTTAGGAACAACACAATTTGTTCCTCTACCGGGTTTGTGAGACTTTGAAGTTCTAGTGAGGAAAAACGGTTCGATGAATCAATTTGAAAATTTACAAGAATATTTATGCTTTAAAAGTCAACAAATTTGCATACCAATGCAAGCCATGCAATCAATAATTGCAAAGAAAAAAAAAGATTTACGAAAAGACCACAAAAAGTCGGTTTTTAGTACTCTTTTTAAACTAACGGTGAACGGTAAAAAAAATAATGTCTACAAAATATTAAAAAAATCTTGTAAAACACTTTCTCAAATTTCCAAAACTGTCTTTGAATTTTTCATAACTTCATTATTTGCTGAGATATTGGTAATCAAGGCTAAAAGTATCTTTTTTCATTCAGAGTCAAATAACCATGCAAAAAAAAAATTGCAGGACAAAAAAAAAATAAATTGAAGCTGAATAAATAAGGTATGTGATCATTACATTTGATTGACTCAAAAAAAAAATGTGTGAGTACCGGGACTCGCGTGCAAGATGTGTAAACATTCGTTTTCACCTGAAGGTAAGGGATCGGGTCATTACCACGTATGGCAAAAAATAGGAATCTGTAATACAAGCGCTAAGGCTATGTCCTAATTGGACAAAGATCGCGCAACCCAGCGATAAGCTTCGGTCGGTCGCATCGCTTGTTGATAGCGCTACCAAAATGTGTGTCCGATCGCTCCTAAGTAATATCGTGCATTGTAAGTGGATGTTAACACACTATCGGGCGACCACAAAAGTGAATTTTGTATAAAAATGGTTTTCTATTCTTTCAAGTTTGCACCAAACCTCAATGTTGTTAAGAGTAAATAAAATGTTTACAGCTAATCTTGAATGTACAAGAGAGATTTTTTAAATGCGCCAATTGCAAAATATGATGATTGCGATGTTCATGTTCAAATGTACAACTATAAATTTAAAAAAATTACAATTCTAAAACCCCACCTAAATTGCATTGAATCTATTTTTGAAGCAATCCCAACATTTATCCCATAAAATTAGGATTAAATAAGCTTCATTTATCATATTTTCCTTCAAATCCGTTGCATTTTAGTGCGATCAAAAACAAACTCGTTTGATTTTAAGCGATGAAACAATTTCTTGTAGCGTGCGTCGGTCGCACAAATTCAGTTCCTGATTAGGACATTTCCCTTTAGGTATTGAGTTTGTTTTTGAAAGCTTGTGTGGAATAGCTTGAGCGATCTCAAAAAAAGCATGTGCGACTGTTATACGTCATCGCGCTACCGCGTTTATATTCTAATAAGGACACATTGATTGATTTATTCAAGTTTGATATTTTGATTGTCCGATGCAGCGATCATCGCTTGTTGCTCGGTCATGCGATGGGTGCCAATTAGGACATTACCTAAAGCTATGTCCTAATTGGCACCCATCGCACGACTGAGCAACAAGCGATGATCGCTGTATCGGACAACCAAAACATCAAACTTCAATAAATCAATCAATGTGTCCTTATTAGAATATAAACGCGGTAGCGCGATGACGTATAACAGTCGCACATGCTTGTTTTGAGATCGCTCAAGCTATTCGTTCGGTTTGTAATTGATCTCATTTTTGTAATATGTAATAGTTTAATTTTATTATCCCCCAGATCTGATCCGGATTAGATTATCATAACAAAACAAAACAGGATCCCAGTGCGACAAGAGTGTTATATACCTATTTGATCCCCGTTTATCCTTTTGTTTCTGTATTTTCTCTCTACTCTATTCTCTATTTTCTCCCTATCTTCAACACAAAAAGCCATCTAGCTGTGAGAGAAAAAACTCATTTTTGCAAAAAAGTACAAAGGGTGTATGGTCGGAATAAATTTGCAAATCGAAATCCAAAAGCAAGGTCGAATTTTGTGTTGTTTTTGTAATACATGTATGCATATACAATCCAGATCAGACCTGGGGGAAAATATAAAGCTAATATATTTTTATTTTTATTGATTTTACCGTCGATAGTGAGTTTGGAAATTTTTCCCAGGTTTTGCGACCTTTTTTCTCTGATTTGATCGATTTGTAGTTAAAAAATTTGTGCAAGTAATGAATGATAAAAAAAATTGGAAATATTTTTGCTTAAATATTCAATTTTGTGCTAGAATGAAATTAAATTAAATTTAATTTGAAAAATGTATGCATTTTCGAAGTGCTGATAAAAGTTCTTTTTAATAATGAAATCACAATTTCTTCTAAATTTTTAATTCCAAATCTATTTCGACTTTTTTCACCCAATTTGTTTGACAGATCAGCCATATTTTTAGCTTTTGTCGTTCCTAAATGAAAAGTAACTCAAAGTAACTTTTTTAAATATGACATTACAACACTTCTTTTTGACACATTAACCACAGCCAATACTAGAGAAACATAAAAGAATGCGCCACTTGGCAAATCATGTTATGACATTTCAAATCAAGAAATTGCAAATAACACTTAATATCACAAACCAAAATTGTCACTCGCCATTACAGAGATTAACATCAAAAGCAGCATATGGATACAAAATAATGAAATAAAAAAATAAATTTCTAGAAAAAAAAGCAACAAAATCTTCACCTGGCAAAATGTATGTCAAATATCTCTGTCAAGATATGATTACATCTTGACATCCAATCAAGATATGAAACGGAGTGACTCCATTCGATATTTAATGTCAAGACGAACATTCTGAGAGAAATTATCTACTGTGGAGTCGGGGTGTAAGGAATTCACTCCACTTAGCAAATACCAAAACCTACCTAATGGTTTTGGTATTTGCTATTTGAAAACTACCTTACCTATTCGAGTTTACAGAGTTCTACTTACCTACAACAAACAAAATGGTTCCAAACGGAACCGTGAGCCCATATCCGTTATATCCGATTTTCAATTTTACCCATACCGAGCGCTAAGATGTTTACACATCAAAAATTATCTATAGAAATGAGGACCTTCAAAAAAAAATAAAAAAAAAAATTTCTTTGTTTCGTCTCATTTTTTGCAATAACGCAATAACGGTACTTCAAAAAAAAATTTTGCCAGATAATTCTCGAAACAAAAACATAAAGCTGTAAAATGCTTTTTGTTTCAACTCAATAAGACCACTCGCCACAAAGATATAGCTCTTCAAAAAACACTAACAAAAATTGAAAAAAAATTTGTTCCTTTAATTTCGTTGACTAGTGTATTTGCACTTGGAATTGCCTAAACTAATTTATTCGCATTCGCAGGTCGCAGGCGCAACTCACGTGAAAGGCACTTTACGGGGACTACTATTTGACGGTCTTATGATCAAAGAAATTGCAACCAAATTGATCGCATCGTGATATAAGTTAAATTATCTTTTATTCAAAGTTCATAAAAAAAAACATTTAAGTTTTTTCTTTTTATTTTATTTTCTTTATTAACTTCGATCGATGAGTACAAAATAGAAACTAAACTAGAATGACAATATTATTCTTAATATTACCTATCGCACTTTAGCCTAAATTGCTGACGCTGGTCTCTGGATGTCGCTCGTCGCTGTCACTGACCGATGTTGAGGTCATCCGTTGGAATCCGATATCGCTGACGGAAATCGCTGTGGGAATGCAAACAGTTATTTTTGTGGTGTTTGCAATTTTGTGACATCTAATATTGCTCGTGTTAATGTTTGTGAGCTTAACTCCTCCATCCTTAAATTCGAACGTCCTCGTTCGATGACTTCAAATGCTTTGAAATATCCTCTATTCCAATTATTATCGGTTTTGACTTTTCAGCTGGCATTGATGCTGATTTGGCTTCTTCTCGTTTGATGTTAATTTTGTTCTTTAGTTTACTTAGGATTTTTAAAGCAAAGATTATTGTTGCGGATGTAATGCAAATTGCTAGTACAGTACTTGTTGCTCGGTGTATTATGTTCTCTTTCTCTAGCAGTTCTATTTTAGTCGTACTATCGGAGTGAAGATGCTTAAGTCTCTCGAGTGACAGGAATTCTTCGTTTTCTTCTAGCATTGATGATGGTTGCAGAATTGCTGGCATAGGATGATAGTTTATTATTTCCTTATTGATAATTTCTCTTCCGTCTATTTGGATTGAGGCGTTTACATGGTGAATGATGTAGGTTCCTTGAAGGTTCAGCGTATCGTTGTTGATCATGACGGGGGCGTTGAATTGGTTGAGGAATAGAATTCCTGGTGATATCTCCTCTACCGATGGAATGTGGTCGTTGTTTATCTTCACGCAATTTGGTTTGGTGCTTTTAAATAGGTTTGGTAGGCATGTAGAAGTGCTTATATCAATAATATTATTTTTGTTACATATTGATACTTGGTTAAATTTCTTACATTCTTTGATTATTCCAAAAAATTTTGTTTCACATTCTAGTACATATTCGTATGGTATTTTATTAATAGTATTGTTTCTTTTTATGGCTTTAACTATTA
The DNA here is from genome assembly GCA_963921185.1 of Dasysyrphus tricinctus. Taxonomy (NCBI): domain Eukaryota; kingdom Metazoa; phylum Arthropoda; class Insecta; order Diptera; family Syrphidae; genus Dasysyrphus; species Dasysyrphus tricinctus. Next base: position 129,621,223 of record OY992532.1, read on the forward strand.
GGACATTACATATATGTATTGTTTTCGGTTGTAGGTAAATCTAATATGTAGATTATATTTTTATTGTCAGAGGCGATTTTTACATTAGAAAATTCTAAAGCCTCATCAACATTTACAAATGGAAAATTTTCATTTTTGATAATAGTTTCTGTTATATTAATTTCGTTATTACTTACAATATATGAATTAACTATATTGGCTTTTGCCCAGTGTATTGCGTATGCAATATTTATTATTTCCTCTTTTATTACTTCTAGTTTGTATTTGATTTTCAATACAATGTTGTTTTCTACATTTTCTTGTTCTTTGAATGTTTTTAGTATATTATTTGTTAAATTGGAAATTTCGTTTATTTTATCTATCGTTAATCTATTTATAACAACTTGATTATTGTTATTTGTAAGCATATCATTCATTTTATTTGTTAGTATTTCATAGTCGTGGTGGTCTGGACTTCCAGCTATCCATTTCCACGTTGAGCCTAAAAAGTCTAATGACCGTTTTAGTTTTTCTTTAATTCTAAGTCTACTTAAATAATTTTTTATTCGTTGAATCTCAAAAGGAAGGATGGGATATAAAGGATGATGAATTTTAACATTGGAAATTATGGCATTTTCTAATTGTTCTATGAATTTTTCGTACATTTCTATATCGATGACGTGTATGATTTTGAAGGATCCATTTTGAATCTTTGCACTTCCTGTGCTAATTTTTATTAGCTGTGAACTAGTATAATCCAAGATTTGAACATTTGCAATGCACAGGGGCACAAGAAGCCTAAAGGGAGAAAATTAATTTTTGATTAAACTTTTGTGTATTGTTTTTCCTGACGTAGTTATAACAGTAGTGTCCCTATTTTCCTTAACTCTTTCTTTCCTGTATTTGGGGGAAAGTTTGTTTCCTAGTCTCTTGTTTATTTTAACATAAATGGTTTCTCCAACAGAAAAGTTCTTAATAGGATTTTTTGACTTATTATGGTATTCAAAATCTGCAATTTGTTTTTCTTTGATTTTCTGAACTGTATCTTCTCTTTCCTTTTCAAGCTGTTCGGGATTGTTTGACAGTTGCCTAGTAAAAAATATGTCTATTGGCCTTTTTCCTGTTGTTGAGTGGATAGAATTGTTATATTCAAAAATTGACTTGTCGAGAAGTTCCGGGAATGTGTATTGGGCATTTTGTGATTTCAAACATCGCATTACTTCGGATAATGTCGAGTGAAAACGTTCTATTTGTCCATTTACGGAGCTGGTATATGGCGGTGTTTTGAATACTTTTATGTTAAAAAAGTTTTCTAACATAAATAGAACTGAATTTGAATTAAGGGACTTTTCGTTGTCTACAACTATGGTGTCTGGGACACCAAACGAGAGAATTAATTCCCTAAGTGGTTGCTTTATGTCTTCAGAAGATCTAGATTTGAGCAATCTTACTAGAGCATATTTTGAAAACTTATCTATAGCTGTAAGTATTATTCGCTTGTTCGTAAAATATATATCTATGTGTAATATGTGTCCAGGGTATAAAGGGATAGGTGTTGGTTGGATCATAGGTTTGCTGGGGTGACGATCGTACTTATGTTCTTTACATATTTTACAATCTTTTACGATTTTTTCAACTTTGCGACGCATCTGTGGGAAATAGAATTTGTTTAAAATTTGTATTTTATTTTCCTTGCTGTTGCGGTGGGCACGGTTATGTTCTTTAATGATCTCAGATTCTTGTTGAGCTTCATCGAATAAATCGATGACCTTTTTCCTAGCGAAACGAATTCTGTACTGTTTGAAATGGATAGGGTAAATTTCTTGGATTCGTCCTAGAATTCTTTCTTCTGTTTGTAGACCATTTATAACTGATGGGTTAAGATAACGTTTGAAGATGTCGATTATTTTTTCATTGCTGAATTCTGTTTCTATTATTGTATGGCGATGGTACGTAGGAAATATAATTTTGAAATCATATGAGGCTGTAGTTCCCTCGATTAAGATTATTTGGTTTTTATAGACGTTTATTGGTTCTTCTGCAATTTGAATAAGATTTTGCCCTGAACTTTCGTCACTGTGTTGTGTAACAGTTAGGGAATTGACGTTACTGTCTATGGGTGCTCTTGATAAGGCATCTGCAACTATATTTGTTTTTCCAGGTTTGTACTTTAACTGATAGTTGTACTCCTCTAGAATTGGTTTCCAACGCTTTAACTTGTTATTGGTGTTTTTGTTGCTTAGCGCGTAAGTTAGAGGTTGGTGGTCCGTAAATATTTTCACGACTGACAAACCGTAAAGGTAGTTTCTTAGAGAATTGAGAGTCCATATGATGGCTAACATCTCCTTTTCATTAGTCGCAAGTTGTTCTTCAGATTTTGAGAGTGTCCGTGATATGAAAGTTATTGGTTTCTTATCTTGTTCTAGGACTGCGCCAATGGCGTAGTCTGACGCATCTGTTGTCAGATGGAATTCTTTCTTAAAATCAGGGAAAGTGAGAATTACGTCTTCGGAAGTTAAAGAGTTTTTAATTTTGTGAAATGCTTCAAGGGCTTCAATATCTAAGTCAATTTTTTGCTTGAGGCTTGCTTGGACGTCCGTCCATCTTCCCCCCTTAAGAGGGCTGTTAAGGGTTTTGCCATTTTTGCGTAGTCCTTAATAAACCTACGATAAAACCCAGACAGGCCTAAGAAAGAACGCAATTCTTTCAGTGTTTTTGGACATGGGAAATTTGCAATTGCCTCTACTTTATTTGGATTTGTCTTTATTCCTTGGGACGATATAATGAATCCCAAAAATTCCACAGTATCTTTTAGGAACTCGCATTTATCCATCTGGACTTTCAGATTTGCGTTTTGGAGAGTTTGAAAAATTGTGGATAGATTACGAAAGTGAGAATGTTCATCTTTGCTATTTTCAGTTGAAGTTCTAATTCTGCCTTTAACTGTAGTGGTGAAAGTTAATTTTTCATCTGGTTCGACAAAGAGATTTGAGTAAATTTGTGTTAATTTACGAAGTTCAGTTTTTTGTTCTTCTGACATATGATTGTCCCTGATCGTAACAGAATTTATTGACTCCGATATTTGTTGTTTGAGTCGAATTTTGAATTTATTTTTTATGAGCATATAGTTTTCTTTTGTAAAGATAACAGCTGACAGGTTTTTGAGGCTGTCGTTGCCTAAGATTCCATGGAAGGATTTTAGTGTGGGAAGGATAAAAAATTGTATTTGAACCGATTTAATGCCGAAAAGATTTACCATGGTGTGGTGGCTTATTTCTATTTTGCCGCCGACTGAATTTGCATAAAAATTTTGATTGTTAGGAATTGGGTTTTTGACTAGACTTTGTTGAATGTAATTTTTGTTTGATCCCGTGTCGACTAAGAATTTTAATATTTTGCCGTCGCTCGTCTTACATTCAAAGTATGGTAAAGACGAGCTTCTTAGCCTAAAAAATGAATATCTGCATAATCATTGAGAGGGTCGTCGTAATCATTTTGATTTGAAATGTAATCATTTAACGACTCATCTCCGATATCTACTGTGCTCATAGAATCTATTAGGGAGTTATAATTATCGGTGTCAGACTGGGAAGAATATGCGTGTTGATGGGAGTTATTTGAGATAGTATCAATTTGTTCATTTGTTTGGCAAGAGCTTGGGTGATTCATTGGATCGGTATAGGGTTTGGAGGTTGTTGAAACATGGAAGTTCCTTTGCATTTTATTTGGACTTACTTGCATCGATGGAGAAGGGGCATTCTGATTTAAAGGTCTTTTACCAAATAAATGATTGTGGGGTTTTGGTCTATTCATATAATTTATTCCTCTCGAACGAATGCTTTGATCAATATCCATTGGTTCAGGTATATTATTTAGGAACGGTTTCGGACCAAGTGGTCGGGGTGGAATAAATTGTCTTTTTTGTTGAAAGGAGTTAGGTATGCTGGGGATACTGGGGTGTTTGGTAGAAACGTGGTGGTACGTTTGGAGAATGTTGTGGAATATGTGCTAATTGTGGATAAAAGGGTTGCGGTTGGTGTGCGGGGTGAATTGGTCTACGAGGTAGTGGTGTTGGGGCTGGTTTTCTATTGCTAGGAACATTAGCATGTTGTGAACGAAAGCTTTGATTTTCAAGCTTTTGACATAGGTACAGAGCTTGTGGAAGGTCAGCGGGTTCTCTTATACCCAGAAGTCTGGATAAGTCCCCTCTAAGGCCTCTTATGAAGGTATCCAAAGCCTTTTCTCTGTACGTTTCTATCAGTATGTGCATTGCATCTGGTGCAATTTCCATGCTTGAAATTTTGTTTAGAATCAAAGTCAAGTGCTGGTATACAGATTGGTAATATTCTTCAACACTATTGTGACCTTGAGTCAAAGTTGTCATCTGGTATTCTAGTGTACCGAGATCACGTTTGTCCGCGTAGTGGGTGGTCAAACATTTAGATATACACTCCCAATTCAAAGGGGTGTTATAAGATTCTAGCACCGCATCTGCGTTGCCGACTATCTTGTTTCGAATAGTGTTTAAAATACCGAAGTATTAAGGAGTGCCTTTTAGACTATTGTAAAGGTTGAGGATTCTCTCAACGCTCTTTCTCCAGGAACTATATTCACCTGGATTTCCAGAAAAGTCTCTAAGACTTCGAACTACGTCTGGTATTTTGTCGAGCTCGTTTAGATTTTCGACAAAGTTTGCGTCTATGGTTTGTTCTACTCCTTTGTAGAAATTCGCGTGCGGATTGATAATCGCTTGAACGATGTCTTTGCATTGTTCGTTGCACACTCTTGTGACGATCCTTGTTACGATAGTTTCAAGTTCTGGTGAAGCCGTTACTTGGTTTCGGGTGGTTGGGTTTGGTGGAGGTAAATTGAAATTGGGAAGTTGAATGTTGCTAAGATCTGCAGAATTTAGAGGTAAGTTTTCTATAGTGGGATTGGACATGGTGCTTCGTTTTTTTTTTCTAGTCTTAGGAATTTTGAAAGTTAAAAAAAAAAAAAAAAAAAAAGTGAGTCAAAATATTTTAGTATTGTATTGCTTAGAATCTAAATATTTGATAATTAATTTCACTTTAAATATTTTACTTTCTCTATAAATTTTGTTAAGAAAATTTCGTCTTAGAAATTTTGAAAGTAAAAAGAAATAGAGTTAAAATATTTTAGTATCGTGTTGCTTAGAATCTAAATATTTGATAATTAATTTCACTTTTAATATTTTACTTTCCAGAAATAATTTATTTTATCCTTTTTTTTTTATATTAATATTTCACTTCGAGATTTGTTTGAGTTTTATTTTATCTAGGATCTGATTGTTTTCACTTGTATTTAAATCTTAATTCTATGTCTTACGCTAGTAGTTTCAGGAACATTCCACGCTGGTAGGTTGCTGTTTGTCCTTTTTACAATGTTACTGGGGAAGCTGTCCTACACTCCCTCGTGGTACAGTTTTTCTTTAGATTACCTGTAGTAGTTCCTTGGTGGGTGTTGTTTTGAATAACTATTGGTTGGGATGACTTTTTTCTCCTTTTTTTGCTTTAAGCACACTTTTGTTTTTGTGCAGGATTAAAGTTCTATAAAACCAATTTTAACACTCGCGGCGAGCTTCTTTAGGTCGACTTTTCGCGGAGTTATTTATTCTTAAAACGAACACGTTGGGTTTTTCTTGCTAAGCTTCACTCGCGGCGAACTATTTTAGGTCGGCTTATGTTTGTGAATTTGCGTGTGGCGAGCTACTTGAGGTCGACTTATAACACTTAGCTTAAACACGTTGGGCGCCAGTTAAATGATCTTTTATTCAAAGTTCATAAAAAAAAACATTTAAGTTTTTTCTTTTTATTTTATTTTCTTTATTAACTTCTATCGATGAGTACAAAATTGAAACTAAACTAGAATGACAATATTATTCTTAGTATTACCTATCGCACTTTAGCCTAAATTGCTGACGCTGGTCTCTGGATGTCGCTCGTCGCTGTCACTGACCGATGTTGAGGTCATCCGTTGGAATCCGATATCGCTGACGGAAATCGCTGTGGGAATGCAAACAGTTATTTTTGTGGTGTTTGCAATTTTGTGACATCTAATATTGCTCGTGTTAATGTTTGTGAGCTTAACTTATACGCCAGACATGCTTCCAGTCTCTTGGATGTCTGAACGTTCCAAGGGGCAAACATAGATTTAGACCACTACTTGGTAGTAAAGCAAGTACCTACGTATGTGGATATCCACGACGCCAGAACGCCGAACAGATGCTATGAAAAAATTTGGTGTCGAAAACCTTAAATTGCAAGAGATCGCCAGAACTATTGCCAACCACGTCTCTTTTAACTTATCAGAAAGCCCACCACCAAAATCGAATACAGAGGCACCAGTAGAGACTTTGGGGCATATTCATAGATGTTTGCTAAACTATTTCTAAGTTGTTACTAAGAAAGTCTAGAGCTTAGGCCATTCATAAATAAATTTAAACCTAAGCTTAGGGCTAAACCTGTGGTAAACATAGGAAATGCTGTGTTTAAGTACAGTATTCCCCGTTTAATTGCACCTCGCTTAATTGATTTTCCCGCTTAATTGACCAAAAAATTTCCATTCGAAAACTTCCTATATAAGTAGAACAGCTTTTTATAAGGTTTATTGAACCCCGCTTAGGTGAGTTACTCGCTTAATTGGTCTTAAAAAAATGCAGCTAACAAACTAAACACGTGTAAATTTGTTGGTTAATTGAACGGCCCCAAGCAACAAATTATAAGAGAAGCAGTGTTGCCAGATGAAAAAAAATTGTCCCCCCAGAAAAATTTATAAACCCCCCAGATTTCCACATTTTGACAAAAAAAGCCCCTAGATTTTTTTCCAACTTCCAAATTTATTTTTTCTTTCAATACACATATGTAAGTTCATTACATTCTTCAGATGAAATAAAAAAAAATTATAATAAATATGAAAATATGCAGCTAGCTACATAAAAATACATACTTTGTTTAAAAAAAAATCAAGAATAATATCTACGCTCTTCATCTTCATTTTTGCAGTCGTTTACACTAGAGACATTTTTCACCGTTTCCTCTCACGGCGTAAAATTCTGCGATCCAGAATGTAAGGAATATCTCAATCACAAATGAGGCCGTTAGTGGAAAAGTGGTATAACCCACTTTTTAACACATTTTTCATTTTCAATCGATCATAGCATTTGATGTGATATTCAAGAAGGAAAAGTCAAATTATTGCAAAGCTTAGAGATATTTAAGAATTTAAGATTTTCGCTTTGATAGCTTTAGATGTGGAGAGACAAAATTACCATTTTTCCAAAATATGGGTTACACCACTTTTGCGCACACGGTCTCAAATATTATCAGCATAACAAAAATTCAATTGTTTCAATTCCTATACGACGTTATTTTTAAAAAGAAGAAAATTAAGCATTTATACAATTTCTAAATTTTTAACTTTAAAAATAGTACCCCCAGATTTCCCCCAGACATTTCGTCACCCCAGATTTCCCCACAACGAGGAAAAAAACCCCTAAATCTGGGGGGAAAACCCCCAAACTGGCAACCCTGAAGAGAAGTCTAAAAAAATTGTTGCAACTTGGAAGCACTGAAATTGACAGCACTGCTCACTGGTATAAAAAGTGACAGCTCCCTTTAATTAGCTTTTTGTCATTTGCAATTTAAATGTTGACTACCGGTGACACTGGAGCGCGTTTCGTTAATTTTTTTGACAGTAATTAAAACATAAATAAACAAAAATGAGTGGAAAAAAGTACACAAGTCTAACAATCAAACAAAAACTAAAAATCATAAGTGAATCGAGAGAAAAAAAAATAAGACCGAATTGTGTGCAAAATACAAATGTTCCCTCAGCACGCTCAATAGAGTTTTTCGCGATGTGAAAAAAATTAAAAACAAATCTAACGGGTGATTTTTTAGCTGGTTTGGTTTTGGCAACACTGGTTTTGACAGCTGACGTGTGTTTAGTACCTTGTGTCACTGTCAAACAGCTTCAGTTTGGTTTGCAATTTAACCATGGATCGTCTTACAAATGAACAACGCTTGCAAATTATTGAATTTTACTATCAAAATTCGTGCTCGGTTCGAAATGTTCATCGCGCGCTGCTTCCATTTTATGGTCGGCATTCTCGACCTTCTGAGCAGTCTATTCGGAAGATTGTGACCAAATTTCGCACCAAATTTACTTTGTTGGACATTAAACCACCAACACGTTTACGTACTGTGCGTAGTGAAGAAAATATTGCGGCCGTATCAGCTAGTGTGACAGAAGACCGCGAAATGTCGATTCGGCGCCGTTCCCAGCAGTTAGGCCTTTGTTACAGCACTATGTGGAAAATTTTGCGGAAGGATTTGGGCGTAAAGCCTTTTAAGATACAGCTGGTGCAAGAACTAAAGCCAGCCGACCTACCACAACGCCGAATTTTTGGTGAATGGGCTCTTGGAAAGCTGGCCGAGGATCCGCTTTTTTATCGAAAAATTGTGTTCAGCGATGAGGCTCATTTTTGGTTGAATGGGTACGTAAATAAGCATAATTGCCGCATTTGGAGTGAAGATCAGCCAGAAGCATTGCAACAGCTACCAATGCATCCCGAAAAAGCCACTGTTTGGTGCGGTTTATGGGCCGGCGGCATTATTGGGCCATATTTCTTCAAAGATGATGCGAATCGCAGCGTTACTGTCAATGGTGAACGCTACCGAGCGATGATAACAAACTTTTTTTTGCCCGAAATGGAAGTTCTTGACTTGCACGATATGTGGTTTCAACAAGACGGTGCCACATGCCACACAGCACGCGAAACAATGGCGCAATTGCGAGGCGAGTTTGGTGAACAGTTAATTTCACGTTTCGGGCCGGTCAATTGGCCGCCTAGATCGTGCGATTTGACACCATTAGATTATTTTTTGTGGGGATATGTCAAGGCTAATGTCTATAGGGACAAGCCCGCTTCGATTGACGCACTGGAAGCCAACATCCATGCATTCATTCGTGAGATACCGGCCGATATGTGTGAAAGAGTATGCCAAAATTGGACTCAGCGGATGGGCTACCTGAGACGCAGCCGCGGTCAACATTTGCATGAAATTATCTTTAAACATTAAATTGCAAGGTTCAAACTATCGATTCAAATTAATATTTCATTCATTTTTTCGAATTTTTGTGTTTTTTTTTTTTTTTTAAGTTCTAAACCTCTTAAAAAATCACCCGTTAGAAGCTGTGCGTTATCTTTATCACGTAAACGCGAAAGAATTGGGTCGTGCAAAGAGGTTTAAAAGGCTCTTTTAACCTGGTTCAGGCAAATGAGAAGTTCAGGAGCAGCTATTTCCGTCAACATTGTGATGGAGAAAGCAAAGCAGTTTGCGGTGATGCTGAATCTGGATTTTACTCCTACTGCAGGTAAGCACATTCAATAATGTTGGTCAATTTACATTAAGGAGTTGGTTTTATTATAGGGTGGTTTTGGCGTTGGAAAAAACGACATGGAATTGTCTTGAAAAAAAATGCAAGGAGAACAATCTTCTGCAGATTTTGAAGGTGCTGAGGATTTTCGAAACTCGATTCCGAATCTAACATCAAATTATGCTGCCAGTGATATTTTCAACGCTGATGAGTCAGGCCTCTTCTTTATAGCCTTGCCAACATCAACTCTTACAAAAAAAGGAGCTGACATCCGGGGTTTCAAACCGTCCAAGGATCGACTTACATTACTTTTCATTTGTAATGCCACAGGGGATTACAAAAAAAATTATTGTGATCGGAAAGACCAGAACACCAAGATGTTTTAAGAATAAAGTGGTTCCTTTAAAATATTTCTCGAACAAAAAGGCTTGGATGACCCAACATTTATGGGCCGAGATTTTATACTCATTTGATGAAGAAATGATAAGCAGAACCGACAAACTATTCTTATTATTTTGTCTTATATTTTTTTCTGAAATTTGATGCTGAAATTTTTCAGATGAATATTTTATCTGTTAATTGAACGAATGGTTCAATTAAACGGTTTTTGCTTAATTGAACAGGTTGGTCAATTAAGCGGACTTTTGTTAATTGAACCACCCGGATAATTGACTGAAAAATCTGACAAAATGGTCAGTGCAATTAAGCGGGGAATACTGTAGTTATTATCACAGCCAAATGTCAAATTTGATTTTTTTTTGTGAATTAAAAAGCTGAAAAAGTATTTCATATCAAATAAATGCTACGTAAACTTATCGTCCTGAAAAATGTCGATTGATACCGCAATTGAAGAATATATGGATATTTAAGATGAGTTTGAGTTCTTAAGTAAATTGCAAAATTTTCCACCAAGAAAAAGAAAAATAGAAAAGAAAGAAGAATAGAAAAAGGAAAAAGTTCCTTCTCTGGTTGCGGCCAGTTTTCCTGGCGTTCGCGTTTTATATTTTCTTTGTTGTTCATATATTTTAGAATATTTGTTCAAGTTTCTTTTTTGGATTTTTAGTCCAGTAACTATATACATTAGACCTTGCGTCAGGTCCGGTAGTTCTGATTTTTTGCTGAGTTGTTTATGATGTTGGCCTAGTATTAAATCTGATTTTTCGACCTCGAGCGCCGAACGCAACATTGGTAAAAATCCAAAAAATCGCGAATTTTTCGCGGTTTTTTCACTTATTGGCTATTTTAACCATTACGCCTTAACTTCCGAATAAAACATTGCTCTACGATTTCAACCTTACTAAATTTGCTTCAATTTGAGCCCAAAGCCGGTTCTGTAGACATAATGGTTTCCAAGGGACGGCATTTCAAAATATAGCAATAAAAAATTTAAAACAACAAGTAGTATATAAAACAGTGTAATAACAAAAACATGGTCTTTGACATATGCTGCATCAAAGCAATAGAGCGTGTAGATTGGGCCAAAAGAAGATAACAATAGTACCGGATGGGGGGTATATATCCCCCGGTTTAGGCGGGAGGGGCAATTTTAAGAAAAGTTGACTTCAAATAGAAAAATAACCATAAAAGTACAATGGTAATATCTGGACGAAAATCCATTTCTCATCTCAAAGCCAGAAATCCATTCTTTAATTTTTTGTTAAATAAAGTTTTTATAGCTGATAGTTTTTGAAAAATTTACTTTCAAACTCAAAATTTTGAGAAAAAGACGATTTTTTTTTGTTAATCTATTTTCTTTTTTTATTTTATGGTATTAAGTACTATCATTGAGTTTATATACATAGAGGAACCACTTCGATTAAATGAAAATACTACGTTAAAGCGACTTCAGATGTCGCCTTGTGCATCCAAAGACTACAACCATTTTACTCATAAAAGAAAACTAATCTGTGGATCATGTTGCTAGATGTCACCTTATTTGTCCTTATACTTGAACCCTTTCATCATAAAAACAAAAACAAAAAATTGTGGATTTCATGAAATGTGGGAAGCAAACACCTACCTACACCAACAAAACATGAACAATGAATAGTAGAGCAGTGAGCATGAGCAGGTTCCAGGTAGAAATTCAATTTTCATTCTTTTGTGGAATGGGAATGTGTACTTTTTGTTGTTTTTCTTTGTTGTAACCATCAATGTATCTACCTATACGCATAAAGGGCTAGCTTTGGTATTTGGTGGACATGGCAAGGTTCAAACCTCAGCAGCAAAATTTCGGAGCAGATTTGTTGAAAATGCGGAGTAGGTAGGTAGGTTTATAGAAAATTTTGAAAACGAAGGAAAAACTAAAGTTGTCAAAACTATATTTTCAAAAAAAATAAATAGGTATTTTTAACAACAAAAAATATCATAAATCACGATATGATCGAGATCGAGAAACGACGAACAAGATTAGAAACAGAAATGATTCCCTTTATAATTATACTTTCAGAATTTTTTAGTGTGGAAAAAAGAAGTAGATTTCAAATTAGTGGAGTGGCGCCTGGCGGAGTAGTTTTTGTTATTCCTCAAAATTGGAGTAAGGTCCAAACGCTGAACACGAGCCATGCATGAGCATTTAACAGGCAGACAATAATTTTGTTTGTTTTTGGATAAGAGAAAATAAAATTTACCTTTTTTTGTTTTTTTTTTTCTTTTCGGCAAATGGAAAAATCGTTTGTTTGGCTCTCAAAGTATTAAAATTTTACAAAGAAAAATATAAATGTATTTGTGCTGTATTTGGATTTTCAACAATTTTTTGATTGCTTTTTTTTAATTGAAAAATAGAAACTTGGTATAATAAGGTAATCCATATTATAGTGCCAACTTTTTGTTAGTGGGTATGTAATGTACCTGACCTAACTAACTTACCTTAGAATAAATAAAATGCAACAGGGTGTTTCAAAAAATGCTAACATTTTGCAACTTCGTTGTTCCTTGAGCGATTTCAGTGAAATTGAAGCAGGTGATAGCTGATACAGAAAAAAAGAAAACAAAAAATTTAAAACAGGTTGCTTTAAAAATGGCAGAAGGCTAAGTGAAAGACATAGGGGTGCTAGAAGCTGCTAAAGTTGTCAAAAATTTCCGAAAATCTGATTCGGTGACTTCTGCCGATTTGTCAGTGTATTCGTGTACGTAGGAAGTGATCAAATTCTAAAAGGCAGAAGACAGACTGGAAGACTTGTAGGTATTTTTTTTTTAATTTTTCTTTAACATATAACATTACAGACAAAAAAATGCAAACAAAAAATATTAAAAATCAACGAAAGAACGTAAGATAATGTGCTATAGCTTTTTTGAAAGCTAATACTCCACTCTTTTATTTGTTTTTTAAATCAAGTTGTTTAAATGAATATTGTTTTAGAAATTAATATTCAAAGTCAAAATAATTGAAGAAAATTGTAAGGGTTGGGGTCATAATTCTGTATGTGTCAAAATTCGGATTGCAAAATTCTGTAATCCAAAATTCGGTATTTCAAAACTCTGTAAATCCAAAATTCTGTAAGTGCCAAAATTCAGTTTTCAAATTCTGTATTTCCAAATTCTGTGTATACATAATTCTGTATTCCAAAATTTTGGATTTCAAAATTCTGTAAATTTTTTTCATTATCAAAACTATTTTTCTTTTATCATTTACAGAATTTCGGAACAAAAGTGCGCACTTTTTTCATTATCAAAAAAGAAGAGCTTAAAGTGAGACTGAGTATTTAAAAATGTTAGTAAAGAATCTTCATCTTTATTAAATTACTAGCTGGCCCGCCCCGGCTTTGCTCGGTTAGGCAAAATTTTCGAATGATATCCTCTTTAAAATCAGATTCCATATTTTATAAACCCCATTTCACACTATAAGTATTTAAATTTTGAAATGTCTTCAGTCCTTAAGCCTTTAATAATAACCTTCCCAACTTAAATTTTTTTTTAAATCATATACTCATTTTTAATTTCTACCCCATTTCACCCTATGTATGAAGACAACATCCTCTTAGTAAACTCTATCAAACAGAAAAATAATTTTTGTTATCTTATACCATTTTTGTTTTTACCCCATTTATCCCTACAAATTGATTTTTTTAACTGTAAAGCCTTCCCCGTAGAATAACATTTCAAACTCAAATATAAATTTTGAAATTTCGAAATATAAAAAACAAAAACTCACAAATACCCCAAAAAAGTACAAACCTTTAGATTTTAACGTTGCAATTAATTTGTGTCCAAATAAAATTTAGCCTATGTTACTCACGGACATTATCTTTCCATTTATTAAAGAATTTTAAGGATCGGTTAAATATTTCCAGAGAGTACCCCTTACATAGGTACAAACAAACAAACAAACAAATAAATGTTTCATCTTTATAATATAGTATTTATTAAATTATATACATAGTTATACATTTTGTTTTGTTTTTGTTGTTGTTTTTTTTGTTTTTATTGTTTTTTTGTGCTATCTATTGAACGTTTATCTTTGCAATACTTTGTAATTTTTGTTAATTGAATAAAAGTTGTTTAACGGAGACAATCCTGTTTAAAAATATTACAACATTTTTATTTATAATTTTGGATTCACAGAGTTTCGCAAACCAGAATTATGGATGAACAGAATTTTAAAATACAGAATACTAGATTTACAGCATTTTGAAATATAGAATTTTGGATTTACAGAATTTTGAAATACAGAATTCTGGATTTACAGAATTTTAGATTACAGAATAATGGAAAAGCAGAATAATGGAATGCAGAGTTATGTTCATACAGAATTTTTTATTCAAATACAGAATTTTGTTCATACAGAATTTTGGAATACAGAATAACGATCCGTTCCCAAATTGTAATTTTTTTTTTCAAGTTTGTTTTTTTCAAAATTTTACGTAATTAAATGCTATTGTTGTGGTCAATATTCAATGCCCTTATTAATTTGTAATCAAATACCGAAAACCAAATGTAAAAATCTTGCAGTTTTTGAGGAATTATCAAACCTATTTTTTATTAAATTTTTATTTATCGACATTATCGCTATCGACTGTGTCAATTTCATTGAAATTGCCCAAGGAACAACGAAGTTGCCAAATGTTGTAATTTTTTTTTGAAATACCCTGTTTTGAAAATATATTTTTTTCTGTTAAAATTCTATCTCAGCTATCACAGTTTCATTGAGATTGCTCAATGAACAACGAAGTAGCAAAATGTTGACATATTTTTGAAACACCCTGTTTTGAAAATATTTGTTTCTATTGAAATTCTATCTCAGCTATCCCTGTGTCAACTTCATTGAAATCACTTAAAGAACAACGAAGTTGCAAATTGTTGACATATTTCTGATAGTTTTCGAGAAAGAAAAAACTGAAATGTATCCCCTTTTATCCTCTAAAAAATGTTCACTCTGTCTAAATTTAGGCGACTTTAAATTTTTAGACGTCAAAACAAAGCTCATGATTTTGTTCGTAGTTTTGCAATTTTTGTCTGATTTTCCTGGACCAGGCTACAGTTCATCAATTTGCATACAAAAAAAAAACTTTCTATCCAGGTAGGTATGTAACTATGTACCTAAATACCTAGGCACAGTACAAATTTATAATTTTCGTTTAGAAAACAGATCTTCGACCTCTGTGCACAGTAAATATTTATTTACACCATAGAAACACAGTCCTGTAGTAACTACCAAAAAGTTTCTGATTCCCAATAAATAGAAAGAACATGAAAAATATCTTTAAGGTATAAAATCAAGACCTAAACTATTTATGTATGAATGCACATGTATGTAAATTCCCTGCCTTTTATTTTTAAATTGACGCGACCATCACCGATCGACATACAAACGCACAAATTACATACATAACTCGTCCCTCTACGCTTTGAAACAGATAAAAAATAATATAAAAAGTTGAAAAGGGATATTGTATAAGTCTGCGTACATAAGCCATAAAATAACAAAAACAGACACCCCTCGTACACCTTCTCTCTTTGTCCTGGCACTCCTTGGTGAGCTGCCATTTGCTTCCCTTGATTTTTTTTACAATCAATGCGATCCACAAAATTTAAAATTCTCAATTTAGTGTATGTGGCGACACCTTCGGGGGCTTTAACGCAAGATTTCGTGATTCCTCTATGTATATAAACTCAATGGTACTATTTTTGATTTTGGTTTTCAATACAGTACTCAGTTCAGTACCCACCAGTGAGTTATCTGAAGCGAATGTTTTAGTTCGAGTTTTATTTGGTTGACTTTAAAAAATCATAACTCCGTTTCTACTCATCCGATCTTCATGATTAAGATCTTAAAATAAGGCCAAAATGAAACGCTACACAGTATACAAAAATCATTGAAAAGGGGCAAACGATTTCACACAAGGGGTGAATAAGCCCCCTCCAATTCGACTTGCAGCATTCTAGATTCAAAAGTTGATGAAAAATTTCACAATTTGAATTGATTTTTAGCTCAAATTGAAGCCCATTTAATTATTTTGGAATGGTAAAGCAAAGTTATAATCGAAAACCAGGCCTTAAAGGTTAAAATAGCCAATAACTGAAAAAACCGCGAAAATTTCTCGGTTTTTTGCGTATTTCACAAAGTTGCGTTCGGCGCTCGAGGTCGAAAACTTGGATTATTGCTAAGGCCAACATCATAAACAACTCATCTAAAAATCAGAACTACCGCATCTGAGGCAGAGCCCTCCCACCCCGAAGAAAAAGGATACTAGACTGAAAACAGTGAAGTTGATCATGTTAATTTCAGTTTTCTCAAAAACTAGAAGTCATTTTAGCATTTGGTTTTCAGTTTTTAACTAAGAATTAATAAGGGCATTGAAAACCAAAATCAAAAATAGTACTTAATACCATAAAATAAAAAAAGAAAATAGATTAACAAAAAAAAATCGTCTTTTTCTCAAAATTTTGAGTTTGAAAGTAAATTTTTATAATAAACTATCAGCTATAAAAACTTTATTTAACAAAAAATTAAAGAATGGATTTCTGGCTTTGAGATGAGAAATGGATTTTTGTCCAGATATTACCATTGTACTTTTATGGTTATTTTTCTATTTGAAGTCAACTTTTCTTAAAATTGCCCCTCCCGCCTAAACCGGGGGATATATACCCCCCATCCGGTACTATTGTTATCTTCTTTTGGCCCAATCTACACGCTCTATTGCTTTGATGCAGCATATGTCAAAGACCATGTTTTTGTTATTACACTGTTTTATATACTACTTGTTGTTTTAAATTTTTTATTGCTATATTTTGAAATGCCGTCCCTTGGAAACCATTATGTCTACAGAACCGGCTTTGGGCTCAAATTGAAGCAAATTTAGTAAGGTTGAAATCGTAGAGCAATGTTTTATTCGGAAGTTAAGGCGTAATGGTTAAAATAGCCAATAAGTGAAAAAACCGCGAAAAATTCGCGATTTTTTGGATTTTTACCAATGTTGCGTTCGGCGCTCGAGGTCGAAAAATCAGATTTAATACTAGGCCAACATCATAAACAACTCAGCATAAAATCAGAACTAACGGACCTGACGCAAGGTCTCAGTACTATGAAACTACAAGGTTACTGGACTATTTGTATTTAATAGATTTGTTTTTCTTACTTTTTACTATATGAAATATGAGGAAGGACCACACAAAATGTATACTTTGGAAATATAAGTGTATTATGTATTTTTTTTTTCTTTGACCTGTCATCATTTGAAGTATAATTATTGTAGTAGAACACAACCTTAACCTGGGTTCTATTAAACACAGTTGGGAAATTGACTATGAATAAGAGCTGTGTTTATTTAACCAACAAGCCTTAAACTATATAGATCAAGAAATGGAAATCACGACTTTAGTAATTCTCTATGAATACGCCCCATTGTCAACAAGCCATCAGAAGTACCGCCACTGGTGCTCGGTTTCACTAGCCGACCACAACGAAACTCCTATGTTTCGATGAAGAGTGCTGACTGGCACCTGCAACTAAGAATGAGTCCTACCAAACCAAGCAATGCTATAGACAAGAACTAGAGCTGCTGAGAGAGCAGCCCGGGTGCGCCAAGAGCAAAATAGGAGGAAGAAGTGCCGACTTCTCAGGAAGAAAAAGAGAGAGCACAAGAAGGATTGTACCGGTAGGGGTGATGTTCGTAGGTGCTACTAAAGGATGAAATGATCACCCCAAGGCTTAAAGGTCCGAACGGAAGGCTATCGAGATGAGAACGAGAACATGGTAGTAGATACCAGTCAGTGCTAATGATCTGGAATGGCCACTTTCATAGATTGCTTAACGGATGGACTCCCAGCCAAACTGTTTAAAGCAGCGGGAGATGTCTTGGAAAGGAGCGTGCACCAACTCATCTGCTAAATTTGTTCTAATAAAAGTTTGCCTGATGACAGGAACCTTAGCATAGTGTGCCCAATTCACAAAACAGGAGATCCTCTGACCTGCTCCAACTGCAAAGGAATAACTGGCTGAACAGAATGGAGACGGAGCTGCAACTGTAGCTACAGCTGGAATAGCTGTCAAAATGTTGAATACATACAATTCAACACGACGCAACTGCAGACGGAGCTGCAGACGCAGCTGGAAAAGTTGGCCAACTTTTAATTTTTGCTTGCAGCTTTTTTGAAGTTGCAATATTGCGAGTGAAACCGAGAGCTTACATGTGAATTAAAGAGATTTTTAAACTCTTCTCAATCTCTCATAAGGACGTTATGTAATTTAGCTTCTTTCTCATCATAATCCATTTTTATTTTAGTTTTTATTTTTATTTTCGATACTGAAATTTCAGAAAGCTGTGCAGCTACGTACGAATTTTTGTACAGCTATTCCAGCTGCAGCTGTAACTCCAGTTGCCGCACTCTATTCTGTTCAGGCAGTAGTGGATCCAGGATTTGGCTGTGGGGGGGGGGGGGCTTGGAGTTCCCTTAGACACATCTTTTGAAAAATTCTTAATAATATACGAGTGCCCACCAACCCAAATTTTCTTTTCTCAGAAAGGAGGCTAGCCAGCAGCTGAATCAAAAAAGATTTTGTATAATGCAAAAATATATGTAGGTACTTAATAGGAAAATAATTCTGCAAAATTTTATGATTGAAAATGGAGCATCTTGTAATTAGTAAAGCTTCAGCTGCTATTTTGCAAAGACGCTTTAACCAGTTTCTCCACAAAGACACACCGTATAAAAAAGTTGTTAGGATATGTTTATAGGAACTTTAAATAAGTAGGGTTTATAAAACCTCATCCTAAAGTACTTGGTTTAACTTTAGCCAGCCGTCCACCTCCAAAAAGTTATTGATAAACTTTGTAGGTTACTGTTGTCCTAAAATGTTTTAACTTGGATTGGTTGTCCAAGATTTGACTAACTAGACATCATATTAACATATTTAAATAAAGCATATTTCCAACTAATGAGAAGTTTTGAGAAACTTTCTAATAAGAAACCGTCCAAGAAAATCAGTGCAAACTTTTTTTTTGTTTTTGACACTAATGTAAGATCCGTGCGAAAGTTAAATGGAAAAAATTGAAACAAAAGAGCTCACGCAAGTGGGGCAGCTAGACGTGCTTGCCCCCCCCCCACCCCTTATCAGAATATATTTCATGTATTATTCAATTTTTCTTCTTTTGATGAAAACATTTTAAAGCAACATTTCTGTAATAAAACTATTTTTTGGATGAGTTTGCTCCCACCTAATCGCAATCCGGCGTACGCTCTTGTATCTCATCAATCTAATTCTTAAAATTTAATTCCTATAGAAGAGAATGCTATAAATGGCAAAAAAGAAAGGTAATTAAGCTCCCTATAAAAAAGACAGTTGCAAATTTTTGGTAAAAGAAGCTGTTCCAAGAAATTAGCTAAATCATGTTTTTCCATTCACTTTTTGTAAATTTGAGGAAAAAAAATGAATTTAGATGTTCTGTACCTATTCCACCTAAAATGACTTAAGCCCATGCGGATTGGTATTTCAAACATAAAAATTCGTGTTCAACATAGCGATCTATAACTTTAATGCGAATTCTATTCACATTTTTTGTTAATTCAAATCTTACAGTTTGACGAAGATTTGAAAAAAATCCGAGTTAAAATTTTAAAATTTGTTCCGCCCAATAATTTATAGTTATACGTGTATTGGGTCCATATGAAAACAAAAATGTATATTACATTTTGTAAGGAAAACAAAAATTAGCCGTTACAGCTGATTTTTACATTTCGAAAATGAGTTCGAAGTGAATTGAAATTCTTTCTCATTTTATTTAATGAATATTGCTCACGGAAAGAGCTCTCTTATCTTGTTAAGAGCACAAAGGAAATCAAAAGAGAAACTAAGATCAAAAATCGCTTCGTCTTAAAGCAGTCTTTAAAATCGTCAAAATATCTTTCTGCATACGAAAACAAACTGAAATAAAAACATAAGTTTCAATTTCTAAAACAATACTTTGATGTTATCATATGCAAACTATCCAATCAAAGTTATTCAGACCGATTACCTATAGCATCCGTCAAATGAACTGCGAGCGAATCAGACTGAATTTTGACATTTTTACCAGGGCTGTCGAAGTACTGCAATTGAAGTATTTACTCCGTACTGCCGTACTGCTAATACGAGCAAAGTACTGCTTTTTTGAAAATTTGTTTACACAAAATTTTCAAATCATAATCCTATCCAAACAGTTTAAGCCCTTTTTATCTAATGTTGACTTTTATAAATAAAACAGATAAAATTGTATGGAATACGCTCACAATGTATGAATTGAAAAAACCTCGGGTTCCATTTTTTACGAGTGCATAGTTTTTCGTATAGGCAAAGCCTGTATATTGCAAGTAAAAATTCGTATTTTTGAAAATTTTCAGATTTTCTTTTCTGATCCGAAAAAAGGAAGTTTAAGGACATTTTGATGCCATTTGGAACGAAATATTCCACACCCGTCAAAATGTAGTTTTTCAGCCATCTGTCAAGCAATGTAAAATTATATTAATGGTTCTCAAGCCCATGAAATTAAGACTTTTACGTACATTGACAAAACTCGTACAAAACCGAATTTTGATGGAGCTTTGTTTTGACGTGTTGAGCAATTTCCAAAACAACCCTAAATTTTGGCAGAAGAAAGAATTTTTGGAGGAGTAAAAGGTTGTTAAGTTCAGTGTTTGGCTAATTCCTCGAAAGCTATCAACTTTTTAGAATAAAATGAAAAGGTAAAAATGTAGCTTATTCAAATTCATAAAAATAAAAAATACCATGCTTTTTTTCATACAACCAAAATATTTAGAGTAAATCATGCAATAACTTTATGGAGTAGATAATTTAGTCAAAAAATTTACTAAAATTGCATTAATCGATGAGCAATATTTTATATACTATGTACATTAGGGTGGTCCTTATATAGGGTTTTTTTGAAATTCCAACTTGGATAGGCATCAAATGACTCTTAATAGAGAAACAAAATTTTCCTAATTTTTTCAGATTTTTATTTCACCCCCCTGGTCTCCCTTTTCTCACCTCAAGGTACAAATAATGGAGTTAGGGTGATTCTTATAAGACCCGAACAAAAATCAGAACTTATAGATTATACTCAGACGAACAAAAAATCGTACTGGAGAGGGGGTCTATTTCCCCCCGTTCAGGCAGGAGGGGTAATTTTATAAAAATTTGACCCAAAATAGGAAAAAAATTATTAAAAAACAACGGGACCACTTACAATGGCATGCTATAGCTTTTTTTAAAGCCATGAATCCAGTCTCTAATATGTTTTTTAAATCAAGTTTTAATTGTAAATAGTTTCTGAAAAAAATAATTTTCAAACGAAAAAAATTATTATTTTTGTTTTTATTTTTGAGTTTGAAAATTATTTTTTTCAGATACTATTATCAATAAAAACTTGATTTAAAAAACATATTAGAGACTGGATTCATGGCTTTAAAAAAAGCTATAGCATGCCATTGTAAGTGGTCCCGTTGTTTTTTAATAATTTTTTTTCTATTTTGGGTCAAATTTTTAGAAAATTACCCCTCCCGCCTGAACGGAGGGAAATAGACCCCCCCTCCAGTACAATTTTTTTTTCGTCTGAATCTTATCTATAAGTTCTGATTTTTGTTTCGCGTGTTATAAGAATCACCCTAACTCCATGTTTTGTACCTTGAAGTGAAAAAAGGGAGACCAGGGGGGTGAAATAAAAATCTGAAAAAATTAGGGAAATTGTTTTTCAATGTTTTGAATCGAATGAGGGCTATCCAAGACAATGTCCAATTTAAGGACCACCCTAATGTACATATATGCGTTAGGCTACATCTTCTCGATATAAACCAAGTTATTGTGGTGCCCAGGGTAAGTAAGGCCATCAACTGGAAAATGGATTTGTTTTAATTTATTAAATTACTTTATGGAATTTAATTCTACAACAAAATAATGCACTAATGAAGTTATAGCGGTTTTAAGTTGGTCTTTTAATTATTTTGCAATATAAAGCGAGAAAGAAAAAAAAATATAATTATTAATATTGTATGAAGCTCATAAAAGTCTATCCAAAAAAATATTAACTTTTTTCGTAAAAACAACCGATTTTGTAAAAAAAACTAATACATTTTGACTAAATAGTATTTTGTTAATGATCGGGTACAAATACATTTTTTGTTGCAACGGTAATGTGACAAATAAACAACCCTTAAAAATCAAAGCTACGAATTCTTCCGGTCAAAATAATAGTAGTGCACCGGTTTATGTGAAGAAATATTATTTTTCTCTTTATTTTTAAAATTGAACATTTAAAAAAAGTTGGTTTTTGTTTATCCATTACACCTTTATAGTTTTTATTGAAAAATTGGTCATATTTTTGCCAGCAATTGGCAGAGGCAAACACTGAGCACCGGAATAGCGTGTCCGAGTTAGAAGACAGATATCGGAAGGCAAAACTTATGCGCGCGCCGGTTCAATGCCAGGTTGAATGCCCACCAAAAATTGTAAGAAAAGCCATTATTTAACTGCCAAAGTCAGAAAATGGCGGGCGGAAGCCGCTTTTGTCACTAAAGTTGATAAAACGAGTCATCAGGAATTTGAAAATCAATCCCTTTACGCCAGCTTCTGAAATTAAAGGCATATTTTATGTTGATACCATTAATAAAATGGTTTGTATAAAGTCACGATAACATGTTCAAGCCGTCCACAGCCCTAGAGGGGTACCATTGTTGACAAAAAACAATGTAACAAAAAGATTGCAGTTCACAAAGGAACCACTTTGACTGGCCTGCATCAAATTGAAATAATATTCTGTGGTCAGACGAGTCCAAGATTGTTTTATATGGTGGAAATTGACCTATTCAATATGTAAGAAGGCCACCAAACACACAATATAAACCACGTTTCAAAGAAAATACAATTTAAAACGGAGGACTCAGCATAATAATTCGGGTTCCCCTTCTATGGTGTTTTTCCTATACACTAAATTGAAGGTATTATGGAATAGCAAATCTGTGTTAAGATCGTGCAGGAAGTAATTCTACCCTATTCTGAAGATGAAATATCACTGAATTTGGGCTTTCAGTGAGGCAGGGTCCCAAAACCCTCTAGTAAACTTGCGAAGCAATGATTCCAGGCAAATAGAGATTATGTGATGGACTGGCCGCACAGTCTCCGGACTTAAATCCCATTGAAAACTTGTTATGCGATGCAGAGCCATTTAACAATAAAGCCCTAAGGGAAGCTATACAGCACTCATGGAGTTCGATAAGCGTATAAAGGTGTGAAAACTTGATAAACCCGATGCAATGCCGTTGTGGTGCTGTTATTTCCAATGCGGGACATGCAACTAAATATTAGATTAAGGTTTAAGCCCTCAACTACATCTTATGATAAAATTTTTGTTCTAACTTTGCTTTTATGCAATAGTTAAAGGTGGATTATCTTCGTACTTTTATTTTTTTGACCGCTCTATTTCAAAAGTCCTTCAATAAATTTGAAAATATCGGATCAAATATTATATTTGAAATTTTGTCTTTTTTGGAAAATAAAAGCTCATAACACCAATTAGAAAATGACATGGGTATTAATTTGCTAAAAATTAAGAGATGAACTTTTTTTCAATTTTAATTTTTTGTAAAGGAGAACTACTATTATTTCCACAGCAGCTGTATATGTATTTTACAATTAAGCAGTACTGCTGTGTACTGCTATTTGTTCCTCGAAGTACTGCTTTCTGAAAAATTGAAACGACAGCCCTGATTTTTACTATGATCCAAGTGTCAAAACTGGGCCCCACTCATTCGTCGGATTCTGTTTACACCGGAAACTGAGTTTTAAAACTTAAGCCCCAAAAGTTATCCGGGCTTAGCTAAGTCCGAAAAATATCAAGAGGAGTTTAAGAAAAAGCTTACATTCATTCGCTTTGTCAAACTTAATTTGATCTGTAAGAAATATCGATACCCAAGGAAATCTTGGTAAAAATAATAGCA
Source organism: Dasysyrphus tricinctus (assembly GCA_963921185.1). Lineage (NCBI taxonomy): Eukaryota > Metazoa > Arthropoda > Insecta > Diptera > Syrphidae > Dasysyrphus > Dasysyrphus tricinctus. The sequence continues at coordinate 129,645,010 of OY992532.1, forward strand.
TGAAAGTCAAACTCACTATAAGGGAAAAAACACAGCATTTAGGTATGCATACTTACTAGCCCCAAACTTGTTATTTGTTTAGTCCGATTCGTTTGGGGCTTAGAAAAAACAAATTGTTAAACCCCAACCTTTTTTTCCCCTGGTCTTCGGAAAACAACAGCTTCCAGGCAAATTTTTTGGCTCTTGCCTCTTACTTTCATCGGATTTCTTTAATGCCTGGAAAAAAATACAGCTATTATGCAAATAAGTTAGCCCTAATAGTGTTATAGTTTTCATCTGATTCCCTTGCACGCTTAGGAAAACGCTTCGTAAAGGCTTAGCCCCAAGCCTCAACTTTTTGTCTTATATCTGCAAGGCTTGAAATAAATAGAGCCTACGTAGGTATATTTTATTTTTTATATAATCGTCTTTTTTCATTCAATTCTCTTGGGGTTTCGAAAAAAAAAAAAACCAGTTTGCATATATACGTAATATGGTTCAGCCCAACAACTCATTCAATTTTCCTAGGGCTTGGAAAATTACAGCTCACATGTAAATTTTGTAGCCACAATCTTAGTTTTGTTTGTCTAACTCTCTTCTCTATCAGCCGTGGGGGGGGCTTCAGCCCCTATAGCCCCCCCTCTGGATCCGCCACTGTGTTCAGGCAATAAGTCGCATTATAAAAAAAAACTTCTTCAATAAAAATAAGCTACAGATTCAGTGTCGAAATTATTTGATTCCAATAAAAAGTGTCCGCCAAAATATGGGACGTAAGAATTCCGCTAATTTCCTTGAGTATCCGAAGCTCCAGGTAAGACAATTTTGTTTTTTTTTTTTAAGTATGATTGTAGAAAAAATACATACATACATACATATAAGCCGACAAACACAAATGAATCTCATATCACTCAGAATAGTTTTGTACAGAAAAATTACTACCTTGTTAATAAATTTCCAGCAGCCAATCAGCGACATGTGCGAGTATGTATGAATTCATGTTAACAACCCCCTAGTGTTTACTTCTTTATTAGGTAGGTGCAAAGGTAAGACAGATTATAGGTTATACAAATTTTTCAAGGAGAAATAATTTTTAAAATTTCATCAACAAATTATTTAAGAAATAGCTGCAAGGATTTTTTAAATTTATTCTTCCAATAAATCTGAGATAGGGATCCTAAGCAATTTATCGATTTTCGAATTTGATATAAACTTATGTATAGGGTTTCGTCTCAGCACCACAGATTTATAAAAAGTCATCACTATGACAGTTGAATGTTGGAATTCAAAAAGGGCATGAAATTTAAAATCATACTTTTTGGTATGGATATCCAGAGAAAGCAATTTTCATATTGTGAGACAGGAACAAATAAATCAAATGGCTTGTAAAAAAAAATACCCACTCAATTCAAGCGTTGTCTGTTTATCTACTACATATGTACATACACATGTATGTATACAAGTAAAATATGTATAAATAAAATATAAATAAAACGAAGCAATTTATGAATTTACATATGTACCTTTTTATTTTGAACAACAAATTTTACCGCTTTTTGCTTTATTTGAATATTAAATACCAGACTCATTTATCAGACAATTCCTGAAGCTAACAGGTCCCATTTTTATTTTTGTTGGAAGTCATGACATTTTGTTTTTGCAGCTTTTTTATGATGACAAAATAAATTGTGTCAATAATACTACCTACAGTGATTTGCTTAACAAGATTATTTATTACTATAGTTATTCGACTGGATATACGAATATGTTGTGTACTGTTCACAATCGAAAGCATATTGCCTAAAACCAAATGATTCGTGTAAATATACAATTTGTATGTATGTATGTAATGTATGTATGTATGTATGCGTGTAAATGTGTAAAAAGTTAGTTAAGGGTTTCAATGAACTCATTTTGTTTGTATATTTTTACTGACTTTTGCAAGGTATTCAGAGGTGCCACAAAAATCACCATGCGAAAGATGTTGAGCTTTTATGTTTGGCCTAATTAGGCTTTTGAATATATCGGAAGATTTTTAGAGTTATCATCATCGTGTCCTGTAACCCCAGCTGGGGAATAGGGCGTCAACAAAACGTCTCCATCCTTCACGGTCTGCTGCAAGGTACTTTAGCTGTGGCCACGTCTTTCTCTGGGATTCTGCTTCCGCTAAGACAGTTGATTTCCATGTTGTTTTTGGTCTTCCAACCCGCCGTGCACCCTGAGGATTCCATTCAAAGGACTGCTTTGCAATTTCATCGTTTGGTTTCCTCAGTGTGTGACCAATCCAACGCCATTTACGCTTTCTTATGTCGACGTCCAGCCACTCTTGACTTGTCCTGCGCCACAATTCCTCATTTGATATTATTTGTGGCCAGCGAATCTTTAGGATGTGGCGAAGACAGCGATTCACAAAAGCCTGCAATTTCTTCGAAATGTTAGACGTGACTTTCCAGGTTTCACAAGCATATAACAGCACGGATTTTACATTAGATTCGAAGAATCTCAACTTAGTGCGTAAGGAGATTTGACTTGATTTCCAGATTGGGGACAGAGTACCGAAGGCAGAACGAGCTTTATTTATTCTACTTTTAACGTCCAGATCCGTACCACCGTTTGCAGAAACAATACTGCCAAGGTAGTTAAATTTTTCCACTACTTCAACTGGCGTCTGGCGTAAAATAATACGCTGCTGTGTGGAGCGGCCTGTGAGCATTATTTTTGTCTTTTTGCTGTTAATTCTTAGACCACTCGACTCTCCCTTCACTTGCAGTGCTTGGCACATCCCGTTCAGCCCACTGATGTTATTTGCCAGTAGACATATGTCATCGGCATAGTCTAAATGACTGAGCCTTTCGAACGGTCTCCATTGAATGCCCTGTCGCTCAGCTGTACCAACACTGGCCGTCAATACGTCGTCCATCGCCAGCAGGAAGAGAATTGGCGATAGAACATCCCCTTGTCTCACACCCTGTTGCACTACGAAGGAGTCGGATAGCTGTCCATTGTGCAAAACAAAACACCTTGCGTTGTTGTAAGACTCTTTAATAATGGCAACAATTTTTGGTGGACTTCCTCTACCAAGCAAATATCTCCATATACATTCTCGGTTGACTCGATCAAAGGCCTTCTCAAAATCCACGAACATGAGGTAAGGCGGTGATTGAATTTCCATCGACTGCTCGAGGACGATACGCAAGATGTTGATATGGTCGACACACGATTGACCACTGTGGAAGCCAGCTTGATGCCTCTTGAGTGTAGACTCGATTCTATCCTTTATTCGCTCGAGAATGATGGTTGCCATTAGTTTTGGGAAAACGGACAAAACGGTGATACCACGCCAATTGTTGCATTCCTTAAATCACCTTTCTTTGGCAACTTAACAATCACACCATCCTTCTAGCCCCTGAGATAGCTTTCGTTTTCCCAAATGCTTTGTATCAGCGCATGTAAAATACTAACCGCTGTTACGGGATCGGCTTTCAGGAATTCAGCTGGTACTCCGTCCAGTCCAGCTGCCTTGTTGTTTTTGAGGAGATTTATTGCTGTATGGATTTCCGATTCTGACGGGGGTTCGATGTCAATACCCCTATAGGACCTGCGCATCTCGTTTATTTGGGGCACTTCAGCACTCTGCTCAACTGAATCCTCATTTAGCAGGGCACAAAAATGGTCCTTCCATCTACGAAGCTGATCCTCAATTGATACCAAAAGTGTGCCATCCACATCCATTACAGGATGATTGGTGTTGCTTTTTTTTCCCGATAGCATCTTTGGCTATTTGGTACAATCCCCGGATATCTCCTCTTCTGGCAGCGATTTCCGCATTATCTGCGAGTCCATCTGCCCTCACCCTTTTGTCACGTCTCACACAGCGCAGCGATAGACCATCTTATGTGCAATGCCGTAGAGTTAAAAAGGAACAATATTACTTTCAAGGGTCTTTATTATTGAATAAACTTGTTTTGGGAATAGCTATAAGCATGCTTAAAACCGAAATTTCTAACTACTTTTTCATTATTCACCCTTGAGTTTCTGAGAGAATGTTCACACTTTTCAATATGTTCGGTATAACTCGAAAACTAAGCCGAAATCGATAATTTTTCAATTGAAGTTTCTTGTTTAAAATAAAAATTACTTTCGAAATAAATGGTTTAAAAAAATTCACCAACGAATTTTAGCAGGAACAAAAACCAACCAAAAATAGATCGAAAAATCAAAGATTTCTAATTCTCTTACAAAATTGTTCATACATTTTTTGTGGAACTATGATAGACTCAAGACAGGCTGAAACGGATTAAAGTAGAGCCATAGGAGGTTAATTCACACGTGTGTTAAGTTGGCATAACAGTTTTGAGCTAGACCAATGGGACCTTGCATTTTTTTTAGCGGATTTTGCAGTTCACTAAATAGTGTGTATGACCGACTGTACTACTAACTTCTCTGTGAAGTTAGCAGTGCCTGTCCTTTTCTCAGCAACCGGGCTTGCTAGAAATCCGAAATGAGGTTCTGAATTTGCAATTTAATTTACATTTTAAGAAAACGATCACCCCAAATTTTGAAGTCCTTACATACAAAAAGTTTCATACTACTGCTAACTTCACAGTGGCGTTAACAGTGCAAAGTGAAGTTTTGGATTTTTTTTGCAAATTTGGACTTACAAATTTGAACTTATTTTTTTTTAACGTAGATAAGAAACTGCAAATTTGGACCCTAACTGCAATTTTCCAACTAGCTCTGTTCCTGAGAAAAGGATATGTACTGCAAACTACACAGTGAAGCTAACATTGCAAAATGAATTTTTCGATTTATTCTTAATAGCAATCCAAAATTCGTTTAATGATATCGAATCAAATACAAATTTTGATGAAGAGGAGCTCTGCAGATCTATCAGGGACTCATATTCTTGTAAACTCAGTGTCATAGACTTGGTGGTTTTCATTAGAAATGGATTTCGTACCCACTCGATGTCAGTTTTGTAACCAAATGGAGAGCAATCACATTGCTAATATCTGCTCTGAGTTCTAGCATGTGTCCTTGCAAGAAATTATGTAAAACTGGAAAGCATTCAACATTATTCTCTTGTACACATGAGAACCAGAAATTAATTTTTCTTTTCAAAGCAGCCAGTTTTTCTCTCGCAAAAAATACTGTAATAGATTTCCCCTGCAGAGTTTAGCAGTTTCGTTGATCTTCTCAAAAATGTCTGAAAGATGAGCTAATTTCGTAATCCATTGCTCATCGTCATCATGCAATACATCAAAGAGATTTTCAGTTGAGGACATAGTTTTTTCCAGCTGGAACGCATTCAACTCATTACGAAGTTGAAATAACCTGGATAAAGCTTTCCCTCTGGAAAGCCATCGGATTTCAGTATGAAGAAGAAGCGATTCGTACTGACAGCCCATATGTTTACACACTAATTTAAACTATCGCGATTGGAGAGGACGACTCTTTACACTTTTTTTAATCAGTTGGCATTCCTCTCATAACAAGTGCATAACGATGCAAAATACAATGACTGCTGGTACTGCTAGGGGCAATGTTTTTAATTTTTGATACAACCCCTTTAATCTTTCCCACCATTGCTGCGGCTCCGTCACTGCATATATCAATACATTTTCCCCAATTATTGTTGTGTTTACTCATGAAATAGTTTATAACCTTGAAGACTTTTTCGCCAGTTGTATTTGTTTCCAAAGGTGTACACATGAGCAAATCTTCTTGAATATTTATCGAAGGGATACCTCACGAATACAAGAAGTATTGAAAGGCCAGCAACATCCGTGCTTTCATCGAGTTGCATGGCAAACATTCCCGAAAAATATGGAAGTAAACACCCATGAAGAGAAAAACATTCCCTAATTTCTTCAGATTTTTATTTTCACCCCCTTTAGTTGCTGTAGGGGTAAATTAAATGTCCCCCTTTTTTCATACTAGAAAATTCGCTTAAGATCTGCCAAAAAATTCAGAGCATGTAGGTAGGAACCATACAAGAAAAAAATCATATAGAAGGGGGGTAGTATCTCCCCCCGCTTGGACGGGAGGGGCAATTTAATAAAATATTTGCATAAAATAGAAAAAAATAATTAAAAACAACGGTAATACTTACAGTAATGTCTTTGTATATAAAAACCATAGTACTATTATCGTCGCCTACGAAGGGGCGACATCTACGCAAAATACGCGGAACCCGTTGTGGAGAGAACGAATTCGTTGGGAGCATTTTTGGAGACTACAGCGAATGGCTGAGAATCAGAAACGTCAAATTATGATTAGAACGGGAAAGACGTATTGAAAATTTATGAGAGTGTGACTGATTCAGGTAGAAGGCATTATTTCAATAGTATATTGATATAATGAAGGACTTGATAAAGAACATAATGAAGAAAATATTCAATTTTGCTTTGGGTTGTTATTGGTTTTGTTTACATTTTTTTAATATGAAGATAAAGCCAAGAGACACAAAAGAAAACCATTTTGGATATTCTCTTTGGCTTGTAGGATTTTTTTGTGTTGCATGAGAAAAGGGTACGTAAACATAGGAAAGTGTGTTGGATTTTTGGGTTTTGCGGTGGAAGAGGAAGGGGGGGTTCTATATTCTAATATGTGGGTTAGTTTGTACAAATGTAGGTTATTTTTTGTGCAGGATTTTGTACATGAAAACTTAACCATTTCCGTGTCGTGAATATTTTTGTAAGTGTTGCTGTGTAACAAAGGTAAGTGTTTTGTGAAAAAAATTATTGTGCGTAAAATAAAATAATTGAAAAAAGAAATATATTGCTGTGATAAATAGTTAAGTTCTGTGAAAAATCATTAAGTTTTTTTTTTAATAAAATCTTAAACCGTGAAAAATCTTTAAGTGTTAGTAAAATTATTCTTTTTTGAAATAAAATCATTGTCTATAAAAAATATTAAAGTGTTGTATTAATATTAGTGGTACCTAGTCTGAAAAAAATTGTGTTTGGGTGAAAAAATTAAAAAAATAAAAAAAAAAAAATAAAGTGCCAAATATTATTTTGAAAGTGCAAAAAAGAAACAAGTGTGAAACAAAATTATTTTGTACCTATTTTATTTTTGTATTTAATAGATTTATAATAAAAACTTAAACAAACATGGTTAGGTGTTGTTACGCCAAATGCGGCGCGGTGCAGCATCGGCCGAGTAGTGTTTCTTTTTTAGATTTCCTCAAGACAGAAGAAGACCAATTTGGCAAAAACACGGGTGTGTTTCCGACGTTCATGATAGGTCCTTCATTTGCGAAGCTCATTTTTACCTCAAAGATATAATACTGCGAGGCAGTGTTGCCATAATCTCAAATTTCATTATGCTAGATTTCAAATTTTATAATGCTAAATCGTATGGAAGCCCAAAAAACAGAATGCTAGATTTCAAAATCCATTTAAATATACACAGTGCATAAAATATCAATGTTTATTTTTTCAGAAATATTGTTAACATAACAAAAAATATAATTTATTCGAAGTCCATCTTCGGCTGAAATGTAATTCAGTCAGCCGTCTTAATGATTAGATTTGAAATTCATAATATCAACATTTTACAAAATTAAATATTTTTTTAAATCAAATCTAGCATTCAAGAATGCCAAACAAAAACATATAATGCCAAAAAAGCATTTAGCATAATTTTAAAATTTCAAAATGCTTTTCACTCCCGTATTATGCTAGATTTAGCATTTATAATGCCATTATGGCAACGCTGCTGCGAGGTACACAAAAACGTCTGATACCAAACGCACTGCCATTATCATACTTTTCAGTATGCAAGTGCTCAGACGATGCCATTGATCCTATATGCTTAAGCATTATGGATCGTTGGAGGTGTCCAACGCAGCCGACTTCTACGGTCACATCTGCAGGAGCTAGTTCCGCGCCTCCACGTGCATATTTACCTCCACCTCTACCTACGACTTCACGTCCACTTCCCCCTTAACAATTTTTTTTTTTTTTTTATTGCTAGGATACTTACATACGTACATATGTATGTATATTAAAAAAGTTACTAGTTCAATTTTTTTGAAATTCTTATCTATCCGAAATCGATAGGTACCTATGTATAAACATAGACATCTTTCTAAAAATTATTGATTCTGATTTGAAGGAGCTCGAAACGTAAAAATATGTCAAAATTTTCGATTCGACAAATCGCACCAATCACTTCCAATAGTAAGTAGATATTTCCTTTTTATTAAAAAGAAATTTTTTTTCGATACCAAATAATCACCCTCTATTAGTAGATATCTATTAGGTACCTACCTACCTTTCAATTTTTTTTCCAATGTTTTACAAAATGTTCCCTCCACATAAACACGGTGAAATGAGCCCTTCTCTAAAATAATGTTTGTCCAAGAAGTGCAGCAATCATTTCCAAAAGTATTGCTGTGCTACCTACCTATGTATGTATGTATGTACATATGTAGCTACATACATCCACTTATGATTGACCTACATTTTACTACATATTTTTACAAATTTATTTTGAGCAACTAGGTCACTCTCGCTACCTACCTACCAACTTATTCAAAATAAATCTGTAAAGTTATTTAGATAAAAAGTTTATTATGTAAGTAGGTAGGAATGTATACATTTATGTAGACACATCTAAAAGTATAGGGATTCCCACTTACAGACACTGAAAAATTACAAGGATTTCACTAAATTCTTTCTTTACTTTTCTAACTAAAATAAATTATTTAAGTTCAAATATAGGTCAAATGGGTACTCAAAGAAATAGGTACGCACTTAGAATTTTTCAAATCAAAACTTTAATTTAAATACCTACCTACCTACCAACCAAGGAAAAGAAATACATATGTATCTTCCTATTTGTGTACCTATACGAAAACCCACCCCCGAATTTTGCATTAAAATCTTCAAAAATACCTTAGGTAGGTACTACCAAAAGATTTAAGATCACCAAAACCGAATTTTGCAAAAGAAAATTTAATTTTAATAACCTACCAAACTACCTATCCTCAAAATAATTAATAACAAAAATTTATTAATAATACCATAAGATATACCTACGACCTAACCACCCTCGCAAAAATAGATAACAATTTAAAATTATAATACCCACCAAAACCATCGAAATCATAATATGAGAAAATTTCAATTTAAATACCTACCAAAAGATATATACATACATACCTATCGTCGAAAATTGCTACTCAAATCACAACAACAAAACCCACCCTAAATAATATGAGAAAATATAACTACATTCATACCTACATTATGTATGTATGCTTCTTTTCGCATATCGTCTCCAGTCTATTCTATAACAAAATCTGTATACTAAAGTTGTTATCCTCGTTGCTATGACCTACGACACCGAAGAGGCGACGACGCCTTTTCCTTGCTTCCTCTGGCTGCATACAAAATATATTTCCTAAACAAAACACCAAATAGTAGAATTCAAAGAGGAGACGAGAAACATTTTTTCATTTTCTTCACATTTTCTACTTTTTGACAGCTGATTTCCTTATCCCACTTACTCCCTTTATTTCTTACCAGAATAGAAATAATACAATCCTCTTGCTCTTACTACTTGTCTTCGATTCTTGACATTTCCCTTCTTTTCATGTCTACACAACAACATGACAACAACATTTGCGGTTGAATGTGGCGCCTTCGACGGCTGTGCGTCCTCCTAAAAAAAATTGCCCATGATAGTACTATGGTTTTTATATACAAAGGTAATGTTTTGTAGCTTTTTGAAAGCCAGAAGTCCATTCTTAAATTAAGTTTTTTTGATAAACAGTTTTGGCAAAAAATTGTTTCAAACTCAACATTTTGAAGAAAAATTATTATTATTTTATTTTAATTATAGGTTTGAAAATAGATTTTGCTGAAATTGTTTATTCAAAGAATTTTATTTAGTAATCAACTATTAAAATGGACTTCTGGCTTTCCAAAAAGCTACAAAACATTGCTCCTCCCGTCCAAGCGGTGGGAGATATTACTCCCCTCCGGTAGGATTTTTTCTTGTCTACTTTTCACCTACATGCTCTGAATTTGTCCCAAAAAAGGGGGAATTTAATTTACCCCTACAGCGACTATAGGGGATGAAAACTATACTCACACGCATGCATACTTCATGAAAGTTGTGGCTCGTAGCTTTCTTTGGAAAGTGGATGCTATTGTATCATTTTAGTTTGCTTTTTTTAAATTATAGTTAGTTTACACTTCAATTAAAAAATATAAACTTAAAAAAAAAAAATTTCAAATTTTAATTTTTTTTTATCTTATCGTTTGTATTTTACTCTTTATACTTCAAAAAATTTGTGGAACCCTGAAAACTCTCCCACTCTTTGGGAACCGCTGCTTTAAGTCATATCGTTCTACCAATTTTCATCGTTCTACAACAATCGAAAGTGCTCCATATAATTTATAAGAATTTTTAAGAATGTGGGTGGATGCCACGCCTCCTGAATGGAAAATTCCAATTTTTAAATTTTTTCTTTCTAAGTACTTCAAGCCCTACCAACCTACCAATTTTCATCGTTCTACAACAATCGGAAGTGCTCCATATAGTTTATAAGAATTTTTAAGAAAGTAGGTGGATGCCACGCCCCCTGAATAGAAAATTGCAGATTTTCGATTTTTTCGTTTGTATGCACCACAAGGCCTAGCGTTGTGCGAAATTTTAAGTTTCTACGATGTCGGGAAGTGCTCCATAATTTTGATGATCTGTCAGTGAGTCAGTGAGTCAGTTAGTCAGTCAGTCAGTTACGGTTTTTGCGATTTTTGAAGTCCTATATCTCGGAAATTACTAATGCTATAGAGTTGAAATTTGGTGAGCCACCTGTGTTTGGTCAGCTCGGCAAATACTACGAATTTCAAGTTCTTGACTTTATTGGTACTAAAGTTAGAGGGGGGTTGAAAATCGCCTGAGTTTGTTCCTGTAAAAAGGGTCTAGTGCCGCGAACTTGGCTGGGCACTACCGTGCCCTTTGATCAAAATAATCAGCTATTAATGAAGTCTGAAAGTTATAGCGTTTGAAAATTTGACTTTTGATTTTTACCGTGAAGTGACAAACAAAAATGTTTGTAAATACATACATAGAAAACTTTTATTTTGTCTCAAAAATCTAGCTGGTCTAAGTTTTTTTTCATAGAATTCTTCACAAGAAAGATTAGTACACTAGGTTTTTCGTTAGAGCAACAGAATTTGGGAAAAACATGCACAATCGTTACAAAATTATTATTAATATCTTTTCAACACTCAAAATTTGTTCTCATACAAAAAAAGTTATAATCCATCTTTCGTGTAATTTCATGAGCTTAGATTTAAATCTTTTGAAAAAATTAACGGTTTTCGAGATACATATTTATAAAAACAGTTTTTTGTCCCTTTTATCGTACAAAATCAAATTGAACTTATCTAATATGCTGATGCAAGTAAAAAAAAGTTAATACCCAGTGCTCGATTAGCCATAGGAGCCACCGGAGCCACCGGAGCCACCGGAGCCATGGCCGAGAGCGGCAAATTTTTGGGGGTGGCAAATTTTGAAGATTGTAAGAAAAAATGGCCACCGTCAGGCACCATCTTGGAAAACGCAATTTATAAAATATCTCGTGAACTGTCAACCATGCATCGTACGAAAAAATAGTAAATTTTCTTGAAACCTAATATTCCGTTCTTTATTGTTGTTTTCGAGAAATGATTTTAAAAAATTCAAGAGTCAATATTTTTGAAATGATTGTTTTCAAAAATGTATTGATATTAAAAGAATGGAATATAAGCTTTTAAAAAAATTAACTAATTTTTTCGTTCAATGCACGATTTACTTGCAAAAAAAACGCGTTTTTCAAGATGGTTGCTGACGATCGCACCTCCCATCCCGTCAACTTGAACTCACATCCGGGGAATACCCCTGAACATATTCCATCAAAAAATTAATTCAGGAACACACAAATTCCAGAAAATAGTATCCGGCTCTTGGCCAGGAAGGCAAAATAGCTTAATCCACCCTTGTTAATACCTTAGGCTGAGCCAGTGGCGGATCCAGGGGGGAGGTCATGGGGGTCATGACCCCCCCCAGAGCTCCAGCGAAAGAAACAAACACGAGCAATCTTTGCTGATGATTCAAAAAATTAGAGGACAGAACAACTTTTTGGGTTATTCCATATTTTTTAGTAATCTACTATTTATAAGAAAAATATTGATGGTTAGCTTCTATTTTCTTTTAACAAAGCCAAGCTTCGTAATGAAATGGACAGGAAAGAAATATTGATTAAAAATCACTACTAGCCCTCGAGGATACACTAAATTGTCTTATCCATCCGACTTAAAATTCTGCGGACTCTCTTCAATAATGACGGTTCCCCACAGTCACCATCATCGCAAAAAAAAAGGCTCTGCCGTAGTTTGACAAAGATTAAACCAGTTAAAGGAAACGGGACCTTAAATCCATAAAACCGTTATAACTCCTAAGCAAAACAAAAATGAGAAAAATACCTCTTAAGGTTTTCAGGAACCCATCTGCGGTGGTCACTGTTTGATACCCTGTATAGCAGTTATGATTATAAGTTATCAAAGCATTTTAAACATTCTATTTATTAAACTCTGTTTTGTTTTCAATCGAAAAGAAAATAGTTTTGGGTGACACAGACATTTTGCTGTGGATGCACCGATCATAAGGGAGGAAAATAAGACAGCATTCTTTTTTTGAAAATTTTATTGCAGATCTATGTAAGTTGCTTATTTTAAATATTCTTAAAGTATTACTTGGATGTCTTCTTTCCTTAATGTGCTTGTGCGTGATGTAAGCACCGCCATTTTTGATTTTCGAGAATAAAATTGTGCTGTATTGCGCTCATTTTGTGCTGCCTTGTGCCGTAAATATTTAAAAAATCGAAAATTTGCAAAATTTTTTGTTGAAATTTCAATATTTCTTAAAAAAGAAAGTTGTTTCATTTTGTGCTCAGATTATGCTGCTAGGCGCTAAAGGGATTAACATTAAATTCACAAAATTGCAATTTTAATGGACAAAAACAAAAGGGCTGTAGTGTGAAGTTGGCACCGCCATTTTCGCTATGCTGCATTGTGATCAACTTGGTGGAATTTTTTTTCGAAATTTCGCAATTTCTTAAAAGTGAAAGGTATGCTGTTTTGTGCTTAGTTTGAGCTGTGAGGCACCCAAAAGATAAAAAAAATCTTATGATTGCAACTTTTAGGCCAAAAACTAATGCATACATGCCTTTTTGTTTAAATTTTGTGCTCAGTTTGTGCTGCCATATGGAGATAAGAAACTCCCATATTTGCAACTTTTACGGCCATAAGACAACAAACATTTCAAAAAAATTCTCATCCGTAAAATTTGAAAATTCGCGATTTTTTTAAAATAATTACGGCACAAGGCAGCACAAGTTGAGCAGAATACACTACAACTTTTTTTTTATCGAAAATGGCGGTGCTAACTCCACCCACAGCTTATCTAAACTAGTTTAATCCTTTTTAGTCAAGTACAGTATTGAATTAATACGATCTTATAGTTTTCTTGTGTAAATTTTGTTAAACTGAAATAACTATTTTGTCTGGGTTAAAAGCAAGTTTTTTTTAATAATATTATATAATAAGAAGATACCCTCCTTTTTGCTTTGATAGCAGTTTTTTTCTTTTCGGCATGAAATCCACCATATTTTTGCAGGTTTTTCTATCTATTTTATCTCAAATTGACACTTGATAATGTACTTGAATTACTCCTTTTGATTTTTTTTTTTAGTTTTACATAGGTAATGTATCTATATGTAATGTGTTATCCATTACTGTCAACTATTCTTTATAAATAGATCAAGTTTTCAAAAGAACGGTTTTCTCGTCAATTTCGCTTCCAATCTTAATTGTTTATCTTATTCTCATCATTGTCCAAAAAGTATGAAATGAAGCTAAATCTTGTTGATGAATGCAATTTCTAGCTCAAACTACATAGGTATAAGCGGGAGTCCGATTAAGTCTTAAGCTTATCCCTGATCATGCCTTCGACTGGAATGAAGCCATGATTAAGCTACACGTTTGCTAAGGAGTTCTTATTGATGTTAAAATTTCATGACCCCCCCCAAACTGAGTTCCTGGATCCGCGCCTGGGCTGAGCCCCTGTTCGGAAAAAGGGGGGTCCCTAAAAATGTTTGATACGGGGCCGCCACACGGAAAGAATTCTTGGATCAGATCACGAAAAATGAGCTGCGAATTACGAAAAAATGAATCCCGATGTATACTTTGGCTTGGGATATCGTAATTTACGACTATTTGTTTGCAATTTGAAAAATGAGCAAAATGATTATATTGATATCTACTCAAATATCGTAAATCAACACTCCTTAAGTATCAATTCTTCTATTGAGAGAAAACAAAAATTGCGAACAACAAATCGTTATTTGATCCAAATATTCCTCAATTGTACAATTTGTAAATTTGCAAAAAAGATTTGTGATCACCACTTTTATTTCGTGATATTGCCACTAGAAAGATCAATTTTGCTCTATACCCTTCATTTTGCAGGTATACGCATTTAATTTAATATATATGAAATAAATACTTTACAATTGCTCTATTGGGATTTGAACTGGCAACCCTCCAGTTGCGGAGCGAGCATGAAACCACTAGACCAATTTGCATTACAGTTCATTGGTGTCACACATTAATGATTAGATACATGCCATGCTGTCTGTGGTGCCTTATCTCTTCGAGAAATAAATTGCGACAAGAAAGTCGTGATTTATGAATTGTTTGTTGGTGATTTGCAACTATTCTCATGAAGTTGCAAATTGCGACAAAAAAAAACGTAAATCAGTGATTGTGCAATGTTAATTACCTATCGCAAATCAATATTTGTAAATGCTGCTTGTCAAATTATGCTTTTGGAGAGTAAATTACGCCAAAAAAGTTGTATTTTGCTATGAAAAGTACAAGCTTGAATCATGGATTTTAATTGTAAATCACGAAGACATACACCCCTATTACGGTTGTCAATTATCAATTTGATATTTGATAAACCTTGAAAATTAGTTTTTTAAACTCAATTTATCAATAAACTGGTCAAAAATTCTTTTATATTTTTTAATTTGCTTGTTATTAGCAACTGTCTGCATCATTCTAAGTGATCAACACTTTTATAAGATGGATTTTTAAACATTAAATTTTAAATTTATCAACTATCAAATTGATATTTGACAACCGTAATAGGGGTGATAACTTTTGTAAATTGCTTCATTTTAAATGTTAATATAACAATTTTTGTATTAATTTGGAATCGAAATGCCTTGATTTACGAATAAAACATGATTCGTAAATTGCAACTGCAAATTTTTCAATTGGTATTTTTTCAATTCTTTCCGTGCAAAGTGCTTGCTACGCCACGTTTCGTTTTCAATAAATTAAAGTAACCAACATTTTTGAAAACTAATAAGTATAATATTTCCAACAAAATGTACAGGTAGAATTATTTACTAGCCCAAAATGTTAAGAGTTTTTTTAATCAAAATACAATAATTGACAAAAGAATTATTAAGGACGTTTAAAATAACTTCAAACGTTATTTTATTTCTTTGATTTTATTTAATGAAAAAAGTTTTTATTACTTTCAAGCCTCTTCTATTTATTGAATGACAGTTCCAAGGCCCTTAATTTTTTCCAAAAAAAAACTATAAGTTGAAGCATTTAGCCAGTACCTTTATATTTCTGAGGTCTCAGAGGACTCAGAAATATAAACACGATCCCTCGCAAAAATTTCTCACTTTTCCCCTTAAAAACTGAGACTGAAATTTCTTGGATTCGCTTGCTCAATTATTATTTTCACCATAAGTTACATAAGAAGAAAAGAGAAAGAGAGTTGTTTTGACTTCTATGGAAGGGATCGTGTTTATATTTTATTCTCTTGCTCTGTCAAAGAACGGAGGAAAATTACTGAGCACTGAACAAATATTAACAGGCTAATTAGTTTCGTGGTAACCTATTCCCATTGGCACTGTGGCTGTGTGGTACTTTTGCTGACCTTGATTACTTTTTATAATAAACTAAATAGTGAGAAAGTTTTGAAACCGCTTAGAATTGTTGTTTGAATAACCTGCTGTTTTTTTTGCAATGACTAAGTGTCAGAAAACAGACTCGTTTTGGAACGCTGGGATGGTGTGCAAATGTTTTCATTGCAAAACAAGTTAGCGCACACGTTACTGAAATCACCACGGCACGTCCCTGGCCTGAAATGAAATACTTTTTAAATACTCTCTATAATTGTTATATTTTTAGGAATTTGGCTTTCGGCCCAATACTGCGATAAATTATAAGAAATGGAAAAATTTCTATCAGTCTATATTCTATATATATATATATATATATATATATATATATATATATATACACTACTCAACAATATTAAAGGAACAAATTTTTTTTCAATTTTTGTTAGCGTTTTTTGAAGAGCTGTATCTTTGTGACGAGTGGTCGTATTGAGTTGAAATAAAAAGCATTTTACAGATTTATGTTTTTTGTTTCGAGATTTGTTTGCAAACAAATTTTTTTGAAGTACCGTTATTGCGTTATTGCAAAAAATGAGACGAGACAACTAAATTATTTTTTTTTTATTTTTTTTGAATGTCCTCATTTCTGTGGATAATTTTTTTTGAGTCAATTAAATGTCATGATCAGATACCTTGTTTATTCAGCTTCAATTCAGTTTTTTTGTTGTTGTCGTACGATTTTTTTTGACATGGTTTATCTGACTTTGAATGAACAAAGATACTTTTAGCCTTGATTACCAATATCTCAGCAAATAATGACGTTATAAAAATTTCAAAGACAGTTTTGGAAATTTGAAAAAGCGTTTTACAAGATTTTTTTATGATTTTGTAGAAATTATTTTTTTTTTTACCGTTCACCGTTAGTTTAAAAAAAGTACTAAAAACTGACGTTTTGTGGTCTTTTCGTAAATCTTTTTTTTTCGTTGCAAATATTGATTGCATGGCTTGCGTTGGTATGCAAATTTATAGACTTTTAAATCATCAATATTCTTGTAAATTTTCAAATTGATTCATCGAACAGTTTTTCCTCACCAAAACTTCAAAGTCTTACAAACCAGGTAAAGGAACAAATTGTGTTATTCCTAAACAGTGCGTAGTCGTCATCAAAATGACAAGAAAACTGTAATTCCAGTGGATTTTTTTCACAGTTTTGCATTAGTTAGATATTTTTTTGAATTGAAATGAAATAAAAAGTACATTTTTCCAAAAAAAAAAAAAAATAATTTCAAAAATTTTTCAAACAAAAAAACTTGATTTTTTTTAAAATTTTTTTTTTGGAAAAATGTACTTTTTATTTCATTTCAATCTCGAAACAAAAAACATAAAGCTGTAAAATGCTTTTTATTTCAACTCAATACGACCACTCGTCACAAAGATACAGCTCTTCAAAAAACGCTAACAAAAATTGAAAAAAAATTTGTTCCTTTAATATTGTTGAGTAGTGTATATATATATATATACCTATATAAAAATGAATGTTTGTCTGTGTATGACCTATAGACACAAGAACTACACGTTAGATGCAGCTGAAATGTATGCTTGATATTCAAAAAATGACTGGCATGGTTTACAGAGTAATTTGAGACACTTTTTATGAGTGGTACTGCACTTTTATCGTGGAGAAGAAAAATGAATGTTTTTATATGAAAAACTAATGATTATTTTAAAAACCAGCCCTGTATTTTATGTCAGAAAATATATGTAATTAAAGATTAAATTTCTTAATTTAAATGTATTGAAGAAATGCGTTCGAAAATGAGTGATATGGCTGCATTCATTTGAAAAGACATATGAAAATTGGTCTGTATACCTAAGGACACATGTATGTAAGTATCAATGCAGGTGAAATCCAGAAAATGAGCAGCGTGTGTGTGTTACCCCAGAAAATGAAGAGGAGGTAAAAAAAGTTTACTTAATTTTGGTTACTGCGTTAGAATGATCTATTCGCAACGACATCATTGCTCTTTCCTCAAGTACATGACAACAAGCCAACATCATTGGAACAATCAAGATTCAAGAACAGTAAATTACAAGAGCGCTCAGGTGCCGTGACATAAGGCAAAATTTAAAAGTTTGGCCTTAAGTCACTTTCCAAAAGCGACTTAAGGCCAAGTTTTAAGAGTTGGCCTTATGTCGCTTTTACAAAGTGACATAAGGCCAAATTTGTTTGTGACTTAAGGCCAAACGTAAAATTTTTTGTAAAAAAACAGTAATTTTTGAAAAAAAAACTTTGCATACACCCAACCTTGCACCCACCCCAAATCCTATAGTGAGCCCAAGCAGGGGGGTTGCAGGGGGGCAGCATGCCCCCCCATACATACCTCACTGTTTATTGCGAGTTTTTAAATTTCACAAACCTAATAAAACCTCTCCTTTATTTGGTTTGTGAAATATAAAAATTTTCAAATGAACTGTTAGGTATGCATGGGGGGCATGCTGCCCCCCTACAACCCCCTGCTTGGGCTCACGATAGGGTTTGGGGTGGGTGCAAATTCGGGTGTATGCAAAGTTTCTTATGCATTTAAGAAACTGGATTTAATTAAATTTTTCAATGAAAAATGAAAAAAAAATAACAGGTACGCTAGTATTAAAAGTGACACAAGGCCAAATTGGCCTTATGTCACTTTGTAAAAGCTACACTAGGCCAACTCTTAAAATTTGGCCTTATGTCACTTTTGTTAAGTGACATAAGGCCAAATATTCAAATTTGGCCTTATGTCACTTGGCCTTATGTCACGGCACCGAGCGCTCATAGATTTTTTTGGATTCCTTAATGTTGTTTTTCAGCCAAGATATGTATATTTTTTAACAGAAAAATGCAATTTTTCAAAGTCCTTTAAGCCCACAACGAAAATTAAAAAATGTCAAAACGCAGAAATGTGATACTAAATTGATGCTTATTTCCGTTGAGATGTACGCAGCTTGACAAACCGTGGGTGGAATCGCCAAGGTGATTTGTGATAGTTGACAATCAAAATACAATAGCACGTCTTTCAACTATCACAAATCACCTTACCAGATTCAACTCGGTAGTTTTCGGTAATTTGTCAAAAACAATTATGCAAAATTGGAAGGTTGACAAAAATGAAAATAAATTGAAGATGCTATTATTTTTGATTCTAATCATAAAGTTTTGTTCTTTAATAATTAAAGGTTTTAAACAGAGTTTAAATTTCGTTTCCAAGAACTTCAGCTCGGGAATTTTTTTTTTTACATTTGAACGGAAAGTGTTGTCCCATACCAAATCATCCAAATCATTCCACCTCCGTCAAATTGCGGTTGAAAGCTCAGTGAAATTTTGGTGGGACTGACCAAATATTTTGTTTAAGAAATAGAATACATAATAACTAAAATGAAGCTAAAATTGTTTTTTAATAAATTTCCCCCACTCCGCTGATCAAAATCCAACGTACATTCTTGGCAAATGATCATAGTTATGTGCGGGAGATGTCTAGAAGATTACAAACTATTACAATTGCTTGAAAATTATTAAGAATGCTATACAACACTGCGTCGATCACTTTAAATGTACATCAAAAATATGTATATTATTTGCAATAAAACAAGCTGTGTGTGAGGTTGTGAAAAAGTTGATGAACAATATAATCGATGTAACGATTTTAAATGGCAAATTCAAAGGACAAAATAAAATATTACTTCCGCGCATTTCAATGATACTAATAGGCACGCCTTTCAATTCGCAAAAAAAGAGTTTGTAATTCCCGATTTAACTTCCATTTGCAATGATAATAATCAATAAAGTGCAAGGGTAATCTCTATAAGAGTGTGAATTAGATTAATAAAATCCATCTGTTTCACACATGGATAATTTTAAATATATAGAAATGTTGTAGAGTTGGAATGCCATTGGATTAACATGTCTATGCAAATTGTGGAAAAAACAAAAATTTGTAACATGTACCTATCCCAAAGCTTAAGAATGATGTTGTTCGTAAAACGTAATTCAGACAACTAAATTTAACAGATCAATCGATATTAAAATAAGTAACGGGTGATTTTTTAAGAGGTTTAGAACTTTAAAAAAAAAAAAACACAAAAAATTCGAAAAAATGAATGAAATATTTATTTGAATCGATAGTTTGAACCTTGCAATTTAATGTTTAAAAATAATTTCATGCAAATGTTGACCGCGGCTGCGTCTCAGGTAGCCCATCCGCTGAGTCCAATTTTGGCATACTCTTTCACACATATCGGCCGGTATCTCACGAATGAATGTTGGCTTCCAGTACGTCAATCGAAGCGGGCTTGTCCCTATAGACATTAGCCTTGACATACTCCCACAAAAAATAGTCTAATGGTGTCAAATCGCACGATCTAGGCGGCCAATTGACCGGCCCGAAACGTGAAATTAACTGTTCACCAAACTCGCCTCGCAATTGCGCCATTGTTTCGCGTGCTGTGTGGCATGTGGCACCGTCTTGTTGAAACCACATCCACATATCATGCAAGTCAAGAACTTCCATTTCGGGCAAAAAAAAGTTTGTTATCATCGCTCGGTAGCGTTCACCATTGACAGTAACGCTGCGATTCTCATCATCTTTGAAGAAATTATGGCCCAATAATGCCGCCGGCCCATAAACCGCACCAAACAGTGGCTTTTTCGGGATGCATTGGTAGCTGTTGCAATGCTTCTGGCTGATCTTCACTCCAAATGCGGCAATTATGCTTATTTACGTACCCATTCAACCAAAAATGAGCCGACCATAAAATGGAAGCAGCGCGCGATGAACATTTCGAACCGAGCACGAATTTTAATAGTAAAATTCAATAATTTGCAAGCGTTGTTCATTTGTAAGACGATCCATGGTTAAATTGCAAACCAAACTGAAGCTGTTTGACAGTGACACAAGGTACTAAACACACGTCAGCTGTCAAAACCAGTGTTGCCAAAACCAAACCAGCTAAAAAATCACCCGTTAATAGATACCAGTTGGTATTAATATTGATATATTTTTATATTAATTTATATACTCAAAATAAATTTGTAGACCCGTGCGAAGCCGGGGCAGGCCAGCCAGTTTTGAATAAAAATGACTTTTAAAACTTGCCATGTTGAAGCCTTGAGTCACTATTTTATTTCGTTTCAATATGTTTTGAGCCTAACTTTGCTCCAAACCCACGCCCCACAGTGGACCGTTTCATACATGCTAGACTTCAAAAATTATAATTTTGTTCCAAACGAATGTTTTTATTAATTTAAGCATAAAATACTCAAGGCATATATTTTTTGCTGAAAAAATAACTAACTAACTTTTGCAGATTTTTTGAAAACAAAAGTTAAATG
This sequence comes from Dasysyrphus tricinctus, assembly GCA_963921185.1. NCBI lineage: Eukaryota > Metazoa > Arthropoda > Insecta > Diptera > Syrphidae > Dasysyrphus > Dasysyrphus tricinctus. The sequence goes on from OY992532.1 coordinate 129,666,333, forward strand.
ACAGTTTTTTTTCATTTCCCTACAAATTTATATACAGGATGTTAAATATGAAATGTGACAAAAGGATAGAGCCTTTTAGATTGGACGAAGACAAGAACAAATCGTACGGGAGAGGGAGTCTATTTCCCCCCTTTAAGCGGGAGGGGTAATTTTCTAAAACATTACCTAGAATATAAAAAATATATTAAAAAACAACGGAATAATTTCCAATGTCGTGCAAAAGCTCTTCTCGAAGCCAAAAATCTATTTTTCAATTTTCTTTTTAAATAAAGTTGGTTTTGTAAATTGTTTTTGAAAAATAATTTTCAAAGTTAAAATTAAAAAAAAAAAAATCAAAAAATGTTCTTTTACTAACCCACCAACATTTCAGTTTCTCAAAACTATTCATTTTTGTGCATATTACACTAGCTTACATAATTTGAGGCCATCGTAGTGGGTCGCTGAATACGAAAATACAGATTTTTTTTCCAAAGATGCGTTTTGGAGATAAGCGCAAAAATAATTTTCTCAGCTATTTTTTTAGATACTGTCATAAATTTCGGTAAACACAAACTGTATATTTTCTAATGTCGATGTGTCTCTTTCCGACATTATTGCCCTAGGAGCACATTTCAAATCACAGTGTGAAAAAAGTTATTCGCTAGTCAAATTATATGTTTCAGTACATTTTGGTATGAAAAAAAGCCTTGACTAGCGAATAACTTTTTTCACATTGTGATTTGAAATGAGCTCTTATAGTTACTAATTGTAGTTCATAAAAAAAACCTTTCCAACGATAGGTCTCGTCATTATTTATCACCCCGTAAGGAGCAACCAAAATCTAGAAATTTATCAAAAATTCTAGTTTTTGTAGCTTGGACCTCCGGTAACTTAATAAATATCGATCCTATTAACACAAATGGAACATTGTCGGAAAGAGACAGATCACACCGATTTAAAAATATACAGTTTATGTTAATTAGCTTAACAGTAACCGATGTATGCCAGTATACGTAAAAATAGTTATGAAAATGATTTTAGTGCAAAAAATATGCCATGCAAATTCGTGCGAAATGAAAGGAAAGCATTTCCTTTAAATAGACATGACAAGCTTTACAAAAACACATATTTCATCGTGACATAATGATATACTCCTATTTAGATTATCCAAAATAACTTTTAAAAACACTTTGAGTACACTAAAAAACGTCTTTCTTCTATGTATTTTCTTCATATATATAGAATATGCTATGGGTTTTCAAACAATTTATTAATAAACTACATATGTACGTTCTTAAAGATTTCTCTATTTTTTTTTTCTTTAAATTTCCTGGAAACCCACAAAAAATCGGCACTTTTTTCAGTTTTCTACTTATATGCATAACTTTTTTTTCAGTGTATTTTTATGGAAAAAAAAGTTATATGAAAATTTTGTAGAAAACAAAATTTCCTACAGGTATGATATGACCTAGAAAGTATTTTTGTATAACAACTGCAAACGGCGCTATGGAGCTCCCAAAAAAGGCTAAAATTTTGTATTTTGTAAGGTGGAAATGGAACATCCAAACTAAAAGACGTGTTGGTATCTAGCGCTATTTAATAAAAGTTTTTTGCCCATTATAAAGTTCCAAAATTGTATCCATTTAACAAATAAATAGACTGTGTTTTTCAACTAATATTACTAACCTAAATTGTTGTAAAACCGCGTGAAATTGTCTACAAAACATTCTAAAGTTTTTTTTACGTATATATATAAATTACAAATATCAAAAGAAATGTCTTCTTCTTCTATTGAGAAAAAACGAAACTGTGCTGAAACCGAACATAAACAAGTTGCTACCACCACACCGAAAGGATCCAACACTCACCGAACACTCTTGGACACCACCAACACCAAGACATTAAAGCTTCCACCAAATAAAGCACCCCAAAGTCCACGAGACACCACCAGCTGCAGCATTATAGCCGAAATACAAAAACAATTTAAGGAACAAAGTGAGTCCATTAAAAATATTTCATTAAAACTAGATGATATTGAAACAAAACTTGCAAATAAAATCGACGAACAAGTTAAAGAAATCAAAACCGAAATTCAAAATGTGAGCTCACGTATATCGGCAATAGAGGACAATAACACAAAGCTTAGCGAAGAGAACAAAATATTAAAAACTGAACTAGAAGACGTCAAAAGTTCTATTGACCGCATAAACACAGATGTCTCGTTATTAAAAACACAACCACCCGCTCATTCCTCCGCAACCGATGATCTTTTTTCAGAAATGATCAAAATTAAAACCGCACTTCAAATCCAAGAAAACAACAACATTGCAACCGACGCTGTGCTCTACAACATTCCTGGACAAGAAAATGAAAATCTCACCCACGTTTTTAATCATTTATGTCTTACATTAAATATAAGGCCACCAACGCTTAAGAGCATTTTCCGCACCCGCACAAAAAACAATAATGTTAACTCGTCGGCGATAATTATTAAATTTCACTCGGCACATGATAGGAACACAATATTGAAATCCATTTCCGAGTTTCGCAAATCAAATAAACGCCAACTTTGTCTACGCGACGTAGGTACACAATCTGACTGCCCTATTTACCTTCGAGAATGCTTGACTGAATCAAATCAAAAAGTCTTACACGCTGCACTCGACATGAAAAAACAAAAAAAAATTGCAGTTGTGTTTACTATGCGTGGGAGAGTATTCATCAAAAGAGAAGAAACTGACGTTGCCGTTGCTATTGATGCCATCGAGAAATTACCAGGGTTACCATCACACGAATACAATAATTTGCCGATCACCAAGGAGAAACTTTTTTAAATCGCTAGAAATATAAATGTATTTATTTTATTTTATTTTATTTAGTTAAACTTCTCATTTTAATTCAAAATTTATTATACTGATTATTCAAACAAATTTAATTAAAAATTATATTTTATAATAGTTATTTATTTATTTTCTTATACTTTAATTTTTTAACTTTTTTCTTTTATTATTTCACAATGTCTTTTGTAACTAATATCTTTTTTCAGGAGTATGTAGCAACCCATAAAGCAAACCGAAGATCCGCAGTGTGTTTTTGTATGATATCTGTTTTTCTGATAATGATGCGTGTGTTTCTAAGCAGAAAATCTGTCTTCACATTCCATGTTGGTTAGCCACAGTAATTCAAATTCTGTAAATCTGACTAGCAATGGCATAACTCTAGCTTTGATTAATATTATGACATCGCGTAATGATGGATTTCAAGTTTGTCACATTAATGCACAAAGCTTATGTAAGAAAATTGACGAGTTCAGGGATCTATTTGAAGGTTCGAAGTATGATGCAATATGTGTAAGTGAGACGTGGTTTAATAGTAACACCAGTAATAGCCTAGTTTATCTCAAGGGTTTTAAATTGTTAAGTTTTAATACTTTTGGACTATTCAAAGGCATTCGATACTATTGACCACAATATTATGTGTCAAAAGCTATTAAAAATGTACAACTTTTCTCCAGAATCAGTAAAGCTCATTTTTTCTTATTTATCTGGAAGACGACAAGCTGTTGTTGTTGGAGATCAGGTTTCTGACTTGTTACCCCTTTCTTGTGGAGTCCCACAAGGATCAATTTTAGGTCCAACTTTTTTCTCCATTTACGTTAATGAAGCTCCAAAGTTAATTCGTCACTGTGATGAGCACCTATTCGCTGACGACCTTCAATTAATGAAAAACTGTCCGATTGGTATGATAGAGGACTGCGTCACAAAGATAAATGAGGATCTCTCATCAATTAACCGATGGTCTATGAAATGCGGCCTCACTCTAAATCCTCAAAAAACGAAATGCCTTATTATATCAAAAAGAATAATCGATGCTTCTAACTTCCCGGCAATTGAACTAAACAACACTCAGGTGGAGTTTGTGGATACAGCAAAGAATCTAGGCATATGCTTTAATCGAACGTTAAGCTGGAACAACCATATTACACAGGCTGTAGGCAAGGCGTATGGTGCTCTTCGTTTGCTTTGGCCAACCAGAAGCTTTACCCCTTTGGATACAAGGAAAATGTTAGCTAAAGCTTTGGTGGTGCCAATCTTGACTTATGGCTGTGAAATTTTTTGCAAGCTCGACAGTGTAAGTCAAAGAAAACTTAACGTTGCGTTTAACAGTGTCGCTCGTTATATTTATGGTTTACGTCGCTATGACCACATTTCATTTTTCTCCAAGAGTATATATGGGATTTCTTTCGATAACCTTTTAAAACTTAAAACCCTGATAATGTTTTTCAATATAGTCCAAACGCGCCAGCCTTCGTACCTTTATGATAGAGTCCAATTCTCGCTTTCTAGAAGATCAAACCAAATTATAATTCCACGTTTTTCATGTCTTACATCGGAGCGACAGTTTTTTGTCAATGCTTCTCGGTTATGGAATTCCTTACCACGCCATATAAGAAACACAGATAATTTAACTAGTTTTAAAAGAAATGCCTTCGTGCATTTTTCGATGCAATAGTTTAATTTTTTTCGACTTTGTTTCTGTTGGGTTTGCTACACCTTCTTTCTTTCTTTTTTCTTCCTTTTGGTTAAAATACCTTGTACAGTGTAAATATTCTTTATTCATTTATTTATAAATTGTTAATCTCTAATTTTTATAAAGTTTATTCACTTAATTTTTGCTATTTTTAACTTTAAATATTGCATTGCTATTAAATAAGTCCACTTTTAAGCTTTTTTATAAACAAGATGTAAATCTTAAAATCAAGCTATTATTACAATAAATACAAAATACAAAATACAAATACAAAGGTTTTCAGTTTGTTCCCTCATTACAGCACAATTACTCTCTAACCGTCGAGTTGGGGGCAAAACCCCTTAGAATCTATGTTTATGTTGTAGATAAAGAAGTAAGATGCTCCAATCAGACACTCAAAATTTTCGTATGTTTTCGCTGTTAGTCTAGATATTAAATGTGCCGTAATTTTTGAGGAAGACCGTTTATTTGAAAAATTTGATTGAAAGCTTCAAGCCAAATATAATTACAATGATGCAACTATGCTGAGATCCCAAATTTCGATGAAATGGTTTCTGATGGCCTGATATGAAACCTAAATTTTTTTTTTTTTTTAATTTTCTTTCAAACCATCTTAAATATCTAGTGCACTTTTCTTATTTAATGAAATTTCTGTCTATTTTCAAAAAGTCAGAGCTTAAGAGATTTTTCCATACCAAGTATTGTAAAAAAAATAGTTAGTTACTCAAAATTTTAATAAAATAAATAAATTGGGTGGCGCAACAGCTCGTGGAGAACCAGGGCCTATAGTGACTTACAACTCTCAACCATTCCTGTGTGCGTGTTGTTTGGCAGGAATGGAGGGGACCTACAGTTTTTGCGAAGTCCGAACATCTAAATTAGCAGCACTTATTCATGACAAGTATATCGCACATGTATTTCAAAAGTGTCACAACTCAAAATTCTTCGTTTTTCAATAGAGTCGAAAAACCATTTTACAACAATAGAAACAATAAATTTTTGAAATAACCAATGCTTACAAAAAGAAATACACTATTAACCAAACATACATAACAACCAGCATCAATTCTATATCTTAACCATGAAAACTAACGTTTTTAGAGTTATGACACTTTTCGTGTTTTTTTTTTCATAAAAAAAATAATGTATTATTTTGAGTTCAGCCACTTTAGTCAAACAATTTTTAGTTGTGACAGTTTTGATGTATGTGTTTCTTAATAATTACATCACGTTTTTTCATGATTTTGATATTTGTTTTAGAAAAGTTATTAGGATTATGGGGATTATCTTTAACCAAAATATAGAATAATGGTCAATATTATGTAGTTTACTCGCCACGCCTTTCTTCGAGCCTTTCTTCTCTTAAAGCTTAGGCAAATTAACCTTATAAAGGCTTACACGAAAAGAAACATTCATTCAGGCTGTTTTCATTTATTGTTAAAAAAAATAATTATTATTATTTGGAAAAAGGTAGATAATTAAAATAAATATTACAAAAAAAGTAGTAACTCCAACTGTAAGATGTTTTTTGGTAGCTAATTGCACCATTAATCTTGAGCGACTCCTCGAATTCACTATAAAATTCCTACCGAAAATTAGCACTGGTTAACAAAAGTAAAACTGAAGAACAAAACTACGTTTTCTTAAGGTTTTTGGTACGATGAGTCTCAATCTGGATTCGAGGTCAGCGTACCAAAATTATAGTTTTTCTTAACACGTACAATTTATTCATCTAAAGTGTCATAACTCGAAAAAACATGAAAAAATGTATGAGAAAAGGCTTATTTTCGAATTAAAGTGTTTGTAAGATATTTGCCATGACAAGATTAAGGTTTTATATAAAATTGGAAGCATTTGGTATTTAATTGAGCTTTAAAAACTTAAATCTTTATTGAAACAACAAAACTGTATTATTTCTAAATTTCTAAAACACAATTAAAATTAAAACACTTTTGATATTTATTGCACAACTGTTTACAACAAGAATCGCGTCACAACCAGAGGCGTATTTAAAGATTTGGCACCCCGGGCCAAGAAGTTTTGGCGCCCCATAATGAACGAAAGAGAACTAAAACACTTCATACTGAAAAAAAAAATCATAAATAATAAATACAATTTTAATATTTACATTTTTGCCGATGCACAAATTAGTTTACACATTCATCAATAGCACTGTTATAATTGACCGATTGTGTTCAGTCTTCAGTCAGAATTAAAGATTTTAAGGGATGATTAACTGACGACCTTGATTTTTCCAACAATTGTCGGAATAAAGTAATTTTGATGCCTGAATATGTAGCTAATTGAATGGTTATTTGTTGCAAAGACCATACATTTGTATCTCTACTCTAGTAATCACTTGTTATTAAAGTTTTTTCTTAAATAAGACTGAAGTAAGCAGTGAAAATCTAAAATTATACGAATATAAAATTTTTGCTAACTTGTTTTCACCCCGATTTTGCTGCTTCAACAGTTTTTTTTTGAAAATTAAAGCTTTCACTAAACAAGACTGAAGTGTGAAGCTAGCGAACGAAAATACCAAAAAGCTTAAGCTTTTTAGATAATAATTTCGTATGCAAAAATGAATTTGTAGCTTCAATCGATCGTTTTTTTTTTCAATTTTGAAAATGAAATTCACATTTAAGAAAGCGTACTTGAAATTTATCTGTTTTTTGAGTACGGAACATGAACGTTCTTCATGACAATTTGTCAGTTGTCACAGCAATCCTCAGAAACGCATGCAGTGTATGGTCTGAGAACATTGAGATACTTGATTTTTTCTTAAATTAGAACTTCTCGGAATGCCAGTAAGCAATCTATGATAGTATTTTAAAACATATATGTATTTACTGCGCTGTGCCGAAAAATCGAAATGTTTGTTTTTCATGATTGGTCTCAAAATGTCTCTAATGATTTCCAAACATGGTGGTGGGCTCATCAGTTAGATGCCACCAAACCCAATTTAAAACGCAATGTTTTTGTCACTTGGGCGAAACGCATTCATTGGAGTAAAGGCCACAATAACCTTTATTATTGAATTTTATTCATGAAACCCCACAAAAGGAATATATTTTGGAATAATTATGACAGTTTTTAACTATAATTAATTTTGTATTTATGTTTTCTTTGAAATAATTCTCAATGGTTTCCAAAATATATTTCCTTCTTAAGGCTTTTGAGCTTTTCATATTGAAAGGAAAAGTAAGAACTTAGATGCAACTAGAAAATGGTTATTTCCATCACCTTGGACTCCACTCGATATGAACAAATCAATAGAATAAAGCTTCGTTGAGAATGTAACCAATTTTTTGCATATAAATAAAATATTTTATTCAATTTTTGTCTGCTGTTTTCGGCTAACCAATCCGTTTCTGGCTGTTCACAAACGTATTGGCTACTCAGTTATCTTGCCACTGAACAACCGGGACTGAAATTGAGCTCTGTTATCTTGGATAACTTATACGAATCGGATAGCCGGTGGTATACGACCATTGATATTTAGAGGTGACTCATCGCAATTTTAGGTATTTTCTGTGATGCGTTCCTACTGTAAACTTTAATACCTCTTAAACTAATTAGTTCAATTAAAAGTAGCAAGAAATATACTTAGTATAGGCAATAAAGTTTCTACAAAAAGATATTTGAATTAAATTTACGTAAGTACCTACTTCACATCATTTGGATGATACTTCGCCTGGCACCTCTAAAAGCTTAACTTTTACCATACAAATTTTTTTAAAGGAATTTTACATTTTGCACCCAAAGTTGAGTGCCGCCCCATGCCAGGGTGCCGCCCCGGGCCATGGCCCCTATCGCCCTAGTGTAAATACGCCACTGGTCACAACTAAAAATATGTCATTTTTGTCAAAGCACGTTTGATTTCAACTATAACATCTAAAACGACATTTTACCTTTTGAAAAAAAAAAACTATTCAACTTATATCAATGGCAACTAGATAGAAAGGTCCCGGAAAATTTCAAATATTTTTTTGCGTCCAAAACTTAAAAAATGTGTTTTTTGAGTTGTGACACTTTTGAAATACATGTGCGATATGTACTCTTGGAGGATTTGTCAGTTCCTCGCAAGAGGCAGTACCTGAGTACCTCGGATAAAACATTTTTGTTTTTAGGTGGCACGGCTGGGAATCGAACCCACACCTTCGGCATGACAGTCCTACGCACTAACCATCATACCACCAGGTACTACCAAAATTTTAATAGCTACGAATTTAAACCTAATTAATTTCAAATACAAAGCTAATCGTAGAAGGAATAAAATTATCTAAAAGTTTTCTTCAACCATGTCCAGTAAAATCTGAGCAAAGTAAAAAAATTCACTTTTACAGTCAATAAAATAAATTCTCTACACGTGTTAGCAAAGTGTCCATACGTACATTATGTGTGTGTATTGTATAATATGTATTATCAATTTGAATTCCAAACTGAGAGAGATGATAAAATAATGTAAAGGCCTCATATTGTTTGTTTTTGCTGTAGGTCTTGTTATAAGTGAAAAGGAAAATCGGCTTTAAATAGATTTCTTGTCAAAGATTACTTAGCATAACAATAAAGGTATAGCTTAGGGTTGAAAAGAAATTGATTTTATGCAAAAAAGGATTTTTCGTGTGTCACAAAAACGAAATGAGTGGTTTATTGATTTAGATGTGACAGCTGCCCTGGCAACGTTGTTGGATCGTAAAACAAACCTTTACAAAAAGGATTTAAGTCACAAGTCACTTTTAAGAATTTACTTAAACATATTATTATACCTATGTATATGTATATACATACACATTAATTCGCATACAAATTCTTTCACTTTACTTAAAGCTTAGAACTGTCAAATAAATCTATGGACATCGACATAGGCAGCCAAAAATAATTCATGAATTAAAATTAGCATAAAGTTGTGGAAAACCCTTTAAAAATAAAAATCAGTTTTGTAGGTATGTATGTAGATATTCAGTGAGCAAAAACTGTGTCAAAGTGAAAATTTAAAAAAAAAGTTTGCCAGTTTCAGTTTTGACCTAAATTTTGGGAACATAAGTATACTCAGAGCAAAACGTCGGGTAATTAAGTAACATGGGTCAGGTTAAATTCATAAGGTGCACAATCCCATATTAAGCTACGGTCATTTCAGAAGCTTACCTGATTTTAATAACCTTATATTCAGTGTGAAATCATCATGCTGGCTTTTCTTACTATATTCAAGTTGATTAAAGAAGATGACCTGTTATTTTAACACTAAATTCTTGTAAATAAAAAATTTTGACAAGAATTTAGTGTAAGCTTTAACCAAGTTCGTGTTTTTTCAACACATGTAATGAATTTCTATTTTACCACAAATCTGGTTGTATTAACGTTCCATATGGTTATTTCTACAATGTATACCTTTTGAATTTATCCTGGACTCCTGTTAAAATGCACACGCACAGGCCATCCAAATAAAATGATTTGAATTTAACATGGCCTCCTGTTAAACCAGCACTCTACCAGTGTTGAAACACACACATAAGCCATGCAAACAAAATCAGTTTCAAGCTATTGACATTTGGCACCAGTTTTTTTTTTGCAGCGAAGTGGCCCAGGGGATATTACATACTATGTGTGAGAGAGGTTCCCAGTTCAAAACTCAGTAAAGTAAGTATCACAACGTATTATTAAAATAAAATAAATCTATAAATATAAATAAAACTGGAGTGTCTGTCGTTAATATTGAAATAATTTCAAGTTTTTGAGCTTAGGTGGTTGTTGACTTGCTAAGAAAACTGCATCATTTAAAAAATTTTTGTCTGTCTGTCTGTTTGTCCGCGGTAACCTTCAAAACAGCAGAAGAGGTTATAATGGGACTTTACGTACATGTAGTGGACAACTCTGGGAGTAATCTGGGCTACACCGAAAAAAAATGTTGATAATACAACTGTAAAATTGATATTTTTCGGAGATAAAAGTCGTCCAACATTAAAAATATCAAAATTGATATGTCTGTCATATCAAAATAACATTTTTTTAAATGTAAATTTAATAATTTAAATATCGAAATGATATTCAAATATCAATATTATTTTGATAATTTTGTTTACAGTTTAACGTTATAATTATCAAAATGATATTATTCTTTGATACTTTTAAATATACATACACTTAAAAATATCCATTTGACATTAATATACTTATACTTACCCTCTTCATTAATCTCAATCCATTTCGACCTTTTTAAATTAAAACAAAAAAAAAAAACGTTAAAATTTTCCAAGTAGTTTTATTTGTTTTCAAAAAGTTTTATTTCTAATTACAGAATTTCCATTTGGTAAAACATATACGTGAATTGGTGGACCAGTAAATACTTTTAAATTGATAATTTTATATACATTTAGCTTAGGGCCAACAAAGTATGATTGATAGTGTTCAGAGAATGTGTCTATTTTATATTGTTCTACCAGCATCTCTGCACGAAGTCCTATATTTTCCCGTCCTGGGAAGATTTCATCGATGTCTTCTTTTAATAAGTATCTAAGCCTGTCGATGATGGTTACTTCACAAGCTTTTAGAAACAAGCATAAATTTAAGAACGGCATTTACGAATTTCAAGAAAGTGGTTTAAGAAAACTTGGTATTGGCTAAATACTTACATTTTAAGAATGTTTCTTCCAAGTTCCACTCTTTTAATAACTTTTCAAGTTCAGAGCACTCGGAATTATTAAAAGTGTTTTTACCGTCAAACAAAATTTATAAGCGAAATCACAAATACCTTACGTACTTCACCGGTTTAAAATCAACGACTGAGTAAAAAGTAAAAGGCTACTTAGATCGATTGGGAAGTTTGATATTTTAAGTCATCAAAAAAATTTTATTTTTACATTTTTCCCATCAAATTGATATTAAAACAATGTCGTTTTGATATTTAAAAATATCAAAAATATACTATTTATATTTTTAATATCATTTTGATACTGAAAAACGTTGATCTTAGATTTTTATTGTGAAAATGATATTAGTAATGAAAATAGTAGTTTTGATATTAAAAATTGATATTACAATGTAAAAAAATGACTCGATAAATTGATATTTTATTGTTTTCCTGATATGAAAAATATAATCGTGATATTTTTTATATCAGAATAACAACTTTTTACTGCAATTTTAGTGAAATTGATATGATATGTGTATTGATATTGCAAAAATATCAAAATGATATGTCTTTTTTTTCAGTGTACTTTTAATTGTAAAAATGTTAACGGTATCTTTAAATATAAGAAAAAGAACGAAATTATGGGAAAATTATGTCGACAAAAAAAAAAATGATTCAGGAAATTATTATAAACAAGTAGAAATAATCAATTTTAAAAGTGTCAGAAAATTAAATTAAAACAATAATAGACCGAGAGCCCACAGCAGATTTTGGGTGTGAACGATAGCAAAAAAAAGAAGTAAAGGCGTGGAAAGCTCCATCAAAGACTATTAAAAAAATCAAAGTCTTGCAGTCCACAATTGGGGCCTTTGCGAGAAACAGTGCATCGAAAAAAAGTATGAATGCAACTTCGAGGAAAATCGTGTTAGCCGAAATTGGTTTTCACCCCTCCTTAGATAAGCTCCGCGGATCCCATATCACGGAATTTGAGATCATTTGAGTGTTTAATTCGCCCTGCCAGACTGTTTAAAAAAACAGTTTTTCACTTAGAATTTTGAATTTTTTAAACGGTCCGGTAGAGCGAACTATACACTCAAATGGTCTCAGATTCCATGATATGTGATCCGAGGAGCTTCTCAAGGGAGGAGTGGAAACCAAATTCGGCTAACACGATTATCTTCGAAGTTGCATTCATATTTTTTTTTTCGATGCACTGTTTCTCGCAAAGGCCCCAGTTGTGGACTGCAAGACTTTGATTTTTTTAATAGTCTTTAATGGAGCTTTCGACGCATATACTTCTTTTTTTGCTATCGTTCACACCCAAAATCTGCTGTGGGCTCTTAGTCTATAATTATATAGTCTGAGTAGTGGTGAAAATGTTGATAAAAATGTCTTTAATATTAAAAATGTTGTGAACGTACTGTTCGAATCTGTAAAACCTCATGCCATCAATAAAGCAGCGAAACCATGGCCGTTTGACCACCACAATGTATTTTTAAAATGCAACAAAAAAGTGTTAATCACACTTTTTATTCGTTCAAACTATATGCCATCAACCTTGCACCCTATTGGCGGTCCTTAAACAAAAATAATGTACTTTTAGAATGCAATAATGCGATTGAAACGTTGCTAGGTTTCATTTAAATAATAATTATAATTTAATATGGAATTAATTGAAAGTTGCTCGGGTGGTTGTTTATTTGCTAAGAAACATAATAAGTGCACCATTTTTTAAAAAAATTGTCTGTTTGTCTGTTTGAACACAATTATCTTCAAAACGATTCTGACGAGACGTAGGGGGAAAACGGGAGACTTGACCATACGGGAGACATGAGCCACTCGCAATATTTCACTCAGACTACCCTTAAATTCTAGAAGAATTTATACATCCGAAGCAGAAAATGACCTTCTATTTGCTAATGAAAAGGTTTCAGGATCAACATATTATTTTGGTTCCTGGACGAGTAATTCCATTTTTCGCTATGAAAAATTAAACAATTTTTTTTTTCTTTTCATTTCATAACTTTTGTTTGTCTCGTAGTTAATTAAATAATTTAGTATGATCTTATTCCTTGAATAATTATTTTTGTAAATACCCGTGCAAAATATTGCAACAGCTTACGTAACAGAATTTATAATCTCTTTTGTCTCAAAAAGCGTGGACGGGAGACTTGAACCACTTATTGTAGGGAGACTTGATCATACGAAAATGAGGAGCAAAACCAATAAAAAGTCAAAAAACTGCCGCAGAGGGGGAAATACAAGGATAACAATGCTCAAATTATGTTAAAAATATCTTACAATCATCTTACTGTATTTCCCAAGGAGGGGTTTATTTAAGTTTTGTATTTATTTTCGTTTGTTACGGTTTCTAAGGTTGTTTTTAATTTTGTATCAATATTTTCGTGTATACATTTTTAAAACATTTTTCTTAGCAAATAATACGTTAAATATAGTAACAGTTGAGTTTTATGAAAATCATAGACGGTGATCTCATTTTTTGTATTGTTAACTTGTTCAATTTGGGTATGTTCAAGTCTCCCCCGGGGGGTGTTCAAGTCTCCCGTAGGGGCGGGAGACTTGAGCCGAAAATTTTTCTTCAAACAATTTGCTCTGGGTTGAAACCGATTGCATATATTTGAAGCCAATTTAACTAGTTTCAAAATAGATAAGTGTAGCTTTATAGAGATGTATCTTTCATGCGGCTGAGATAAATAGACAAGTTTTTATCAACAATTTTACAAAAAGTGGCTCAAGTCTCCCGCCTTCCCCCTACATATAGTGGAGTATCCTAGGGTACTTTTTATGGTTGAAATGGTAAGGGTATCTTTGAAATATTAGAAAAACAGTGAAATTCCGGAAAAATTATGTCGAAAAATTAAATTAAAAAATTTGTATTGAAAATTAGCATTTACACAACTTCGTCAGGAAATAATGAACTTTACCTTATTCCCTTTATACTTCTTTCAACAAGACTTGAATTAAATGGACTACGAAAAATCCAAAGCTGATCTTCATTTTATAAAAATGAATTTCTTTGCATTTTATAGCATACAACAGCATAACGGCGGCGCACAATGAGGCCGAGATTTGGTATTGTAATATACCTACTTTTCTCTCAGTATTTTCCAGAAGAAATTTGGCTGTAATAATGATTTTGGGATAAAAAATAGCTTATCCGAAACGGGGTTCAACCGGACCTTTGAAATTTTGAGCCCTAAAACTAATTTTATATATAAAAATGAATCCATATTTCCCTTTGTCATGCCTTAATTCAAGAATTGCTTAACCTATTTGGATGATTCTTTTCAGGTAATCTTTCGTATTGGGAGTGTTTTTGTGAAGTTTGGTTAAATTCAGTCTTGTGTTTTGCCAAAAAGGTGCAGAAGCGTACCTGGGGTATCTGTTTTATGTAAAATAAAATGCACGACTGGATCGCACGTACTTGCTCTTATGTTCAAAGTTGTGTGGGACTTAAGAACTTTAAAAAATATTCAAGAAATTATAGAAAAAGTTTAAAAAGCATTTAAATCGTTCTTTTAATTGTTTGAACAGCCTGATAAATAACTTAGAGCGCAAAAAAAAGTATGCTATTTGATTACTTAAAAAAATATCAATACATGCAAGAAAAAAATTTTAATCGTTGGAGCCGTTATCTTAAAAATTAATTTTTTATATATAAAATTTTTGTAACATTTTTCAAAAAAAAATTTGGTATGCCAATTTTGAGTATATATTAATATACATTTAAAACTGAAATTTCAAAACAATTCATCAACCCGTTTTTGAAATATTGAATTTTCAAAAAAAATTTTTGAATCTTTTTTTAAAAATCCAAAATTTATTTTTTCAAAAATTTTGGTATGCAGTATTATTTATATTCTAACAAAGCTTTTGTGCAAAAATTTTTATTGAAATCGGATGAGCGGTTAATGAGAAAACCAAAAATAAAAAAAACCGTTATATGGCAGGTACCGTTAATAAATGTTTTTGGTGATTTTTTTTCTTACTAAAAGGTATATCATATCTACAATAATACACTGATTTTTTTTTATCAAAATCGTTGGAGCCGTTTTTGAGATAAATAAGCTTTTCCTTAACGGTTGTATGGCAAGTACCGTTATTTTTTGAGCTAAAAAAAAAAAATTTCAATTTCCCCTCTGGAGAGTTACAAAAAAACCTTAAGTTCAAAATTTGAAGAAAATCGCTTCAGTGGTTTAGGCTGTAGGTTGAGGTACGGACAGACAGACAGACAGACAGACAGACAGACAGACAGACAGACAGACAGACAGAATTGTGCCACCCACTTTTTTCGTGTTCTCTATCATCGTAATGTCATGTTTGATTGTTATCTCGAAATTTTTTTTTTGCACGAATCCAAAACTTGCCCTATAGTACCTATATCGCAAGTAAAAAGGAAACATTGAGTTTGAAAAGAAATCAATCAATCATGAAATTTGGTTCTAAGAAAATAAAAAAAAATATATAGTCGAATCTCGATTATACGGAATTCAATCAATCGAGGACACATAATTAAAATTTTGTTTTGTTAAATTGTTCTCGAAATTTTTGTCTACCCGGGCGGAGCTGGGGCGGGTCAGCTAGTATGTTATAAATTTCTATACATTCAGAAAAATGCAAAACGAATTGAGCGGAGCGGTAAACGGCATTAGAGATGGGACAAAGACGTATGGATTCAAGACATAATATATTAGGACACAGAATCATGTTAAACTAGCTAGATATTAACTACATTTTCATGTAAAATTAACTAGATTTTTAGTCAAAATTAACTTGATTTTCAGGTAAAATTAACCAGATTTTCCTATAAAATTTACAGTTTTACTATTCAAGGGCAGTGTTAAACTAACAAAATTTCATGCAGACTTTACCTGCAACCTATATTCATTTAAAACGACATTAAGATCACGTATCTGACTAAGCAGTTAACCTAATCTACCGTGTTAAAAAATTACAACCAGAAAATCAGGTAATTTTAACCAGAAATTGGTTGATTATACCTGGTTTTTTCTCTGAGTGTAAGTATATTTTCGTAAGTTATCACAAAAAATTTCATTTTAAATCAAACCATAAAGAAGTGGTGATGAATTATTGCAAAAATTTTTAAAAACGAAAAGAACTAATCTCAAGAGACTTACCCCCAGTTTCACAGTGGAAGTTTAAACTTTAGTTCAGCTGAACCTGAACTTCGGTTCAATTTTTAAGTTAAACTCGTTCGGTTTCACAGTGAAAAATGAATTTCAGTTCAATTAAACGAATTTTAAGAAGATAAAGTGAATGCAACTTGGCAGCATTTTAGAAGAAAGTGTGATTTTTTCTCCATCGAACGTGTATTTTTCTCTTTTCACTCTCACAAAGTTGTAGGTACCTACACACACACTATGAACGAGCGAATACTCATTTTGATACATTCACGCACATGGTCGAAAATGAACATCATTACGTTATGGTAGTTGTCAATTGAAAGTTGAGAATATGAGAATGCTTGAATTTCAGTGCTATCCACGTTGAACTCAAGTTTAAACGGCAGAATACTGTCGTTTAATTTAAACTGCAGAATGAACTCAGTTCAATGTTTAAAAGAACACTGTGAAACCGAATAAGTTGTTGAACTTAAGTTTAAACCAAAAGTAGAGTTTAAACTTGCACTGTGAAACTGGGGATTAGAGAGTTCAAAATACCCCAAGAATACTATCTGAATCACTGATCAGTGCGGTGGTACTGCAAAAATAATACTTTTATTGCTTTCACCTAGTGCGTACATACATATACTACCGTTCTGCCCACTTCGGTTTTGTACTGCATTTAGCTTTTTTGTATTGCCGTTTGGAATCGCCCTTTTGTGCACAAATAAATATATCGCTCGATGGCATCACTTTTCAAGGCTCGGAAAAATGCCAGCGGAATCTTAAAAAAATAGATTTTCAATATTTTTTTTTTTGCAAAAATTTGTAGTATATCCTATGCTTGTTTGTTGCTCTAACTAACAATTTGTAGCTCTAACGGTTTTTTAGGTACACAGTAATAAGTGTTTGCTTTAATATTTTCTTTAAAAGAGGAGAGGGGAGGTGAATTGTTACGCCCTTTTGGCTCCTTTAGAGTATATTTGTGTCACAAACTAAACACATCTTTATTTTGAAATTTAGAGACGTTAAAATGTTATTAAGAATTGTGTCAAAGTAATGCTAATGCATTTTGCTATATTTGTGTTCATTTTATCAAAATTCACATTACACATTATTATTTTTGGAAATACATTATATGAAACTTAAGAGACATGCAGGATGTTTCTAAGATTTAATATTCAGCACGGTCATTTAGTAAACTTCATTGGGAGCATACTCAGAAGAAAAAGGAAAACGTTTTATTTAGGACTTTACGGACTTCGAAAGTAATCATCGTTACAATAAAATTAAACAATGATGGGAAATTATTTCATAGGCTTAGTATTAGAATAGCATATTCCAAAATCAGTGTGATTGTTGATACAAATTTAAAACACTAAACAAAAAAATGAAAAAAAGGAGTTTTGTTCTTTTCAATTTTATCAAAAAATAAAATACATAGGTACAACTATCTGGTTTTTAAACTTGCACTTAAGATTGGTGAAAGCATTGAATATAACGTAACGATGAGCATTATTACTAAATTCCTAGTTGGTTGTAACGTGCCTTAGGCGCCCGTAGAAAATTAGTGAATAAAGCAAACACTTTGACATCCAATATAAATGAAATATATGAATCTATAACACGACTATTAAGCCCGAAACTATGCGGGACTCAGAACGTACAATACTCGTAAGTGCGAAAATTTTTAACGGATGACTACGATTCACCAAACTATGAAAATGGAGGGTACTATATTGTAGCTTGGTTTTAGGTTGTAGCCCCGGATCTACGATTTTTCCGCACCGGGGCAAAATTTGATTTTGGCGCCCCTGCCGTTTTTGATAAAAATGAAAACAAAACCACATTTATCTACTTGGTTCGATTTTTTGTCACTGGGAGAATAAAACTTTTTAATGGATGTGCAGTCCATACCTATTCTGAAACTTTACATTATAGATACGAAAATTGATGCCTAAACAAAGACGATACACAGCCAAGATTCGTTGAACGATAACATATGATTCGTTATCTCGTGAAAAATTCAAAGGGGAATTTAATTTTTGTTTGGATCGCGAATCTTATTTCTTGGTTCCTAATAAAATTCGTTTTCATTCGAATCAAATCTGCAAGGATCTCTTAAATCCGGTTGGTTAACAAAATAATCATGGGAGATCTATTGAAGATTCATTCAAGAATCATTCATATAAGAAATACAAATGTAATTTTTCGAAAGGACAAAATTTCGAAAAGCCAAAGCTACGCAAGATAAAGTGTCGAAGTATAAGGTTCCGAAAAATGATTTGGAATTCCCGGACTTCGTTTCTCCTTGAACGATTTCAATGAAATTGACAGAGGTGATAGCTGAGACAGAGTTATAGCGGAAAAAAATATTTTCAATAATTGCAATGAAATCTACGCAGGTGATATTGCTGATAAGAATTGTATCAGAAAAAATAATTTCAAAACAGGATGTTTCATAAAATGTCCACATCTTTTATTTCAATGAATTTTTGAACGATTTCAATGAAATAGACACACACAATTTCAATCCTTAACCCATTTAAGACGGCTACCAGTTCCAGTTGAGTTAGAAACGTGACATGTCATACACTGTTTATTTTTAGTTTAACTAAGGGAAATCCCAAAAAAAAATTTTGGAAAAGCTTATAGTTTCCCCGAAAATTCACGTTGCGTTTTCGCAACGTTCGGCGAAAGGGGTAGCAAAATTATTATTTTTTTTTTTTTAAGATGGAACATGAGGAAAAAACAGTTTGGCTGGTGACTGTATGCTTGATGTCATCGAAACGAACCACTTCATTGGGGTTTCCTTCCCTTCGTTGCACATGTTGAACATTTGACTCCGATCGCAACAAGGACTCTACAACTTACTTACTTACTTACTTACTTATCCGGCTCCCAATCCATGAAGGGTCTCTGCCTGAGATATTGCGGTCTTCCATCGGTTGCGGTCCCTCGCACGCTCCCTCCAGTCGTCGAGACCAAGCGCTCTTGCGTCTGTGACCGCCTGGTCCCTATAGCGGAGGTTCGGTCTTCCTGGTCGTCTCGAACCTGGGGGCTGGGATTCGAAGATTTTCTTGGCTGGAGCGTTGTTGTCCATTCGCTCGATGTGGCCGAGCCAGTGTAGTCGACGTGTTTTGGCTCTTTGGACTACATCCACATCTTGGTACAGCTCGTACAGCTCACGATTGAATCTTCTCCTCCAATCGCCCTCTTCGCATATAGGACCAAATATCCGCCGTAGAATTTTTCTCTCGAAAGTGCCCAGGATCAATTCCCCTTTTTTACTTATCGTCCAGCACTCGGCACCGTAGAGTAGAACTGGTAAAATTAGAGTTTTGTATAGCGTGCACTTTGTCTTTCGAGAAAGGAGTTTTGAACCCATTTGTTTGGCCAAACCGAAGTAGCAGCGGTTCGCTAGGGTAATTCTTCGTCGGATTTCCACTAAGGTGTCGTTCGTGGGATTGATGTTTGTTCCGAGGTAGGTGAACTCCTTGACTACCTCGAAATTACTGCTACCAACAGTGACGTTTTGTCCTAGGCGATGGACAGATGAAGCTTTGTTTGTTGATAGCATATACTTTGTTTTGTCCTCATTCACTTCAAGACCAACGCGTTTCGCCTGTTTATCAATAGCTGTGAATGCTTCAAGTACAGCTCTCTTGGAACGGCCGATGATGTCGATGTCGTCCGCATAACCAAGCAGTTGAGAAGACCTGTTAAAGATAGTGCCTTCCATGTTAACACCACTCTTGCGCACTATCTGCTCCAGGACTAGGTTGAAGAAATCACATGATAGCGCATCTCCTTGTCTGAACCCTGTACACGTCTGGAATAACTCGGATGAGCTGTTACCCATTTGCACGTTGCACCGCGTATTTTGTAACGTCATGCGGCATAGCTGGATCAGTTTTTTCGGGATCCCGAGTTCCGACATCGCCAATAGAAGCTCTTGGCGACTTATGCTATCATATGCGGCTTTGAAGTCGATGAATAGGTGGTGGGTCTCGACTTGAAATTCGTTGGTCTTTTCCAGGATTTGCCTCAATGTGAAGATTTGGTCTATCGTTGATCTGCCTGGCCTGAAGCCACACTGGTACGTGCCGATCATAGTGTTGCAGAAAGGTTTTAGACGCTCACATAGTACGTTGGATAGGATCTTGTAGGCAACATTAAGCAGGGATATGCCTCTGTAGTTCTTGCAGGACATAGGATCGCCTTTTTTGTAGATTGGGCATATGGAGCTATTTGACCAGTCGTTGGGCATACTTTCCTCCTCCCAAACTTGGTTGATGAGCTGGTGCATGCACCCTACCAGAACATCTCCTCCATACTTGAAGAGTTCCGCTGGTAGGCCATCCGAGCCGGCGGATTTGTTGTTCTTAAGCTTGTGGATGGCTTTCTTAACCTCTTCAGTACTGGGTGCTGGGACTGGATCTTCATTGACTGGTCTAATGCTTCTTTGTTCCCCTGTCGCCTCCTCTACATAATGCCCATTAAGCAGCTGCTGGAAATGCTGCTTAAACACGTCTACAATTCCCTCTGCTTCGGTGACTAGGTTCCCTTCGCTGTTTCGAAGAGCTTGCGTGCCAGTCCTATAACCAGATGCCAGTCGCTTGGCTGTTTTGTAGAACCGGCGGGTGTTGGTGGCGGTGCTGGACTCTTCGAGATACTTGAGCTGAGAGGCTGCGGATGCTCTTTTCTTTCTACGCAGGGTTTTTTCCTCCTTCCTTCTCTTTTCACGGTACTCCTCTCTTGCTGATCTTGTTTTCCGTTGCAGCATTTGCATTCGTGCATTTTCCGTCTCCTGCTTCAATACTGCGCATTCATCATCATACCACGGGTTCTTTTTTCTGGGTGGTTGATAGCCTATGGTGGTCTCGGCTGTCTCTTTAATAATGTCGCGATATTGGTTCCACTGGTTGTTGACGCTTGTGGCTGGGTGTACGGCAGAGAGTTTTCCGGTCAATTGCTCACTGTAGTCTCTGGCTTTCTCAGATGTGCTAAGGCATGCAATGTTGAACTTCTTTCTTTGGGCGGTCTTCGTTTTCTTTTCGTTGGACAGTCGGGCTCTGAACTTTGTCACAACAAGAAAGTGGTCAGAGTCCACGTTTGCACCTCGGAAAGTTCGCACGTCCAAGATGTTCGATGCGTACCTTGCGCTAATTAGCACGTGGTCGATTTGGTTGGCCGTTCGACCATCTGGAGATCGCCAGGTTGCTGTGTGTATCCTTCGCCTGGGGAACCTAGTGCTACTTATCACCGTATTACGAGCTGCAGCAAAGTCGATTAGTCGGAAGCCGTTGTCTGTTGTCGTTTCGTGGAGGCTGTGCTTTCCAACTAATCCGCCAAAGATGTTTTCCTTTCCGACTTTAGCATTGAAGTCTCCGAGCACGACTTTGACATCGTACTCCGGACAGGCTCCGTAGGCTCCGTCCAGGAGGTCGTAAAACTCCTCCTTGTTAGACTCCTCAGCTTCATCGGTAGGGGCGTGTGCACATATTAGGCTGATGTTTTGGAAGGTAGCTTTGATGCGGATCACAGCCAGGCGATCGCTTATCGGCTTAAAATCGATGACTTTTGATCTGAGTCGATTTCCCACGACGAATCCGCATCCTAGCATGTGCAGTCTTTGGTGACAGCTGTAATAAATGTCGCAATCTTTTCTTTTCGTTATACCTGATCCTATCCATCGTATCTCCTGGATCGCGGTAATGTCTGCCTTGTACCGCGAGAGGACAGATTCAAGTTTTTGAGTAGCACCTGGTGTGTAGAGTGTCCTCACATTCCAGGTGCATACTCGTAGATCATAGTCCATTTTCGTTCCGGGTCTGGTTGCCATTTGAGGGGGTCGTTATCCGAGGCTTCTTGCGTCTCTCTCATAACAATTGGCTTTTTTACTGTGGCCAGGTCGTTAGCCCAACGCACTAACCTCCAATCTGTAGGGCCATGGGTTTAATGTTGCAATTCTTTCCTTGATCAACATTCGCACTTACAAGTTTAGCAAGTCCTGGCATAAAGCCAAGACCAGTATCCAGCGGCTACCAACTCTACAACAAACGTCCTAAATTCTAGTTGTGTCATTGCTGTTTCCTTAGCATTTTTTTTTGCAAATACAGTGTAACTTCCATGCATTTACCAATGCTGCATCGAGTTCATTTGATAAAAGTGGCCAGTACCACTTCTTTCCTCGAATTCGTATACGATAGTTGCTTGTAGCGTTGTCGAACAAATCAACTCCTCCCATCGTTATGTTGTATTCGCGAATTGCATTAGGCATTTGAATGTTTACGTGTTTCCTCTTTTTGCGATCAAACCGTTTTGCTTGTTTGATTGGTTGGTCCATCAAATGATTTGATAAAACTGTTACAGTGGAATTGTCGTTCCAACGCACAGCTGAAATTTCATTTTCCTTGTCGAATGCAAAATCAATAGAACCACGACTTTTTTTCTTCATTTGTTTTGGATCCGTCAACATTGCTTTACCACTTCTATTTTCACGAACTGTGCTTGTAAATATTAGAACGGTTGATATTTCACTATAAAAATTAAGATTAAATAAAAATTACCAGTTGCGAAGCAATTCAATTTTGAAAGACGATAGATAAGTTTGTGCGACGTAAAAAAGTTGTCGAAAGTAACCGTGTGTTGGCTTGGTATATCGATTTTCGAAAGTAATCTCAGTACAACATTTTCTCCCAAACCGAACTCAGAGGAGTTCTCATTGCTTGCTCCACCATACGGAATAAAATAAAATAAGTATCCATCATGTGAGCACAAGCTCCAATACTTATATCCAAAACAAATGGATTTTCCTCTAATGAACATTTTAGCCGAGTGACGTCCGTAGTAGGGTATCATTTGTTCATCTATTGAAAGATGGTGGGAGAATACTCCAAACTCCATATCGTTGAGCATTGTAACTTTCGCAAACTTCTCGCTGGGATTGATTGTACTGTTATTACAAACATGTAAATACGATTTGATAATTTTGAAACGATCTCGACTCATTGCATCTTTTACTATATCGCATCGGAATATTCGACTATTAGAACAATACAAATGCAACTGAGGCACTGTATGCATACCAGAAAAATACAATATTCCAATGAATCTACGAATTTCGATCCAATCAGTTTTGAACGTAGGATTATTTTTGTCCACATTAGCATACACATTTGTACTTTCAACAATAAAATTAATTATGTCATTATCAAGAAAAGATTCCAACAATTGCAGAGAATTCAAATTACCTGAGAGAAGAAAAGAAAGGGTCATCTCTTATACTCTTTCAAGAAAGGATATATTCTGAATAATAGTATATTATAAACTTACCGATTTTTTCATAAATTTTTCGTATTTTTTCACTTGATACGTCTACTGGAGTCTTTGAAAAACCAACTCGATGGCTTTTTGACCACTTTGGCAACTTTTAATGGAGAGATTTTGATGATTTATTGGATGTTGAAGCAATGTTTTGGGATATTGATGGATTGCTCAAATCATTTGATACAACATCGACTTCCAGTTCGTGGTATTTTTTTGGAGAATTCAAATTGTCGAATGTACATTCAATCTCAATTTCACCCGCAAATTCATTTGGGAACACGTTTCTATCTTCCAAAAGCTGCACATTATCATCAATCTCCACATTATCGCTTACAGCATCAATTTTTGGAGGCAAAATTATAACATTTGTTTCAACTGCTGCATCTAAATTCAAATTAAATTCGTCTTCTTCGTCAGAACTCGGGTTCATCAATAACTCTTCGAGTTCTCTAGCTGATAAAAACTTTCTGCGATACATAATTTTACACTTTTTTTTTAACACAGATATATTTTTTTATAACTACACAACTTGACCGCACAACTCACAGCTTATAAGTAAAAAATAAATCGAATGCAAAATACTTATATACGTGATGGGATGTTCCAAAACTGCACGCGTTTATCAATTGGATTAATTTTTTTCTGGGAATTGGAATATGCACTTGCACTCCCATCAGTACTGTACCTGAGTACAGTAGAGTTCTCTTATAGGGACTAAGCTCATAAGAAAAATGATCTGTGCTTTGAGGTTTCCTATACGCAGGAGTTACTATCTAATTACTTCTAAGAATAAGGTTGCGTGGATGGTTAAAAGGGTTTTTCCAATACAGCACTGAATGAATTGTTTTTTTCTTTTATCAGAATTAGAATACACAATATTCCGAGAAAAAACTGTTTATTCTGACTTGAAAACGCAACGAAGTGCAAAAATTGTTTTTTTTTTAGGTTCAAATGCTACTACATTAGACGAACGTTGCGAAAACGCAACGCAGTGCTTTCACCTCACCTGTCAAGCAGGCAACTCATATAAATTGCGTCAACTTTATTTTAGAATATAATTTGAACCCTTCTTTACATGCCGTTGACTTTATTTTGAAAAATTATAATTTTGAAGATATTTTTGAGTGGTTCAAAAATTTTACCTAAAAATTTCGAAAATTTCCGATTTTGGAGGTGCAAAAAAACCATGAAAACAATTTTTTAGAAAAAAATCCAAAATCAGGTCAATTAGATAGTTAAATTAACTTTCAAAATCACTAATCAAATCATTCAAATTTAACATCAGTAAAGTTCTATACGTCCACACACATCAAAAACAACACCAAAACATCTAAGTATAAAAAAGTTACCCACTTTCTGAATCTACTCCGTGAGAACCAATTAAGTACATCAAACACGCACCTTTGTCCTTTGTCCCGATTCGAGACCCACCTCCAGAACCTCCTCCGTGAGACCCAACTTCATCATTAACACCACCAAACAAATCTATAAAAAAGTTATAAAAAAAAGTTGATCCTTTGTCCCGATTCCAGACCCACCTCCAGAATCTACTCCGTGAGACCCAACTCTATCAAACACACCACCAAAAAAATCTATAAAAAACAGTTATAAAAAAAGTTGATCTTTTGTCCCGATTCCAGACCCCCCTCCAGAATCTACTCCTTGAGACCCAACTCCATCATAAACACCATTAAAAAAATCTATACAAAAGTAAAAAAAAAAAAGTTGATCCTTTGTCCTGATTCCAGACCCACCTCCAGAATCTCCTCCGTGAGACCCAACTCCATCATCAACACCACCAAAAAAATTTTAAATAAAATGCACGACTGGGTCGCACGTACTTGCTCTTATGTTCAAGACACTGCGAGTTTAAGAAAATTGTATATACAAACATGGAAATTATGAGAGAAAAATGTAGAGAAGCATGAAATACGACATTTAAATTAGCTAAAACAGCTCTTTTGACAGATTGAGGTGAAAAACAGTATGCCATCTTAATTCATGATGGAATATGATTGTATGGGAAAAAAAAATTTAAAATTGTTGGAGCGGTTTTTTTTTACATTAATTTTTTATATATAAAATTTTTAAAACATTTTTAAGAACAAATTTTGGTATGCAGATTTAAACTATATATTTATGTGTATATTAAAACAAAATTTAAAAAAAAATTGTCAACCCGTTTTTGAGATATCGAATTTTCAAAAAAAAAAATTTGAAACTTTTTTTAAAAATCCAAAAACTTTTTTTTTGAAAATTTTGATATGCAATATTATTTAATCTTATCTGAAATTTGTATATAAAAAAATTCATTTAAATAGACTAAGAGCCCACAGCAGATTTTGGGTGTGAACGATAGCAAAAAAAGAAGTATAGGCGTCGAAAGCTTCATTAAAGGCTTTTAAAAAAATCAAAGTCTTGCAGTCCACAACTGGGGCCTTTACGAGTAACAGTGCATCGAAAAAAAAATATGAATGCAACTTCGAGGATAATCGTGTTAGCCGAAATTGGTTTTCACACCTCCCTAGATAAGCTCCGCGGATCCCATATCACGGAATCTGAGATCATTTGAGTGTTAAATTCGTCCTGCCAGACTGTTTAAAAAAACCGTTTTTCACTTTGAATTTTGAATTTTTTTAACGGTCTGGTAGACCCAACTATACACTCAAATGGTCTCAGATTCCGTGATATGTGATCCGAGGAGCTTATCAAGGGAGGAGTGAAAACCAATTTCGGCTAACACAATTATCCCCCAAGTTGCATTCATATTTTTTTTCGATGCACTGTTACTCGCAAAGGCCCCAGTTGTGGACTGCAAGACTTTGATTTTTTTAATAGCCTTTAATGAAGCTTTCGACGCCTATACTTTTTTTTTTGCTATCGTTCACACCTAAAATCTGCTGTGGGCTCTCGGTCTAAAATCCGTTAAGCTGATAATGAGAAAACTCAAAATAAAAAAAATACGTTCTATGACAGGTACTACTAATAGTTGCTATGTGTAAGATTTTATAATTTTTGATGGTAGATCGTACTAATTTTAGTATATGAAAAAAGTTTAATCAAAATCGTAGGAGTTAGTCGTTTTCAAGCAAAAAAATATTTTCCTTTGCGGTTTTTTCACTTTTGAATGGAAGCTACCGTTATTTTTTCATAAATGTAAAATTTTTTCTAAAAATATTTTAGAGAGTACTAAAAAAGTCTTAAATATCGAGTTTCAAAAAAATCTATGATGCTGTTTTCGAAATATTTGATTTTCCAAAAAAAAATTTGAAATATTTTTTAAAAATCCAAAAAATATGTTTTCAAAAATGTTGGTACACAAAACTATTAACATTTCTTGGAAGCTTTTGTATACAAAAAATAATTGAAATCGGTCATACCATTTTGAAGAAAATCAAAAATTAAAAAAATGGTTCCTTGGGAGGTACCATTAATAACCATTTTTGAAAAATGGTTTTCCACCCAAAGAAAGCCTTTACTAAAATAAATTTATTGAATTTTTTCTAAGAAAAGTTGTCAAGCCGTTTTTGAGAAAAATGCGATTATGTAAATTTGCCAAAAAAAAAATGTATGACAGGTACCGTTATTTTTGGTTCTAAGAAAAAAATGAAAAAAACGTGTCGGCAGAATCACCAAAAACCACTAAGTACCAAGTTTGAAGAAAATCGATTGAGCCGTTTAGACTGTAGACGAACAGACAGACAGACAGACAGAATTTTGCCACCCACTTTTTTAGTGCTCTCTATCATCGTAATATCATGTTTGATTGTTATCTCAAAATTTTTTTTGCACGAATCCAAAACTTGCTTATAGTACCTATAATCGCAAATAAAAAAGTTAAAAAAAGAGTTGATCCTTTGTCCCGGTTCCAGACCCACCTCCAGAATCTACTCCGTGAGAACCAACTCCATCAAACACACCACCAAAAAAATCTATAAAAAAAGTTATAGAAAAAAGTTGATCCTTTGTCCCGATTCCAGACCCACCTCCAGAACCTCCTCCGTGAGACCCAACTCCATCATCAACACCACCAAAAAAAATTAAAAAAAAGTTAAAAAAGAGTTGATCCTTTGTCCCGGTTCCAGACCCACCTCCAGAATCTACTCCGTGAGAACCAACTCCATCAAACACACCACCAAAAAAATCTATAAAAAAAGTTATAAAAAAAGTTGATCCTTTGTCCCGATTCCAGACCCCCCTCCAGAATCTACTCCTTGAGACCCAACTCCATCATAAACACCACCAAAAAAATCTATAAAAAAGTTAAAAAAAAAGTTGATCCTTTGTCCTGATTCCAGACCCACCTCCAGAACCTCCTCCGTGAGACCCAACTCCATCATCAACACCACCACAAAAATCAATGAAAAAAAGTTAGTCCCTTGTCCCGATTCCAGACCCGACTCCCGAATCTACTCCGTGAGAACCAACTCCATCAAACACACCACCAACAAAAAACTATGAGAGTTCTAAAAAAAAGTTGATCCCTTGTCCCGGTTCCAGACCAGGCGCGGATACAGGGGGAGGGCAATGGGTGCAATTGCCCCCCCCTGGGCAGGTACGAACGAAGCATAAAATATTAATTTAATAAAATGTAATCAAAAAAAAAAAAATATTACTGTATAAGACTTTAAGAGAATAGTGAAATTATTACATATTAGAGAGCAGATTGAGTCCCAAGTCGATTTGATTTTCACTTTTCAAAATGCAAATGTGAATGAAAAATTTCACAATTTTGTTAAAAAAATTTTTTTAAAAAGGTCTTGCCTCCTCCACAAATTTGTGTTTTTTTTTATAGTTAATTGTAAAGGGAGAGGCGGCAGGGGCACTTATCTAACTTTTCCACCTTAAAATTGATTTAATTAAAAAAAAATAACAATAGCGCAAAATTTTAAACAGCCTTTTGTTAAAAGCTTTGCATGATGCTTATTAATTATTCTGAATATTTATAGTAAATTATTCGCTCTTCCCAATTTGTAAACCTTTTTTTTTTGGTTTAGCAACTAGCGTCATACTAATTCTTTTCTAATATAAACAGTTGATCTGAACACGTCCGAACAGTGACAGTTCGTATAAAAAACAAGCATTTTTTCATAATTACAAATGTCAAAGTGACAACCTAGATTTTTTTTAAATTTACAAAACGATGTTCACTTGAATATTTAAATAAATTCTTTGTTTGGTTGTTGTGCCTGGTTTGAATAGAGTTTGTAAGAAACTCAGCTTTGATTGCGCTTGAGCCTTGATTCGTGAGCATTCCAAAGTACAATTTATTACGAAAATAAACATAAAAAGCACAATTCAATTCTGGAATAACAATAATTGTCAAGAATTTTTTTGGGGGAAAATGACAGATGTCATGAATTTAGCATAACTTAAAATGAAAAATAGCCATTTAATGATTTTAACTTTAGTTAAACATTAACAGCCCTATTATTGACACGATTCAAAACTAGTTTTAACATAAAACTAGTTTTATATAGTCTGGGAGCCCACCGTAAGATTACCTATCTCATAGCGGCCGCGCAAAAATTGGATGCCAACCGATAGCTTTAGTCCAAACATTTACAAAACTGCTGGTCGGACAAGCTTATCTGGTCGCAATGGTTAGAAAATGCACTTTACAGGTTGCATTTTCCGCTAAATGTACCTATATTATAAGCAACTTATATAAATGGGGTATCAAATGAAAGCTATGACTGTCCTCTACACGATACCATTGGTCGGACTGACTTTTTTTGGCTGTTATGACGAGTCCGGCTATTTAAAAAAAAAGGTTTTTTTTTTATTACTGCGTCTTACATCAGGGAAAACTGAGTAAAATCATTTCAAATGGTTAGGAAAGTGGCCTTAACCACTTTTTTTTTCATTTTCATCCAAGGATGCACAAAATCTCTAATATTAGAAAAGTGGTCGGACTCGTGGCAACAGCCAAAAAACTCTGTCCGACCATTTCTATCGTGTAGAGGACAGTCCTAGCTTTCATACGATACCCCATTTATATAAGTTGCTTATAATATAGGTACATTTAGCGGAAAATGCAACCTGAAAAGTGCATTTTCTAACCATTGCTACCAGATAAGGCTTGTCCGACCAGTAGTTTTGTAAATGTTTGGATTAAAGCTATCGGTTGGCATCCAATTTTTGCGTGGCCGCGATAAGATAGGTAATCTTTCGGTGGGCTTCCAGACTATATAGAACTAGTTTTACGTTAAAACTAGTTTTGAATCGTGTCAATAATAGGGCTGTAAGAGATAGTATACGATTCTAAAATCGTATAAGATTAACAAAATTATCTTTTTAACTGAGCATCATGTTAAAATTGCTTTAAAATCGTCCTTTTCTTAATCGTTTAAAATTTTGCGCCAATTAGCATAAACAAATGCTTCAAATGCTCGGATCTACATGATTTACATATTTAATTAAAGTTTAAATAATAAACTACATTTTTGTATACAAATTATTTTGAAATATGTACTAAAAAATTTCATACTAAAAGGGTGATTGAGTCCTTTTAATGATAAATATTTAAATGTGCTTTTCCGTTTGAGAGAGTGTTTCAATAGAAAACTCTCGAGAGTGACTCTTGGATACCTGTTCAAATAAACAAGTTTAAACTTATTTATTTGAACTTAATTCATTCGCTCCACTAGAACAGAAAAATATTATTTTTAATTTTCTTCAAAATCAAAACTTGGATATCTGTATTCCCCTCTGTTGAGCTAATTTCATGACTGTGTTCACTTGCAAATTTTACTCTCGAGAGCTTCTTCAGAGCTGCTCGAAGTCTCTACTCTCAAACTCTCAAATGCGTCTTAGAAGGGCACAACACCATCTAACTGATGAGCCCAACTGTTGTACCTGGACCTGGATGAAACGCAATGTATAGAGTAGAGCTCACTTAAAATTCTTTATTTGAACTTAATTCATTCGCTCCACTAAAATGGAAGAATATTATTTTTAATTTTCTTCAAAATCATAATTATAGAAAGCCTGAGCACTGGCATCTGGCATTTGTTTTCTAGGTGTCTGAATTTAATCAAATTCCCCTGGACAAAATCTTTTCTACCAACGTCATTCAATCCTTGCAAACGCATTTGACACTTTCGAACACGTTCTCTGGCTTCTCAATATTTTTATCGTTAACCCGATTTCTTACTGCAGAATTGCACCGCAGATAATGTTTTCAAACATGTGACTTAAGCAAACTGCATTATCAAACACAATGCTAATGCAATAAAACTTGTGTTTGCCTTTTCGAACAGAAGACTTTTGCTGTTTGCGTTTGAGAACATTCTGCAAACGCAGATAACGTTTTTGAAAATGGCCATTAACTGGCAAGGCCATTGACAAAATTTTCTTGTCCCTGCCCTGCTAAAGAAGATGCTGAAACTTTCACTTGAACTGGAACGTCATGTGTGGGAATATGCCGATGCCGATGTGCCATTATGCTTTCCGAAATTTGAGGTAGAAGACGCTGTAAGGACACCATGCTACAGCCAAAAACTGCATATCTTCATTTCACGAAGTTCCAAGGTACCCGCTGTTTAAGACACTGTGGCAGTTATGAAAGACTAAATATTGCTTTCTTCAAATTTCAAACTCATCTCATGCAGAGCGGTATGAAGTGTACTCCAATTTTCTGTAGACCTCATCAAGATTATGGAAACTCACAAAATTGCCCCCCCCCTGAACGAAATCCTGGATCCACGCCTGTTCCAGACCCACCTACAGAATCTCCTCCATGAGACCCAACTCCATCATTACCACCACCAAAAAAATCTATAAGAAAAGTTATAAACAAAAAGTTGATCCCTTGTTCCGGTTCAGACCCAACTCCAGAACCTCCTCCGTGAAAGACAACTCCATCAAAAACACCACCAAAAAATGTATGAGTCCTAAAAAAAAGTTGATCCCTTGTCCCGGTTCCAGACCCACCTCCAGAACCTCCTCCGTGAAGGCCAACCCAATCAAAAACACCACCAAAAAATGTATGAGAGTCCTAAAAAAAAAGTTGATCCCTTGTCCCGGTTCCAGATCCACCTCCAGAATCTCTTCCATGAGACCCAACTCCATCATATACACACCACCATAAGAACTATAAGAAAGTTATAAGAAAAAAATTTGATGTTTTGTCCCGATTCAGAACCACCTCCAGAATGTACTCCTAGAGACCCAAATCCATCATAAACATCACCAAAAAAATCTATGAGAATTCTAGAAAAAAAAGATGATCTTCCGTCCCAGTTCCAGATAATAAACGGGCAAACACGAAAATAGAATAACAAAAAAAAAATAATAACTACCACCAAGACCAACACCTACATCACCATTATTGCTGAAAAAAATATAAATTTTAATTACCGCCGCACCGAACTGCAGACCTCCCTTCATTAATCCACTTTTACGACTGATGATGATGAGTGATGACGAATTAAACAGAAAGAAGAATAAACAAACAGAAAGAAATTTGGATTTGTAATGGTGTCCTCGTTAGTTGTTGTTATAATTTTGAGTTTTTCTTCATTGGGGCGATTCTTCACCTACGACCCCATTAACAAATTAGATATTTCTCCCACCCTTTTTTTTGGTTTGCCCAATCAGAACTTATTTTCTTTTATGTTTATACCATTGTCATTCCATATCATTCCTCCTATGGTTGTCGATAATCGAATAATTTTAGTTTTCGTAACTTTGTCCCAGCAGAACTTGGACTCTTCAGAACCTAGTCTTTTCAGAACTTATTCTGTTTAGAACTTAGACTTTTCAGAACATAGTCCTTAAAAAACTCAGACTTTTCATAACCTTCTCATTCATGACTTAACCCATTGAATAAATATAAATAGAAGTGACACCGCATTACTCAAAGCGATACTAGAAGGTGTTGGCCAATAGAAACAAATAAATAGAAATTATGAAACTTTTGCGTATGCAAACCAATTCTCAAAGGTATATTTATTTATTTAATATTTCCTTTATTTCTGGTTTCCATGACGATTATGGGTCAATTTATTATTTTGTATTAAATTTTGTTTACAATTTGTGTTATAAGGTATGGTAGTATTGGTTGATTTTGTTTTTTTTTGTTGCCATGACCATGATTTTTCAAGCTAAGCAGAAGATTTTATTTTTCTTATTGAAATATAGAAAAAAATTATTTGAGGATAGTCTTATTATTATTTCATAATGTGTTTAGAAAATATGTGTGGGAAGCTTAGAGACTTATTGATTTTGATTATTTATGTAGGGTGGAGGGTTCATTTTCATTTAGTTTCCTGTATAATTTCTGTGAAAAATAGTTTTTGCTCTCAGATTTTAATTTAGGGATGTAGCTACATACATATTTACTGGCTCAGTAGAGTAAGTTATATTTTAAACAAGACAAACACTTTGTTTTTGAAATCGTTTGGTCACTTTCCGGAAGCTAAAGTGCGTGGCTTCAACCATGAGAAGTGCAACAGGTCCATTGCTAGGACATTAATTAAAACATCTTGCTCAGAAGCTCTGATTGATGTCTTTAACGTCATAATCTTTTCCCTCTGTATGAGCATTCACGCATATGAAGCTTTAGTTGGTGAATTCAGACCTTAAGTGATTTGTCATAAAGCATCGACAGATCCACAGCTAGATAGACGTTGTTTTTGGTCTTGATAACAGTCGATACACTGTGTTCAGAGATTAGTCTTTGTTGCAAAAATCATAACACAAGGATATCCTATTTGTTTCTGCTTAGATAAAATTTTGTTAAAAAAACACTCATGCAACTTAACATCATAATTTAAAATGGCTAGTGCATTGGGATCTGTCACGCTGGAAGACTTGCAATCGAATATTAGCTTATTCCACCCGCCATTTTCGAGGGATTATATCAATTATATCCAGCCAGTCAGCAGAAAATTGTGGGCGTTATCCATTCATGCCAATGGCAGCCCACAATACGGACACTGTATAGGCCAGGAACCTCCTTCCATGTGCAGAGGTTGTACTGAAGACCATGAAGAAACGAGGACTCTTCTTGATTCTAGTTTATGGTTCTATAGTTGATTTTTTATTGCCATAGAAAACTATGAATTTTTTTTGATTCCAATTCGTAATCAGTTGAGTGGAGTCATCCATAACGTGAAAAGCGCAGTATCACAGAAAATAGAATTACATACGCATCCCAGTACTGTATAAAAATGACCAATTTTTAATACTTTTCCTTTCAAACTTTTTCTTCTTCTTCAAAAATTAAATCGACAGAGACGTTTATAATAAGAGCTTTTTACTGTACATAATTTTTTCATCATTCATCATTCGTTGGGTAAAATAGGTAATGAGCTGGTTTGTGCACGTTTTTCTAATATCTGTTGCTCCTACGAAAAAAAGTGTCACAATATTTTTTGTGTAGAATTTTATGAGCAACTAGCTGTTGCCCGCCCGCTTCGCTGGGCCCCAAAAACCTCCTTGCATTTGTGTTTCCCTCGAACATTTTTCTGCTATACGATATTATGAATCTTCCCCGGAAAGCTTTCCTTAGGAAATATAATTTACGATAGCCCCCATTGTATTGTCTGTATTTTTCCAAATGCTATACATACATTACAGCATTAATAATAATAATAATAATAATAATTTTAACTATATGCCTGTAAGACCTTAGGTCTTTTAAATGCAACCTGAATTGCACGGCACTAGTTAGAAAGAGTAGGAGGATAGGAAAGATTTGGCACAGTGGATTGAGATCAAGGTGTTTATTATCTCATTAAATCTCACGGGTGGCGTCCAGTTAAGCTGGGAGAATGTAGAAAAGAATGCTGCCTAGAATGGGGCTCGAACCCACACCTCTAAGTTAGCAGTCAAGCACTACATCCACTGCATCCCGCAATGATTACTGATTTCTTAAATAGAAAACATCAGTTTGGTATTTACTTATTCCAAAAATGCGTGATTTGTTGGGCGCGTTCAAAGTATCAATTGACTTTAGGCACTTGGACTCGAGGCTCATTGATGACTTTTTAAAAATTATTGACTATACTTCTTTCAAAAATATATCTGTTTTTAATCAACAAACATTTAAACGAACGGCGAATACTTAGCATACAATATTTTTTAGAGCTGCGAATCTGGCTTAAAATGCAACGTATCATTTTGGCAAAGAAAATTAATTTTTTTCATAACAAATTGATTTTCCGAATTAATTGATTTTGTTTGTTCTTGGTGAAAGTTAAATTAGTTTCTCTCATTCATACATATATAAACGACCACAAAATTACAAATTTGACTCTGTTAGCCAATTGAACGATTATTCAATTTGAAAATAATTTGTTTTACTTTTTGAAGTTTGAGAGCTTTCTATCAACTTTAAGAAATTACCTTACATTTTTTTTAAATACTTCATACATATACATATTTGCATACAAAACTAAAAGCATTTTGTATAGAAAATTGAAAATTAAGTCTGCATGAGTGTTTAGATAGAGACTTGAAACTTGGAAAATATTAATTTGTTTTTATTTAATTCGAAACTTTTGAGCCCGTATACACATACAAATTCCAAAATCTTGAAAATAAGGGACACCCTAACTCCTAACATATATTTACATTATGTTTGTATACATAGCCAATCAATTGCACTTAAAGCGTGAAACAGATTGAAACAGCACCAGCAACAGTGGCGGCCATTGTCTAAAGACCAACAGTAACGTCAACAGTGTCGTTAGACCAAAGTCCTCAATTTGCTGTTGCTGGGGCATTGCTGGCAATGATTCAATATTCAAGAGCAACACACTACAAAGAATTAAATACCTTGGACATGAAACTTGTTATTTTGTTACTTTCGTTTGTGGAATGTCAAACAAATGACGGCGCTGGTGGCTATGAGTTTGAGATTACTTTGCTGGACTGCGTGCTGTTTTCTGTTGACGGCGCTGGTGCTAGTGCTGGTTTAATAAAAAAAAACACATTTGAAAAAGATACATTAAGAGAAAGAAATTGCATACATATGTATGTATGTACATATGTATACTCACTTAAGTAACCTATGATAAATTCTTTTTCAATCGCGAATTTACCAATAAAATTAAGTCCAATTTTCACCAAATGTCTGTACATACATACATATAAGTACATATATGTACATATGTACAGTTGACAAATCAAATATAATTTGTCATCGGATAAGAACTTTCAGAGATCCTAGGTTTTGCACAAACATACATTTACATTTTTATTTATGAGCAATATAAATTCATTAATTAACCTACAGAGTTTGTTAATAGCTCATTTTTTAGATAATTTTACTGTCTTAATGTTCTCTTGTCATTATTTTGTTGTAAAATAAAATTCGATCGAGCTGTTGAATAAAAACCGAATCACTTTCTTTTCCAAGATGACGGCCTTCTCCTCACCCCGGGCAGGCAACCCACAAACTTGGTTTTATATTGAGGAGATATAGCCAAACACAATTCGTACAAAAAATTTTGCTCATCGATTAATGAAATTTTAATACATTTTTTATAAAATTAGCTTCACCATGAAGTTCTTGTACGATTTTCTCTGAATCTATTAATTGTATGAAGAAAGTATGTTAATCTTTTTTGGGTAAGATTACATAAGCTACAATTTTTACCTTCACATTTTTTCAAAAAAAAACTGCTAGTTTTCGTGAAATAAAGAAGCAACTGAATTTCAAGCCCCAGCCCAAATCTACGGAACTTTTTAGGAAATGCTGAAGACGTCAAAACAAAGCTCTCCACCAAATTTCAGCTTTGACGGAATTTTTTCGAAGTTTTTCCATTTGTTTGTCTTATTTTCCTGGGCTATTCCTTTTTCTCCCTAAGAAATCCTTAATTAAAATGTATGAATTTAGCGTACTTTCATACTATCTGGTTTAAGACGAAAGCTAACAACTAATTAATGATTTTCTCAAAGATGAATGAAGGTATTTGGAAGATTCAAAATTCAAGATTTCGAAGCAAAATGTTCATACTTTAGAATGACAATAAACATTAATTCGAAAAAAAATTACCGCAAGTTTTTGTTTTTAAACAATTTGCGTCAAAACGCATTCCTTTTTTATTTTTAGATTTGAATATCTTAAAAACATGACGTGCCAGAGCAATTTCTAGGCCAGATTCGAAATCAGCGCATCAAAAACCACCAAAAAAATATATCTTGGTTCATGTTAGAGACAAAAATTCAAATGTTGTCATGCAAAGTAGGTAGTAAATTAGTGTTTTCTAGTGGATTTTCGGAAACAGTAAAAACACGTCAATTTTCAACTAGCGCTTGAGTACAAATGGGTTGCCGCAGAACAAAAACCTAAAACAGAGATTTTTTTGGAAATTGTTTATGCTTTCAATTGCTCTCTGATGTAATTCACGAATAATGGATAGTTTTCAAGCCATATGTAAAAACCTCCCAAAAAATCCACTTTTGCATCATGTTTGTCCACGTTGCGACACGAAATTGTGTTCGAAAACCTCAGATTCCGATTCAGCAACCCCGAAACCATAAAGCAGGGAACAAATCAAAACTACCCCACAATTTGCATGCTAAAAACAAAATATGACTGGACTAAATCGCAATGTAACGAAAACGATGGATTTGAACGATAAATTGTAATATAGGTAGTACAAGAATTTAGTCTGTTAAATCTCTTTTTTTTCAATTCCTCAATTCATTCGATATCAAAATGATATGAATGATGCATCCACAGCCAAACTAGCTGTTACTATTAGCGCTCAAAGTAAATGACGGTAATGTTTTTATTTTTAGTTCTTATACTTACATCTTAACATCTACTTAATTATTTATTCAAAAGCCTTGATAGACCTTAAACTTGAATATGTAGGTATATTTAAAATTGCTTTTTATGGCCTTTAGTCCTTTAGTAAGTTTTAGGCCTTTAGTAAAAATGGCGTTTCGTCCGGCTTACTCACTCATCAGTGACATAGTGCGGGCCTTTAGTCATACGCAATTTGTATTAAGTTCAGTTTAACTTTTTGGCAAAAAACCACTTTAAACTATATCTAACAAGATAAGAGTTCAGTTCCTAATCATGAAACTGGAAGTTTTTTTTCCGAGGCCGGGCATAGCTCCTATAAGGTTTTTTTACTATACAAATTATAGTACTTATGAAATAAATCAGCCAAGTAGAAGACTAAGCATTAATTAAGGATTGGACTTGTTGAATTATTTTTTTCAGTAGTATATAGAATTTGTATTATGTATACATAAACCTTCTTATCTTTAAAATATTCACCATAAAATCGAACGATTTTCTAAAAATTAATAAAAAGTTTTTGGTGTTTGGAAATTCTGTGTACCAACCTATATTCTTCTCCCATGCCTATCTCAAAAAAGTGGTACTAGAATATAGCTTATTTTATCTCCTGTATATTAAGAACTTTATCCAAAAGATCAGATCAATTGAACTCAAGTTGAATACCTCAGAATAATGCTATGCAGATTTCGTATCAAGAAAATCAGTACATTTATTATTTATATACTAAGCTTTGAAAAAAAGTTTAATTTGAAAAGGCGACGAAAATCATTCAAAACTACAAATTCTAAAGAAAATTTAAATTTCACATTAGAACACAACTAACATCCAAAGCAGACACTACAATCGTCCTGACACCTATCGTTTCCATAGCAATTCATAATAAACAAAAATAACAAACAAAGCTATTATTGAAAAATTCCCTTTCGAATACACCAACTTTTTATAATAAAGGAAATTAATTTTATGTTATACACCAACCTCATCATAATATTTAAAGCGAAAGCAGAGCCTTTGTATATATATTTCTATAGTACTATCATGAAGAGGAACGAACGAAGCGCTTTAAAGTGAGCACTTGTAGAACTAATGATTTTGTATACAAATGTAGGCATAGTAAATGAGAGAGGATAGAGAACAATCCATACAAAATTTATGAGAGTTCAAAGGAGACAAACAAAATAAACTTTTTTAGGATTTTCCTTGCACTACTTTTCTATACAAATAAGAAGAATGTGGCAAGGAAGAACACAAATATTTTTCATAGTAATTACAATAGGAATAATACCTCCATTCAAAAAAATTTTAATTATGTTTATTATACCTACTTTCTGTTTAAATATTTTAATTCACTATTTACAGAAAAAAAAATACTTTTTTGTTTGTTTCAGTCGTAAAAATGCTTTAATGTGGGAAAGTTCTCTTATTTTCCCAATAATTTTTTTCCAGCTATGTTTTTTTTTTAAATATACATGCAAAAAAGATAATGATGAATATGAATGTATGCATGTATAGTTTTGTGTTGTTCTTTTCTTAGGCTTTTTTTGTTTGTTTCTTTTACATTCGTGTTTGTTATTTTTTTGTTTGTTTTATTTCAGTCGTAGAGATAAGAAATATACATACATATACATACATATGTACATTGATACGGTGAGGGTTCTTTCCGTTTTTGTTTTTTAAAATAAAATAAAATACACACGGTCGCACGTATTTGCCCTTATGTTCAAGAGGCTGAAGGCTTAAACAAAATTGTTGGTATATATGTAGGGACCTAAAAGGACATGAACAATATGAGCCGAATGTTTAAAGGCATAAAATTCGATATTTAAATTAGCTAAACAAACTCCTTATATATTCTGATGCAAGAAAAAAAAATACCATCTGAATTCTTGATCAAATATAATTGTGTGGAAAATAAAAATAAGAAAAAAGAATGCCATCGGATTTGAAAAACAAAGTTAAAATAATTTGAGCAGTTTTTAATAAATAAATTTTTATATATGTATAGGTATTATATAAAATTCTTAAAAAATTTTTAAGTACAATTTTGGTATGCAAATTGTAAGTATTATTGAATAATTTTGAATGAACAACAACTTGTGTGTGTTACCACCAAGTATACAGGCTGTAGTTATAGCTATTTCGCGAGAGCCACCTCGATCATCAGACTCCTTTAATGGTGCTTAGTCTGGTTATGCTCGTATTAATTGAAAACACTCTTTGCCGTCTTTCAATTATATATGTATATAAGCATAACCAGACTAAGCACCACTAAAGGATTATGATGATCGAGGTGGCTCTCGTGAAATAGCTATAACTCTAGCGTATATACTTGGTGGTAACACCAGTGGCGTAGCGAACACTTTGGGGCCCTTATCGAATATAACAAAAAAATAACAGTTTTCAACATATGTATATATATGCTACATGAAATTTGGCCCCAATGAAAAATGGCCCCAAACAATATATGCAAAATGGCCCCAAAAATGGGGCCTTTTTTCATATGAAATATGGCCCCATTTTCAAAAAAGAATAATGGCCCCAAAATACATGAAAAAAAGCCCCAAAAAGAAAACGAAAACTCAAACAAAAAATGAAAAATCACCCCAAAAATTTATATGAAAAACAACAACAACTTCAATTATTTTATTTTTACGGTTTGGGGTGATTTTTCATTTTTTTGGGGCGTTTTTTCATTTATTTCAAGATTAAAGAGATTTCCCTAAAAATAATGACAAATATTTTTTAAATCTAAAATCATGTGATTTTTGTACGATTATTTAAACAGGCTTTTGATGCCGATCGCGCAATTTTATTAGATATGTTCATAATATACATTATATCAATTATATCAATAATTATATCAATATACATTACATCAAACGAAAATCACGTGATTTCCATGGACGATTGTTTAATCACCATCCCGAGTAACAATTAATTTAAAATAATAGGAAAAAAATGGCTTGACTCAACGTCAATTTTTTCAAAAATAACTGGATTTTTTTGTCCGACTTGGAACAAAGCCCATTTTTATGAGTTTTTAATTTAAGATAAGTTTTGGGCCTTTCTTCATTTAATTTGGGGCTTTATTTCCATTTTCAAATTGCGGCAATTTTTCATAATGAAAAATGGCCCCATTTTTCGGGGTTATTTTTCATTTTTGTTTAAGAATGAAAGTGTGAGGACATTTTTCATAATGAAATTTGACCCCAAATTAAAAATGAAAAAAGGCCCCAAAACCATGAAAAATCACCCCAATTCACAAAATTTTATTTTATTTTAGTTGTTGTTGCTTCTCATATAAATTTTTGGGGTCATTTTTCATTTAATGTTTGGGGCCATTTTTCATTGGGGCCAAATTTCATGTAGCCGTATATATATATTTCCAAAAGTATTTGTTTGTCACTTTACGGTCAAAATCAAAAGTCAAATTTTGAAACGCTATAACTTTGAGACTTCATTAATAGCTGATTATTCAAATAATTAGACTCTCTGAAAGTTTCTGGTTCTTGAATTATTCGTTGTAAAATGAAATTCGAATGAGGTATTAGAAAACAAACTCACCGCTTACACCCTTTTTTGAAAAAACGGGCTTATCTCTTCCAACCTAGAATTTTATTTGATAAAAAGAAGATAAACCTGAATACAGATTGTATACAAAATTTTTTCCATCAATAAATGAAGCTTTGATAAGTTTTTCAATTTAGCTAGGCAATGAATGTAAAGTTAAATAGAATTTTCCATCGAAATTCAGTTTTATAAGAACTACATATTTCCTAATTTTACCATTTTTTCGTCTAATTATCATGGGCTACTGGGACGTGGTCCGATAAAAAAGTGGTTGCACGTTGCAGTTGTGGTTCCGTCAGTTGGTAGTACTTAGATAGAGATAATTACACAGGAAGGAAAACTTTCGAAAAGACACAAGTTAACAAAATTGGTCATAGGTATATGTTAAGTAATATGTAAATAAGGTTTGTTGGTTGAGCCCTGAAGTCAACGCATTTTTTGAAAACCCTGAACTCACACTGACCAGCAAATTCTTTGTTTTTTGACACCTAGGGTCGCCCTGAACTCGCCCTGAAGTAGATCTATGTAGGTTTCTTGCTGGGGCGAGTTGAAGTTAATAATAAATTGTCAAAGTGGCATGAGCTCCAAAGCATTTTTTTTTTGTGGATTCACGTGCTGCAGGAAATTCCAAAAACCTATTTTCGTGACCTTTGACCCCTAATAACGGGACTAGCAGTCATCGGATATTTGAGAACTGTTAAAAGTTCCTATAGGTTTCAAATAAAATCAGCAGCAACAGTTTATAGTAACTAGTAAAATATTAATGTTTATTAAACAGAAGCTTATATAGGAATGAAAAGAAAATCTAGAATGAAAAATTATTTGATAACAAAACAAAATTCAAAGTTAGCTGTATTATTATCAGCAAGTAGATAGTATTACTTTTTAAATCTCAACACTCCCACTAAAAGTATACTATGCCTTTAAAAAATCGTCTTGTTGAACTTCTTTTCTTTTTTTTATGTTTATCATATTTCTTTGATTTTCGAATGTTTGTTTTGGTAGTGGTTTGGTTAAAAAATCCGCTAGTTGATCTTTTGACGAAACATGTTGCAAAATGAACTCTTTGTTGTTATATTTGTCCCGAATAAAGTTGTAACGAACATCTATGTGTTTG
This sequence comes from Dasysyrphus tricinctus, assembly GCA_963921185.1. NCBI lineage: Eukaryota > Metazoa > Arthropoda > Insecta > Diptera > Syrphidae > Dasysyrphus > Dasysyrphus tricinctus. The sequence goes on from OY992532.1 coordinate 129,708,401, forward strand.
CTCCTTTGATGAAATTCCGGGTTTTAGATTAACTTTATTGCACTCATGTTGTCAACATTCAAGCTTATTTGCATTTCGTTAAAAATTTGTAGGTCATTTAGTAAGCTCTTAACCCATATAATTTCTTTTACTGCTTCGCTTGCTGCAACGTACTCGGCTTCAGTGGATGACAAGGTTACTACTTTTTGCTTTGTTGACTTCCAAGCAATTGTAGAATCCCCGAGCTTCATTAAAATACCAGTTGTGGATTTTCTGGACTCAACATCTCCTGCATAGTCAGAGTCACTAAAAGTTTGAATATGGCCTTCTTGTTTAGATGGAAAGTAAAGTCCGTGATCAGATGTCCCTTTTACATATTTCAAAATACGCTTAACTGCGTTCCAATGTATTTTCTTTGGTTGTTCCATGTATTGACTGGCGCTGTTGACCGCAAATGTTATATCCGGTCGAGTAGCTATAGACAAGTACATTAAACTGCCAATTACTTGACGATAAGGCGTATTTGATGCATCTTGTTCACTACTTTCATGAATATCTGCACACATTTGGTGATGAGGATCTGCTGGAATCGCAACTGAATTTACATCCTCCATTCTGAATTTCTTGAGAATCTTGTTGGCGTATGCTTCTTGGTGAACGAAAATAGAACCATCTCTCATTTTCTCTATTTGTAAGCCTAAATATGTTTTTAGTTCTCCTGATGTTATATCAAATTCGGTGTTTAATTTTGAAATAAGTGCTGTTGCCGTCTTTAGATTTGTTGCTGCAATTAATCCATCATCGATATGAATTGTTAATAAAATGGAATCGTCTTTTTGTCCATTTGTAAAGACACATGCGTCTGCACTTGTTGGATGGAGTCCTAGTTTGTTGAGTACTGCAGTGAAACGTTGATTCCAACATCTGGATGCCTGTTTCAGACCATACAGACTCTTGTTTAGTTTGCAAACTTGCTTGGATCCATCTTCATAGCCCTAAGGTTGCTGCATGTAAATTGTTTCTTCTATTTTCCCATGAAGAAAGGCTGTCTTTACATCGAACTGACAAAGAAACATCTTTTGCGATGCCGCAATGGACAAAATGATACGAATGGAGTCAAATCTGGTGACAGGACTGAAAGTCTCATGATAATCGATTCCTGCTGTTTGTTTGAAGCCCCTAGCTACCAACCTAGCCTTAAATCGCTGGACACTGCCGTCATTATTCAGTTTGAGTTTATAGGTCCATCGGTTATCAATAATTTGTTGCCCTTCAGGTGGATTGACTAATGTCCAAGTCTCATTCTTTTTCAAGGACTCTATTTCATCGTCCATAGCTTCTTTCCAATTGAGGGCTTCTGTGCATGTAATGGCTTCATCGAATGTTTCTGGTTCGATTTGATCTGTAAAGGCAACATTAACATCAAAGTACCTGGCGGGTGGCTTGATTGTAGTCCGGTTTCTGAGTACGCGTGTTTTACTGCATTCTGCAATGTCAATATTTGGCGGTTGTTTTGTATGTTGCAAATCATTAGTTTCTTGAAATTGTTGACTGGATCTTTGATCATCACTTAAAATTGGAACCTCATTTGAAGATTGTAGTGTTTGATTTTGATCTCGATGTTTTTCTTCGTTGTTTGTTGGAAAGATGAAGGACACTTCGTTTGATGATGTTCGGTTTACTTCCTCAGAATATCTTTTGTACATTTGACCAGTGAATACAACGTCTCTATATATTTTGACCTCATTTTTCGTAGGAATCCAAATACGGTAGCCTTTAGTATTTTCGTCGTGACCAACAAAATACCCTTTTTCTGCGTTTGCATCCCATTTTCGTCTCTTTTCTTTTGGGATATGCAGAAAAACTTCCTCGCCAAAGATTTTTAGATTGTCAAGACAGGATTTTCTTCCAAGTTCAAACCAAACCAAATTTCGATCGGTGTCAATTCTTCAATACTAGTTGTTCCTGTGCGGTTTAGTGTGTAGGTTGCATAGTTTGTTGCTTCAGCCCACATTTTAACTGGAATTCCGCTAGCTTGAAGCGATGTTCGTGCAAGTTCAACTATGGTTCGATTTTCACGTTCTATTGCACCGTTCTGTTCTGGAGTATATGGAACAGTCTTTTGATGGATGATTCCATATCGGTGAGTGAGTTCACTGACTTCTCGATTAATAAATTCCAGTCCATTGTCTGTCCTGAGAACTTTCACTCCCTTTTCTAAATGTTTAGCAGTTTTCTTGAAAAAATCCTCCAAGCAACAAGTAGTTTCAGATTTGTATTTAATGAAGTAGATGCTTCTCCAACTACTGAAGTCATCTTTCAAAAGAAGAAAATAACGTGCTCCTCCCAGGGAATTTTCTTGCATCGGTCCACACAAATCAGCATGCACTAATTCACCAGCTCGTTCTGATTTTGAAAGGCTCTTTGAGAATGGAAGTCGGTGCATTTTTCCTTTGAGGCAATCTTCGCAGCAAAACTTCTCGATGTCCTCAAACTCAATTGCTGATCCCTTAAGTATTTTCTTGACGTGAGTGATGTTTTGATGAGCCATACGTTTATGCCAGTTAAGGAGAGAGCAACGAGTGGCAATGTTTGCTGTTGTTGCTTCATTTTGTATGACCTTGAATCGCATTTTGAAAAGCTTATTTAGCCTTTCTCCCACTGCAACAATATTACCGTTCTTGAGTAGTTTGCATATCTTGCTGTCCGATTGATGTGTTATTCCTTTGTCCAGTGCAGCACCAAGAGAGAAGAGATTATAGCTAATGTCCGGAACGAATAAAACTTCAGTCAAGTGTTTAGGTTTCCAATCTTTTCCATCGAATGCCAGTATGCGGATTTCACCGGCACCAATGGCTGAAATATGGTTACCATCCCCTATGCGAACTAGCTTAGCTTCTTCAAATGTCTTGAATGTGCTAAACCATTCTCTTTTATGTGACATGTGATCGGTTGCACCTGAGTCTAAGTACCATTCGTCACTGATTGAATTTGTATCCTGAGCTACGGACAAAGCCTCTCCTACGAAAGCATCGCCTTTCTCAGATGAACATTTCGAGTTTGCAGCTTTACGTTTCCTACAATCCTTAATCCAGTGACCTGGTTTATGACAGAAATGGCATGTACCTGGTTTATCAGATTTCTTCTTATGGAATCTTCCAAGATGTTTTCCAGCTGTGAAAGCTGCGTTTTCAGTATTGTCACTCATACCAATTCGGGTTTCTTCTACTGTTAGTCTAGCAACTAAATTCGTGAGCGTTCGATCTGAAGAACTTGTTGACTCCCACGCACTGATAAAATGCTTATATGATGGTGGCAATGTCATTAACAGCTTGGTCATGACCATTTGATCTGGAATTTTCTCACCGAGAGTTTGCTGACGATGAGAAAGATCCTCAAGTCTGGCTACATGTGTAGCAATATCATCGCTGTGGTTCTTTTGATAACTATACCACTGTTGTAAAAGCATGTGGACACTTGTTTCCGATTTTTGTTCATATACGGAACACAATTTGTCCCACATTGCCTTCGATGATTCGCAGTTTATAATGTGTAATAGTGGTTTCTCCTCCACTGATGTCGCTATAACTCGCTGGGCTAAATTATCCTTTGCTGTCCATGCTGTTCTTGCATTATCTTCTGTAGGATATTCAGTTGTGCCACTAACAATGCTCCATGAATTATTGGATAGGAGTGTAATGCGCACTTGAAATTTCCATATGGACCAATTTTCGCTTCCCTTCAGCTTAGTTACTCTTGCAATTTCGGTTTCCATTTTTCTCTTTTGCTCGTGGCTGGAAAGGAAACTTATTTTTGCCTTATCTGGTTGCTCCACTGATTTATTTAAGGAATAGCGTTCCTGGGCTCATAACCTGTTAAAAGTTCCTATAGGTTTCAAATAAAATCAGCAGCAACAGTTTATAGTAACTAGTAAAATATTAATGTTTATTAAACAGAAGCTTATATAGGAATGAAAAGAAAATCTAGAATGAAAAATTATTTGATAACAAAACAAAATTCAAAGTTAGCTGTATTATTATCAGCAAGTAGATAGTATTACTTTTTAAATCTCAACAAGAACTTTTGTCAGATTATAGGTAACCCCAATTCCAACGTGTGTACCAAAAATCAGCCTGTTACAAATTTTTTCCTTTCTTTGGCATTTTTATGTCTATTCTTACTGGGCTACTGCACTTGTGTGGATTTCCATTTACATACAAAACCCCACTTAATTAATTGTAAGTAATATTGTTAATACATACGCATATAAAATTTATTATTTTTTTGTTATAATATTTTTAAAAACAGATTTTGCTGAAATTGTTTATTCAAAGAATATTATTTCATAATCAACTATTAAAATGGAATTCTGGCTTTCCAAAAAAACTTCAAAACATTACTGCAAGTGTTGCCGTTGTTTTTAAGTATTTCTTTCTATTTTATACAATTATTTTATTAAATTGCCCCTCCCGTCCAAGCAGTGCGAGATATTACCCCTCCCCCCCCCCCCCCTGTAGGATTTTTTTTCTTTTCTACTTCTCACCTACATGCTCAATTTGTCGGCAGATCTTACGCGAATTTCCAAAAAAAAAAGGAAAATTTAATTTACCCCTACAGCGACTATAAGGGATGAAAATTTTTGTTTTCATTTAGAGCTGATTTAGGTCCATCCAAATATTAAAAAAAACATTCTAACGACCACCCTAATGTATGTACTTATAAAACTGACGTTTTAAGCAATTTCCTAGGTAAACTTATTGTTTAAACCAGAAGTCCGAACATTAAATGGTTAATTATGGTTTCTTTACTATACATTATATTAAAACTACAGTTTTCCATCACTTTTAACAATTAATTTAGTTGAACAGTAAACAATTATTGGCATTTACGCAAAAATCGGACTTGAAAAAACGGAAAGAAGAAACTAATAATAGAATGTTTTGTTTTGTCTTCAATTTTCTTACTTAAGGCTGAAGGGATTTAATTTTTTACAAACAAATATCATATTAGTTGAAATAATATTGCATACCAACATTTTCAAGAAAGTACTTCTTTAAATATATTTTTCGAAAATTGTAATCTCAAAATTGAAGGTTTGGTGTCTGCTCCCCCCTGGAAAAAACCTGCGGGTGCCTATATGTACCTATGTACCTATGTACCTATGTACATAAGTCTCGTTCGTGGTGGATATTTGGACCAATTTGCCCATTCTCCTTTGTTGTCATCTTATTAACTGAAAATTTTTTGACTCGCTAATCTAATAGCCAAGGAAAATTAGATTTTCGTTTCGAAAAAATTCCGATAAAGCTGAATTATCGTGAAGAGCTTTGTATTGACGTTGTAACAAATTCCTAAAAACTTCTGTAAATTTGGGCCAGGGCAAAATTTTGTAGGTGCGTAAAAGGGGGAAAATTCAGTTTTCTCCTAGTTCCTCGAAAACTATCATTGTGGCTACACAAAAGAGAATCAATAGATTCAGTAAAAATCGTGCAAGAACTTCATGGGGGAGCAAACTTTCTCAAAAAATGTATTAAAATTTCATTAATCGATGGGCTAAATTTTTCGTGCGATTTGTGTCTGATCTCAGATTCCGTGATATGGGATCCGCGGAGCTTATCTTGGGAGGGGTGAAAACCAATTTCGGCCAACACCATTATCCTCCAAGTTGCATTCATATTTTTTTTTCGATGCACTGTTTCTCGCAAAGGCCCAAGTTGTGGACTGCAAGACTTTGATTTTTTGAATAGCCTTTAATGAAGCTTTCGACGCCTATACTTCTTTTTTTGCTATCAATCACACCCAAAATCTGCTGTGGGCTCTTAGTCTATTATTGTAAAACGAATTTCCAGCGTAATGTTGAATAAAAACCAAATCACTTTCTTTTTCAAGATAGCGGCCTTCCCTTAACCATGGGCACCCCAAAAACTTGGTTTTATAATGAGAAGATGTAGCCAAACACAAATCGTACACAAATTTTTCCCGTCGATTAATGAAATTTTAATTAATTTTTTTGACAAAATTTGCTCCACCATGAAGTTTTTGCATGATTTTCTCTGAATCTGTATGAGAAAAAGTATGTTAATCTTTTTTGTGTACAATTACATAAGCTACAATTCATATTTTCACATTCTTTCAAAAAAAAAAACTGATAGTTTTCGAGAAATTAAGAAAAAACTGAATTTGCCCCCCAACCCTAAAAAAATTGCCGCGTCCCTAGTTTACGGAACTTTTTAGGAAATGCTTACGACTTCAAAACAATTTTGAAAATCTTTTAAATGAACAAAAAATATCCTTGCAGCAAAACGTAGCAACATTGCTTTATGTTTTTTCTGCTTATAGACATAGAAAAAGGTCAACATTGCTTTGAAACCTATTTTCATTCAACAAAATTGAATATTCAAAATTAAATAGATAGGTCCCTAAATTATGATTGTTTTGCTGAACAAAATAAACACACCTATATACATAAATATATACCCATATCATAATAACAAAATTTTCATTTTCTTTATCCTGTTTTTCTCGTTGTCATGACTCCTATTGTAAACAGAATCAAAATAATATAATTCTCTCTATTTTGCTGCTTGTTCTTGATTGATTTGTTGGATACACAAACGCCGTCTATAGAGCACTTGTAGAAGCATAAAAATCCGTTTCATAATAGTACTATAGTCTATATACATATACAAAGGCAGAGCTATTATAAAATTATGCGGACATTTTGCCGGGTGTCACCTTCTATTTATATTTATTCAATGCTTAACCGTTCTAAACTTTTGTTTTTCAAACTTAGTTAATAAGGGTATTCATTCAACAGCGTAAACCCGTCGTAAACATCGTAAAGTTTTAAACTTCGTAAATCTGTCAAATTTTCCATACAAATTGTGACAGAATTACGAAGTTTAAAAGTTTACAACGTTTACGACGACTTTACGCTGTTGTATGAATACCCTTACTATTTCTTTTGATTGAGTTACAGAAATGATTTTCACTTGTTGAACAAACATAGTTGAAAAAGTAATTGTTGACTAGTTGACTTGTTGTTCTGTGATATAGGCCCCTGAACGCGAGAATCGGCCTAAAGGCAGGAGTAATGAACGTTATTAACGGTTTTTATAGGCAATCAAAGGATACTGTTTGTAATGCAAGAGGAAAGAAATTCCTAGAGCTTTGCGATTATTTTGGACCCCAAATTCTGAATGGAACGAGTGCGAGTGACACCTTGGGTTATTTCACATTTATTGGAGGCCAAGGATTATCGTTGATTGATTATGCAATCCTAAGTGAGGACTGGGAGTCACTGGTGACGGATCTAGAAATTAAAGAATTTCCGTATTCGGATCACCTTCCCATTGTTGTAACATTCCAACGGCGGCGGCGCTTGCAACCAAATGATGATGAAATTATCAGCCCGCAATCACTGCCCAGACTTAACTGGAAGATATTGCAAGCCTCAGCATACAGACAACAACTGGATGGTAGACTCCAAGTACATCAAAGACCAGACTATCGAATGTTAGAGAAAACCATAAAGGAATCTTACCCTCAACAGCAGCCTCGCGGAAAAGGATGGAATTCAGAAAATGAGCCTTGGTTTGATCAAGAATGCCGAAAAGCTCGGAAGATTTCTTTTGCATGGTTGAGAAATTTTCGGAGTTCTTCCCAAAGTTCATTTAGGATTAACTACTTAGAGGCCAATAGAAAAATTAAAGAGCTATGCAAAGCCAAAAAGACAAAATATGATGAAAAACAAGCATGCAGATTGGTGTCTTGTAAAAACGCTAGGGACTTTTGGAAACTGGCCAGTAATTCACAAAAAACTGTGTGCACTTTTCCTTCACTTCAAAGATCTACTTAATCCGGAAACAACATTAGCGAACTGGCATTATGCAGCTCCTCGATTTGAGAACGAAATGTTGGAACCAGAATTTAATTTGCAAGAACTTGAACAAACTTTATGGACACTTAAAGATGGGAAAGCGGCGGGTTCAAATGGTATTCCAGTAGAGTTCTACAAATATGGAAGCGAATATCTGGTAACATTATTTAACAAAGTTTTTGAGGGGAATGTTCCGGTAGATGAATTCAGTAATGCTGTAATATTCGCGATACACAAAAAAGGATCCTTGTTGGATGCAATGAACTATCGAGGAATCTCTTTTCTAAATTCAACATATAAGATCTTCACAACAATATTACAGAAATGACTTACAAGGTGGATCACAACGCAAAACGTGCTAAAGGAGTGCCAAGCTAGTTTTAGATCCGGTTATTGTATAATCGACAATATCTTTGTCCTCAGGAGCCTTGCCGAAAGCTTTTGCATGCAGGGTAAAAAATTGTATGTATTTTTCATTGATTTCAAAGCTGCTTTTGACACTATCAACAGAGGCGCCTTATTTTACAAATTGTACAATCTCGGATTGTCGTTGAAGTTTGGTTGAATGCTAGAAGAGCTGTACAGAGGAACACTGGCTGCAGTTTGGAACGGAGCGGAACTTTCGGATTGGTTTGCAACTTCATCAGGAGTGAGGCAAGGTTGCACACTGAGTCCTACCCTCTTTTCGCTCTTCTTAAATGATCTAATTGATTTCCTTCCTGGAGGAGTTGACTTTGCGGGAGAGCGTATTAAAGCATTGATGTTCGCGGATGATATAGTCTTGTTTGCGTACTCCCCAGAAACACTCCAACTTATGATAAACAAGATTTACAATTACTGTTGTTTATGGAATTTGGTTGTCAATACTCAAAAATCTAAGGTGATCATTTTTAAAAGAGGAGGTGGACGAAATGCATCGAATGAAAAGTGGGTGTTTAACGGAGAAGATATTGAATGCGTCAAGGAGTACAAGTACCTAGGAGTCATCTTTTCGAGCAACTTAAGTATGGAAAAGTATCTAGTAGAAAAACTGCAAAAAGCAAAAACAGCTATAAATATAGCATGGAAAAGAGTTTTTATGAACGTCAACATAGCACATACATAGTAGCAAATATAAAGTATTTGAAGCTGCAGCGGAGAGTATTCTTTTATATGGCGCTCAAGTTTGGGGATGTAAAAAGTTTCTCACTGTGGAGAAACTACTAACTCACCACGTCGTGAAAAGAGTATTTCGTCTGCCAATGAACACACCAAGCTACGTTATTATGTTAGAGGCAGGACTTTCACCTCTATTCGTCAAAACGCTTAAACTACAAGCGGACTATTTACTGAAAGTTTTTAAGATGCCTGATTCTCGACTGGTCAAGAAAGTAGCTCTTAAAGCAGTACAAAATCAAAATAGTTGGTACAGGGAGTGGAACTGCCTCGCCGAAGGATGTAACGTGGTGTTCAATTTGAACGTTGGAAGCATATCAAGCTGCAAGGATATCTTATTTGATGTGATTGCGAAAGTAGATGAAAAATGTAGAGAAGATTATGTAGCTGAAGCTTCTGAGTCCTTATTCAGAACAATTTATAGAAGGCTGAACCACAATCTTGCAGAAAGAAACTACTTCAGTGATGCAAATAGTGTGAACGAGATCTCAAAAATGGTTATACTCCGAAGCGAACTTATAAGCCTGAATTTCATACCACATAGACCCGAATTACCATTGGAGTGCATTATGTGCAATCTTAGAGAAAGAGAGGACGTTATTAATTTCGTTGGAAAGGAGCTTTTTTGAAAGTGACTTCTTATCGGATGAACAAGTTGTTGCCATTCTGAATGAGATAAATGTCGGCAATTTGTACAAATATTGCAAAACCACGTTAAATTACAGATCTAGAATTATGAACTAAGATTTCTGATTTATCAAACAATAATCCACTTAATTAATTCAAACTTAAAGTTCTAAAATTAACTTCTTATTTAAATCCAAATAAATATAAAAGCTTATTACAATATTTGTATAATTTATGTTAATTGTCAATCTGGCAGACGGCAAATGCTATGTCACAATGATTTTTTGTATATATGTAAAACATGATTTATAAAATGTATTTATAATATTTTAACTAAAAATCTAATCTAATCTAAAAAAAAGAAAACAAAAATATTACCTATGTGCATATGTGATGAATCGATTGATCAAAAATAGAAATGGCAAATCCATATAATTTCTAATGATTTCCGATCTTAAAACACATCAGATAAAAATGTACATATCAAATATAGGTTACATACTTGAAAAAATTGATCTCGAAAAATTGCGGTTTTCAAACAAATTTTGCCCCAAAAATCAACACATAAATTAATAATTCCTCAAACATGGGTCAAATAATTTTTTCTTCACTTTCCCAATATATAAAATATTTTTACAACAAGTATCATCCTGATTTATTGCGAATTATTTCTTAGCCATCTACTTCTCCGCTTTTGACTTTTAAACGTTCATATCTCCATTTCTTTATTTTTCCGAATTTTTCATTAGAGGTATGACTTTCTTGTAATTGCATAATCTATCGAATAATCCTTCTACCTTCCCCCGTTCCGTTTCGAAAATAGCCAAAACCGAGTTCACTCTTTAAACCAAGATGGCAGAAACCCTGCGAAAAAAAATCGACCTTAGAACGTTTAAACTTATAAATAAATTCCGGCACAAATAGATTTTCGATTATAGAATTATCTAACCTGAACCTCCACGTGGTTATCTTAGAATGGACCCTGCTCTCTCATTCCCCTTCAACCAACATCATACTGGCGTTCTTTTAGCAATTTTTTCAATTACACATTCAAAATAACGATATAAATAATAATTTCGGAAAAAAACTTCATAATTCCCATAAAATCCAGAAAAAAAACAGATGTTTTTAATTTATCTTTGACAACACATTCTTTGTTTTCCCTAAGTGAACAACTTCGATGAGATGGCTCAAGAGATTGCTTAGTTCTTATAATGATCTATAATAGGAAACCCTAATATCAAACCATATCAAATACTCAACCATTTCTATGAAATCCCTATGAAAAGGTATTTAGAGAAACAAGTGGTTATAACTTAACGCAGCAATATGACATGAAGCGTTCTGGAAAGTAAGTAATATACATGAGTGGATTACGTTCGCACTGCAAATGCCTACTTTACTTCAACTGTTCTTGTGGTTGTGGTTAAAGACCTTCTAATCCTAGTATTATCCTCTAGGTTAGTGGCTTTGTGTTCAAGTATTATCATCATGTGTTCGCTTGAAAAGATAGGAATATTGCTTTTCACTAAAGTGCTCCACAATGCCATCATACGTAGCATAAACTAGCTATTAATAATGAAGATATGATGCTTGCGGATAAAACTTGAATTAGTATGTCAAAATAATATTGAATAATGGCTTTCGTTTTGAGGGGTAAACTTAAATAATGTGGTGAAATTTTGCATTGGATAATGATTGTATATGGTGCACCAAACCTTAACCCATCTGCTTTAAATAAATATCTAGAAGAGCTTTTGTTTCACATGTTTGTGCCTTGTCTTTCAATCTAAAATTGTATACGGTGCGGCAGTGCGAAACTGATTTGTATGCGGTACCATGAAGGAAAGGATTTCTTGTTAGACGGAATATGATATGTTATAGGATAGTTTCATTTAAAAGTATGGATAGTGGGTAAACAAACAGTATTTGATGTACACACAAATGTTTTGAGAAATCTACAATGATGACGAGAAAATCTGCAATGTACAATACATCTATAAATAATATTTGGCTTCACAAATATTTTTAATTTAGAAAACAATTGGCAGATTATCTTTTGAGAGTGAATTTTAAAGTTCTTTTTCCAAATACTGGAGAGTGCTAGGATGCTAGGACGCCACTTCGGCCTTAAGCTTAATGATAGAAAAATCCCCATGTACACCTCCCATGGTAGAGAGTAGGTAAAGCTAACGTACAGGAGGACCTAATGGATTCTGGTCAGGGCCCAAACTTGTTCTTGAGATGGTTAAAATCCCAAGAAAGCTAAAGAACTGCAGGTGGTGATAACGGCATGAAAGTCTGGTGGCGGAGGAGCCTATTTGAAAGGCCAACGGCAGCAGCAAGAAGCGTCTTTAACCGATTTTTGTCGGCTGCAAAAGGATTCTGTTTTCCCTTAGTGGGTGACCTCGATCAGTTATAATGTTTGACCATACAAAGAACTTATGTATAATCACAACAAAAACATAAATGTTAAAAAAGGAACCAAGTTCTTATGTGTACAAGAAACCTGTGCGTAAAAAGTCAGCCAAAAAAAGTAATGAGATCTAAAATATATGCCAAGTTTTAAGTTCATGAAGTTTAATATCAAATATCTTAAGTAGAGTAATATCGAAACAATTCCAAATCATGACAGAAATTTGGTATTTAATGATTACTGATAAAAATTTGGTGGGTTCATTAGTCAAGTTTTCATACATTTTAAATTATTGATTAAGTAAGTATTTAAGAGAAAACTTGCCAAGTAAATCCGCCAAATTTTAATCTGTAATCATTAATTACCAAATTTCTGTCATGATTTGGAATTGTTTCGATACTACTCTACTTAAGATATTTGATATTAAACTTCATGAACTTAAAACTCGGCAAATATCTCATTACTCTTTTTGGCTGACTTTTTACGCACAGGCTTCTTGTACACATAAAAACTTGGCTCCTTTTTTAACATTTATGTTTTTGTTGTGATTTCACTCCTTTTTGCAAAGATTTATTTTGCCAGGTGAAAATCACGCTCTGCAAAGTTTCATAATTCTACGACAACCGAAAGTACTCCATACAAATAATAGCAATTCTGATAAAGTGGGTGGATGGCACCCCCCCCCTGAGTGGACAATTCCAAATTTTCGATTCTTTTTCCTTTTTTTTATCGTTCAACAACAATCGGAAGTGCTTCATATAATTTATAAGAATTTTTAAGAATGTGGGTGGATGCCACACCCCCTGAATGGAAAATTCCAATTTTTCAATTTTTTTCTTTCTAAATATCTCAAAACCTACCGACCTACCAATTTTCATCGTTCTACAACAATCGGAAGTGCTCCATATCTATAATTTATAAGAATTTTAAGAATGTGGGTGGATGCCACACCCCCTGAACTGAAACTTCCAATTTTTCAATTTTTTCTTTCTAAGTACTTTAAGCCCTACCGACCTACCAATTTTCATCGTTCTACAACAATCGGAAGTGCTCCATATAATTTATAAGAATTTTTAAGAATGTGGGTGGATGCCACGCCCCCTGTATGGAAAATTCCAATTTTTCAATTTTTTTCTTTCTAAGTACCTCAAACCCTACCAACTTACTAATTTTCATTGTTCTACAACAATCGGAACTTCTACCTAAGCGTCGAACTTGTCGAGTTGTAGAAGCTGAGTAAGGTCAATGATTCTCGAGATAACCTCTCCAGATGAGACCTGAAACCAAAGGGCGCTCCCCAAAACTCCTTCCTCCCTCCCTCCCTCACCCCTCTCCCTCGGCGGTACGGCGAGATGCTGTCCAACGTGTTTTCCCCCCCCCCCCCCCCCCCCACCTGAGGTACGGCGGTGATGCTGTACGACACTCCCTTCTCGGCGGTACGGCGATGATGCTGTCCAATGAGTTACCTCCCTCGTAGGTACGGCGATGAAGCTGTCCGTCCGACGATTCCAATCATATAATTCCTTTCTAGGCGGTACGGCGAAAAAGCTGTTCGGTGTTCCCTCCCTCATTCCTTCTCGGCAGAACGGCGATGAGGCTGTCTGTTGCTCCCCACATCATCATATCCTTCCTCTCCCCAAATCCCCTATATTGGGCTGGATCAAAACCTTGCCGATGATCAGCCTGGCTGAGGGCCCAATTCAAATACTAGCTCAGTCGCTAACGGAGTATTCGGACAGATGGCAATCTTCGAATTAACTAGCCTTCTCTGCATATACGGATCTCTGTGCAGAGTGACCACCCCTTCTCCGATACTCGTGGGAATCATATGAATTTTTTAAATGATGTTAGTGGTAAGTCCGGTTCTTCTTCAAGTTCGGCCGGCAGTGCGACTGTTAAGTCGTCTGCTGTACCTCCTGTCTTGCCTGTTGGTGGCGAAAACATGAGTAATCATGGTCTATTTGCTGGCAACAAGAACAGTGAGAGTAAGGTAGAAATACCCAATTTCAGTGGTGGAGGGATCGTGAAGCATGGCCCTTCCACCACTAAGGAGAGTAAACCTCCCCAAACTTCGCACCCTCACTTTAGTGGTGGAAGGATCGTGAAGCATGGCCCTTCCACCTCTAACGTGAGTGTAGCTCACACGGGTCCCAGTGGGGGTAGGCGTACAAGGATAAGCGGAATGCTGAGAGGATCCTGAAGATCTTTGGTGCGAGACCGAAGGTTGGAGGTGACTCAAAGCATGAAGCGAAAGTAAGGTGGGCTAAGAGCTTCTTAGCTAAACACCAGACCAGCGGCGACTCCACGTCAAAGCGACAACGGTCTATTGAAGGTACCATGCCTTACGCTAAAAGAACAAAAGTGCAAAACACCAGCACTCCCCTCAAACCCCCAATCAAATCTTTTAGAGATATTCTAAAAGATAAAATCGTAGTTGCGGTTATTGATAGAAGTGATATAGATGGTACGATATCTTCTGATCATTGGCAGATGGTGAAATTGAAGCTCTCGGCTGGCTTCTTAAGTCTTATGAGGGACAACCCGGGACCACCTCCAATCACTAGTGATGGCGGTTGGCACCAGGGCCATGTCAAGCTCATCGCCTGCGATGATCAGAGATCGTGTGATCTCTATAAGCTGGCTATCAGCAGGATAGGAAGCTTGAGGTAATTACTAAGGAGGACATCCCTTGCAGGCCAAGAGCACGTACCTGGATCCCGGCTGAATCCTCCTGTATGGATGAAATACTCCAGATAATCCAGCTTTCGAATCCATCCCTTCCTACTCACAACTGGAAAGTCGCGAAACTGGAGGAACAAAAAGGCCTTTACAGAGGCGCAATCATTGTGATTAATAAAGAATCCCATTTTCCTCTGGCGCAGACTAAAGGTGTGATTAGGTTCGGGTTTGAGACAATGAACCTTAGGGTCTATAAAAAGATGAGGTAGATGCAGCTTGCGCTCCTCCACACCCCCAAGAAGACGAAGCTGTGGTCGGGGACCCTGGTATGTCCATCACCTTCCCGTGTTTGGAAGATGATGCATCCAGGGCATCTTCGGCTCCAGTGGAGTCCTCTCCTTACGTCGACAGCCTTTCCGACATGGAAACTGAAGACTATTTAAACAGTGTTCTTTTAAGTGAGGACGAGCTTTTAAGTTCGTCCTCTGACTTGGAAGAACCTGATAATACCGTGGTGGAGGCTGATCTGCCTAATTGTAGCCAAAATGCTGCAGTTAGATCAGATTAACCTCCAACACTCCATCAAGGCGTCAGCCTCACTTCTTCTCCGAATATCCAGCAACGGAGAGGATATCGTCCTGATCCAAGAACCTTGGATTGTGAAATCCATCGTAAAGGGACTCAGGACTCCTGGATACTACCTACTGTATGCGTCCGGTAAAGGACCTAAGTAAAGAACCTAGATCCTGCATACTAGTAAAAAGTAGCATTAATGTATATTTACTACCTAATTTCAGCGATCGAGATATTACGGCTGCAAGACTGGAGACGACCAAAGGCACACTTTGGATAGCATCGGCACATCTCGGCCATGACCACCTTGGCCCTCTCCCAGGTAAAACCCTGGAGAATTTTATCGCTGAAGCAGAAAGGCGAAATATCAGCCTCATTATTGGGAGTGATGTCAATGCCCATCACACAGTATGGGGTAGTACTGATATTAACGATAGAGGTGAGTCTCTTTTCGATTTTATCCTAAATACTAACCTTATAGTAAGTAACGTAGGCAATGAACCAACTTTCGTTACCAGAAACAGACAAGAAGTTTTAGACTTAACTCTTGTCTCCGACAACATCTATGAAATGATTTTAAACTGGAAAGCTTCTAGTGATCACTCGTTCTCTGATCATAGATACATTCAATTCAGCTTGAACGATGAACCTCCTGGCCAGTTAACTTTTCGTAATCATAGGAAAACAGACTGGCCCAAGTACAGAGAAACACTTAAGAGACTTATTAAACCTGACAGCTGACATTATAAGTGTTCCATCCAACAAAAACGATCTTGACAGCAAAGTCAATGATCTTACTTTAGCCCTAAACAAATCATTAGAAACCTCCTGTCCTCTTATTCTAATAAGGGGTAAAAGGAAGCCACATTGGTGGACTTCGGGGCTCGAACCGCTCAGAAAAAACTGTAGGAAACTTTTCAATCGAGCTAAAAGTACTAGAGTAATGTCCGATTGGGATTCCTATAAAGAATCACTAAAATTATATAAAAAAGAATTGAGGAAAACCAAACGATCTTCTTGGAGGACATTCTGTGGCAATATAGAAGAAGCCTTAGAAGCATCAAGATTAAGAAAAATCCTCTCCACAAATCCAGTTATGCCTAGCTGCCTTCAAAATGCTGATGGCTCCTGGACCAACTCTTGCGAAGAATCGCTCAATTTGCTACTGGATACTCATTTTCCAGGCAGCTCACAGACTGTAAATAGCACTGCCCTTTACAGGACAAGCGAAAAACTAACATTTCCACAAGGTCTGATTACAAGGGAAAAATAACAATGGGCACTCAATAGCTTCAAACCATACAAGTCGGCGGGGCCAGAAGGCATCATTCCGGCTGAACTACAGATGAATTCAGAAGTAATTCTGCCGATTCTGGAAGTCATCTTCAATTGTTGCTTAAATCTGGTCCATATTCCGCTTCTATGGAGAGAAGTCAAAGTTGTGTTTATACCCAAATCCGGTAAATGTTCCAACGTAAACCCTAAAGATTTAAGACCTATTAGCCTATCATCTTTCCTTCTAAAAACTTTTGAACGACTGATTGATATCGAACTAAGGTCAAGCATTGATACGAGACTACTGTCTACAGCTCAACATGCCTATTGCAAAGGGAAGTCAGTGGAGACAGCTCTCCACACACTAGTTCGTACCATCGAATATTCCCTCCATTATAAAGTATATACAATGGTTGCCTTCCTAGATATAGAAGGTGCTTTTAATAACGTTGATACATCTACAATCACATCTGCACTGGCTTCTCTGAATGTGGATGGGTCGCTTGGTGAACTGATTAATCAGATGCTTACAAGCAGGGTTATCAATTCAAAACTGGGCGGCTTTTCGGCAAGAAGATCTGTCAGTAGAGGTACACCGCAAGGCGGGGTGCTTTCTCCCCTTCTTTGGAATTTGGTAGTTAATGAACTGCTTAGAGGCAGAGAGCTACAGAGTGACGTTGCTATAGCAGTATCAGGAAAACATCCTAACATTTTAAGAGATCTTCTACAAAACGCTCTAAACAAGCTAACACGATGGGCAGATCGATGCGGACTTGGAGTTAACCCCCATAAAACAGATCTTGTCCTCTTCTCCAGGAAATACAAAATTCAGCAAACAGACCCCCCTATTATTAATGGTGTTCCACTAAAATTCTCAGACGAAGCTAAATACTTGGGTCTCATCTTAGATAAGAAGTTAAGTTGGAAACCTAATAAGAAAGAGTGAAAAAAAGCCACAGTGGCACTTTTTTCCTGCAAAAAAGCCGTAGGTAGTAAATGGGGCCTCCAACATCGAATCACTCACTGGCTTTACATTACGGTAATTAGACCGATTCTAACTTACGGCGTGGCAGTATGGTGGACTGCCTTGGATAAAGCGACACATCGCGACAAACTAAGCAAAGTCCAAAGAACAGCATGTCTATGTACTACTGGAGCACTTCGGTCGACTCCTTCCGCTGCATTAGACACTCTTCTCCATCTGACACCTCTCGATATTTTCAGCAAACAAACGGCCGCGAGCACAGCCATTCGCCTCAAAGCCTCTTCACAGTGGATCAATAATGAGATTGGTCACTCCGCTATTCTGAATTCATTCGGAACACTTCCTAGCAGTGTTGCCAGAAACACCGATTTATCGTAATTCTCCCGATTTTCATACCTGTTTCCGATACACCGATTTTTGATCGAAATATGACACTTTTCCCCGATTTTCAATATTTCTTAAGCCGAATTGAACAGATCTACCCATTGCAATTTATATTTCCTGTTTGCTCATATGCTGAAAGCGACCAAGCTCGTCACGTATGTGTTAATCAAAAGCTTGTTCTTAGTTTTCTACATATTTGCTTTATTTGGGTTTTTGAAAATGGCTGCGTGCATGCGTCAGAAAATTCGTTTTAATAATGAATCGATGCTGTCACTTCATAGAGAATATTACTTTCTAGAATAGTTGAAGTTCAAGGAATGCAATTGTTTGACTTTAAAAGTATCTGAATGAATATGTATATTCAAAATAAATCAAATTAGCACTTTATTTAATTTAATCAAAATAAATACATTTAAAATAATAAAAATAAATTTTTTCTCTTATGTCCTACGTTTTCCTTTCTAAGCTAGCTGGGTTAGGTGCTATAAGCACAAACACTCGAATTTATAAACTTTTTCTAACTCTAGACATCCGTCCAACTCAAAAAAGATGTAAGCTTTCTTGACTGTTGTTCTAAAGTTGTCTAACCTGGACAACGGAATTGGTTGCCTCAGATTTGACTAACTTGACATTTTATTTAATCAAATAAATCATATTTCCAACTACTGAAAACTTTTAAGAAACTGTCTATCAACAACAATCCTCCAAGAAATCTAATGAATAAGGCTGTAAGTTTTTAAACATAGCACTAATGGTGCTGAACCATACAAGACTATTAAATACCTAAGGGAAATATTTATTTTTGATTTTGAAGTCTAACGCAGGTACTGTTTACTAACAATATTTATTTATTTATTTTCACCTTCAAAAAATTTGTTTCAAATGAAATCTGATTTTATTTACTTTTAGAATGAAAAAAATATACAATCTGAAAAACATATTCGGAAGAAAATAAGCAAAAACTTTTTTTTATAAAAAACTGAGGTGCTTTTGACACCTAGCATGACTTTTAGGGTTAAAGCTGTTTCCCCGATTCACACCGATTTTTAATGTGGCAATCTCCCGATTTCAGAAAATATTTTCTGGCAACACTGCTTCCTAGTAACACTGACTACACAATCCCACTATTGAATTTCGATAAAAATTTTGAAGTGACCATACCTTCCAGATCCACCTGGGAGGATGTGAAATTCTTAGAAGATCAATCAATTCACTTCTACACTGACGGATCGAAGACCAAAGATGGGGTTGGTGGGGGAGTGTACTCTGAAAGACTAAATTTAAGTCTCTCATTCCGTCTTCCTAATCACTGTAGCGTATTCCAGGCGGAACTTCTAGCGATAAAAGAAGTACTGTCTTGGCTCAAAGAAAACGTGATATCATGCTCGGATATCCGCATCTTCTCTGATAGTTAAGCCGCTATTAAATCCTTGGACTCTGTCCGTACAAACTCTAGAACAGCCCTCAACTGTCGATCATCTCTGTTGGAGATGGCGCAACAGTTTAATATTCACCTTTGTTGGGTGCCGGGTCATAGTGACATTCCAGGTAATTGTAAAGCTGATGAACTCGCTAGAAGTGGAACATTACTACCCATTTTACCTGAAAAGGTAAACATTGGTATACCCATCGCTACGTGTAATTTTTTACTGAAGCAAGATGCGTTGAAGAGAACAAACACAAGGTGGGAAAGCATCACTACTTGTTTGGCGACAAAACAAGTATGGCCAAACCTTGACCTGAAACGCTCCAAGTGTTTAATATCTCTAAATAGAATGCACATTAGCTCTATTGTAGGTGTCATAACAGGACACTGTTTAATAGGCAGGCACGCAGCGCGGCTTGGCGTACCTTCAAACGATTTCTGCAGAAGCTGCATGGACGAGGAGGAAGAGGAAACGATTCCTCACCTCTGCACATGCCCTGCTCTTTCCCTCAGACGTAGGCTCCATTTAGGAGTTTACTTCTTTAACGATCCTAGTGATCTGGCAAACACAGACATTTATAGTCTCACACGCTTCGTCAGGAGCTCAAAGTGGTTTTAGCGAGTAAGGAAAGAGTTTTTAAGATTCATGTGGTATCACAACGGACCAATTTTGGTCTAAGTGTGTCAGTACTTAGTACTGACAGCCACTTCTACCTAATCTAACCTAACAACAATCGGAAAGGCTCCATATAATTTATAGAATATTGCAGATTTTCGATTTTTTCCTTTGTATGTACCACAAGGCCTACCGTTGTGCGAAATTTCAAGTTTCTACGATGTCGGGAAGTGCTCCATAATTTTGATGATCTGTCAGTGAGTCAGTCAGTTACGGTTTTTGCTATTTTTGAAGTCCTATATCTTGGGAGCTACTAATGCTAAAGAGTTGAAATTTGGTGAGCCACCTGTGTTTGATCAGTTCAGCAAATACTGCGAATTTGAAGTTTCTGACTTTATTGGTACTGAAGTTAGAGGAGGGTTGAAAATCGCCTGAGTTTGTTCCTGTAAAAAGGGTGTAGTGCCGTGAACTTGGCTGGGCACTACCGTGCCCTTTGATGTACGTTTTTAATCGTATTGGGAGAACACAATGGTGGCAGGGTATATGCTAATATATAAACAATGACAACAACTACTGGTAATTTATCACTCATAGGTAACCATTTTATGGGGAATCCTTCTACAGCTTCGGCTGCAGTAAACCGCACATGAGATTTGAGAGTGCGACATCTTTTATGCACCAGCGGCAATCGAGACGCCTGCAAATAGACGAAGTCTTTTAAGAAAAGCAAATGATACTTTCGGCTATCGCATTGAAGCATTTAACGTTCAATCCTTGTACAGCAGGCGAAGGTAGATACGAGCAGGTTGAGCGTGAAATGCTTCAATATCATGGGCATCAGCGAAACTAAGTGGAGATTGAGAGGAAGAGCCGAATAGAGATCTGTCACTGGGCAAAAGAAAATGCTGTACTTCGCGGAGGATGATAAAGATGGTGGCCAAGGCTGCATGCTGTGAGAATTATGTTGAACGAAGAAGCGAGGCGAAGTCTTATTTCCTGGGGGCCCATTTCTGCCAGATTAATGACAGCAAGGTTTGGTTCAAAAATTCGTAACATCACAATAATTCAGTGCTACACTCCCACAAAGCGACCGAGGAAGACAAGACCGCGTTCTACACTCATCTTATCTTGGTTTACAGAAGTGTTCCAAGAGCCAAAAACATAATTGTCATGGAAGATATCTATACCCAAGTTGGATCAGACACTATTACTATGGTCTACAAGGCATGATGAGTGCACGGAATAAAAATGGCGATTTTCTGGTCGGCTTTTGTAACGTTAATCGTCTTGTACTGGGTGGTACTGTAAAGGCTTGCAGCAAAATCACCTGGGTACATCCGGATGGTTAAATTGAAAACTAAATTGACTTATCATGACTCAGCAGCGATGTAGGAAGTCTATGTGTGATGTTCGAAGTATTGTAAATGCAGACATATAGGGAGCGACAGTCATTGGGTTCTCATGAGTCTTAAGCTACGAACCGCACTTGTACAGCGACAACCGCAGAATACACAAAGGAATTCGAAGTTCAATACGAATGCTTTAAATGACCCAAACATAATGTCATACGTCGTCGTTAACGACATAGCTTCGTTATTAAATGGAACTCAACTTTCATCAATTGATGAGATATAGGGTGAAATCAAAAGTGGTTTTTAGAGACTGGATAGACACGTGGATATCCCAAGACACCTGGGCTAGTATTCTAGATATTTTGATACAAGTTGTTTGTGAAAACGAAACCTATGCCAGGGACTGAGGGATGGTGTGATTGTTAGTTTGTCAAAGAAAAGTGGCCTCACTTTTCCGTTGCCCAAAACTAATGGCAACCATCATTAGTCCAGTAAATAGAGAGGTTTTACCCTACAAAAGGTCGGGTAGTTCTAAATTTCCTGGAAAAACTACAAAAAATCGGCACTTTTTTCAGTTTTTTGCTTATAACTTCTTTCCGGTATATATTTACGGAAAAAAGTATGAGACATTTGTAGACGATAAAATTTCCTACAAATATGACTCGGAAAGTATTTTTGTACAACCACTAGAAACGGTGCTATGGAGCTCCCAAAAAAGGCTAAAATTTCGTATTTTGTAAGATTTTCAGTTTCTTCCCTCTTTACAGCACAATAACTCCTTAACCGTCAAGTTTAGGGCAAAATTTTACAAAATCAATCTTGTAGATAGTTTAATTGGCTACCAATTTCATGCAACTACAGTCGACGCACTCTAATTAAAACTCCCCCTAAGTCAAATATCCCCCTTACAAGAATTTTTGTCACCATGTTTGTTGTATAATCCTCTCAAATTTAAAAAAAATTATTTATTTCTCTAAATCGAATTTTGCAAAACTCTCTCTAACTCGAAATAATTTTGATATCCCGTGAGAGTTCGACTTAGAGGGAGTCGACTGTATTTTCATATTGTGAGCAATACAATCGGTAAATTTATGCTTATTTTGTTCACGTTGTTTGTATAGGGAGCAAGTCTTGTCATCCATCTTACTCATTGGAATAAGAATTGTAGGTAGTTATGACAAAGGACATTACAATTTAAACGAATGCCAGTAAAAGATCAAAAATCTTAACCCTGAGGAAAATTCTGGAAATTACCAATGAACTTCAAGTTGAGACACAAGGTTTCTGCATTGCCTTCAAGGCCTCTTACTTATGGAATCATATTCATCGTAGAGAGCTCTATATGTGAGCTCGGGATCTCGAGAAAAAAGATCCAGCTGTATCTCGTGACATTATAAAACAAAAGGTGCAATATGCCAATTGCAATGTGCAACTAGAGAATAGTTTCTCCGAACTGTTCAAAAACATGCACAGTGCACTCGGCGAGGGAATGCCATAACATTTTTGTCTTTTTGAATCTCTTTCTGGAACAGATAGTGAATAGATCAGCTGTTAATATAGAATGCCCTATCTTGTGTTCCATTGTCTTTATAGAGTTCTTCATGGTGATTGAAAAA
The DNA here is from genome assembly GCA_963921185.1 of Dasysyrphus tricinctus. Classification (NCBI taxonomy): domain Eukaryota; kingdom Metazoa; phylum Arthropoda; class Insecta; order Diptera; family Syrphidae; genus Dasysyrphus; species Dasysyrphus tricinctus. The sequence goes on from OY992532.1 coordinate 129,731,363, forward strand.
CAGGCGAAATAGATTGGTTTTGAAGTAAACGAGTAAAAGTCCAACTAACTGCTGTCAAGAAAAAAGCGCATTATGTTTACAATCTAGGCCAAAACAGCACTTTATTAGCACCAGGGGGTCAATTCTCGATCTGTGAAACTGTGAAGTGATAAATATGATAACGCCTTCAAGCCAAATGCGATTCTCGAAGTGTGAAAAAATGAAAACAAATGCCAAAATGTTTTCATATGATAATTCGTTTATCACAATCATTTCATTCTGTGAATACCTGTGAAAAGAAAAATGATAAACACAAACAAATTGTACTCATTTGAAACACCCAAGTCACCATCTTGGTCTTTCTATGACGTCACAATCATCTTTTTTTATGAGCAAGTGGTAGCATTTTTCATGTTAGTACTCTTTAGTACTCACTTTGACAGCTGTTTTTCATAACGAGTTCGGGAATCGCCTTGCGCGTGTTTGTGAAGTGACAAAATGATAAACCTCTGTGAAAACTGAAATGACAACTTTGTTTTCATTTCACAGTTTCACAGATCGAGAATTGACCCCCAGCTTCGAAGTTGTTTAGAATTTCATTTACCTTGGAGTCAATACTCGTATTTACTCCACGGATGACACCTATGTGTATATTCAACGAAAAAATATTTTTGTAAACCACTGCTATTAATCAGTTTGTCAAACAATAACGTTCAGCACTCAACTGATACTGGACTCTTTTGCAAGTATAACTCGTATTATTCGACGGATTTTTGGAGGAGAAGGCACAAATGTGAGTTCAATGAGCTGTTCAAAGACAATTAGACTTGGCTAAGCTAGATTGTGCGAATGGCAAACAATGCTCCAGCCTTTTGAGTTTCTGAATCCCAAGTTGAGGGCAATAAAGAAGAGGGTAAGCCATCACCAGAGCACTTGTGGTCTCGGCCCTTCATCGGTCATCTGAACAACACCCGATTTTTTACAATTTTTTCCGAAAATATTATGTTTTAAGAAAGTGGGGCGGCAGTGGGTGGAAATCTATACATTTCATCAAAACTGGTACCAATAGTGGTTTAGTTTTTATGGAATTTTGTGCACTACCTCAAAAAAATAGCGACTAAAACACCGGGTTCAGAATATCGTGATGTCTGTCCAAGTTTTCTGACTCTCTTATGTATACTTCAATCGATTCTGGTGGTAAGAAAAATTGGTAATAAAATTTCTATGGGACTCCAGTCAGGGTTACCTCTGAAAATTTTTGGAAGGAGTCAAAAAAAGGAGTCCTGGCTGAAAAAAGGAGTCCCATCAAAGCTTTAAGAAAAACATCAAAATTTATCAATTTATTCAACATGGTTTATTAAAAAAAAAATAACAAAGAGCTTCTTTTTTAAGCAAAACAATAAATAAATATTTGTATTTCAGGGAAAATAAACTCGAACTTGAAAAAAACTTCCATCTTTTCAATTTTTTTTAATAGATATTAGGCAATTTCAAGACAAAAAACAATAATTACCTATGTAAGTTTTTTTTAAATAAATAAACAGTTGCTCTTCTTAACAAAACAAACAAAACTCTTATAGCGCTGTTAATAAAAAACGCTTATTCTACCTTTATTCCACGATTTTACTAAACCACGGAATAAGAGTTAAGCCACGGGTTAAAATTTCTCGTTACAAAAATTTATATTCGTGAAATAGTAAAATGACGTTTACCGTGCGAGGCCTGTTAAGTATCTTGAAATTTGTACCAAGTTTCGGAAGCTTGGGTTTTTTCCGTATGGGTTTTGACATCTTAAAATTTCAAGAAACCAAACACACCTAAGAATTTTCTTGTTTATGTCTATCTAAATTATTAGTTGGTATTATGGAAAATTTAATTGAAAAAGAAAAAGAAGCACCAAAGACAAAGTAAGCTCATAAAAATAAACTAAACCATTTATAAATAACCTTTTGCTTTATATTCTTCAGAACATAGCGAAATCATTGTGCATGGAAAAAAAAATGTTATTGAAAAGGTAAATCTTCTGATACCAACACCAACAAAAAAGAAGAGTTTGCTGCTTATTCCTTCGCTAAACCATCTCCTTCGGTGGTTTAGCATAGTAAACGTCACATAGCAGAAATTTGGTTTTATTAGTAACATTTTGCACTTAATACATGGAATAAGCCTAACCCTTCCCTATTCCGCGTTTTTTAATTTGGCTGTTAATATTAATTTAATATTACATATCGAATATCACAAATATTATCTATTTATAATACTAATAATTGAATATGAAGAAAATTTGAAAAGAAATTCTTCTGTTTAAGTGGAGTGACCGAATATATAATTCAAAGTTAAAAGTTCAAGTGAGCTCAACTCCATGATGGCGTTTCGCCCAGGTACGATAGTTGGGCTCATCAGTTAGATGACTATCGTACCCTTCTAAGACGCAATTTTGTATCGATGTTTACCGACTAATATAAAAATCACAGCATTAAGATACTATGAATTTTATTATTCTAAGGGAATTTGGTTAAATTCAGACACTTAAACAAAAGAATTTCTTTTCAAATTTTCTTCATATTCAATTATTATAAAAAGCCTGAGCGCGGGCATTTGAAATTCTAAGTGTCTGTCTATTTAACCAAATTCCCTTAGAATAATAAAATTCATAGTATCTTAATGCTGTGATTTTTATATTAGTCGGTAAACATCGATACAAAATTGCGTCTTAGAAGGGTACGATAGTCATCTAACTGATGAGCCCAACTATCGTACCTGGGCGAAACGCAATCATGGAGTTGAGCTCACTTGAACTTTTAACTTTGAATTATATTTATAATACTAGTAATTAGGAACATCATTTCTATATTTTTGAATTAAAATTGAATCAGGAATCCAGTCTTCTAGTTGGTTTTATAATCTAATAGAGTAAGCGCAGAGAGCATTGAAATGCACACTTCGACTTTTAAGCGGTTTGTAAGTTTTTTTTAAATCAGTCTATTCATAAAAATTAATTCTTTATCTTTCTGCGCAAGGGCTTCTATGGCCAATTTTAAAATCTTAATAATAATATAATTTTTTTTAAATATACATATAATTTTTTTAAATGTTTCCAATTGGTTATTAAAATTGCCCAATTCAAAAAAACTATCAATGCCATTCAATTTAAAATATATTTTAAAACTACTATCTTGGCCTTTTATTTCTGGTAATTTGTATTCTTCAATAACTTTTACTGGATGAAGGGTAAAGTTGGGATATTCAGATATCAAGGACAAATAGTTAAAATCATTTTGCATCTTAATTACTTGCCTTTGAATCTAATATTTTAGAATTGAAAGCTTGTTATCATTCAATAGTATCACAGAAACTAGAGTTACATAGATATCGCATTCATTACAAATAAAAATAACCATTTTTTTTTCAATATTTTGTGTTTTTCTTCTTCCTCAAAAATCGAGTCACCCCCTGCGGGTTAGGGGCAAGAATATACCCGAGGTAGGCATGCCTGTCGTAAGAGGCGACTAAAATCCAAACTCCGTATACTGAGATTGATGTATACAAAACTATGCAATGAGCAAAACAATAAGATATAGTACCCCAGGTGGCAGTCCAGGTTCACTGGAAAATCCACCCTCTTCGGAGGTCGGCTCTATGGATTCTGGGGAGAGCCAATTATTGCATTTAATAAATCCCTTCCTAAAAAGTGCAAGGGTATCTCGATCACCACCATCTAAATCGAGTATAAAACAATCTAAATTCGGGCAAAAGAGTCCACCCGTCACGCCAGCGCGCGCCAAAAAAGACTCAGATAAAACAGAAAATCTTGAAAAAGATAATAACGAACTTCGACGAAGACTTGATGAAGTAATGGAACTTTATCAAGAGCTAAAGAAAGAAGTCGATCTTCTTCGAAAAGAAAATGAGATGTTGAAAGGCAAACATTCTCCAATAAACTCCAAAGCTAGCTTGCCACAAGTCAATAATTCTAGATATGAAACAGACGAAGAAGAGCTAGCACGTGAAACGGAAAAGTCCTCAAAGAAACGATTAAGTAAAAAGCGTAAAGCTGGCTCTTCACCTGAGGCAGCCTCGTCCTTTGAAATAATAGTCTCACCAAAACATGCGACAGTAAAAGAAAAACCTGTAAAGGAGCGGCCCCCGCCACCGATAAATGTTATCGGTATTGCGGAGTATAACAAGTTGCAAACCATATTAAAGGCATTACTACCATCGTCTTTTAAAGTTATTTCGCTCAATAACAACAAATGGAAAGTATGTGTAAAAGACCCTGAAAGTTATCGTCTTCTGTCACGAAAACTAAACGAAGAAAAAGTAGAATGGTATACCTATGAAAATAAGTCAGAAAGACCCTTACGTGTTGTGGCGAGAGGTTTACACGCATCATGTTCAAAAGACGATATCATTAGTGATCTAAAAGAGCGCAACTTCAATATCTTAGATGCAATGAATATCGTCAAAAGAGAGAAACAGAAAAAAGAGGGCGAAACGACAGTGGTACAACGTGGCCTTCCACTTTTTATACTGTCGTTCGATAAGACTGAAAAACTAGATGAAATTTATAAAATTAAAACAATTTTAAACATCGTAGTCAAGATCGAACCTCTAAGAAAGAGCACAAGGTTAGTCCCTCAGTGTAAACGCTGCCAAGAATTCAATCACACCCAAACCTATTGCAAAAAAGAGCCAAGGTGTGTAAAATGTGCCGGAAAACATCTAACCGCTGACTGCAACGGTAAAAGTGAAAGTCCACCAACGTGTATTAATTGTAATGGAAATCACCCGGCAAACTATAGGGGCTGCGAAGTAGCTAAAGAATTGCAAAAGCGAAGATCAAAATCTGCCCAAACGCAAAGAAAACCACCAAGACTAATTAAAAACGGAACTCCCAAGATTTTTAAATCAGGGAAAGCTTTAAATCAGGAAAAGAAAACAGTGTCAAAACCTTCGGACAAAATATCAAAGCAAGGTAATACAGAAACATATGCCCAAATAGCGGCCAAAAATATACCCGCTAATAATGATACTGAAACAGATCCGGTTTCGAAAGTCTTTTCAATAATTCTTTCGAAACTTGAAGAACAATGTGAAACAAATAAACTTATCTTTGATAGGTTAAGTAAGCTCGAAAATTGTTTTCGACCCAAACCTCTTTCAAAAAATATATGATGGAAAAACTTAAAATTCTTACATGGAATGCCAACGGATTATGGCAAAAACTAGGAGAATTAGAGATGTTTATGCAGGAAAATGATATCGACATATGTTTGATATCAGAAACGCATGCAAAAAATGAATCAAATCTTAAAATCCACGGGTTTCATGACTACCACGCTGTTCATCCGTCAAACAAAGCAAGAGGTGGATCATCGTTATATATAAAAGAGTGCATTGAACACTCAATAGGCTTGAAAATAGAGGTGGAATCAATGCAATTGAGTAGTGTTCAGGTTAGAACTAAAAATATTTTTCTCAATATCTCTTCAATATATTGCCCTCCGCGTTGCAAAATTGATAAGAGTGAATTTACGACACTGATAAAGTCACTAAGTCCAAACTTCATTGTTGGTGGTGACTTTAATGCAAAACACACCTTCTGGGCCTCAAGATGCATATCTCAAAAAGGTCGAATGCTATATGAGGCAGGAATGGAAAATAATTGCGATTTTCATTCAACTGGAAAGCCAACTTACTGGCCAACTGATCCGTCAAAAATACCTGACCTAATCGATTTATTTATGGTAAAAGGAATACCCTCTAACTATGTTGAAATTACAGAGAGCTTTGATCTCTTCTCGGATCATTCTGCCGTCATACTCAATACGAGCGAAAGTCTTATAAAAATTGAAAAACCACCCAGGCTAACAAACGGTAAAACCAACTGGGATGGATTTAAGAAAGATATCGAGGACAGCGTTGAATTAAGAATATCATTACAAACGTCTCTCGAACTTGAAGACGCAGTAGATACCTTTGTTGATATGATACAAAAGGCCGCATGGAATAACACACCTTATCAAAGCGAAATGCCGCGCCGCAAAGATATAAAATATCCGCAAGATATAAAAGATTTAGTGAAAGAGAAAAGAAAAGCACGCAAGAAATGGCAGCGAACCCGTGCTCCTCAACACAAAGCTAATTTAAATCGATTGTGTAATTTGCTTAAAACGAGAATATCAGATTTCAAAAACGGTGAAGTTGAAAATTACCTCGAAAATCTGACAGCAGGAAAAGATTCCAATTACTCACTTTGGAGAGCTATAAAAGTAACAAAAAGACCAAAGCTTCCAGCGCCTCCTATTAAGAAAGGCCAAAATGAATGGGCTAAAAGTGACAAAGAAAAAGCTATGGTATTCGCCGATTACCTGGAGGAAACATTTAAGCCTTTCGATGGACAAGTACTCAACGAAAATTTAAATATGAATTTAACATCAAATGACAGCTACATAATTAGAAATGCTACACTTGCCGAGTTAAAAAGAGAAATAAAGAAGCTTAAATCCAATAAAGCTCCAGGTTATGACTTAATCACGGCAGAAATTCTAAAAATGCTTCCTCGTAAAGGTTTGATCAACCTTCTTTATATAATAAATGCCGCCCTTAGGTTAGAATATGTCCCGAGCCAATGGAAAATTGCGGAAGTAATAATGGTTTTGAAACCTGGCAAACCATCTCATGAAAAGAAGTCTTACAGACCGATTTCGCTTCTTCCTGTAATATCAAAAGTTTTTGAAAGAATACTACTCCTTCGCCTGCAGCCGATAATAGAAGAAAAACAATTAATACCTGAACATCAGTTCGGATTTAGAAGAAAGCATTCGACCATTGATCAAGTGCATAGGATAACCGACGTAATTGAGAGAGCTCTTGAAGAAAAGAAAATCTGTTCGACGGTCTTTTTGGATGTGTCGCAAGCGTTTGACAAGGTGTGGCACGAAGGCCTCAAATTCAAATTACGACAAGTTCTGCCTGAAGGACTTTATAAAATTCTTAACGAATATCTAGAAAACAGACTTTTTCGTGTAAGACACGGAAATGAATATTCTAATTTCAAAGAAATAGTGGCTGGGGTACCACAAGGTAGTGTTTTAGGTCCAGTTCTGTACCTTCTATTTACACGTGATATACCTCAAACAGAAGACACTATCGTAGCAACGTTTGCTGATGATACTGCAATACTAGCAGTAGGCAAAACGATTAACGAAGCTACGATTAAATTACAAAATGCTCTTAATAATGTTAATGAGTGGACAAAAACATGGCGAATAGCGCTCAATGAACAAAAGTCAGTCCACGTGGACTTTACGTATAAAAAAATAAATAGATTGCCCGTCTTTCTTAATACCGGTCGTGTACCATTTGCGAATGAGGCAAAATATCTGGGAATGACTCTAGACGCGAAATTAAAATGGAAGCCGCACGTAAAAAAGAAATGCGAAGAATTAAAAAGTAAATTAAGAGATATGAACTGGCTACTCGGTAAATATTCCAAGCTTAGTATTGATAATAAGTTGATTTTATACAGGCAGGTACTTAAACCTGTCTGGACTTATGGTATACAACTCTGGGGTTGTACCTGCGATACAAATTTAAATATCTTACAAACGTTTGAAAATAAATTGCTTAGGTCATTTGTAAATGCGCCATGGTATATAAGAAACGAAGATCTTCACAGGGATCTCGGGATTCCTACGGTTCGAGACGAAATTGAGAGTTTCGCGCGAAAACATAGAAATCGGCTATTAGATCACGCTAATCCAACGATTATTGACATTCTTGACGAGTCGAATTTAGTACGCCGTCTGCAAAGAACAAAACCATCCGACTTGGTGCGGTGAACACAAAACCGCTTTAAAATCGCGGAATAAGCAGAAACTTTCACCGGAAAGTTACCTGCAACACGTTACTTAACTTCGTTAAAAATAAATTGCTAGATAAGTTTCAACTTAGTTGCAATCGGGAAGTGGAGGTGGTTTTAGTGTAGTAAGAATCTCACACTTCTATGAGCACGCGTTTTCCGGTCCTCATAGAGCCTGATGCAGGTTTTGCACCTACCCACGGACAAAAAAAAAAAAAAAAAAAAAAAAAAAAAAAAAAAAAAAAATCGAGTCCGTTGATCAAACTGCTGATGACTTTTAGTCGACATTTTGTATTTATGTCTATGTATGTAAATCTATCTTTTTTACCACCATAGTCTAAAGCTCACACAAAATTGATATTACTGGGACGTAGCTCTACGTCCCACGATAAAAAAGCAGTCATTTTTGTTTGCTCTGCGTGCTATATCTATGTAACTATAGTATCTGTGATAGTATGTTATTTTTCATCCGCTTTGAATAGCGCTGTGAGCCGAATACCGTATGTAATGAGAGAACATCATTAATTGACTGTATACACCATACATGTACTGTATAATTTGAGATGAATCGCTCTGAAAATTTGTATTTAATTTATTCAAAACATTTAAGACATATGAAAGGTAGTTTAAGTAAACGAAATTGATGCTGTTTAATGAATCTTTGTTTTTGAAATTTTGGAAGAATTACCTTCGAATTGAGCCCCTAAATGTCGGAAAGAAACCCATTGCTGAATTATTCTTTTTGTAACCAGTAGAAATTTTGCACAAACTGAATAAAACTGAACCATTTTTACAATTTGTCGCTGGTAATTTACAGCTACACATTTTGTATTCAAGAATTTTGAATTTTAACAATTTTGTGCACTGCAAATTTTTAATTGTGATTAAAATTTTGAAAGATGGTGCAATAGGCCACAGGTGTTTTTTTCCAATAAACCGTATGGATACCCTAAACCTGCGATGAGGCATGTTTAAACATAAATATTAAGAGCTCAAATTTTCACAGACGTCTTTTTTCGCTCAACTGAAACTTTTGAACCTGTTTGAATGAAACAATTTTTTTGAAACTGTCTGATGTAAACAAAGGGTAAAAATTACTTCAACCCATATTGAACTCGTTCATATCATAGTATTAAAAAAATATTTGTGCGTTTATGAAAAAGAGTCCTAAAATTATAAAAAGAGTCAAACTTCAATCATTTTTAAAAAGAGGATTCCTGGAGTCCCAGCGTTTAAAAGGAGTCAAAAAGGACTCTAAAGAGTCCCGAAGGTAACGCTGACTCCAGTACACTGTATAAAACAGACAGAAAAGAAAGTAAGTTCGTTAAAACGTTTGAATAAAAAAACTTTCTAAAAATCCACCCGATTCCCGATTGTATTGGTCACAAAATGAAAATAATGTCGACTCCCTCTAAGTCAAACTCTCAAGGGATATCAAAATTATTTCGAGTTAGAGAGAGTTCTGCAAAAATTCGATTTAGAGAGAAATAAATAAGTTTCGAAATTTGAGAGGAGTATACAATAAACATGGTGAAAAAATTCTTGTTAGATGGAAATTCGACTTCGAGGAGTTCGACTAAGAGTGCGTCGACTGTAGTTACATGAAATTGGTAGCTAATTAAGTTATCTACAAGATTGATTATAAAAAATTTTGCCCTAAACTTGACGAAATTTTAGCCTTTTTTGGGAGCTCCATAGCACCGTTTGTAGTAGTTGTACAAAGATACTTTCCGAGTCATATTTGTAGGAAATTTTATTGTCTACAAATGTCTATAATATTTTTTCCAAAAATATATACCGGAAAGAAGTTATAAGCAACAAACTGAGAAAAGTGCCGATTTTTTGTAGTTTTTCCAGGATTTTGAAGGGGGCGGAGGGGGCGTGGTTGTGGAAATTTGGAATTTTCATCTACCAACCATACCATATAACATATCAACAATTAAGAACTGCCCGACCTTTTGTAGGGTAACCCCCCTATTTTTACCTCTATTTACTGGACTACATTCTCGAGCGGATAAATGGCAGAATCGAGTCTACAGTCAAGAGGCTGGCTGCCACAGTGGCCATTCGTGTGTCAACCAAATCAACACCATTGTATATCCAATCTATAGTATTCTCATGAAACACGATTTTGTAGGTAGACATTTGGTCGATAGGTTCGCTGTGATCGCCTTACCGAGATCCCTTAACAAAAATTAGTATTACATTTGGACGCATAGATGGCCACGAGCTTTTTTTCTTCATGAGAATACTATAGAATTTATATACAATGTCAACACTCTGCGTATCATTCTTGAGCAGTTAGTGGAATTTCAAGCACCGCTTTACCTCATGTTCGTGGATTTTGAGAACGCCTTTACCCAAGTCAACCGTGAATGTATATGGAGATCACTTCCTGGTATGGAAAGGGAATTGTCCGTAAAATTGTTGCCATTATAAGCATGGGCACCCATAAGGGGAGGGCAGAGGGGGCATTTGCCCCCCCCCCCCCCCCCCCTAGAATCACTAATTTTATTTTAATATCCAGGATTACGATGTGGTTCAATTTTTAGAATCGGAAAAAATTATAGAAAATGTGTACGATGTAAAAACCGGTGACATGAAATAACGCCAAACGAAATAAAGCCAAAATTTAAAAATTTGGTTTAGTTACGTTTTCAAAAATGAAGAAAGACCAAATTTGAAATTCGGTTTTATTTCATTTATGAAACCGAAATCAGACCGATTTGGCTTGATTTCGTTTCAAATCATTTTATATTCTCAAATAATTCTGCCAAAATTATAATCTTTCCCTGGCATAAGGAGGGTAATGAAAAAAAGTATAACAGTATGTTTTATGAATTCATTCAATTGTAAAAAAAAAGAAAGTGTCAAAAATTTAAGGAAAGCGCATTAATAAATTCATGTTACTTAACAATATATTGCGTAGTTTTTTCTACAATGCAGGTATTACAATCTGAGCATAACATTCAAGTATTACAGAGTTGTAGTAAAATTGATCGTGAATTGATCATGCAAATTAAACAAATAACCATAGGATCCATTATATTCAAAGTCGTTTCTACTCCGAAATCATTATTTTCTTCAGTGTATTTTTCAAAAAAAAAAAAGAATTAAAAATATTGATTATAAAATCGCGTGATTTTTAATCGATTATTTAATCAATTATTTCAAAAATAGCCGATATAAAATCGCACGATTTTTAATCGATTATTTTTGAATTCTTTCTTTTTTGAAATCTTGAGAATGCGATTGAATAAAATATTCGATTTAAAATCGTCCGATTTTTGTATTTATGAGAATGTGCTAAAATAAACTAATAGATACAAAATCGCGTGATTTTTAATCGATTATTGTTGTATTTGGGCTTAATTCTATTTTTAAATCGAAATGAAACCGAAATTATGATTCACGAGAAATATTTAGCCTTAATTCTACTTACATTGCAATAAAACCGAAAAATTGGTTGAGATAAATTTGGTTTTATTTCGATTTGTTCATTCGGGCTTACGAAATAAAACCAATTTGGGTAATTTCGTTTTTGTAAATGAAAAAAAGCCAAATTTAAAATTTTGAAATATTTCATTTGGTGTTATTTCACGTCACCGCACCAACCTACCACTAATGCAATTCAATTTTTGTCGCTCGATAATTGATTATCCAATAAAAAAAAATGTAATCTTACGCACATAAATTTAGTTTTCCTTTATATTTCCTTCTACTCAATAAACAAGTATCTTAAACAATATTTACAAACGCGTTGTCGCGTGCCAAAACAACAATATCCAACACTTTCATAGGAAGGAATGTGTTTGAATCCTGTCCCTGCAATGAGCAATGCTCGACTCAGTGGCCTTTGTATGCTTTCTGCACATAAAGATCGCTTATCTACTCAAGTAGAAAGTTGAAAAAAGTTAGCTAGACAGAATTTCTAGGGATAGAGAAGCACCAAGAAGGCTACAACTTCTCTTACGAGAAAAATATAAGTCCAATATTTCATGCAAGGTCTTGTTTTTTAAGTCTCTTTTATAAGTTTTTGTCTTATAAATTAAAAAAATAAATAAATTATTTTTTCATATAAAGGGTCCGCCAAATAACTTTTTTTGAAAATGCTATAAAAAAAAAACTACTGAATATTTTCTCAAATTTCTTTTTTTATTTGAAAGTACAATCCTTCCGGTTAATAAGGAAAATAATTTCATTCAAATGGCTGCTTCGCTAAGTGGGCCTGCGATCGACTTAGAGAAGATGCCGATTTTGCCAAAAAAATCATCTTTTCAGATGAAGCTCATTTTGATCTTGGCGGGTATGTAAACAAGCGAAATTGTCGCATTTGGGGCACAAAAAACCCGCACGCTATTGAAAAGCCGATATATTCAAAACGAGTCACTGTTTGGTGCGGATTTTGGTCCAGAGGCATAATTGGGCCATTTTTCTTCGAGTGGCCGTTGCAGTCAATGGCGATCGTTATCGGGTCATGTTGAACGAATTTTTGTTCACAAAAATTGAAGAAGAGGATATTGGCAACATTTGGTTTCAACAGGACGGCGCTACGTGCCACACAGCCGAAGCTATACTCCATGTAGTAGAAGCATTTTCAAAAAAAAAGTTATTTGGCGGACCCTTTATATCTAACTGGTGACCTTATGTAGAATTTAATTTTTTAATGGTACATTTTACCTCGCCCCCCCCCTAGCGAAAATCCTGCCAGCGCCCACGATTATAAGAGTGTCCTACAATAACGCAAGATTTTTTGTTTATAACAATGGGCATCTATCCGAATCTTTCGACGTATGACAGGGTACCTATGAGACAGGGGGATGTTCTATTGTCAATTCTCTTTTTTCTGGCTGTAGACGATAGTGATGGGCGATATATCGATAACCGTTACCAGTAACCGGTTATTCACTGATAACTGTTACATATATAACAAAAACATAAGTTAACAATCATCTTAACAATATATAATAAGTGAAAAATTTGATGAATTCTTGTGTTCTGTACCACAAAACGACAATTGTTAAGAATGAATAAGATGCGTTTACCTCTTAACTTTCAAACAAGTAGTTTCTAAATATGCAGAGTTAACAAGATAGCTAATTTCTGTACCACAAAACTTTTCTCTTTAATAGTTAACAAGTTAAATTTCCCTTAAAACTTGTTAACTGCGTTATTAAAGAAAAAAAGGGCTGAAGCATTTTATTATAGTTGCTTTTTTGCGCAAAGTAACGTAATTTAACAAAGTTGAAATTGTTTTAATCTTATTTTCCCAGTTCTTATATTTTCAGACTATATTTAAATTCTGCATTAAAAAATAAAAACAAAATCCTTTTTTTTTCAAAAGCAATGCTTACATAAGCTGAGCATGCACAAAAAATAATACGTGTGTGAAGTTAGCATAACATTTTTGAGCTAGACCAATGGGACCATGGCAGGAATTTGCAGTTTTTTTTGCATTTTTATGCATTTCTATTCCGGATTTTGCAGTTCATCAAATAGTGGGTGTAACCGACTGTACTGCTAACTTCACTGTGAAGTTAGCAGTGCCAGTGCCGTAGCCAGGATTTTGTTTTGGAGGGGGCTTGCTTCCAAATTTTACGAGAAATTCTTTAGACAAAAAACTAAAATTATATCAATTTATTGATTTTTATTAGTTTTTAAATAGAACATACTTAAATATTTTTTCTGTACACATTTTCTTAAAGCAGAAGACGTCTTGATTTTTTTCACATGACTTCAATCACGTTATCTGGATCCACATTAATATGCGAATGAACAGATATCAGCAAGAGAGCTTAATTTTGCATTCCCCATAACGCTTCGGGATACTATTTTAATCCTTTTCATAGTTGAAAAGGTTCTTTCAACACCAGCTGTGGTCACTGGAAGCGTGGCCAAAACCGTAAGCAAGAAGTTTATACCTCTATAGTAAGGCTATACCTATATCAAGCAATTTCAAAACTTCGGTAGAAAGATCCCTCGCCAATATTTTTCCGCACCAAAGAATGTACTCAGCTTTCACAGCTGACAAAGAAATTGTATTATCAAAATCATATGTTAGTTTTTCCATTTCGTTCACTCGCTCAACTGCGGTAAAACCTGGGAGAAGAGCTTGAAACGATGCGATGGTAGAACGTCTTCGTTGTCCATGAATCTGTCCGTAAGATTTTGTATTAACGAATTTTTGCAATGAATCAGTTTAGACACTCTAAAATAGGCTTCAGTAGAAGAGGTTTCTGGATTGGATCGCAGTGTTTGTTTCAATGAAGTTCTTGGAGCTCTTAATTGAACTTCAAATAAGTCTTCGGCAACTTCGGATATGCGGATTGAAAAGCCTCTCTGAAAAAATTTTCGGCATTTTCTCTTATGTTCTTAAGAGAACTCCAAACTTCTTTTGTGCGGTCGATTGCAGAAATAGCTCTGTAGAAAAACTGATAAGGGCAGCGTTAAACAGAATAGTTTTTCGCACACAATGAGGCTTACTAGGAAATCACTTCTTTGGATCGCTGCCAAGTGTTGATGCTTTCGACGACATATCGCCCACGTTCTGCTCGTTATTTCTTCAAAACTTATTGAGATGCATTTGAAAAGCTCTATTAAGGAAATAAAACTGTCATGCATTTCAATGACTCTTGTTTCACATAGGCGTAGAAGTCGAGTTTTTCGGCTCTCTGGTGCGTGCTTTTTAATGACAGTTTAGAAAGTTATATTTGCATTTGAATGGTTGTGGAAGAAATTAGCAATTTCACTTACTACACCAAGGCAATTTGAATTGCAGGACTTGACATGGCATTAGACAGAGCCATGTTCAAGCGATATGGCTTGCACAGTGTACATACCAAGCGTTTGGATACTGTTGCATGCCTTATCCTGCACTGTACTCCACTTAAGTGACCTGCCATATTTGCGGCTCCATCATAGCCTTGGCCCACACAACCCTTCATATCAAGATACAGCTCTTCACATCGCTGCAGTATGGTTTTTGTCAAGTTTTCAGAAGTTTAGTCATCAACAGGAACAAAACCTAGAAAATCTTCCCGAAGCATACAACTTTTGGGATCTGTTAAACAGTCGATATATCAAAGGCATATCGAAAGTTGTTCACAGTCGATATATCAAAGGCATATCGAAAGTTGTTCACACCCAGTAACATCCATTGTTTCGTCAGCGAGGATACTGATACAACTTGAACTTATAGCCCGTTTAGTTATTTCAGTTGTTACAATATCAGAACATATCTCCAGGATTTCATTCTGGATATCTGGACTCAAATAATTTAAATTTTAAAAACCTAAGCTTAACAAAACCAAAAGGGTTTTAATAATGATAAAAATGTAATAGCCTTATCGTACGCTCCGTCATAATAGATTTATACTACGAATCCAAAAAAAGTATTAAAACTCCCATGCCGTAACAAAAATATCAGGTAAAATTCAAAGTTCGTGAAAATTCACCCGAACTATCCCCGGGTTCATAAAATACATTTTACTATGAGAGCTTATACTTTTTTGTGGGATTCTTCGGTATGTATTGCGTAGGGATCTGTGGTTGACCATCTATTCAAAAATAACAACTTACCACATTCACGGGTTTTTATTGTAAACAACTTTAAATGGATCATTAAAGATTGGAAAGTATTGGAGTGCTTTTATATTAAAGGGTGCAATTGTGAGAGGGTGGAATGGTGGGGAAATTGACCATATCCAATCATTTGCAGCAAAACTCTTCATATCCAAATTTTATTGTTAAATATCTCTTAAACGGAACTTCCAATATTTTTTTGCTCTTAATCATAACATATAAATTTAAAATTTCCGCAAGCTGAAAGTTATTTTAAATCATATGTTTTGGTAACGCGCATATCACTATTTTTATTTATTTTGGTTTGTTTTACTCTGAAATTTTATAGAATTTGTGGTTATTTTTAATTTGCAATTTTTTGGCAATAACTGAAGTCGTTTACTGATCCCAATTCCAAATCAAATAAAATGTAGGTATACATATGTAGAATATTCTCCTCATTTTAATAGCTTTTAGAGTTAAATAAAATACCTAAAGAGTCTTCAAAATTCAATACAAAATTTTAAACATATCTAAATAGTGTCTTGCTTTTTAACGAAGTATTTTCAAGTAGTTGAGAACCAGTGCTGCCATATTGCTCACAATGAATTATCATACAATTCGCTGATTTCTATCATACCAGAGTAAAAATTATCATACGCAAAATAAAACAAACAAAATTAAATAATTCCAAAATTTCCCTAAAAAATAAAAACAAATATATAAATATATACAAAATTCATTATTAACTTTATTAACATTTATTATTATTTTTTTATAAGAAACACACATTTTTTGATTTAAAATAAATATACTGATCATAAAAAATAAATAGACATTTTAGTTATTTTATATGTATGTGTAAAACACAAGTACAGTAGACGCTCGATATAGTGAAGAAATAAAAACCAGGCTTGTTAACTGTTTCGAGATTGTTCAAGAAGCTAAATATATCCCGAGGAAGGTCTTCACACCTATGCTGTAACATTTTTGCCGCTTCGCTAGCACAAATAGCGCAAGAATGACAAATGCACTTTGAATCATAAATTCCCGGACAGCTTTCGAGTTTTTATCACCCATCATGGTATTGCAACCATCAGACCCAAATCCATCAATGTTCTCAAAAGATAATTCACATATTTTAAAAGCATTTTCAACTGCTTCGAAAATAACTTTTGCAGACGCCACGCTGTTTCCACATCACCTTGGAACAAATCGACCAGGTCAAAAAACGAGCTTACAATTTTAGATCGATTTGTATCAAAGTATCTAACAATGATACACGTTGCTTTGTTGGAACTAACGTCCGTCGATTCATCAATCATTTATCCAGTTTATATTTCTGAGATCTCAGAGGGCTCAGATGACTCTGAGATATAAACACGATTCCTCACAAAAATTCCTCACTTTTCCCCTTAAAAACTGAGACTGAAATTTTTTGGATTCGCTTGCTTATGTAATTATATTCTGTCGCAGTAAATTACATAAGAAGAAAAGAAAAAGGTAGTTGTTTTTACTTCTATTTGAAGAATCTTGTTTATATTTTACTCTCCGGCTCTGTCAAAGAACGGGGAAAAATTACTGAGCGCTCAAGAAATATAAAGTGGCTAATTATACTTAATTTCGTATTCTTGAGTTTTTCAACTAACTCTTCTTTCTAGCAGCAGCCTTTGTTTTCTTACAAGTTACTTTTTCTGATATCTAAACAAAAATCTAAATATTCCCATTTGGCTTAATAAAGAGCCCTTTGTGGTTGTACAGTATCCAGTATGCAGTAAATTACACTTAGGTATAAGAAACAATTTGAAGCGAATGTTTTAGTTCGCGTTTTATATGGTTGACTTTAAAGAATCATAACTCCGTTTCTACTCATCCGATCTTCATGATTAAGATCTTTAAATAAAGCCAACATGACACGCTACACAGTACAAGAAAATCATTCACAAGGGGCAAACGATTTCACACAAGGAGTGAATAAGCCCCCCTCCAATTCGATTTGCAGCATTCTAAATTCAAAAGTTGATGAAAAATTTCACAATTTCAATTGATTTTTAGCTCAAATTGAAGCCCATTTAATTATTTTAAAATGGTAGAGCAAAGTTAATATCGCAAACCAGGCCTTAAAGGTTAAAATAGCCAATAACTGAAAAAACCGCGAAAATTTCTCGGTTTTATGCATACCTCACAAAGTTGCGTTCGGCGCTCGAGGTCGAAAACTTGGATTATTGGTAAGGCCAACATCATAAACATTTCATCTAAAAATCAGAACTACCTATCTTAGGCAGAGCCCTCCCACCCCGAAGAAAAAAGATAATAGACTGAAAAAAGTCAAGTTGATCATATTAATTTCAGTTTTCTTAAAAACTAGAAGCCATTTTAGCATTTGGTTTTCAGTTTTTAACTAAAAGTTAATAAAATCATTGAAAATCAAAAACAAAAATATGTAGTACTTAATACCATAAAATAAAAAAAAATAGATTAACAAAAAAAAATTGTCTTTTTCTTAAAATTTTGAGTTTGAAAGTAAATATTTTCAAAAACTATCAACTAAAAAATGTTTATTTAAAAATAAAATTAAAGAATCGATTTCTGGCTTTAAGATGAGTAAAGGATTTTTGTCCAGATATTACCATTGTTTTTTAAAGTTATTTTTCTATTTGAAGTCTACTTTTCTTAAAATTGCCCCTCCCGCCTAAACGGGGGATATATACCCCCCATCCGGTACTATTGTTTTCTTCTTTTGGCCCAATCTACACGTATTGCTTTGATGCAGCACATGTCAAAGACCATGTTTTTGTTATTATACTGTTTTATATACTACTTGTTGTTTTAAATTTTTTATTGCTATATTTTGAAAAGCCGTCCCTTGGAAACTGTTATGTCTACAGAACCAGCTTTGGACTCAAATTGAAGCAAATTTAGCAAGGTTGAAATCGTAGAGCAATGTTTTATTCGGAAATTAAGGCGTAATGGTTAAATGTCCAATAAGTGAAAAAACCGCGAAAAATTAACGGTTTTTAGATTTTTACCAATGTTGCGTTTGGCGCTCGAGGTAGAAAAATCGGATTTATTATTAGGCCAACATCATAAACAACTCAGCAAAAAATCAGAACTACCGGACCTGACGCAAGGTCTAATGTATATAGTTACTGGACTATAATTGTGCGATTGAAAATTTTATTTGCACAAAAAATTCTTTGAGTATTTTGTCAATGATTCGTATAGCATTTGAGTTTCAAATTCATTGAAAACATAATAATCCATAGTAAATAATTTTTCCTGATCGCTTTAATCTACTGCATAGGCTAGGCTGCGGCAAATGGCACATTTATTTAAAAAATGCCATAAGAAAAATGTAACAAAAAATAATGTCTTGTTGAAAAGAATTCGATGAACAACGAAAATGAAGGAGTACACGAGTTAAGAAGTGCCAAAAATGTAGTAGAAGGCTGACACCTGACACTACAGCTGCATTCAGAAGAAGTTTAAGAAAAAGAGCAGATTTATATATGTTAATCTTGATTTGTTTTAAATTTGAATAGCGAAATTTTGTATCTAAGTCAAATATCACAATTATCATACATTTTGCGTATGATAATGAATTTCAATCATACATCATACAGGACCAAAAATTATGCTACATGTAGCATAATTATTCTACGGTTAGCAGCACTGTTGAGAACTTTAGCTAAATTCAAATAAACTATTCCTACCTGGATAGTCTCCTTATTTTTATAAATTTGAATTTAATATATTAGAAAGGTTTAAAGTTTTGTTTAGATTTTCGGGTGGGGCTTCAGCCCCTCAAGCCCCCCCTCTGGCTACGTGCCTGAGCAGTGCCTATGCTTTTCTCAGCAACCGGGCTAGCTAGGAATCTGAAATAAGGCTCTGAATTTGCAGTTTAATTTGCAGTTCCAGAAAAGGAAAAAACCAAATTTCTAAATCCTTACATAAAAAAAATTTCATACTGTACTGCTAACTTCACTGTGAAGTTAGCATAAAAGTCCTTTTCTCAGCAACGGTGATACTTAGAAATTTGCAGTTAGGCTCCAAATTTTGCAGTTAATTTGCAGTTCAAGAAAAATTAATGCCCAAATTTTTAAGTCCAAATTTGAAAAAAAAAAATCGAATAAATTCATTTTTCACTGTTAACATCACTGTGAAGTTAGCAGTACATACCCTTTTCTCAGGAACTGAGCCAGCTAGAAAATTGCAATTAAGGTCCAAATTTGCAGTTTTTCATGCACTTCAAGAAAAAACTAAGTTCAAAATTTTACGTCCAAATTTGACAAAAAAAATCGAAAAATTTACTTTGCACTGTGAACAACAGTGTGAAGTTAGCAGTACATACCCTTTTCTCAGCAACTGTGCTAGGTAGAAAGTTGCAGTTAGGGTCCAAATTTGCAGTTTTTCATTTACTTCAAGAAAAAATGCAGTTCAAATTTTGAAGTCAAAATTTGGCATTAAAATCGATTAAATTCATTTTTCACTGTTAACATCACTGTGCAGTTAGCAGTACATATCCTTTTCTCAGGAACTGAGCCCGATAGAAGATTGCAGTTAAGGTCCAAATTTGCAGTTTTTTATGCACTTCAAGAAAAAACTAAGTTCAAATTTTTAAGTCCAAATTTGACAAAAAAATCGATTAAATTCATTTTTCACTGTTAACATCACTGTGAAGTTAGCAGTACATATCCATTTCTCAGGAACTGAGCCCGATAGAAGATTGCAGTTAAGGTCCAAATTTGCAGTTTTTTATGCACTTCAAGAAAAAACTAAGTTCAAAGTTTTACGTCCAAATTTGACAAAAGAATCGAAAAATTTACTTTGCACTGTTAACGTCAGTGTGAAGTTAGCAGTACATATCCTTTTCTCAAGAACTGAGCCAGCTAGAAAATTGCAGTTTAGATCCAAATTTGCAGTTTTTCATGCACTTCAAGAACAAATCAATTTCAAATTTTTCCGTCCAAATTTGACAACAAAATCGAAAAATTCACTTTGCACTGTTAACATCACTGTGAAGTTAGCAGTACATACCCTTTTCCCAAGAACTGAGCAAGCTAGAAAATTGCAATTGGGGTCCAAATTTGCAGTTTAGTTTGCAGTTCAAGAAAAATTAATGTCCAAATTTTTAAGTCCAAATTTGAAAAAAAAAAATCGAATAAATTAATTTTTCACTGTTAACGTCAGTGTGAAGTTAGCAGTACATATCCTTTTCTCAGGAACTGAGCCCGATAGAAGATTGCAGTTAAGGTCCAAATTTGCAGTTTTTTATGCACTTCAAGAAAAAACTAAGTTCAAATTTTTAAGTCCAAATTTGACAAAAAAATCGATTAAATTCATTTTTCACTGTTAACATCACTGTGAAGTTAGCAGTACATATCCATTTCTCAGGAACTGAGCCAGCTAGAAAATTTCAGTTAAGGTCCAAATTTGCAGTTTTTCATGAACTTCAAGAAAACATTAAGTTCAAATTTGTACGTCCAAATTTGACAAAAAAATCGCAAATTTTACTTTGCACTGTTAACAACAGTGTGAAGCTAGCAGTACATACCCTTTTCTCATGAACTGAGCCAGCTACAAGATTGCAGTTAAGGTCCAAAT
Organism: Dasysyrphus tricinctus; assembly: GCA_963921185.1. Lineage (NCBI taxonomy): Eukaryota > Metazoa > Arthropoda > Insecta > Diptera > Syrphidae > Dasysyrphus > Dasysyrphus tricinctus. The sequence continues at coordinate 129,752,370 of OY992532.1, forward strand.
TTGCAGTTTTTCATGAACTTCAAGAAAAAAACTAATTTCAAATTATTAAGTCCAAATTTGACAAAAAATCGATTAAATTAATTTTTCACTGTAAACATCACTGTGAAGAAAAGTGTTTCTAGCATATGTTTGTTTTTTTCACTTTTGCACTTTTGTACAAAAGTGAAATGAATGTAGTTAGGCCTTTAACTTTTACTTTTTCGGAAAAGTTAAACGCAACTACATCTAAATAAACAGTTATAAAACTGATTCATATGTGGTTTTCCTTTCGACCAAAAAAGTCGACTTTTTTCTGATTTTTTCGACCTGAGATCAACTTTTGCTTTCCATTCAACCAAAAAAATCGATTTTTTTTTCGATCTCAGGTCGATTCTTCAAATCTAAATTTTTAGCAAGATTCACACGCATTTGCACACACACCAAAATAAACTGACATAAATCTGAACGTATTAGTTTGCATTCGGCATTTCGCAGTGTTGTTTACTTTCGATAAGAAGGTGGTGTTTGTTGGACAAATTCATCAATAGAAAAATAGTCACTAACACAATTGCAAAAGCAAATCAAATCTCATTTTGTGTTCTATTTACCACTAAAAAATTATGATCTGACCACCAAATCTGAAATGGTTGAATGGAAAACCACAATAGATGTCACTCACATAGATAATGATTGCTGAACTAGCCTTTTCCGTGTTTGAATGCATTCAGCTCAACTTAAATTTCATACGGTTTTCGCAGGAAGGTGTCGCTAGCATATGTTTGTAATTTTCACTCAACTATTTAACTCGAATAATTCCACAATAAAAATGTTCGAATTCGCAAAAGCTCAATTTACTAATTTGGCTATAAACTGAAAAAGAACACCGTTAAAACAAAGATTCTGTGGCAAAAAGTCGGAAGCACTTATATTTGATCAAAATTTCATACATAATATATTACCACTTAAAATAAACTTTGAAAATAACTTTCCAATAGATTCGAAAGTGGATATGTACATAGTGAGGCTCAAGACAAGAGCCCAAGTGGGTGAATTAATTTTTTTCAAATCTCGAATATTTTTGATCATGTTCTTTAAGAAACTTATGTTCCAAATTAAAAGTAGACTGGTTCCCCCGATTTGGCATTAGCTCGATGTAAAGTGGACTTGAAAACAATGAGTAAACACTAGGCGCGTTTTATTGGTATTTATAGCTAGCGCAGCAATGCAAGCACCAATAAAACGCTATACTCACTTTTATATTCACTTTGTATTTTTGCTGAAGGTTGGCAGACATGCCACTTAATGTCAAAACTATTCGCCATTAAAAATTCGAACAAATCTTAACATAAAAGCAAAGGCTACCAACCTTCAATGAATATTTGTTTATAACTTAGTTCAGAGCAACCTTAGTTTCAACTTTACGAAACTTTATCTCAACTTTTATATTCACTTTTATACTGCCTTATTTATCGACACTTTTGTGGTTGTTGTTGTTTACCGAGGGAAATTTTACTGTGCTAGCTATAGTTTGTTCCAATAAAACACGCCTATTATTACTTTAGCTAAACTATACTCTTAAATTAAGACTTATAAGTCTAAATTTACATTTCTGTGTTATTCATGATCAAATTTGGACGTACAATTTTTAACTTAGTTTTTTCTGGAAGTGCATGAAAAACTGCAAATTTGGACCTTAACTGCAATTTTCTAGCTGGCTCAGTTCCTGAGAAAAGGGTATGTACTGCTAACTTCACACTGACGTTAATAGTTCAAAGTGAATTTTTCAATTTTAATGCCAAATTTTGACTTCAAAATTTGAAATGCATTTTTTCGTGAAGAAAATGAAAAACTGCAAATTTGGACCTAAACTGCACTTTTCTACCTAGCACAGGTGCTGAGAAAAGGGTATGTACTGCTAACTTCACACTGTTGTTAACAGTGCAAAGTAAAATTTGCGATTTTTTTGTCAAATTTGGACGTACAAATTTGAACTTAGTTTTTTCTTAAAGTACATGCAAAACTGCAAATTTGGATTTAAGCTGCAATTTTCTAGGTGGCTCAGTTGCTGAGAAAAGGGTATGTACTGCTAACTTCACAGTGACGTTAACAGCGAAAAATTAATTTAATCGATTTTTTGTCAAATTTGGACTTAATAATTTGAACTTAGTTTTTTCTTGAAGTTCATGAAAAACTGCAACTTTGGACCTTAACTGCAATTTTCTAGCTGGCTCAGTTCCTGAGAGAAGGGTATGTACTGCTAACTTCACACTGACGTTAACAGTGAAAAATTAATTTATTCGATTTTTTTTTTTCAAATTTGGACTTAAAAATTTGGACATTAATTTTTCTTGAACTGCAAACTAAACTGCAAATTTGGACCCCAATTGCAATTTTCTAGCTTGCTCAGTTCTTGGGAAAAGGGTATGTACTGCTAACTTCACAGTGATGTTAACAGTGCAAAGTGAATTTTTCGATTTTGTTGTCAAATTTGGACGGAAAAATTTGAAATTGGTTTGTTCTTGAAGTGCATGAAAAACTGCAAATTTGGATCTAAACTGCAATTTTCTAGCTGGCTCAGTTCTTGAGAAAAGGATATGTACTGCTAACTTCACTCTGACGTTAACAGTGCAAAGTAAATTTTTCGATTTTTTTGTCAAATTTGGACGTAAAATTTTGAACTTAGTTTTTTCTTGAAGTGCATAAAAAACTGCAAATTTGGACCTTAACTGCAATCTTCTATCGGGCTCAGTTCCTGAGAAATGGATATGTACTGCTAACTTCACAGTGATGTTAACAGTGAAAAATGAATTTAATCGATTTTTTTGTCAAATTTGGACTTAAAAATTTGAACTTAGTTTTTTCTTGAAGTGCATAAAAAACTGCAAATTTGGACTTTAACTGCAATCTTCTATCGGGCTTAGTTCCTGAGAAAAGGATATGTACTGCTAACTGCACAGTGATGTTAACAGTGAAAAATGAATTTAATCGATTTTAATGCCAAATTTTGACTTCAAAACTTGAACTGCATTTTTTCGTGAAGTAAATAAAAAACTGCAAATTTGGACCCTAACTGCAACTTTCTACCTAGCACAGTTGCTGAGAAAAGGGTATGTACTGCTAACTTCACACTGTTGTTCACAGTGCAAAGTAAATTTTTCGATTTTTTTTGTCAAATTTGGACGTAAATTTTGGACTTAGTTTTTTCTTGAAGTGCATGAAAAACTGCAAATTTGGACCTTAATTACAATTTTCTAGCTAGCTCAGTTCCTGAGAAAAGGGTATGTACTGCTAACTTCACAGTGATGTTAACAGTGAAAAATGAATTTATTCGATTTTTTTTTTCAAATTTGGACTTAAAAATTTCGGCATTAGTTTTTCTTGAACTGCAAATTAACTGCAAAATTTGGAGCCTAACTGCAAATTTCTAAGTATCACCGTTGCTGAGAAAAGGACTTTTATGCTAACTTCACAGTGAAGTTAGCAGTACAGTATGAAATTTTTTTTATGTAAGGATTTAGAAATTTGGTTTTTTCCTTTTCTGGAACTGCAAATTAAACTGCAAATTCAGAGCCTTATTTCAGATTCCTAGCTAGCCCGGTTGCTGAGAAAAGCATAGGCACTGCTAACTTCACAGTGAAGTTAGCAGTACAGTCGGTTACACCCACTATTTGGTGAACTGCAAAATCCGGAATAGAAATGCATAAAAATGCAAAAAAAACTGCAAATTCCTGCTATGGTCCCATTGGTCTAGCTCAAAAATGTTATGCCAACTTCACACACGTAAAAATAATTATTAACTTACTGTAATCTCATAGCAAAGTAAGCAAGTAAGGTTAATTCTGTATACAATGAAATAGGACTCCGTTATGACTTATGATATTTAGCATCATAAATATCGCTTACCACTTGTCAGATCAGCCAAGTTAGCACAGATAAAAAAGAAGCATTTTTGTTAAAATCTTTGAAGAAAAAGAAATACTTTTTTGTGCTTTTTATGATAAAATAACAAAATGTTACAAAATTGAAAAGTGGAGAAGTATTTTTGAATTGGCGCAAAATTTAAATGTTGTCCCAAAAAAGAAAGATTGGACATAATACGAGATGTTTTTATGGCAAAATTGCAGGAAGTAGGGAAAGTCCGTACAAAATGACATATGCGGACAAAATGGCATACCAGCCATTTTTTTAAATCTGCTACACTTAAAGCAACCAATAAAATTTTATTAGTTGGTGTGGATGATTTTTGAAATCTTTAAAAATAATGAATCTAGCCCAGGAAAAATGTACTTTCGCTGCGGAAAAATTCCAAGTGAAGATTTTTGAATGCAATTATCTTTATTTGTGCCTAAGGAATACGCATGCGAAAGTCTACAAACGAAACTTGCGTTAAAAGTTATTCAGGATTAAATGTCGAAAATACCGGTTTTCCACGTATAACTTTGAAACGGTACATGGTATTAAAAAGTAATGCATGCAAAACTTATAGATAATATGATTATCTACAAGAAATGTTAAAACACTTTTTTTTCTCTGTCTGATGGTTAAGAAGATATCGGCGTTTCAAAAAACGTAAATTGACGAAAATATCCCTTTTTTGCGTATAACTCAGAAATGGTGAGTGTTATTGAAAACATTTATAGCATGTTATGTAATCTACAAAAAATATTAACACACTTTTTTCCACACGAGTGACCAGTAACAAGATATTGCTACTTCAAAAAGGTTAAGTATTGAAAATAAGTATTTTTCGCTTACCACTCTTAAACGGTATATGTTAGAAATTTTTTTTTTACACAGTTTGTAGGTTATTTACCCTTCTACAAGAAAATAAAAAAAAAATTTTTTGTTTGCGGTTATTTAAAAGATATAATATTTTATATAAAATGCACAAAAGTCAAAAATAACGGTATTTTGCGGTTTTCTCTTAAATGGTGAAGTTTTTGAAAAATAATTTATACTTTTTGTATAAACAATAATATTCTCTATAAGAACTCTTATGAAGACTTTTTCGATATAAGGCCCCAATAAAAAGATATTGAGACTTCAAAAAGTATCGATTTTCGAAAATGCTGGTTTTTCCGGCCCAAAATGATTCGCCCAGCGACATAAAATAATAATAGGGTTTTTTAGAGAGACATAGTACAAACATTTTTTCATACTGAGGGGGGGGTTCTATCTCCCCCCAATTAACCGGGAGGAGCAATTTTCTGAAAATAGTACTAAAATTAAAAAAAAAAATTTAAGCAAATGGCAACACTTAAAATAAAGTACTATTTCTTTTTTTGAGATTTTCAAGTTTGTTCTTTAGTTATTTTTTCAAAATAAGTTATTCCTGCCAATAGTTTTCGAAAAAAATACCTTCAAACCCAACATTAAAAAAAAAAACTGAACAAAATTATATAGGTACTGTTCTTTTTTCAAAATGTGAAATCAGGAATTATGTTAGTTTCTATTTTACACTTTTCCTGTAATTTTTAAATGAACACTGAAAACCAGATGGTTTTATGCCATCTAGTTTTCGAGAAAATTGTAAACTAAGAAAACTATTTTTTTATTATATGTTTTGTTGGTAGTATATCTAGGAAAAATGCATTACCACTTCGGGAAAATTCCAAGTTAAAATTTTTAAGTGCAATTATCTTTAAATTACCATAAAGAATACTCGTGCAAAAGTCTACACACGAATCTGGCTTGCGCTAAAAGTTATTCTTTTTTGGATAGTATCAAGGAAAAAATTCATTTCCACTTGAGGAAAATTCCAAGTTAAATTTTTTAAACACAATTATCTTTAAATTGCCATAATGAATACTCGTGCAAAAGTCTACACACGAATCTGGCTTGCGGTAAAAGTTATTCAAGGTCAAACGCCAGCAGAATCTTCTTTTAGAGCATAACCTTTTTTTTTTGGATAGTATCAAGGAAAAAATTCATTTCCACTTGAGGAAAATTCCAAGTTAAATTTTTTAAACACAATTATCTTTAAATTGCCATAAAGAATACTCGTGCAGAAGTCTATACACGAATCTGGCTTGTGCTAAAAGTTATTCAAGGTCAAACGCCCTTTTAGAGCATAACCTTTTTTTCCAAAAAAAAGGTTATGCTCTAAAAGAAGATTCTGCTGGCGTTTGACCTTGAATAACTTTTAGCGCAAGCCAGATTCGTGTGTAGACTTTTGCACGAGTATTCTTTATGGTAATTTAAAGATAATTGCACTTAAAAATTTTAACTTGGAATTTTCCCGAAGTGGTAATGCATTTTTCCTAGATATACTACTAAAAAAACATATAATAAAAAAATAGTTTTCTTAGTTTACAATTTTCTCGAAAACTATATGGCATAAACCATCTGGTTTTCAGTGTTCATTTAAAAATTACAGGAAAAGTGTATAATAGAAACTAACATAATTCCTGATTTCATATTTTGAAAAAAGAACAGTACCTATATAATTTTTTTCAGTTTTTTTTTAAATGTTGGGTTTGAAGGTATTTTTTTCGAAAACTATTGGCAGGAATAACTTATTTTGAAAAAATAATTAAAGAACAAACTTGAAAATCTCAAAAAAATATGGTACTTTATTTTAAGTGTTGCCATTTGCTCAAAAATTTTTTTTTTAATTTTAGTACTATTTTCAGAAAATTGCTCCTCCCGGTTAATTGGGGGGAGATAGACCCCCCCCTCAGTATGAAAAAATGTTTGTACTATGTCTCTCTAAAAAACCCTATTATTATTTTATGTCGCTGGGCGAATCATTTTGGGCCGGAAAAACCAGCATTTTCGAAAATCGATACTTTTTGAAGTCTCAATATCTTTTTATTGGGGCCTTATATCGAAAAAGTCTTCATAAGAGTTCTTATAGAGAATATTATTGTTTATACAAAAAGTATAAATTATTTTTCAAAAACTTCACCATTTAAGAGAAAACCGCAAAATACCGTTATTTTTGACTTTTGTGCATTTTATATAAAATATTATATCTTTTAAATAACCGCAAACAAAAATTTTTTTTTTTTATTTTCTTGTAGAAGGGTAAATAACCTACAAACTGTGTAAAAAAAAAATTTCTAACATATACCGTTTAAGAGTGGTAAGCGAAAAATACTTATTTTCAATACTTAACCTTTTTGAAGTAGCAATATCTTGTTACTGGTCACTCGTGTGGAAAAAAGTGTGTTAATATTTTTTGTAGATTACATTATAGTCTATAAACTGAACATAAATGATTTTATGAAAATTTCGTTATTTAAGATTTAAAAGCAAAAGTCTGGAATTTCAGGTTTTTGACGAAATTTTTCAAATAATTATATCTTTAAAATTATTACTCTTAGAAAAAATTTAATTTTTTTTTAATAGAGGGTAACATAGTATACAAACTTTGGCTATAAATGTTTTCAATAACACTCACCATTTCTGAGTTATACGCAAAGAAGGGATATTTTCGTCAATTTACGTTTTTTGAAACGCCGATATCTTCTTAACCATCAGTCAGAGAAAAAAAAGTGTTTTAACATTTCTTGTAGATAATCATATTATCTACAAGTTTTGTATGCATTACTTTTTAATACCATGTACCGTTTCAAAGTTATACGTGGAAAACCGGTATTTTCGACATTTAACCCTGAATAACTTTTAACGCAAGCCAGTTTCGTTTGTAGACTTTCGCATGCGTATTCCTTAGGCACAAATAAAGATAATTGCATTCAAAAATCTTCACTTGGAATTTTTCCGCAGATTGGCAATTTATTTGTACATTTTTCCTGGGCTAAATCATTTCACGGCCGTGTCTCATCACAAAAAATAAAAAAATATTTACGAATAAAATAATATTTTTTTTTGGACTTGACTATTTTTCGCGTTTTGGTAGTTTGTATACCTTTTTATTTTACTATTATTAATTTAATATATAGTTTATGACAAAATTCGTTAAATAGTCTTATCACTAGCCATATCATTCGAGTTTTGTGCAATTTATTGATAAAATTTTGTCATAGATGTGATAGGGGCAAAATTACATACCCTAACTATGGACAAAAGGACATACCTTTATTGACAACAATATTTAAATTTTAGTAGTAAAAATGTCTCGGAATTCCAAAAGGTCAAAATATCGTCAATCTAGGAGCATTGAATCGATGAAAATAGCAATTAAATAGGTTACACTGCATATGTGCTATGCTACCATTGGGCTCGTGAATCATGTGCTTACGTGTCAAAAAAAAAACAAAGCAATTCATTTGCAAGCTATGTATCTTATATGAACCCGAAGGCAAAATTTAGGACAAAAGTGCCAAGAAATTAATTATAACTAATAAATTTATAAATTTTAGCCAAATTGAATCTTTCTAGAACTATGGAACTAGAAAATAATATCCTATGACATTTTGCCCATATGAAGTGTGTCATTTTGTCCATACGAAAAGAATTATTGTGTAGTTTTGAAAAAGAATTTTTTTTTTATTGTATTAGTTTGTTTTCCAAACTTTAAAATTATTATTAAATGTTTGCAAAGAATTAAAAAAACAATAAATATAATTTGCATTACGATATAGCTATTGTCTCTAAACAATTTGTTTTGATTCCAAAACTTTATATCATTTTGGACGTACTTCCCCTACACTTTGGTAAGTTTTGTTAATAAAATATCTATTCTTTAATATTTTGCAATCAAATTCAATTTTTTTTTCAGGCCAAAGTTGTAGGTATACACAATTACACGTGAATGCTAAGATTCAATTGTTCATAATAAGACTCTAAATAATAATTTATAGAAAATATGAAACTGCATATTTATGCATCACAGTTAAAAAATCATTTGTTATGAGCTAACAATTTTGAATTCATCAGTTAATTTTATTTAAAAATCTAACAATCATTTTTAACAATTTAACTGAGAATTCTAAAATTTCCCACTTGCTCTAGACTGTGTTAATTATTGTTAAGAAGATTGCTTACTTTTATTTGGTGGTACAGAAAACATTGTTAATTGTTAAAATTTGCTTCTTTAATTATACTTGTTGTTTTGTGGTAAAGAATTCTCGTGTATTTTCTTTGAGTTATTTAACAATCTTTAAAGGAAATTTAACTTGTTAAGCGTAGGCGGAGCGCACACTGAGTGGACGCCAAGTGGCAAACAAGCCATGAATTTTCAAATTCCACCGACAGATGATTACTAATTACTTAATTTTGATATTGAGTTTTCTTAAGGTATCTAGTATTTTTGATATCGAGTAACCTCTTGCCTTGAGAGTTATTTTTCTTGCCGGTTTCCAGTTACCAAGATAACTTATATCAAGCTTCCCAGTTACTGTTCCCAGTTGCTGTTCCCAGTTACTGTTCCCAGTTACTGGTTATTGAAACTACCAGTTACTATAATAACTGATAGAGCTCTTTTTTGACGTTAACATAATACTTCGTTCCAAATGTCATCCAAGAGCCATAAAATCGCATGATTCTGGGGCAAAAAATAAATCAGAAAAATTTCCAATTTTCAGAGGAAATTTTTGGATTTTTTGGAGGGTTTTTAATCCATCGAGATCATAGGCATTTTTCAATGGAATCTGACAGTTATTGGCTTGACAGATGGACAACAAACTATATTTTGACGTTTACATAATATTTCGTTCGTTCCGAGTATTTGCAATAATCAATTTTTTTTAATTTTTCAGATATTTTCTAATCCATTGACAGCATAGCCATCCGTCAGTGGAGTTTGACAATTCATGGCTTGTCTAAAAGGGGACAAACTATATTATGACATGTTAATAGTTTTTCGTTCCAAACTCATCCGAAAGCCTCTAGATTTATCTTTTACCAGAGCAAAAAATGAATATAAACATTTTATGGTTTGTCAGATAGGTGAAAAACTATACTTTGACATGTTGATAGTATTTTGTTCCAAACTTTATTGGAAAGCTTTAAAATTCTTGTTTATATATAAAAATCTTTATTGATAACAACTTCTCGTTACAAAGGAGTTCTTAAAACTAAACTTAATTTTCTATTTATTGACAAATAATAATTTATATTGAAAACGAGGAAGAAGTAATTTTATAAACAATTTACAGTAATAATGTTTTAAAGTTATTTTCTTTAATTTAATATATTACATCATCTCCCCTCTTTAATAAAAGTAGTACAAAAAATTTTAGTTATGCCTGTGCTTAAATTGATCAGGTTAGGATTTTGAAACAATTAAATTTATGAATGTTTATTATAATTTATTTTATTTCTGCTTCGTAGTCTTTCAAGCCAAGATTGTTTTTCACTTTGTCCTGCAATTTCAGTTGAATTTGAAACAATAGCTTCAGAAGAATCTCTCTGGGATAATTCAGTAGATGATGCAAAATTTTCTGTAGCTGAACTTGTGCTTGTATCGTTTTGAGCATTTAAAGATTCACTGGTTGAATTATTTGTGTTCTTTTTAATAAAACCCCAGTTCACATCATCTGAAAGTTCACTTTCATCGGAAACATTACCAGTAAATGCTCTCAACTGATCAATATGACGCTTTGAAATACTTTTTGAATTTTCAGTTTTAACACTATAGGTATTTGAACCTAAAACCTTAAATATATTTCCTTTAACCCAAAATGAATTATTATTTTGATACCATCGAACCCAAACTACCTCACCTACAGAAAAATGCCCTATGCCTTTTTTCCCGAATGCTTTTATTTGGTTTTGCTGTTTTTTTAGTATGTTGTGACGAGCTTTGTTTTTATTTTGAGACAAATTTGTACATGGTCTTACTAAATCCAATCTTGTTCGCACTTGCCTACCAAGTAAAAGAAAAGCTGGTGTCTCACCTGTAGTACTGTGAGGAGTTGATCTATAATCAAATAAATATTTTGAAATTAGAACTTCAAGATTTCCACCATGTTCTAAAATTAATTTTCTTAAAGCTATTTTAACAGATTTAACACAATTTTCAGCCTGTCCGTTTGACGCTGGATGATAAGGAGGAGTTGTTATATGTTTGATACTATTTTCTAAACAGAATTTTTGGAACTCTGCTCCTGTGAAGGCAGTGCCGTTGTCAGTAACAATTACTTTCGGCAATCCAAATCTGCTGAAAATGTATCTTAATTTGTTGATTGTGTTTGACCCATCTGCGTTTCTTACTTCAAAAACTTCAGTCCATTTTGAAAAACTATCTACACAAACTAAAAACATCTTATTTCTAAAAGGTCCAAAAAAATCTAAATGTAGCCGTTCCCAAGGATAATCTGTAGGTTGCCATGGACAAAGCTCTCCCCGTGGTGGATTACTCAACTGTGAAGCACAAATCTTGCAAGATTTAATGGCAACCTCAATATCTTTGGTTAGACTTGGCCAGAAAACATAACTTCTGGCAAGCGATTTAGTTTTGACGATACCAAAATGTGAATTATGCAATAATTTTAAAATTTCATTTCTTAAACTAGAAGGTATTATAACTCTATAACCCCACAAAATACAATTTTCTACTACTGACAGCTCATTTTTTCTCAAATAATACGGTTTTAGATTATCGTGGATTTCGTTAGGCCAACCTTGTATTATAAATTTTTTAACTTGAGTAAGCACCTCATCCTTAGAGGTCTCCTCAGCAACTCTATTTACATCCAAAGGAATTTCCAAACTTTGACTAATATAATTTAAATTTGCATAATTTTCATCTTGTTTTTCAAAAACTATTCCGCTGTCCAATGGAAGACGTGAAAGAAAATCTGCACCATTTTCATTTGATTTCACATATTTAACTTTAAATTTATATCCCGATAGAAAAACTGCATATCTTTGCAACCTGTTTGCAGCCATTTGTGGTATACCATGCTTTTCACCAAAAATGTGAGTGAGTGGTTTCGAATCGGTATGCAACAAAAATTCCCTACCACAAAGATATTGATGAAAATATTTTACCGCCCAATAAATAGCCAAAGCTTCTTTTTCAATTTGACTTATATTTTTCTCGGAATCACTCAAACTTCGAGAAGCATATGCTATTGGTCTATAAATTGCATTAGGTAAAATATGATTCAAAACCGCTCCTATACCGTGGTTACTCGCATCTGTCACTAATTCTAAAGGTAGACTACTATTATAGTGAATTAAAATTTTAGGAGAAATAAAAATTTTCTTTACCTCGTCAAATACAGACTGACATTCTTCAGTCCACATCCAATTAACTCCTTTCTTAAGAAGTGCATACAAAGGACTCAGTAACTCTGACATTAAAGGTACAAACTTTCTATAATAATTAATTCTTCCTAAAAATGACTGAAGCTCTTGTACACTTTTCGGTGTCGGAAGTTTTGCAATAGCTTCAATTCTTTCCGTTGAAGGTCGAATTCCTTCTTTGTCAACAATGAATCCTAAATATGTAACAGTTTCTTTGAAAAACTCACACTTGGATGCCTTAACAGTAAGACCGCAATCTTCTAGTCTTTTAAAAATCAAATGCAATTTATCCAAAAGTTCTATGCGTGTCTTTGCTGCAACCAAAAAATCATCTTGTAAGATTGCAATACCATCGATACCTAACAAAACTTGTTCGATTTTCTTTTGAAAAATCTTAGGACAAGTGTTTACCCCTTGAGGGAGTCTGGTATATTTAAATAACCCTTTTTTGGTACTAATTGTGGTGTATTCTTGACTTTCTTCTTCTAGTTCAAATTGCTGATAAGCCGATGCAAGATCTATTTTGGCAAAAATTTTACCATCGGCAACCTGTTCTAACAAATCTTGAACTCTAGGAAGAACAAACCTTTCCATTTTGACAAAAGGATTTAGAGTTATTTTATAGTCTCCACATATCCTGACCGAACCGTCTGGTTTTAAAACTGGAACAATTGGCGTAGCCCAATCAGAAAATTTTGCAGGAACAAGAATGCCCAGTGAAACTAGTCTATCAATTTCCTTATCTACTTTATCTTTTAAACTGTATGGCAATGGACGCGGTGAAAAACATTTTGGGATGGCATTTTTGGCTATATTTAATTTAATTTTTCCTTTATTAAATGTCCCTAATTTTTCACAAAATACTTTAGGATATTTTGATGTCAATTTTATTAATTCTTCGTTTCCGTTTACATCAAATTTTTTAACATTAAATTCTATATCAAATTTGTTCATAAAATCCCGACCTAACAAAGGAGCACATTGACTTTTAATGACATAAATATCAACAGTCTGATTTTTGTCTTTAAATTCGGCTTCAACTATAATTTTGCCGTGTGGTTTGAATTTACTACCATTATAATTTACTAAATTAACATTTACTTCGTTCATATAAATTTCAGAAAACCACTTCAAATAATCATCGTAACTAATGCAACTAATTGCTGCACGTTAAACAATTTTTCCTCGTTCTCTTCCATTTCAATAAAATTTTGTTTTACATTTCTTTTTTCAGATTTAAAATTTGAACTATTGGTATTTAAATTTTTACACATTTTTTTAAGATGACCCTTTCTACCACAATTATTACATTTAAAGTTTCTGTACTTACAAATTAAATTTGTATGGCCTTGAATGCCACAACAATAACATACCAGGGTCTTGATTGTAGTACTTCTATGTTGCTGTTTGTCGATCGCCTTGATTTTGTGTAACTGTCCTTGACTCTGTCCTTGATCCGCTTCCTTCGCTGCTTCAAATTCCAGAGCCTTCTGCACAGCCATATCGAAAGTTAATTCACTCCCCTGAGCATATAAGGATTCTCTGGTTCTTTTGTTGGTGATCCCAAGAACAAATCGGTCCAATAGTACATTGTTTAAAATAAATAAGCACCAAAATTGCAGTTAATTGAAAGCTTCTTTAATCGCCTTGCCCAATCTTGAATTCTTTCAGAACTTTCCATTTGGGCGGTATAAAATTTTTCCTTTTCGATAAATGTTGACGTAATAGGCTTGAAATGTTTATTCATCATTGCTTCAATTTCTTCAAATGATTTATCTTCAGCTTCTGTTGGAAAGCATGAATTGTTGAGAAGAGAATATGCTTCTTCGGACAACATAGTGAGAAGAATTGCCTTTTGCTTCTTTTTGTCCACAATGCTGTTTGCTTCGAAAAATTGTTTCAGCCTCTTTAAATAGACTGACCAGTCCATATTAAAATGATGAAACTCCTTTAAAGATCCTACTGCCATAGTTTGGTTTTCAGCCACCACAGACATTTCTGTTTATTTATGTATGGTTTTTCCTCGTCGCCAATTTAAAATTCTTGTTTATATATAAAAATCTTTATTGATAACAACTTCTCGTTACAAAGGAGTTCTTAAAACTAAACTTAATTTTCTATTTATTGACAAATAATAATTTATATTGAAAACGAGGAAGAAGTAATTTTATAAACAATTTACAGTAATAATGTTTTAAAGTTATTTTCTTTAATTTAATATATTACAAAAGCACCCAGATTTATCCTTTCCAAATTTTTCGGAATTTTCCAAAGTTTTTTAATCCGTCAACAGCGTAGCCATCGTTGGGTGAAATACGATAATTTATGGCTTGTCAAAAGGTTAACACGCTTTATTTTGACACGTAAATAATATTGCGTTTTAAATTTGACCAAAAGCCCAAAAATTACCTTTTTCTGGAGCAAGAAATAAATCTCAAAGTTTTCGTAGTTTTCAGAAGTTTTTTAATTGATTGATTTTCCAGCCATCCATCGGTGGATTTCAACAGTTCATGGTCTGATAGATTGATGACTATCCACGTATATACCTATACACTAATATGTCACAATTAGTTTGGCCAAGATGTTACCCAGAAGACAGAATTCATCTTTTTTGAAGCAAGAAATTTAAATCTTGGATTTTTAAGTTTATTTTAATTCGTTGGCGTTGCAGTAAGTCTTTGATGGCTATAATATTCTTATGCCAAAAGAACATTAATGACAGCTTTTTTTCAATAATTGGTCATCGAAAAGCCTTATGACCACTTCAGAAATCAGAATGATAATTTTCAGTCTGAAAAGAATTAAAATGCTTTGTTTTCACAAGCAGAATGCACCAAAAACACTGAAACATTGGAAGGTCACAAACTCCAGAAGGTCGTAAATACGTTCTCAGTTTTTGCATCTGGCTTATTCAGAATAACTGTTATTGAATAACTGTTAAGAATAACTGTTATTACAAAATAATAGTAACTGTTAAAACCGTTATTCAAAAATAACTAATAAGCCATCACTAGTAGACGATGCTTTGGCGGCCAGCACTGGAACAGCGCGAGTGGAGAGACAATATTTTCATCAATATCAAAAAAAGAACCTTCAAAAATTCTTGGTTTTTGTAATGTATTCCCAAAACCAATGATTTTTAGACTTTTGAATTAAACGTCTGTGAAGTTGGTAGGGCAGCTTTCACCAAGACAAATGGAACCTTGACAAGAAAATGCAAAAAAAAAAAACTCCAAATTTGCGGGCCTACTGCAAGTTCCAGACATGCTCGGTTCCTAAGATGCACGATGTGGACCTGCTAACTCCACTGTGAAAGTAGCAGGTCACTCGATTACACCCTTATTTTTGTGAACTGCAAAATTGGTAATAAAAGTGCTAATTCTAGTCAAGGTCTTATTTAATTGCCTAGGTGAAAGTTGCCTTGCTAAATTCACAAACGTAACGATTTATGTGTATACGAATGTAACACACGAATTGATACAATTACCCCATTTATCTACTTACATTTTAAGTAGATTTATATTTTAAAATTCATGTTCTAACTCCATTTGACAATCCTTGATGTTATCAATTATCCCTCAATTCAAATTTTCTTTTTAATCATATCGCTTTGATGGTACATAAATAACTTTTATGATATAAAATACTTTCCATTTTCAAAAGCAACGCAAAGAGTAGATTTTTATATCTCTTTGGTAAATTTTAAATTGAATTTTGTTTGAATTATTGCTTAAAATTTTTTCGATTACTGCCATTCAACATCATAATGACGAGAGTAATATTGTGTTTCTTGGGTTAAACGGCAACATCGGGTTTGGATTACACTTCTTAGTATTTTTATTTTTGTTTTTCGAAAATCCAACTTTGAGTTAATTGATTGAGTTATGTGAAATTTGAAACCAATTTTTTCTTATAATTTTATAAACTTTTTATCTGTAGTACCTAGTCTGTACTCTGTATAACGTTTGTGTATAGATATAAGAATTATTATTACCTTATCGATTTTTCGAGGTAATGAAGTAGGTATATGATTTATTGCCATTTCGTTTGGGGTTAGAATGATAGTTTGTGTTGTGAAGAGAAGAGAAAATGCTTCTGATGGATTTGATTTAAACGGGAAGCTTCCACACGTATTGAATGGGTATTCTTAAATTACAATCAAAAAGGTCATTAATAATTTCGATGGTAGGTAGGTAGAAATGGTTAGAGCGGACGCTGAGTGGACACTGAGCGGAGGCTGAGCCGACGCTGAGTGTACGCTGAGCGGAGGCCGAGTGGACGCTGATAGGAGGCCGATTGGACGCTGAGCGGATGCTGAGTGGATGCGCTGAGCGGAGGCTGAGCGGACGCTGAGTGGACGCCGAGCGGACGCCGAGTGAACGCCGAGTGGACGCCAAGTGGACGCCTAGCGGACGCCGAGCAGATGCTGAACGGAGGCCGAGCGGACGCTGAGTGGAGGCCGAGCGGACGTTGAGCTGACGCTGAGTGGACACTGAGTGGAGGCTGAATGTACGCTGAGCGGACGCTGATCGGAGGCCTAGCAGACGCTGAGCGGAAGCCGAGCGGAGGCCGAGCGGACGCTGAGTGGAGGCCGAGCGGACGCCATGCGGACGCTGAGCGGATGCCGAGTGGACGCCGAGCGAACTCTTAGCGGATGCCGAGCGGACGCTAAGCGGAGGCCGAGCGGACGCCGAGCGGACGCCAAGTGAAAACTTTTCAATACCACCATTGCAGTGCGCTTTAGCTTTAGAATAGGTGATGGGCGCGTATGTGATAATTTTTGATGAACATTAAATTCATTTAAATGCATCAACAATTATGTTTGTATATATATTTTACTGACGTACTCCTGTGTACTGCTATTTTTTCCTCGAGGTACTGCTTTCTGAAAAAGTGAAACGACATCCCTGATACTCATCCTTATTTAATTTTGAATCTAGCTGCATTCCACTTCTAGCTGACTCAGCTTTTCTTTGGTGTAGGTCTCTTTCATTCGATAGTCTTTCCTTTTCAGCGATATCATCTGTGGCTTCAATTTTTATATTAAAAGAGTCGTATATTTTACAGCTGTCCGAGATTGGTGCTCTTAAATGCAAGTTGAAGTCAGTGTCCCCAGACTTTCATAACCTTTTTCTCCTGTATTTATTAGCAAAAACAATTTTATTCCCCTAATCTCAAAAAAAATCCCCTTTTTTTCCCCTTTTCATGAATATGACATAAAAACAAAAATAAAAATTAGATATTTGTTAACAGTTTTAACTTTAGTAATAACCTTAAGGTTACATAGAAACATTAGTAATATTTGTACATTGTATATGTAGGTACCTAATAGAAAGAATTTCCTTTATTATAAAAAATAGTTAAAAACCAACTTTATATCTTCATTTACAAAATGCTCAAACAGCTGAAGTTGATGCTGCAATTTCTTTTTCCTCCTGATATAGCAAGTCTTTGAATTCAGGCAATAATTCCCATTGCTTCAAATATCTATTTCTGGATTTTACTTTCGAAATGAAAGAAAACCTTCAGAAACTCAAAACTTGTAAATGGGACATTACATGGGTTAGTAACTTTCGAGATTAAAATTTAGAAGAGAATGTTTAGATTGAACTTTTTCTTTTTGAATGAAGTTTGAAAATATTTTATAATGAGAATACGTTTGAGTATTTAATTTTTATAAAAAATGTATTTTAAATGCTTCATTTAATAAGTTTGTCCTTTATGAATTTTTTCCCCTTTTTTAAGCTTGTCCCTCGATTTCCCCTTTTTCATTATAAAATCAGCAAAAGTGGTGCTTTTCCCCTCAATCTGGGAACCCTGGTTGAAGTTATGCGAAAAAATCTTCGTAAAAGCGAACTTTGAAATAACATTTTCTTGAGCCACAGTTTCTCGATACATGTCGTACATGATGGGTTTGTCCAAATTTGGAGCCAGAAATTCCCTCTGGATATTTTTGTTAGGAGAGTCACAAACAGTAACACGAATTCTGTGGACTCGACGCTAGTTTTGTTATGGGGAACATGTCTCCCTCGTTGGTCTAAAGTTGGAGTATAGTTGCACCACTTCCCCGTCTTTTATGTTTAAGTGCACGTGTGATACGACCATCGCTTACTTGCAAAATTTGTTTAAAAAACACCTTACAGACATGGACATCAATATTATTTATTCCGGGAAGTTTGTAAACTCGTGAACAAAGTCTTCGGCTATCACTTACAGATTTCTTGTAACTTGAATTTGTGCACATAAATACGAATTTTGTAGGTCTCGATCTCCAATTTTGTACAAATTTTCAAAAATATTCCGCAAATTACTCTCATCAAAATTTGTATGACATTTTAAAGGACATTTGCATACAAGTGAATTAAGCGTTTTTGATGGTTTCACGGTTTTATAGGATCTTCCTGTATTTCTTTGAAGTTTGCTTACCTGTTTTTTTTCCATTTTGATTTGTTCAAAATTCGTTTTCGGGTAGGTGTTTTGCTGCATGACCTTCATTTCGTACATTCTAGGATTCTTTTCTTGCAAGGCCGGACTCAGACAATGAATCTTCGTTTGATGATAATGAGGAAATGGAAGAGTTGCTGGGAGTTGGCAAATACTCTGACCCAGAGTCTTTAAAGTCAGTCTTACCCAGACATGTTCTAATGGGCGACTAACGTTAAATTTATTAACGTATTTCATTCGATTTCTTAATAAAACTCTTGATATTGCCATTCAAAAAGAGTGTGTTTGCCTCTTCGCAACTATAAAATTGGATTTACTTCAAAGAATAATACCAATCTTTTTAAAAACGCACGAAAGCCAATCAAAAATTTTGCATTTATTATGACACAGTGAAAGGAAAAACAAACTGACTGCTGAGAAAGAGTTGATTCACAATGGTGCGGAGGTGGGTACACAAGACGTGAGTGTGACGAGAGCTCACGTTATCTGGCGGTATTGTGAATGAAGTTTCATAGAGGTTTATTATAACAAAAGACGTGTTTCCGGGTTAGTGCTATATACCCATCTCTTATTTTCTTTATGTTTACCTACTTATTTTTCATGAAGGCATTGTAAGGAGCCATCTACCGATCAGAGTGAAAATCTGTACCTGGGTTATTGAAGTAAACCTAGATATAAACCTGGATCCTATGTTGTATTTTTTTTTAAATACGTGATGAAAGATAACCTTGACCCTTGACACTTTTTGAGCTAGGTACTTGATTGCAACGGTAATTTCATTCGACAATTTAGTTTGTGCGCTTTGAGAATTTAAACCGCTTTTGGCCTAACGCACACTTTTTTTTTAATTTTAAAATTTCCTTCGAAGCCAAAACGGCCTAAGCTGCTTAGACCGTTTTGGCTTCAACAAATTTGAAAATTTCGCATACGCCAAAAAAAAGTTTTAGACGATAATTTAAAAACAGTTTCATACATCGAATTGGGTACTTTTTATATCATAGATTTTCGAATTTCGGTTCGATCTGTATACTTAGCTCAATTTTTTTTTTGAAAATGTGGGTTGGGCCGTTTTGGCGCTGAGCGCCTCATATGTACTTACATAAATGTTAATAGAGTTAATAATTAAATTTTTAGTTAAGATACATTTTTTTTTTTATTTTTTTAGGGACATTTTTTCTTATTTTTCGAATGATAATTTTGACTCTGGTAGACTCAGATAGAAATCAGCGCATTGTATGATAATTCATTGTGAACGATATGGCAGCACTGATGCCATGTTAAGTGCGGGCCACCAGACAATCGAACCATTTGTTAGAATCGGCCGTACCACTGCAGTATACGTCCATAGGTCATCTTTGATTGAAGGCCCTACTTTTTACCAAAGGCTTTATTACATGCATAGAAAGCTATGCAGGCCTTCCTGACCCGTTCTTCGATGTTTATTTTCCTGTTTAACTTAGGAAGGGTCAAAGATGACACCTAGATATTTTGCACTAGTTGGTCGTTAAGTCGGGGTGGAGTAAAGGTTGGATCTTAGTTTCAGTAGTAAAAAGCATCACCTCAGTTTTGCTCTGGTTAAGTCCAAGACCTCAAAGTCATCTCTGTGATTTCGCTTATCACAGGAGTAAACTTTCCCGACACTAATATTACCATGTTTATTGTTTATCACTAAAGGCCATAGAAGTGGTGACAGAACACCGCCTTGAGGTGCTCCTCTACTGATGTGTTTTGTCGATATTAGGTACACACAAAAAATTTCGCTTGCACTCCGTAGGTATAACTGAACAAATTGGATATTAAAAATTTATTAAAAGTTGTTTTGAGAATTAAGTTATGTTAATCAAACAAGTTCTATTAATTTTATTTAATGTTTTATGTTTCTACATAATATCCAATAAATGCATCAAATCGCCCTAAAGTCTAAAAGGAAAAAATTCGCGGTTTTTAATGAAAATATTTAAATAAAATTTATTGAAAGTGTATCAGATTTTGAAGATTTTGACATTCCTTTCGACGATCGAATTTTTCCGGAAACTAAAAACTTTTATCATATTTCCTTTGACTTTACCAAAAATAGATACAATTTGGCATATTCATATAGATGTTGTTGAAGCTATTGCTAAGCAAATCTGTAGTTTATCTTATTGAAACCTCATCGCATCGTGTTATTCAATTCAATTTTCAATTTTACTTTATTGAACATTTCTATTTACAATTGGCTTAAAAATAATTTATAACTATTAGATACATTGATAAATAATAAAATTTTGTTGGCACATAAGGGGCCTAACGGTATACATTGGTTAAATTTAGAATACAAATAAGATTTATAATAGGTTTGTTCGATGTCAGCACTGGGGCGCACTGGGTCACCCTGAACTCGCTCTGATGTGTTTTATGTGACACTTTTTTCACCCCAGTTTATTTGCACTGTGTTCAATGTGTGTTCGGGGCGAGCACTGAACTCGCTCTTACGCACCCCAGGTTTTTTCTCAGGGAAAGAAATCAGAGCTGCGAAATTGAAATCAGCTGTCTGTAAAAGTTGAATGTCAAAGGAAAAGGAATAACTTTGCGAATTTTTATGACGATATAAATAATAAATGTGAAATATTTTGTATACTATTTTGTTACTTCTTATTAATTTACATATTAATAAATACAATGCTAAGGAAAATATATGGATTTGTAGTGCTTGTATAAAGATTTTGAAGCTGCACAAAATAGTATCCATGCACCTTAACATTTTTGTCATACAAAAGTAACACTGAGGTGTTCGATGTGAAATCAAAACCCAGGCAGCCCCCAGTTTTTTGACATTTGAATGACATTCCCCAGTGCGCCCTGGGGCAGGGAACAGCGAACAAACCTAATATGTGAAAACTTAATATAAAAGTCGATTTGACTTTGTCGTCCTCGGGTTTTTCAGTCCCGGTTGTTCAGTGGCAGTGCATTTATATAGGATGGGGAATAGAGTTGGCGTTTAGCCACGGTAATGTGCTGACCCTGGGTCAGAGTAGATGTGTCCTGCTTCATCGTTGGTTGTTGTAGTCATATCCAGAATTTCCTTGGCGCCTAGGTACCTTGGTTCCGGATGTCGTTGTTGGTTTATCATCCTTCTCATCAGTTGATTAGGGTGGTTGGCGATGTTTTTAACCAGTTTATCTGCAGATAGCAATAAGTACTTGTCCAGGGGGACTACCTTGGCTTCAGAGTAGAGTTGCTCGTTCTTGAAATGTTTGCGCCGCTGACGATCGAAATGAAGCCCAGTGCATATCCTCAGAATTTTCCTTTCGAATATTTGTAGTTCCTTCATGGCTGTTTTGGAGAGAGTGAACCAAACTGGAAAGCTGTAACTGATGACTGGTCTCAGAAGTTGCTTGTACATTAGAACTTTTGTCTGCTGGCTAACATCGTGTAATCTCCAGTTTTGTCTAGCAACAACTTAAGCAATACTTATGAATATGCCCAAAACGTACATTATGTACATAACGTGTTTAACTTACCTTTGAATGCCGTCGGAAATAGTTTTTAGTTTAGTTATTTTAAAAATTGGACTTCTAGAAATCCGCTGAGTGGGTAAAATTCTAATATAAGAGTTATAGATTAATTGGCTTCAGTTCATGCATAATTTTTTTTATCTACCAATTGTATATATCACGTACGTGCTTCAATTTTTTTTTACAAAAAATAAAAATAAAAAAATAATTAAAGCTGCTTACTTGTTCGATGCCCAGGCCCACCCATCATCCAACAGTGAGAATGCAATCATTTTATGCAAAACCTCCACGATGAGCTGGATGAAAAAAATTATAACAAAGTTGGACTGTAATTATCACAAAAACGGGGTGTGCCAACTACCAAAGTATGTATTAGACTGTGCCCAAAAAATTGAAATTTTAATTTTTCGTAACTGGTCTCTCGGTAGAGGATCTTAAAAATGAATCCTGCTAAGATTAGAGGTTTGATATTGATATTCAGAGGTCACGCATCGCAATTTTCAATTTAATACAATTCTACTATCAAGCTATTGCAAAACATGGTCACATTATCGTGTCCTGTAACTCCTGGTTGGGGCATAGGGCGCCAACAAATCATCGTCATCGTATTACAGCAAGGTATTTAAACTGTGGCCACGTCTTTCTCAGGGATTCTGCTTCTGCTAAGATAGTTGATTTCCATGTTTGTTCTTGGCTTTCCTGGTTAGATATAATTTGTGGCCAGCGAATCTTTAAGATGTGGCGTGGACAACGATTTACTAAAGCTTCGAGATGGTAGCCGTGACATGTGTATAATTTATAATAGCATGGATTTGACATTGGATTTGAAGAATCTCAACTTAGTGTGTAAGGAGATTTGACTGGATTTCTTAATTGGGGACAGAGTACCGAAGGCAGCACGAGCTTTATTAATTCTACTTTTAACGTCCAGATCCGTACCGCCATTTGTCGCAACAATACTACTAGGGCAGTACCTCGTGGCATGATGGTTAGTGCGTAGGACTGTTATGCTGAAGGTGTGGGTTCGATTCCCAGCCGTGCCACCTAAAAACAGAAATGTTTTATCAGAGGTTCTGCCTCTTGCGAGGAACTGACAAATCCTCCAAGAGTATACTTGTCATGAAAAAGTGCTTCTCACTTAGCCGTTCGGACTCGGCAAAAAACTGTAGGTCCCCTCCATTCGATGCCAACAACATGCACACAGGAATGGTTATTTATTTTACTACCAAGGTAGTGCTTTTACATTAGGTGCTGAAAAACAATACGCAGAGTGTTGATTTGGTCGACACACGAACGGCCACTGTGGAAGCCAACCTGATGCCTCTTCAGTGTAGATTCGATTCTTACCTTTATCTGTAATACCATGCAATTGTTAAAGTCACCTTTCATTAGAAACTTAAAAATTACACCATCCTTCCAGTCCCTGAAATAGGTGTCATTTTCCCAAACAGCTTGTATCAACGGGTGTAGGATATACTAGCTGTTGTGACGGCGTCAGCTTTCAGAAATGTATCCATCAAGTCCAGCTCCTTTGTTGTTTTTGATAAATAAATAAATAAATAAATTGGGTGGCACAACAGCTCATGGAGAACCAGGGCCTAGTGACTTACAACTCTAAACCATTCATGTGTGCGTGTTGTTGGCAGGAATGGAGGGGACCTACAGTTTTTTGCCGAGTCCGAACGGCTAAGTGAGAAGCACTTTTTCATGACAAGTATACTCTTGGAGGATTTGTCAGTTCCTCGCAAGAGGAAGTACCTCGGATAAAACATTTCTGTTTTTAGGTGGCACGGCTGGGAATCGAACCCACACCTTCGGCATGACAGTCCTACGCAATAACCATCATGCCACGAGGTTTTTGATAAGATTTATCGAATTTCGGATTACCGATACAAAGTGACCCTTCCACAAAAGTGATTCTTCCATCTGCGTAGCTGCTCCTTACAGGCGCGGATACAGGGGGAGGGCAATGGGTGCAATTGCCCCCCCCTGGGCAGGAACGAACGGAGCATAAAATATGAATTTAATAAAATGTAATAAGAAAAAAGGTTATTTTGTAATACGTTTTTAAATTTTTTTCTTGGTAGCCCAGCGTTGAAGAAATGATTGGTTGTGCATTGCCGGCTAGCTGACCAGGTTCAGTTCCGCTATCACAAATTGCCTTCAAATCGACTGAGTGGAAAGCTTATAACTTCGGTTTTAGATGTCCGATCTTCAAAGTTAAGGTCTTTAATTTAAAGATAGATGTCTGGCTACATTACTGTACCTATAACATTTTATGAGAAAAGTCAATTAATTTCATACTAGGGATCAGATTGAATCCCAAATCGATTTGATTTTCACTTTTCAAAATGCTGTCAATGAAACATTTCACAATTTGAAATATAATGATTTTAAAAGTTATTGCCCCACCTCCAACCCTCCTCTATAAATTTATTAGTGGTTTTTATAGTAAAATGTAACGGGAGAGGCAGCAGGGGCACTTATCTAAATTATTAAACTTGAAGTTGATTTTAATTTACAAAAGAAATTAAATCTTTAAATTACGTCGAATTAATTAGCTTCAAAAATTTCTAACTTTGTTTCAAATGCTGGGATCTACAGGATTAAGATATCTAATTAAAGTTAAAAAAATCAACTACATTTGTGCATAAAATTTATTGAGAAATACCAAAAAATTTCATACAAAGGGTGATAGGGTTCTTTTTATGATAAATATTTAAATGTGCGTTTCCATTGCGGGAGGACTTTCACAATAAAAAACTCTCGAGAACGACTCTCGGATATCATTCTTCCCCTCTGCTCTCTTGCCGAAGAGAGCTTAGTACAAGCGACATCTTGCGACCAAGGAATTGCCATTCACAAATAAAGTGTTCATCAGGCTCATCACTTAGTGTAGTCTGTGGTGTTAGTAGTTAGTAAGAAACAAACTACTTAAGACATACACTTTACAAAATAAAATAAAATAAAAAAAAGCTTATTTAATGACTGTGTTTGTGTCCACTTTCGTGTTTTACTCTCGAGAGCTTCTTCAGAGCTGCTCACCGTCTTTTTACTCTTAAATGTATATGCACCTTAAGAGTATGCAAATGCACCTGTGTTTCGAGCTCGAGAAGAGTACGAATCCAACAAAGAAGATTGGAGAGAAACCAGGAACGACTACAGCAGTCACTGCCGAAGAGACGTTGGATGGAACTTTTACACGTAAGGATAGGTGTTTTTGGCCGCTTTTGAAAACGTCAAGTCAACGTCAATTCGACTGTCAAATTATCGTAATTTTGAGTCTGGCAACTCTGCAAACGATGGTTTGAGATTTTGAAACATTTTTAATGAATCGAGAAGGTCTGACAGAAAGGTTTAATTTAGAGTTGTTTTTTCTTTGTATTTTCAACTATAATCATTGTGTCTTAGTTCAATTTCGGAAAGTTTGGTTTTGTATCGATGGACGAAGGCATCTGAGCTTACAATAAAGTTCATCTCGGTTTTGATCCTACAATTTTCTTGCAAACGCATTTGATGTTTATGAACACGTTCTCCGGCTTCTCAATATTTTTGTTGCCAACTCGATTTTTTACTGCAGAATTGCACCACACATGATGCTTTCGAACATGTGACTTTAACAAACTGCATTATTGAACACAATGCTTATGCAGTAAAACTTGTATTTGACTTTTGCAGTTTGCATCTGAGAACATTCTGCAAAATGCGTTTTTGATGCTGATGACGTTCTCGAAAATGGCCTTTTACTGGCAAGGTTAGGTTGTCCCTGCTAAAGAAGAGGCTGGAAATTATTCAAGCTCGAACGTCATTGTGTCTGAATAGGAACATACCACTGTGCCATTATGTTTTCCGATCATAATTGTGGAGTTACGCAGATCCAGAGGGAACTCAAAAACGCTTTAAAGACACCATATTATAGCTACAAACTGCAAAACTTCATTTCACAAAGTTCAAAGTACCCGCTGTTCGAGATACTGTGGCAGTTATGAAAGAGTTAACTGTCTTCTAATTTCAAACTCATCAATTCGCATTGCTTTGTGTAATCAGGCTTGTAGAGCGGTACGAAGTGTACTCAAATTTTCTGTAGATCTCATCAAGATTTTGGAAACTTACGAAAATTGTCCCCCCCTGAGCGAAATCCTGGATCCGCGCCTGGCTCCTTAGCTGATGTTATCAAGAGTGTGTCTTCCACATCAATTACATAATTACATAATTGGTGTTGTTTTTTGCTTCCCAACAACAATTTTGGATATTTGGTACAATTTTCTGATAGCTCCTCCTCTTGCAGCGTTTTCCGCATTATCTGCGAGACCGTCTAACCTCGTCCTTCTGTCGCGTCTCACACAGCGATACACCATCTTTTGTGCTATCCGATACTCATTCCGCAATCCAGCTTTCGTTGAACGTCTGCCTAAGCATTTATTTGCACCTTCAATGTTTTTCGATGCTCAATTTTATCCCAGGTGTCCTGGGTTATCCAACAACAGTATCTAACTCTCGTCCGCGTGACCACATTTTCAGATCCAGCCTCCATGAACATAATTTTCATTTTACCCCACATCTCGTCAATCCCGAAGTGTTGATTACCATTAAGTGATGAAGCTCTGTCGTTAACTGTGGTGACATATATAAATGAATAAAGAACTCTTTGCTGTATCATGCGATTGTCTTTGTACAGCCGTGGTGCTTAGCTTGAGACTCATCAGAACCAAATAGTGGTCGCATGCCAAATAGGCATTCCTTATACTTTAGAGTTCACACATTGACTTCCTCCATCGCCATCGCTGGAGGTCTGTGGTCAATTTGCTGGATAACATGGTCAGTTTAATACACAATTCGAATAAAAACTATTCAATATGTTGAACGGCGTGTGATCCGTGAACAATTATTAGAAAATAAAAACAAAACACTTTAAATTGATCACACAATGAGCCTGTTTCAATTATTTTTTAAATTAAAAAATAACACAACAAATCAAACTAAAATTAAAAAATTAAAAGCTTACTTGGATGCATTTCGAGACGACCGGCGCGGCGTCACATCATCAGCATTCACGACTGCAGTGGGAAGTTACCTTTTTGTTTGACGTCATAAATG
This sequence comes from Dasysyrphus tricinctus, assembly GCA_963921185.1. Lineage (NCBI taxonomy): Eukaryota > Metazoa > Arthropoda > Insecta > Diptera > Syrphidae > Dasysyrphus > Dasysyrphus tricinctus. Next base: position 129,779,543 of record OY992532.1, read on the forward strand.
ATTGCAAATTTGACAAAACATAAACGTACATACATAAATAATAAGAGCGAAGACTCCTAATGCATTTGTAAACGGCTAAGCAAATTTGAATTAACGTTGCCGTTGTCTAAATTCAGTGCATCTCTGTCTTTCTGTGTGTAGTAAGCTTCATACGCATCAAGTCGACGAGCATCGTTCACCTGCTTTAAAAGCTTAAGGTTCTCTTTGTTCGCGCTCACCATTTCATGTCCATCCACAATAGCATGATGAGCTACGGCAGACTTGCTAGGTTGATTGAGTTTTATACATTGTATGTGCTCACTAACGCTCTTTTATGCTACGTTTTGTTTGCCCATAATAAGCTTTGCTACATTCATTACATTGAATAGCATAAATTCCCGATTTTTCTAATTTTTCGATTTTATCTTTTGCCGAACCTAAAAAATTGCTTAGTTTATTGTCACTTCTATAAACTATTTCCAGTTTATGGTCGTTGAAAACTTTTTTTCAATTTATTTGTAAGTTTTTGAGCAAAAGTCGTAGATACGCGTTGGTTCTTTTCCTGGTTTGATACGTTCTGTGAAAAAAGGGTGGTGTATTTCCAATTCTTCACTTTTTTGGCGTGCTTATTAATAAGTTTATCAACCATTTCAGTTTTATAGCCATTAATTCGAGCAATTTCTTTTATGCGTTCATACTCTTTTTTGTAGTTTGAAACTGAAAGTGGTAAGCGGCATAATCTATGGACCATTGAATGGTATGCTGCCATTTTGTGTTGGATCGGACAATACGAATCGTTGGTAATTGTACGCATTGTGCTGGTAGGCTTATGATACACCCCTATTTCAATTAAGTTTCCTACACGCTGCAACTCAAGATCCAAAAATGGTAATCTTCCATTACTATCCAGCTCGCACGTAAAATTAATAGAATCAAATTCACCATTTAAAACATTTAAAGTCTCAAGTACTTTATCCGCTTTAACAATGGCACAAACGTCATCCACATAACGTACCCAGAATCGTGGAAGTTGATTTTTTCGTTTTAATTACCAACGATTCGTATTGTCCGATCCAACACAAAATGGCAGCATACCATTCAATGGTCCATGGTCCAACTCAATCAACCTAGCAAGTCTGCCGTAGCTCATCATGCTATTGTGGATGGACATGAAATGGTGAGCGCGAACAAAGAGAACCTTAAGCTTTTAAAGCAGGTGAACGATGCTCGTCGACTTGATGCGTATGAAGCTTACTACACACAGAAAGACAGAGATGCACTGAATTTAGACAACGACAACGTTAATTCAAATTTGCTTAGCCGTTTACAAATGCATTAGGAGTCTTCGCTCTTATTATTTATGTATGTACGTTTATGTTTTGTCAAATTTGCAATCATTTATGACGTCAAACAAAAAGGTAACTTCCCACTGCAGTCGTGAATGCTGATGATGTGACGCCGGTCGTCTCGAAATGCATCCAAGTAAGCTTTTAATTTTTTAATTTTAGTTTGATTTGTTGTGTTATTTTTTAATTTAAAAAATAATTGCTCATTGTGTGATCAATTTAAAGTGTTTTGTTTTTATTTTCTAATATGGTCAGTTTGTTTTTCAGTTTGACCATCCGGATGCACCCAGGTGACACTGTCTATTCGATTGACATATCTTGTACTATTTTACCTCTTCAGATCTTGAAAAAAGTACGAGGAACTTCAAATCAGCACCCATGATTTCTTTATTGATTTAAATTGATAATATCCAGAGTGATGTGCTTTTAATGTATAGAGCAATGTCTAGTTTTGACATCTCAAAATTTGTACAGAAACAGCTCTATGCTCTATCAAGCTCTCAGAAAAAATCTCACACTTCACCGTTATATTTGATATAAAATCGGTTACAGATAAGGCGGTTCATATGCCGGTTTTGAAAAAATAGTGCAAAACTCGGCTCTGGACTTTTGGCACCTCATGTGAGGGAAATTTGATAAAAAAAAATGTCATCTAATTGGTCAGAAAAGGTCAACTGGTCCCAGAAATAGGTCAGCGCTAGATAACTTGTAGTCAAGGCTTTAACTTTCTCAAGGTTGCTCAAGGTCACGCGTGATTTTTGGCACCTCATTTATGGGAAATTTGCAAAAAATTAATACCACCCGATAGGCCCGAAGATCTACATATATAAAAGGTCAGCTAGTTTCAGTAATTAATCAGCTATAGATTGCTATCCTACTAATATTATAAATGTGAAAGTGAGTTTGTTTGTTTGTTTGTGACGCTTTCACGCCTAAACCGCTGAATCAATTATGATGAATTTTTATACAGAGATAGATGGGACTCTGGAAGCGTCAATACGATACTTTTTTCAACCATATGAAAGAAAAAAAGAAAAAAATATTTGATACCAAAACAACTTCATTTCATATAAGAAAAAAATAAATCAATGCAGTTTGAAAAAAAATCAATCAATTTTGAAATTTCATTTGAAGGATAGTTTTAATTTATTATTTTGAGATTCGTTACTTCTAATTATATTTTTGCGCATTCATATTTTCCTTATTTTTTGTATCTATCGCGAACCTTTGTAACGAAGTGTTCCACGTTACATTCTTTTCTTCTACAAATCACCAGTTAATATTCAGCACCAGATTATATTCAGCACCAGATTATATTCAGCAACTGCTAATATCCAGCACCAGATAATATTCAGCACCAGTATATTCAGTACCAGATAATATTCAGCACCAGTATATTCAGCACCAGATAATATTCAGCACCAGTTAATATTCAGCACCAGTTAATTTCAGCGAGAATTGTATTGCATCGAAATACAATTCACATTCACCACAAGCCAGTGACGTCACAGGAAAATAGACACAATAATTATTTGTCATTTATCCTCGTATAGTTCCCACTCAGTCGTTACCGGAAATATAACAAGTGGACCTGCTCGAATGGATGAAAGGCACCCTTTCGACCATACTCAACGTCAGACGGCATTTAGCTAACCTGATCAGTTACGCTCCGGCCGCAGACGAGTCAAGTCGTTTCGGTCAATTAAGCTTTTTGGTTTCACGGAACTTCCCCCCACCAGTCGTAAGGGGTTTCGTTGCTGAGAAGTGCCACCAAGGGCATTGTACTTGCTGACTAGTGCCACCAAGGGCGTTATACTTGCTGATTAGTGCCACCAAGGGCGTTGTACTTGCTGATTAGTGCCACCAAGGGCGTTGTACTTGCCGATTAGTGCCACCAAGGGCGTTGTACTTGCTGATTAGTGCCACCAAGGGCGTTGTACTTGCCGATTAGTGCCACCAAGGGCGTTGTACTTGCTGACTAGTGCCACCAAGGGCGTCATACTTGCTGATTAGTGCCACCAAGGGCGTTGTACTTGCCGATTAGTGCCACCAAGTGCGTTGTACTTGCTGATTAGTGCCACCAAGGGCATTGTACTTGCTGATTAGTGCCACCAAGGGCGTTGTACTTGCTGACTAGTGCCACCAAGGGCGTTGTACTTGCTGATTAGTGCCACCAAGGGCGTTGTACTTGCTGTTAGTGCCACCAAGGGCGTTGTACTTGCTGATTAGTGCCACCAAGGGCGTTGTACTTGCCGATTAGTGCCACCAAGGGCGTTGTACTTGCTGATTAGTGCCACCAGGGGCGTTGTACCTGCTGATTAACGTATATCACCTACAACGATTCCAGACGCTGTCTCAAGTACCCGAAGGCAGTTTTCCCGATACAAGAGCACCCCAATCTTAAAAGCAGAAAAACCAACATCAGTGTACCGCTCACAATCCGTGTTAACCAGAATACCAGTGTACAAATACCGCCGTCAACCAGATAATAATAAACTTAATATAATTTGTTATATATAAAATAGTTGTTTCAATAAAGATTTTGTGATAAGGTTCTAAGACCTTTTCTTCTGAAGTTTCGTGTTTTCTTCAGTACGACCCTGGCGAGACAAGCGAGCGTAACCTCGGCTGGAAAGCAAAAAGCACATCACAAACTGGCGCCCGAGCAGGGACTATAAGGTCCAACCCCGTAATAAACAAAATCTGAAACACTCATTAATAACAAATAACTACCGCCACCGTAAAATAATCAGTTCACCATGTCCGATAACGAAGAGGAATTTGACTATTTCGCTAGTCTAGGAGCCATATATCTTCTACGGAAACAGGAGTTAATAGAACGAATGAGCCAGCTAGGAATTGAAACAGAAGGTTCTATAACTACTTTAAGAGCCCGTTTCAGCGCTTACATAAAAGACGCCAGACAAAGGAAGTCCATGCTAAATTTATGTGAGGAAATCGTGAAGACTACAAATGAGAGAGAATATAAAGAAGAAGGTGCTATGGGAAGAACAGCATATAATACTGAAGATAACAAAAACCCCAAGTCTCCTAATTTTACAGAGATATTTTCCCAGGTTCCCCCTCGCACAGTACCAAGTATTGCAGGTACGAGCCAAAATATTTCTAAACCAGTCGAGTTGCACCCTGTATCTACATCCAATAAGGAAATCGTAGATAACCGACAACCTGAAAACCAATTTTCGGTTAGACATGTCAGCAGATTCGCACTCAGCCACGATGCTGAAGTTATGAATACTGTCAGAAAATGGGGATTGAAGTTTGACTCCTCAGGCAATGCTTTAGAGTTCATGGAAAGAGTTGAGGAGCTGACGAAATGTTACGATATCCGTCCCGATGATATGCTAAAAACCCTTCCTGAAATTCTAAGAGGAACCGCCTTAGAATGGTTCCGAATAAACCGAGACAGACTTAAGACATGGCAGCTTTTCCATACGTTGTTCCTGGAACATTTTCTGCTCGCTCGTTTTATATTTAAACTCGAAGACGAGATTATGCGGAGAAAACAAGGAGCCAGAGAAAAGGCCAAAGAATTCATCCAAGCAACTCAGTACTTGATACATCGGCACCCTCGAATGAATATTTCGGAGAGCGTTGACCGAATTTACGACAGTCTACGTCCGGAATATCACTTGTATATAAAAAGACGAGATTTTGAGACTTTGGACGAACTTATAAAGTTAGCCGAAGAATACGAATACATACAAGGTGAAGACCGTAACTCCCGTCCGCTTCCGTCAAGACCCCTCTTGGGACCAAATAGAACGTCCCCGTCTAACTCAATAAATGCTTATAATAACCGTTCCCCACCGCCGCCGCCGCGGGTATCATTTACCCGAAATAATTTCAACCAACCGACCGCACCGTCCGTCCAGTATGACCGAGCAACTCACTGCTGGAACTGCAAGCAGCGCGGCCATACGAAAAGCAATTGTCATCGCCCTTTCCGGCTGTTTTGTTCTTTCTGCGGGGAGCATGGTCGTTTGACTACCGATTGTGCTTGTCATCCACATCAAGCATCCGTACTGAGCACTCGACCCAGTTACGCTGAATTACCAATTCAGCCAGAGAAGGAGAATTTGCCATGTAGTGAAGTAGTGGAGCAATCCCTAGCAACAGAAAATGATCCGATTATAGAAGATTAAAACGATGTAAGAAGCGAAAGCTTAGACTTGGTACCAGTAGAACCAATTCAGAATAGAGAGGTCAAAGACCAAGCCTTAAGGCAACCACCACGACCAGAAGTGGTAGTACCCTGGACAGATCCAAGATGTTTTATACCGGTTAGGGTTTGTAATCAACTAGTAAAGGCTTTGCTGGATACAGGGGCTACTAAATCGTTTATCAACACGAAGACCCGCCAATTGTTACGAAGGAACAAAGTACCGCTTCAATATCGAAAGCATCTGACTCACCTTGCAAATGGAGACCCTGTCGAAAGCCGAGAACACTACACTGTGACCATGTATATCAATGATGAGCCAATTCAAGGAGAATTGACATACATGAGGCATTTTACCGAAGATATGGTATTAGGCCTAGATCTGCTATTGAGAGCGGAATTCAGAATGACTGTATGGGGTAGAGAGATCCCGATGGTTAGTAGTGCACACAAACAAGCACATGACTATAACTTTCGACACCGAGCTTGGAGGCCTAGCATAGGAGAACAAGTATATAAGGGAGTCAAAATTCGCTCCTCCGCCGTTAATCACTTCACGGAAAAATTAGCACCCTGCTATGAAGGTCCTTATGAAGTAGTACGATTCGATTCTCCCGTTATAGTTATATTGAGAAGACTGGAGAAAACGAATGGAAAGAGAGGCGGTACCGTTCGGGCCCACTTAAAAGACATAAAGGGCTTTTCGACACAAGAGTATAAATCGAAGGACAGCGAACTTTATTTCAGTCAGTCCGAAGCCGCCAAGAAAGCAAGAGATAGGGCGCAGCCCAAAGAAAGAACAAATAAAGAAGTTGACCAGCCATGGAAGCGACAACCAACCAATATCAAAGGCGCATTCAAAAAGAGGAACCCCCGAATGAAGACAGTGCAACCGCCGGACAAAACGAACATTCGTTTTCCTGTTGCCTTAGTTACAATTGACGATGGAACGAAAAAAACGGAGCAAAAAGTCAGCAAAATCAAAGGCCAGGAGCATTCACAAGCCATCAGTTTCTACAACAGTTCCCAGGATCGCAACATCAGCAGCCCATGTGGAATATATTGAAGAAGCAAAGCCATCTACCTCTGCAGCCTCCCTCGCTTCTGCCAAATCATATATGAAGTATGATACCTCCAGTACAAGAAAGCCATCAGCATTCGCGAGAATTGCTGACAGACCATGGAACACCTTGCACACTACCAGTCATCGTCAAATCGACAACAGGCCCGAGAGCCCTCACTTTACAAGACCTCAAACTCCCGATCTTAATCCGTTCCGAGATAAATGTTCCAGCAGACACCGCAAGTGCAAATCGACAATGGCCACAGAAACCCACACCAGGCCAACCGATAGACCCCTTTCAGGGGATCAACATTACCAGCCATCCCAGGTATAACACCAAATTCAGGCGCCAACTCTTCAGTTTTACACGCCACCATGGGAAGGTTGCGGTGAGAATTGTAAAACCTGGAGTAGCTGTCCTTAATCACAAGGGAATAAGGAAGAAAGTATATTTCACCCCATAACCAGAAAACTTTTTTTTTTACCGTACCTATATTTTAATATTTTTACTTTCGTTTTTAATGCAATTTTTTTTTTTTGAAATGATATTTTCGTTTTTATCTTTTTTAAGTTTAATTGAAGTTTATTCCGTGAAGAGTCTACGAGATACAAAGTTTATTTTCCGTTTAAAATTAATGATTATTCATATTCATAGACGAGAAGGTTCTCGTCTCCGAAGGGGGAGGAGTTTGTAACGAAGTGTTCCACGTTACATTCTTTTCTTCTACAAATCCTTCCTCACCAGTTAATATTCAGCACCAGATTATATTCAGCACCAGATTATATTCAGCACCTGCTAATATCCAGCACCAGATAATATTCAGCACCAGTATATTCAGTACCAGATAATATTCAGCACTAGTATATTCAGCACCAGATAATATTCAGCACTAGTTAATATTCAGCACCAGTTAATTTCAGCGAGAATTGTATTGCATCGAAATACAATTCACATTCACCACAAGCCAGTGACGTCACAGGAAAATAGACACAATAATTATTTGTCATTTATCCTCGTATAGTTCCCACTCAGTCGTTACCGGAAATATAACAAGTGGACCTGCTCGAATGGATGAAAGGCACCCTTTTGACCATACTCAACGTCAGACGGCATTTAGTTAACCTGATCAGTTACGCTCCGGCCGCAGACGAGTCAAGTCGTTTCGGTCAATTAAGCTTTTTGGTTTCACGGAACTTCCCCCCACCAGTGGTAAGGGGTTTCGTTGCTGAGAAGTGCCACCAAGGGCATTGTACTTGCTGACTAGTGCCACCAAGGGCGTTATACTTGCTGATTAGTGCCACCAAGGGCGTTGTACTTGCTGATTAGTGCCACCAAGGGCGGTGTACTTGCCGATTAGTGCCACCAAAGGCGTTGTACTTGCTGACTAGTGCCACCAAGGGCGTCATACTTGCTGATTAGTGCCACCAAGGGCGTTGTACTTGCCGATTAGTGCCACCAAGTGCGTTGTACTTGCTGATTAGTGCCACCAAGGGCGTTGTACTTGCCGATTAGTGCCACCAAGGGCGTTGTACTTGCTGATTAGTGCCACCAAGGGCGTTGTACTTGCTGATTAGTGCCACCAAGGGCGTTGTACTTGCTGACTAGTGCCACCAGTGGCGAGGCGTCCTATTGTTCAATTCGTTCATGCACGACTAACTTTCAGATAAAATTATTATGATAAAAGTTTATTAAATTAACCTAACCACCCACAAAATTCTTTTGCTTTTCTACTAGTTTGAGCCAATTTCGCACTCAAATTCCAATTTTCCAACTCGTGCAACCCTTTTGTGCACGCAGTTTAAATACAAACAAACAAAAAAAACCTGCTACTGCAACACCAAAATTCCTACTCTTTTTTAACCTTCAACTCGTTCACATGAATTGTGGACAAAATGTAACCACTAAAAGCATACAGACAAAAAAAAAAAAGAATAACCAAAATATTACCAACCTATTCGTTCAAATTACCTGTGAACGAATTCAAGCAAGTGTGGTGAGATTTGCTCAAGTCTATATACTCAAATTTTGTTTGTTTGGTCTTTGGTCGAAATGGTTTCTGATGGTAGTGGTGGGTTCGAACTTCAAACGAAATTAAGCAAAGGTTTTTTGTGCTTTGTGTTCGATATAGGATGGATGGGTGGGCAAAGTATGAGTGGTTGTATGTATGATGCCTTTTGCTATTCGTGCAAGAAGAATATGAACGAAATGGGAAATTTGTTCGACTGATTGAGTTTTTTTATGTAAAACTTCTCTGGGTTCTTTAAGAAGAGTTAAATTTCAAAGCAAAATTGAGTGCATGAAAAAATTAAGGTAGGTAACATGAAGTCGAAAATTATCATAGCTAAGTGGGTGGGTGGTAGGACAAAAGTAAAAATTATATTATAGGCTCATATATTAGGGGTATTCATGCAACTGCGTAAAGCACTAGATAAGTTTACGATTTGGTTAATTTTATCTTTTGGTTAATGAACTATCAAATTTTGTATGGGAAATGGTTTACACAATTTGGTTAATTTTATCCAAGGATTTTACCAAATATTTGGTTAAACTTATCCAAACGTCATTTTGACTTTTAGAAATTGAATTAGGCGTGTTTGTGACTTTTAGAATTAGGCATGTTTAGAAACATGATATAAATGATATATCAGAGAACTTAAAAAGCTCTGATTGTGTTCTGTTATTATTGCATTGCAATTAGTTAGTTGGTGATAAAAGTTGTGAATTAAAACTTAGTTAACACAAAAAAAAATAATTAGAAGGTCTACATTTACTCAACGATTAAAGGCTCTGCCCAACCAACGCGAAATTAGAGCGAAGCATTCACAAAGACAGTTTTTTGTTGTTTTTTAGTATTGAAATCATTCACTTTCCTTTAGGAAAGCTACTTTTCGTAAATTATTAAGGTAGAACTATAAATTCTCATCCAAACCAATGCGAATCTTTCGTTGACGACGACGAAAGTGTTGTTTTCATTTACAACAACGTGTTGTTATTAATGTTTTTGTTATGGTCAACGAATGATTCGCACTGGTTTGAAAAATTCTAAATAGTCGGAAGCTGTTAGAAAGAGATGTCATTATCCAATGCAAAATATCTTTCTGAACTGTCAAAATCAGAACTAAGCCATAATTCACTTTTTCTCTTTTTTTGTTCCTACCTCAACAAATTTCAGTTTCACTTCCGTGAAGTGTACTCGGGGGCGCTCTATTCACTTCCGAAAGAAAAAGTTAACGAAAAAGAAGAAAACTACATTATGGGCGTGACATATGATTTGTTTGTATTCACTGATTTTCATCCGACCACTGCCGTGAGCTTTCGACTAATATATTTCTACCTTACAGCGCGACTATTGTCATGTATATTAAGGTAGAACTATAATAATTGTTGATAGTTTACTGAAGTGGTCGGTTGAAAATGAGCGATTACATGAAAACCATACTCATCTCACGGGAGTGAAACTGACATTTGGAGAAGTTGGAACGAAAAAAAGAGAGGGATGATTCATTTTACTTAAGTGGAATATTCCTCACTTCTTCTTTTGACTGTTTGGAAAGCAACTTTTCGTGGGTTTTTTTAATCCATTGATTTTGACAGGCAAAAGTTTCATTGTCGTTCCAAATATTGCGCATTGGTTTGAGAAAGCCTTAATAGTTCTAGCTTTACATTTTGTTTTATCCTTCCGAGTTTCCGACTTCACGTTGGTTCGGGAGAGGTTCTCTATTTAAAAATTACTACGTTTACTAGCAGGATCGGGAGCTCCAGGTTTTTTTGTCACTTGAGTTGAGTTGAGTTGAGTTGAGTTGAGTTGTGTTGAGTTGAAATTGTATTGAGATTCCAGCAAAATGAATGGCATTGATGTATTTATTTCAATGCACAACAAATATAATTGAATTAACAGGAGTACTTAGGTACTACACGTATCTATTAAAACAAATATATATTTGTACACTCACATGCAAATAAACAGACCATAATGCATTATCTGTAAAAACAATTCCTCGACCCAAGCCGAACGCGCCCAAATATTTGACGTTTAACGAACAGCTGATTCAATTACACAGCATTTAACCAAATTAATAAAAAGGTCGTTCATGCAAACTTTTGCGTAAGCTTATCATTTTACAAAATTTGTAAACTTACGACGTTGCATGAATACCCTTATTATAATATTTATGAATATGACCCTGCAATAAGGTAGGGTTTTTTAGCTAATTATTCCAAAATAGAAATTTAAGAAAAAAAGTGTCTAAAATCAGGAGACTGTTTTAGAAATTTGAATATGTAGGTATAAGGTTTTTGAAAAAAAGAATATAGGTGCATAAACAGAGAAAGTAGGTCCTTATTGAATTTTTTTTAATTTTGTAGCTATAGGCGTAGCTTGAAGTAGAACAATTTCTTATGATTTTGTTGGTCAAATTCCTTATGATGTTGAATCTTTTCATATATTTTTGTAGGAAATTTTTTAAAATCGTTTTTATCTACATTTTTGTTTTATTTAACCATTGTTTTTATTCTTACATCGCATCAATAAAAATTAAATGCAATTTTTTTCAGAAACTTATGAATTATCTATTTGAAAATCTTTTGCTTAACTTAAAAGATTTAAAATCTACCTTTTCTAGGACAATTATTGAAAAAAATTGAGGAAAACAGTTCATCTCACAAAAGTGTAGTGCAAATATTTTTAAACAAATCGAGAAAATTTGAATAAAAATACTAGTAGGTACATAACACCAAAATTTGTGCAAACTTAAATCATAAGAAAATAAAAATAAATGAAGTGAACGACTATATTTTTCATTCACGCGTCGCCACTGAGTGCCACCAAGGGCGTTGTACTTGCTGATTAGTGCCACCAAGGGCGTTGTACTTGCTGATTAGTGCCACCAAGGGCGTTGTACTTGCTGATTAGTGCCACCAAGGGCTTTGTACTTGCCGACTAGTGCCACCAAGGGCGTTGTACTTGCTGATTAGTGCCACCAGGGGCGTTGTACCTGCTGATTAACGTATATCACCTACAACGATTCCAGACGCTGTCTCAAGTACCCGAAGGCAGTTTTCCCGATACAAGAGCACCCCGAACTTAAAAGCAGAAAAACCAACATCAGTGTACCGCTCACAATCCGTGTTAACCAGAATACCAGTGTACAAATACCGCCGTCAACCAGATAATAATAAACTTAATATAATTTGTTATATATAAAATAGTTGTTTCAATAAAGATTTTGTGATAAGGTTCTAAGACCTTTTCTTCTGAAGTTTCGTGTTTTCTTCAGTACGACCCTGGCGAGATCGGCGAGCGTAACAGTTAAAATGAATAAATCTTATTTTGAGTAAAAAAATAATCTTTATTAAACTGAATCTTTCTTAAGACTAACATAACATAGTTTTTCATAAAGCACTAAACCTAGCAATCCATATGAAATGTGCAACGATTGCAAAAATTACGTTCTGTGGGAAAAATAATTTGTGCTGCAGAGTTGCACAAATTAAATAAAATAATTCTGTGAAATGATATTAAATTACGTTAGCTGATTCTGAGGAAAAAAGTGCAAAGTAGGTCGGAAATGAGGAAATGAGGTTCGGTGCAAAGTGCGACGAACCTTTTTAAATAATGTTTTTATTGGAGGCACGTGTAACACCCCCACCGTTAGATTGAGGCTCCGGCGAAATTTCTACAATGGATTTACTTTGCATTTTTTTCATAAGAATTGTTATTACAATTAATGCAAATAGTATTACAAAAATGTTTGTACTTAATGATGAAACATTGAAAGTTCTATTATTTTTTGAAATGTTTTTTATTATTTCTCTATTTTCAATGTGCTTAAGGTATAATTCATCGAGATTCAAATATGGTATAGTTTTATTGTCACTTATTTTAGTAATGAAATTTGGCAATACAAATTTATCATGAATAGTTTTTACAAAGTTTTGATATGTTTTATTTTGTATGCTTAACTTACAATTTTTAAATTTAATTAAGTAGTTTCCTTTTAATCTTATATCCTGCTTATTACAATTCTGTATAATGTGGCTTTCTTTAATATTCCTTAACAAAATAATGCCTGTTGTTATTTCTTTTATTTCTGTTATGTTTGATTTGATTTTATTACAAATTGCTTCTTTAGATTGCAATATTTGCTGAATACAATGTTCATCAGATATTTCAACGAGATTTCTTTTGATATTTTCTTTAACAGGAAATTGAAAAATATTGTTATCTTCATCCATCAGGACGTCCTTAATTTTAAACATCACCGTCATGTTTTCTTTATCTGATAGTGGTTCTATACGTATTTGTGAAAATCTATGATCAGACATTTGTGGTAATAGTAATACAATAATGATCTGGTCTTTGTAGGTTGTAACTGTTAATTTAATTTCGGCTAAGTTTTCTAAATCCGGAACTAAAGCTAATTCTTCTTGACTCAGAATATTTCTCGTTAAGATTCCTAATTTACTGGAAAATAAGATTTGTTCTATGTCATCGATGTGATTTCTGAGAAGTAAAATATCATTGTTTATTTGATATAAATATTGCATGACTTCTAGTTCGGTTTCAATTGTTTGTACCTTTCCTATAAGTTCTTGATTATATGTGTTCAAATATGTTTCAATGGATTGTTGTTGTTTCTTAATGTGGTTGGTAATGTTAGCAATTTGATCTGTTATTAAGTTATTTATGACAACCTGTTTATTATTTTCATTTATAAGTTTTTTACTTTCCGAACTTAATTGTTCAAGTTTCTCTTTAATTTGGATTTCATCTTCTTGATCCATGGTGCCAGCTATGTATTTTAATCCTGTACCTAAAATGGTCATGAGTGCTCTCTTGGTTTTGTAATGGGGTTTTAAGTTTTCAATCTTTGCTTCTAGTAGTAGAAGATTTTGATTGATAGTCGTAAACATGGGTCCTAACAATTCTGTCTTGTCTTCTAATTTTAAAATGTTACTATGAATATGTTGTTTAGTAATCTCAAATTCTGTTACGTTAATTATATGAAGTACTTTAATATAATTTTTAAATATTTTTGTCTGTCCTAAGTTTATTGTTACATATCCGTTATTATTATTAAGGTCAGCAAGTTGAATGTCCTGAGTTTTAGCTATCGTCAGTAATGTAAGTAATACGAGTAACATATTCCACGGTAGTGTCATCTTTATATCCTTAGTTATTTGTTGTTGATTAAAAGTTAAAGTTGTTTAGGATTGTCCTTCTCAAACTGTTGTGTTGCTCCTTAGTTATTTGTTGTTGATTAAAAGTTAAAGTTGTTTAGGATTGTCCTTCTCAAACTGTTGTGTTGCTCCTGTTGAAGTGACTTTTGCTAAAATTCGTTGTTTATTAGTTCTTAGCTCTTGTTTTTGTTTTTGTGTTTTTTTTTTTTTTTTTTATTAAAAAGTTTTTAGTTTTTCTTGTTTGATTTATTTTTTTGTTTTATTTTTGATTTTTTATTTGCGTTTTTTTTTTGTTTAACTTAGAGATTGCTTCTTGCACTCACGCACTTTTCATGTTCGGATTTAATTGTTCTTATTAGTTCATTGGGTGTCGCACACTCACACACGAGATTTATTATGGGTACGCCCGTGTACTTAATCACTAACTGTAATTTTTTTTTTTTTTGGTTCGCGATTGAAACGTTGATACGTACTATTGTATTTATCTCAAAATAACAATATATCGCGATCCTACCGACTGCGCCAGTTAAAATGAATAAATCTTATTTTGAGTAAAAAAATAATCTTTATTAAACTGAATCTTTCTTAAGACTAACATAACATAGTTTTTCATAAAGCACTAAACCTAGCAATCCATATGAAATGTGCAACGATTGCAAAAATTACGTTCTGTGGGAAAAATAATTTGTGCTGCAGAGTTGCACAAATTAAATAAAATAATTCTGTGAAATGATATTAAATTACGTTAACTGATTCTGAGGAAAAAAGTGCAAAGTAGGTCGGAAATGAGGAAATGAGGTTCGGTGCAAAGTGCGACGAACCTTTTTAAATAATGTTTTTATTGGAGGCACGTGTAACACGTAACCTCGGCTGGAAAGCAAAAAGCACATCACACCTTTACTGTTCAAAGTCAGGTTATGTACATAGGTACATATGTATGTATGTACTATAAATTTGGGTCACTTTTTCCAAAAGTAATTAACAGCATAAATTCTTTATTTTGTTAATTTATGAGTGATGGATGGATGGAAAATGAAATAAACCATCGTTGTCAATACATCGAAGGAGTTGAAAGATAAATTGTATTAACAGGCGAATAGAGAATTGGCCTCAAGAGGACCATAAAGTCGTCATCCATGCTGATCGAACTCCGCCCAGAGCAAACAATAGAGGCGCTATAATGCACAGGCACAGGCTTTTCAACAGGTATTGTATACCTATACCTATGCACACAATACCCGTGTTTTGTTGGAAAATCTATCAATAGTATAGTAGGATTTTACACGTATAACAAAAACAATATCCGCAGTATGAATACTACCGATAAAAGTTAAAGTAGAATCTTACTACGGATGGGTTTTTGACATTTATACGAGTCTCGAATGGATCTTATGTGATTTCGTTCTCAAATGTTGGTACGATTGATATTGCATTTGTATTTCGATGGCTATGTG
The DNA here is from genome assembly GCA_963921185.1 of Dasysyrphus tricinctus. NCBI lineage: Eukaryota > Metazoa > Arthropoda > Insecta > Diptera > Syrphidae > Dasysyrphus > Dasysyrphus tricinctus. The sequence continues at coordinate 129,794,748 of OY992532.1, forward strand.
TTCGTTGAGTAGTTGTGCATTTGGAATCATGTGTTTTCCATTGGGGAAAAAAATTAATCTGTTACTGTTGATATTATTTAGTTTTGTTAATGAAAATGGACTAACTGGGCTTATTTTGCAAGAGAAAACAATAGAAAAGATAATTAAGTTTTGCTATGTGTCCACCAAAGGCTTATCTCAGTTTAGATTAAATAAATCTTTTTGGTGTTTCCACCGCACATGAAGATTTAAAAATGATTAAGTTTGACAGCACTTTCTAAAATGCAAATGGTGTTTCAATGTTTCTTATGAAGTGCAAATGAGATAGTTTGATTCGTGTTAAACAATGAAGAACTGAATAGTTCAGCACCATATAAGAATATGCTACCTACTCCATGTGCAATTTTTTTTTTTTTAATTTGATTACAACAAAACTATATTTTTTGTACACAAACATGCAAATAAGCAGACCATAATGCATAATCTGTAAAACCAACTCCTCCAAACAGGATTTTCTTCACAAATTTTGACTCGACTCCGATCCCCGACCGGAATCGAGTCGAATCAAGCTAATTTCAACTCGATTCAGGTATACAAAGAATTGAGGCGAGCTTCAAGCTCGCTTCAACACCACATGTTAATGTAGTAGTCTACGAACAAACCCCCTTCTTGAAGTTTTTATTTTATGTCGAATTGTTTGGTTAAAACTTTGAAATCGACCGCTAGATTTCCAGATGTTTTCTTACCATATCTTCTTGAAAATTGTCCATTTTATTAGTGTTAGTTTGTTTTTTTGCTGAAGTTAGTTTTAACTTTTGATTTTCACAAAACTTTCTTCTATTTGTGTTTTTTTTTTATTATTATTCTGACAGGTCTTCTTTCAGTTGTACCAATTTTTAAATACAGAAATCTGGCTACTGCCGATGCGTTTTCTTGGGAATTTTCTACTATACTATTTATAGAATGCCAAAAAAACACGGGTAATACATCTATGATGCCTTGCAGTACCCATTAAATTTTAGCAAGGGACATAGTCTAAGAGCCGACAGCAAATTTTGGGAGTGGAGGTATAACCAAAATCGGAGTATGAGGAATTATAGGTACATGTATCGTGATATCAAATACCAAAGTCTGGCAGGTTTTGTTTTCAGCCTTTGGGAGGGGTGGGGGGTTAAAAAGTGCTAGATCCTCTGATTTATTTTCAGGGTTATAAAATAAAATAAATAAATAAATTGGGTGGCGCAACAGCTCGTGGAGAACCAGGGCCTAGTGACTTACAACTCACAACCATTCCTGTGTGCGTGTTTGTTGGCAGGAATTTTCAGGGTTATAACCTCTTTAATTTATTTTTTAAAAATTGGATATGATTCCCTGTCATTTTTCCTAAGCATAAATACCACAATCTTGACGGTCCGATTAATAGAACTCAAGATATAACCATTTTACGTGAACCTTAGCATCCCGTTTTTGGAGATTTTCAACAAAACAAAAAATCAACAAATAAAGTCTCCACAAAAACGCTTAAAAAGGTTTGCTTTAAAAGGTAAAATTATGGGTCCTACTTATCCTATCACCAAGATAAAAGTCTTGAAACTTAGGGAAAATGACAGAGCATCATATCCTATTTTTTAAAAGTGAATTGAAGTTCTAATGACCCTACCATATAAATAAGAAACTACGCGGCTTTTAAACCCCCACCCCCACCAAAGGCTGAAAACAAAACCTGCCAGACTTTAATATTCCAGATCACGATACATGTACCTATAATCCCTCATACTCCGATTTTGGTTATACCTCCACTCCCAAAATTTGCTGTCGGCTCTTGGTCTAACAGTCAGGATGCCATTTTGAAACTCCACTCATTAATCATATTACCAAACAGCCAATTCTTAATAAAAGAGTTTCGATTTTTACACCCATCACATAATGCTTTGATAATTTGACTTTAACTTCTTCTGAGGTCAAGACAGCTCTTTCACCAATATTTAGAAGACATGCAGGTTCATTAAAGTAGAGAGCAAATGTATTCGTTATATTTCTTAAAACTAGAAAAAACTGCGAACAGAAAATACATCCACCTCAATGCGATTAGAATGGATGCTAATATAACCCAAACGATTAAGGGCGAACCCCGTATGGTTATTCATGCTTCTACTTTAGTGAAAAGCCTCCAATATCTGCAAATGCGACAGGCCCGAATAATTTGTGACCTCCGCCTGTGATTCCTCATGGCAAGAAATAACAGAAGAGCTTATGCCCGGGCAAAAAGCTACTGACCGACAGGAATTAGTTGCCCGCGTGTTTCGTTTAAAAGTCCAAAAACTAGAGGACCGACTACAATAGACTTAACCTAGCTTAAGTCAACTTAAGCCACCAAGCCAGTACACGGTCTTATGTTTTCAACCATAAAGTTAGAACTATAATGCTCGGAGGGGCTCTTAAGTGGTCGAAAGAAAATACCCGAATACACGGAAAGCATGTGACGCGGTAATTTCTGATTAATGTTAAAAGTAAAAAATTTGTGAAATCATTTAAGATGTTCGGTTCAATTATTTGATTGTATATGTATGTATATCAAATTCTTTTAATCAGATCGTCAAATTAAAGTCGATGGACTAAGGGAAAATGACAGAGGATCATTTCCTGTTATTTGAAAATGGATTGATGTGTGTTGTAATCCTGTCACAAAAATTGGAAAACAGCTACATATTTTCAACACCCCGCCCCATATTTTTCATTTTTTAACAATAATTGTATCTCCATCTGTATTAACCAATAATAGCCTATTGAATAGACTGGCAAATGAGGGGTATAACGTATGAAGGAACAATTACGTGCAAGGGTTTTTATTATTGAAAATTGAATATGTTTGTTTGGCTCATAAGCATGCTTAAAACCATTCAAACTTAACCATTTCTTATCATTTTTTGCAGCTTTTGCCCGAAAGCCTATTTTTTGGTTAATGATTTCTGTATATTAACAAAATAAACATGAGCGCGAGCGAAGCCGCGGGTAAAGGCTAGTAATTATATATTTTATGCTTATGCCGAAAATCATTCGTGACCTTGAAAAAAAATACTTTAGGAAATCGTAAGAATGAGTTTAAAGCTGACCATTTACTGAATCTAGCTGACTTTTTATAAAGATCTTAGGGCCTTTCGGATGATATACATTTTTCGCAAATTTCCCGGGGATGAGGTGCCAAAAATTGCGCGTGACCTTGAGCGACCTTTAGAAAGTTTAAGCCTTGATTACAAGTTATCTAGGGCTGACCAATTGCTGGAACCAGTTGACCTTTTCTGACCAATTAGATGGCATTTTTTATCAAATTTTCCTCATATATATAATGTCAAAGGTCCAGAGCCGCAAAACTCTCGTACCAAAACTAGAAATAAAAAATCAATTCGAGCCCAATCTGTCAGTGGTCCCTTCTCCGTCCTTCTCCACAAAAGGCATAATTGTTGAAGCATTGTTAAATTTGTCGTTACTGGTTCGACGAACAAGTTTCTTGCATTTTTTTTAAACACATTTAAAGCATTCTTAATTTAAGCAATATGTATGTATTTCTGATTGGCAGAGACGCAGTCTTGTACGGACATCATAGACATATTTGTCGATAGAACGACAAACACAAACTTAGAATATGGTTTCATTCATGGAAAATTGATTGCTACTATTGTAGCTCTTATTCTGTCTACAAGAGATAGGGACCTATTACTCGTATACAAAAAAGCCTTTGTTTCCCATTGTGTTTTACGTTGCATAAAGGTACAGCAAATCAACTAGTAAGGGTTCTCAAATTTCATATTGTTATTTTTGATAATTCAATACACACTCATACTCCTGTTGTCCTTTTCACTATTCTATTGAATCGTAGGTGATGAAGCTTTGTTACGCAAAGGGACATGGATACATTGAAGTTCCCTTTTCAAATGAAAAAAGGTGAAATAAGGTAATTTCATAACAAGTTTTGCAATGCAAACTACACAAAAAAATCAAAAATCTGTACGGAAGTAAAGTCAAACTGCTGTTTAAAAAGAAAATAACACAAATTGTATTTCTATCAACTCAATATAATGATACCGTAGACAATAGACAGTTTCTGGCCAGTGTATTCAAATGTTATGTTAGGTAGTTGATTTCGATAGTAAAAGGCGTAAAGCTAATACTTCTAGTGTCGAACATCGATTACAATAGATTTTTGACAACTGAAAAAATAAAGTTATTGTTCAACTGAAAAACTGCTTCTGAGTTAACTCAGGGTTAATTTATTTTTAGGATTAACTAATTCTCAGTAGTGGAGTAGTTAACTCAAAGATAACTCAGTACGGAAAAACTGATACTTAATAGTGACTTACGAATATTTAGGCTGCTGCTGAAAGAACATGCAAGTTATATATTAATATGCTTCTCTGATGCACTGTTATGTGAATACCCCAGTCATTTAGGTCCAGTTGTACAAACGTGGTTCAAATTTTGATCCCTGGTTAAAATACTTTTACTGGCTGATTTCAGCGAAACTACTGAGGTTCAGCGATGGTTCCAGGTTCAAGTATGTTACAGTAGCCAATTTCTTGCCCGAACTATAGTTGAACTTCAGTTGATTCGTCAAAGTCAGTGAGTTAAAATTGCTGAACCACGAGTTAATTATTTGAACAAATGGCCCTTAGGGTCAGCTTTTCAGGGCGGTATTATTCTTGTCTCGGGGTAAAGTCAAACTCCAGAAACGTATTATTAAGACATTTTGAATCCCAAATCCGAGTTAACTCACCTAATTTTGCGAGTTATCTCATAGACCAAAATGAGGAACATTTCCGTTTTGGTGCCATCTTGATTTCGATAGTGAAAGTTATTGAAATTTTTGCAAAGTTCAATTTTCATTGCAGCACCACACAGTGGTCCGTTTGTTGAACTACTAAAAAATAATTCCCAATACACAAAATTTTAAAAACTAGCACCAAAATTAGTTCCAATCCCTTGGGAACATTTTCAAAATTTTGAACTATCTTCTTTAAATTTTGTAAAGGCACATATTTTAGGGCATTTCAAACAAACTCGAACGAATTCAGAGATAAACTTGAAAGTCTTAAAAATCTAAGATCCCCTATGCAAACAATTGAACAAATTGACCATGAAGTAGAACAATGTATTGCTGATGTGCATAACAGGCTGCAGAAGAAAGTACTCTAACTATTTCGAACTCACTTCTACCTGAGCGTCGAACTTGACGAGTTGTAGAAGCTGAGTAAGGTCAAAGATTCTCAAGTCTAACTCCAGATGAGTCCTGAAACCAAAGGGCGCTTCACCTATCCCATCCACACCCGATCCCTGTCCACGTCGGCACGGCGAATAGCTGTCCACGTTATCGCCCTCGGTGGCACAGCGAAAAGCTGTTCAACGAGATCTCCCCCATGTCGGTACGGCGTATCGCTGTTCGACGTGTTTTCCCAAACACATTACTCCTTTTCCTTGACAGTACGGCGAATAGCTGTCTGTCACTCTTATCTTATCATATCCTCTTCCCTTGAGTCCTGAAATAACTTATCCATAAACCTTCCCTATCCAAACCCATCCCTGTCCATCGTCGGTACGGCGAATAGCTGTCCACGTAATCCCCCTCGGTGGTACGGCGAAAAGCTGTTCGACGAGTTCTCCCCCATGTTGGTACGGCGTATCGCTGTTCGACGTGTTTTCCTATACACATAATTCCTTTCCTTGACAGTACGGCGAATAGCTGTCTGCCACTCTTATCAAATCATATCCCCTTCCTCACCCACTCCAATTTTCCTATTGGGCTGGATCTAAGGTGTTACACGACCCGTGCCGATGATCAGCCTGGCTGGGGGCCCAATTAAAAATACTAGCTCAGTCGTTAACGGAGTATCCGACTTTTGGCACTTTTCGGATCAGCTTGCCTTCTCTACATATGCGAATCTCTGTGTAGAGTGACCAACATTTATTCGCTACTCGTGGGTCCAAAATAATTGTCAAAAGAAAAGACAAAAACAAGGATAGATGGTGAGACCGGTTCTCCTTCGAAACCGGGCGGCAGCACGGCGTCAAAGCTGTTTGCCGTTACTCCTGGGGTCGGTTTCAGTGGGGTGGTTGTGGCAAGTCATGGTCCCCCATCTGATACAGATTCCAGCGAGAGAAGTAAGGTGGTAGCAATACCTAATTTCAGTAGTGGTGGGGTTGTGAATAACGGTCCGACCACTTCTAGAGAGAGTGAACCTCTTCCGAGTACGTCTCGGGAGGGAGCCCAACTCGGTAGTGTAAGGGTTGTGAATAATGGTCCTCCCACCACTGGAGAGGGTTCTCCCCCGAAGACGTTACCTTCAACTACGCTGAATAGGCAGTCAAATGACAGCTATACGGTCAGGCTGACAGCTCCTAGGATTCTCAATACCTTTGGTAATGAAAAGCTGGAGGTCGAAGGGAAGACGGAGCTGGACGCCAGGATAAAATGGGCTCAGTGCATTTTAGCCAATGCGCAGACCAGCGGCGACTCCACGTCAAAGCAACAAAAGTCTCTAGAGGATACCATCCCGGTGCCCAAACGACCCAAGGTTCAAAACACCAGAACTCTCCATTGCGGCGTATCCAAGACCTATAGTGATGTCCTCAAAGTATACAAAAAAGATGAGGTTGACGCGGATCGCGTCCCTCCACAAAAAACTGAGGCTGAGCCTGTGGGATGGGACCCTGGTGCATCCATCACCTTTCCATCCATTGTTGATGAGGAATCCAGGTCATCCCTGATCAAGGTTCAGTCTTCTACTAATGTCGACAGTCTGACCGAAATGGAGACCAAAGACTACCTTAACCTCGTTCCATTGAGTGAGAATGAGCTATTGAGTTCATCTTCTGATTTGGAAGAACGCAACGACACCGTACAGGAAGCTATTCCGCCTGATTGTAGCCAAATGTTACAATTAGTCCAAATTAACCTTCAACACTCTATTAACGCTTCGGCCTCCCTTCTTCTCCGTCTATCCAGAAACGGTGAGCATATTGTTCTGATCCAGGAACCCTGGATTGTTAAATCCATGGTTAAAGGACTCAGAACTTCTGGATACTACTTACTGTATGCATCTGGTAAGGGTGAACCTAGATCTTGCATACTAGTTAAAAGTACCACTAACGTATATTTACTCCCTGATCTCAGCGATAGAGATATCACCACTGCTAGACTGGAAACGGCCAATGGTGCGTACTAGCTAGTGTCGGCGTATCTGGGCCATGACAATCTCGGCCTTCTCCCCGGTTATACACTGGAGAAAATCATCACACAGGCAGAACGACAGAAGATATGTCTCATTATTGGGAGTGATGCTAACTCCCATCATACAGTATGGGGAAGTACTGATATCAATGATAGAGGTGAATCTCTTTTTGATTATATTTTAAGTACTAACCTTATAGTAAGTAATGTGGGAAACGAACCTACCTTCATTACTAAAAACCGACAAGAAGTATTGGATATTACTCTTGTCTCAGATACAATTCATCACAAGATCTTGAATTGGAAAGTATCTGATGAACACTCGTTTTCTGATCACAGGTACATCCAATTCAGTCTAAATGATGAACCTCCTAACCGCTTAGTATTTCGAAACCCTCGAAAAACCGATTGTCTTAAATATAGGATAACACTCAAAGGTCTATTAAAACCTGATCTTTTAAATCCTCCTTCAAATATAATTGAACTTGACTGCAAGGTCAGTGATCTCACGTTAGCCCTTAACAAATCAATGGCTATTTCCTGTCCACTTACTCAAGTAAGGGGAAAAAAGAAGCCGTATTGGTGGGATTCAGGGCTTGAACCGCTCAGGAAAGATTGTCGTAAATGTTTTAATCGAGCTAAAAGTACCCGAGTAGCGTCGGATTGGGAATCCTATAAGGAAACCCTTAAATTATTTAAGAAAGCTTTGAGGAAGTCTAAGAGATCCTCCTGGAGAATTTTCTGTGGAAATATAGAAAAAACTTCAGAGGCATCCAGGCTTAGAAAAATCCTCTCTTCAAATCCAGTGATGCCTAGCTGTTTGAAAAATGCTGATGGCTCATGGACCAACTCTTGCGAAGAATCGCTAAACCTGCTACTAGATACTCATTTCCCTGGAAGCTCCAAAAATATTAATAGCTTCGACCATAATAGGTCAGATAATGAGCCAAGATATCCACAAGGTCTTATTACTAGGGAAAAGCTGCAATGGGCGCTCAACAGCTTCAAACCATAAAAGTCTGCAGGACCCGACGGCATAGTACCAGCTGAACTCCAAATGAATTCTGATTTAATTCTGCCAATTCTGGAGATCATTCTTACTAGTTGTTTAAACCTGGTCCACATTCCCCTGTAATGGAGAGAAGTTAAGGTTGTGTTTATACCCAAAGCTGGCAAATGCTCCCAAGTAAACCCGAAAGATCTCAGACCTATTAGTCTATCATCATTCCTTCTTAAAATCTTTGAAAGATTGATCGATATCCACCTGCGAACAAGCATAGACACGCGACTTTTGTCTACTGCTCAACACGCTTATTGCAAAGGGAAATCGGTTGAAACTGCGTTACATACTCTAGTTCGAACTATAGAATATTCCCTCCATCATAAAGAGTACACCATGGTCGCTTTCTTGGATATAGAGGGCGCTTTTAACAATGTCGACACATATGCGATCGCATCTGCTCTGACATCCCTGAAGGTAGATGGTACGCTTGGTGAATTGATTAATCAAATGCTGACTAGCAGGGTTATCAATTCAAAACTGGGCAGCTTTTCCGCTAGAAGGTCTGTCAGTAGAGGTACGCCGCAAGGTGGTGTCCTATCTCCCCTTCTCTGGAACTTGGTAGTAAATGAGCTGCTGACATGCCTGGAAGCAGAGGGTTACAGAGTGATTGCATATGCGGACGATGTTGCTATTGCCGTATCAGGAAAGCATCCTACTGTCTTAAAAGAACTCTTACAAAATGCTTTAAATAAGCTTACTAACTGGGCTGACCGGTGTGGTCTGGGTGTCAACCCTCATAAAACAGAACTTGTTCTATTCTCAAGGAAATATAAAATCCCTCATATTGATCCTCCTTCTATCAAAGGTACTCCACTAACATTCACTGATCAAGCAAAATATTTGGGTCTTATTTTGGACAAAAAGTTAAGCTGGAAACCTAATATACAAGAAAGAGTCAAAAAAGCCACAGTGGCACTTTTCTCTTGCAAAAAAGCCGTTGGGAACAAATGGGGCCTTCAACCTCGAATCACTCACTGGCTATATACTTCGGTGATTAGACCGATCCTCACTTACGGAGTGACAGTATGGTGGACTGCTCTGGATAAAGCGGTAAATTGCGAAAAATTGAGCAAAGTCCAACGCTCTGCTTGTTTGTGCATAAGTGGAGCACTTCGTACGACACCTTCCGCTGCTCTAGACGTTCTGCTCCATCTGACACCCCTCAATATTTTCAGCAAACAAGTGGCTGCAAATACAGCCATTCGCTTTAAAGCTTCCTCACAATGGACCAACAACAACTTTGGCCATTCCATCATTCTGAATTCATTCGGATCAATCACAAGTCGCACTGATTACACCATCCCAAAACTTAAGTTTGGCAAAAACTTTCAAGTCAGCATTCCTTCTAGAGTTCTCTGGGAGGATACGGCTCTCTTGGAAGATGAATCAATCCATATTTACACCGACGGATCGAAAACTGATGATGGGGTGGTAGACCGAGAGCCCACAGCAGATTTTGGGTGTGAACGATAGCAAAAAAAGAAGTATAGGCGTCGAAAGCTTCATTAAAGACTATTAAAAAAATCAAAGTCTTGCAGTTCACAACTGGGGCCTTTGCGAGAAACAGTGCATCGAAAAAAAAATATGAATGCAACTTCGAGGATAAGCTTGTTAGCCGAAATTGGTTTTCACCCCTCCCTAGATAAGCTCCGCGGATCCCATATCACGGAATTTGATATCATTTGAGTGTTTAATTCGCCCTGCCAGACTGTTTAAAAAAAACCGTTTTTCACTTAGAATTTTGAATTTTTTAAACGGTCCGGTAGAGCAAACTATACAGTCAAATGGTCTCAGATTCCATGATATGTGATCCGAGGAGCTTCTCAAGGGAATAGTGAAAACCAATTTCGGCTAACACGCTTACCCTCGAAGTTGCATTCATATTTTTTTTTCGATGCACTGTTTCTCGCAAAGGCCCCAGTTGTGGACTGCAAGACTTTGATTTTTTTAATAGTCTTTAATGGAGCTTTCGACGCCTATACTTCTTTTTTTGCTATCGTTCACATCCAAAATCTGCTGTGGGCTCTTAGTCTATGGGGGGTGGTGTGTACTCAGAAAGACTAAAATTAAGTCTCTCCTTCCGTCTTCCTAATCATTGTAGCGTGTTCCAGGCGGAACTTATGGCGATCAAAGAAGCCTTATCTTGGCTGAAAGAAAACGTGTTATCAACTACAGATATCCGCATCTTCTCGGATAGTCAAGCAGCTATCAAATCTCTGGAATCGGTCTCTACCAACTCTTTAACAGCCCTAAATTGTCGTTCATCTCTGCTGGAGATGGCGCAGCAGTTTAACATTCACCTGTGTTGGGTGCCGGGCATAGAGACATTCCAGGTAATTGTAAGGCCGACGAACTCGCTAAATATGGAACAACTCTACCTCTTCTACCTAGTAAGGCAGATATTGGTATTCCCATCGCTACATGTAAACTTATGCTGAAGCAAGATGCTTTAGAGAAAACAAACTTTAGGTGGAACAATATCACCACTTGCTGGGCAACAAAACAAATCTGGCCAGTAATGGATTTTAAGCGGTCTAAATGTTTGATATCTCTAAGCAGATTGCACATTAGCTCCATGATAGGTGTCATAACCGAACACTGTCTTATAGGCAAGCACGCAACGCGTCTTGGCGTATTCTCTAACGATTTTTGCAGAAGCTGTATGGACGAGGAAGAGGTAGAATCGATTCCTCATCTTCTATGCACTTGTCCTGCTCTATCTCATAGGCGAAGACTCCATCTTGGAGATTTCTACTTCAATGATCCTAGTGATTTAGTAAATGTTGACATAGGTAGTCTGTTACGCTTCATAAGAAGCTCCAAATAGTTCATCGAGTAGGGAAAAAGGCTTTCCAGATTCTTGTGGTATCACAATGGGCCAACTTATGGTCTAAGTGTGTCAGTTTTCATGACTGACAGCCACTTCAACCTAACCTAACCATTTTGAAATCAAGAGAAAAAGAAATAAAATATCCTGTCGAAATAATAGGAGCTGATATTGGAAAAAAGAAGAGCTCAAAAAAAGTGGCAAGTTACGAGATTTCCAGGTGATAAGTCAGTTTTTAACCGTCTTAACAACGAACTAAAGAAAAGAATATGTGAGTTTAAAAATGATTCACTGAGTAGATTCCTGAATAGTTTGACAGCAGATACTTCTACCAAATACTACTTATGGAAAACAGTTAAGCGCCTTAAAAGACCACAGACACAAAACCCGCCAGTAAAATCGCAAGATGGTAAATGGATCGGAAACCCGAAACAAAAGGCTGATCTCTTCGCTGAACATCTCGCTAATGTTTTTAAGACATTCCCAGCAAGCACAGCTACAGAGCCCTTACAGTTTGTTGATAGAAACGGCGAATGTGAAAAACCTTTTTTCACGCTCAAGGAAGTAAGAAGCATGTGTCAACATAAGTTGTCTAACAAAAAATCACCAGGGTACGATCTAATAACTGCTCAGGTTTTGAAAGAAATGCCTTTAATAGCCTTTAAGAAACTCCAATTTATAGTAAACGCATGCATTGCAGAAGTCATTGTTATACCTAAACAAGGTAAGCCACCAACAAAAGTAACATTTTACAGACCAATATCGCTTATACCAGTCACGGCAAAAGTTTTCGAATAACTGCTTCTGAAAAGGCTTAGCAAAATAATAGAAGAAAGAAGACTAATTCCGTGCCATCAGTTTGGATTAAGAATTAAACATTCCACGATAGACCAAGAAGTAAGTTTTGAAACCCGTTTGGACATATCGTCGGCTTAGAATGAAAAGCAGCTAACTCCTATTTTGCATTTTTTACAAACAATTATTTAAATAAAAGTGTTCGCATTATTTGAATAAAACCAAAATTACACTAATTATTTGGGAGCGGGTCAAAATTCTGGTTTCAAAATTCTGCTTTTCAAAATTCAGTTTTTTGCATGAAAATTCTATTTTTCAAAATTCTGCTATTTTTCAGTTCTGTCTTTCAAAATTCTGCTTTTCAAAATTCTGTTTTTCAGAATTCTGTATTATAAAATTTTAATCAATAAAATTCTGCTAATTCTGGTTTTTCTCAAAAACGGAAAAGAAAAAAGCGATTTCTTAACTTTATTTTGTTAGACAATTCAGGGCAATACTTTCTTCCAATCTGAAAGAGATTTTGTTTTTGTACGTCATTTATTTATGATATTTGCACATATTTTCTACAACGAACTATCCACGCACAACTTATATTTCACTTTTTGATGTGTAAACATCTTAGCGCTCGCTATGGGTAAAATTGAAAATCGGATATAACGGATATGGGCTCACGGTTCCGTTTGGAACCATTTTGTTTGTTGTAGGTAAGTAGAACTCTGTAAACTCGAATAGGTAAGGTAGTTTTCAAATAGCAAATACCAAAACCATTAGGTAGGTTTTGGTATTTGCTAAGTGGAGTGAATTCCTTACACCCCGACTCCACAGTAGATAATTTCTCTCAGAATGTTCGTCTTGACATTAAATATCGAATGGAGTCCCTCCGTTTCATATCTTGATTAGATGTCAAGATGTAAATATCTTGACAGAGATATTTGACATACATTTTGCCAGGTGAAGATTTTGTTGCTTTTTTTTCTAGAAATTTAATTTTTTATTTCATTATTTTGTATCCATATGCTGCTTTTGATGTTAATCTCTGTAATGGCGAGTGACAATTTTGGTTTGTGATATTAAGTGTTATTTGCAATTTCTTGATTTGAAATGTCATAACATGATTTGCCAAGTGGCGCATTCTTTTATGTTTCTCTAGTATTGGCTGTGGTTAATGTGTCAAAAAGAAGTGTTGTAATGTCATATTTAAAAAAGTTACTTTGAGTTACTTTTCATTTAGGAACGACAAATGCTAAAAATATGGCTGATCTGTCAAACAAATTGGGTGAAAAAAGTCGAAATAGATTTGGAATTAAAAATCTAGAAGAAATTGTGATTTCATTATTAAAAAGAACTTTTATCAGCACTTCGAAAATGCATACATTTTTCAAATTAAATTTAATTTAACTTCATTCTAGCACAAAATTGAATATTTAAGCAAAAATATTTCCAATTTTTTTATCATTCATTACTTGCACAAATTTCTTTACTAGAAATCGATCAAATCAGATTAAAAAGGTCGCAAAACCTGGGAAACTCACTATCGACGGTAAAATCAATAAAAATAAAAATATATTAGCTTTATATTTTCCCCCAGATCTGATCTGGATTGTATATGCATACATGTATTACAAAAACAACACAAAATTCGACCTTGCTTTTGGATTTCGATTTGCAAATTTATTCTGACCATACACCCTTTGTACTTCTTTGCAAAAATGAGTTTTTTCTCTCACAGGTAGATGGCTTTTTGTGTTGAAGATAGGGAGAAAATAGAGAATAGAGTAGAGAGAAAATACAGAAACAAAAGGATAAACGGGGATCGGAGAGGTATATAACATTCTTGTCGCACTGGGATCCTGTTTTGTTTTATTATGATAATCTAATCTGGATCCGATCTGGGGGATAATAAAATTAAACTATTACATATTACAAAAATGAGATCAATTACAAACCGAACGATCGAGAAGCAAACAAAAGATAACTCAAAATGAAAGCATCGTGATTTCAGCTGCTTTTGACGGATTAACCATTTCAACTCAGTATCAAATAGATGAGTTGGAAAAATGTATTCAAAGTTAATTTTTGACACTTTAACTTTGAATCCAGGAACAACTTTGTGACGTCATAAAGTTAATTGAAGTAGCTTAATTTGTGCTGGTTTATTTGCGGAGGAGTTTTCTCGTAAGGAGTTTTTTAATGGGTAAATTCATTATAATTTGTGTCGTGCAACCATTTTGTTTTAGGCTATGTCCTAATTGGACAAAGATCGCGCAACCCAGCGATGAGCTTCGGTCGGTCGCATCGCCTGTTGATAGCGCTACCAAAATGTGTGTCCTATTACCGATCGCTTCTTAAAACCGCGCGTGGTAAGTGGATGTAAACACACTATCGGGCGACCACTAGGACATAGCCTTAGGTAATGTCCTAATTGGCACCCATCGCATGACCGAGCAACAAGCGATGATCGCTGCATCGGACAATCAAAATATCAAACTTGAATAAATCAATCAATGTGTCCTTATTAGAATATAAACGCGGTAGCGCGATGACGTATAACAGTCGCACATGCTTGTTTTGAGATCGCTCAAGCTATTCCACACAAGCTTTCAAAAACAAACTCAATACCTAAAGGGAAATGTCCTAATCAGGAACTGAATTTGTGCGACCGACGCTACAAGAAATTGTTTCATCGCTTAAAATCAAACGAGTTTGTTTTTGATCGCACTAAAATGCAACGGATTTGAAGGAAAATATGATAAATGAAGCTTATTTAATCCTAATTTTATGGGATAAATGTTGGGATTGCTTCAAAAATAGATTCAATGCAATTTAGGTGGGGTTTTAGAATTGTAATTTTTTTAAATTTATAGTTGTACATTTGAACATGAACATCGCAATCATCATACATATTTCGCAATTGGCGCATTTTAAAAATCTCTCTTGTACATTCAAGATTAGTTGTAAACATTTTATTTACTCTTAACAACATTGAGGTTTGGTGCAAACTTGAAAGAATAGAAAACCATTTTTATACAAAATTCACTTTTGTGGTCGCTCGATAGTGTGTTAACATCCACTTACAATGCACGATATTACTTAGGAGCGATCGGACACACATTTTGGTAGCGCTATCAACAAGCGATGCGACCGACCGAAGCTTATCGCTGGGTTGCGCGAGCTTTGTCCAATTAGGACATAGCCTTAGCGCTTGTATTACAGATTCCTATTTTTTGCCATACGTGGTAATGACCCGATCCCTTACCTTCAGGTGAAAACGAATGTTTACACATCTTGCACGCGAGTCCTGGTACGCACACATTTTTTTGTACTTTAACGGGTTAATGAAGCTGTAAATGCAAGTGCAAAAGTTGAGTAAAGCCTAGTTTACAGTTTGATTCAGGTTAAACACAAAATTATATTGGTTGTTGGTTAACAGTTTCATGCAAAATAAAACCATTGCTGTCATGGAATTTCATGCAAAACGATTAGCCGGAAATTGTGTTGCGTGCTAAAATTATGTGGTGAATAATAAGTATTTTGTATGGTTGGTTTACACTTCGAAAAAAAAAAATATATTCACACAGCTTTTTTTGCATGCATATGATTTTTGCTTCCAAAAATAATTGTTTTCCATTTTTAGGCCTATAGTTTATTAATTAAGTGTAAGTTAATGACTCAATGCGAGGCTAAGGCCAAGGCAAAAAATTTTCGTCTAAAATAATATATTTAGAAGTTTTGCACAGTTGAGGTGCATAATTGTTTACAAAGTTTTGTTTTTTATGCGCACGGAACTGTAAACTATGCTCATACCTACAATTATTGTTTTAGACAAAAGAGCAGTCTTAAAACCAAATTCAAGAAATTTTCCCTATTTTATGATGAGACAAGTATGAGAAAATTGTTTACAACATTCTGCCAATAATAAAAAGAAGGTTTGGAAAATGTTAAAAAGCGCGCGCTGTTTTACAAAATTCTGCCAATAATAAAAAGAAGGTTTGGAAAATGTTAAAAAGCGCGCGCTGTTTTACAAAATTCTGCCAATAATAAAAAGAAGGTTTGGAAAATGTTAAAAAGCGCGCGCTTTTTAACATTTTCCAAACCTTCTTTTTATTATTGGCAGAATTTTGTAAAACAGAATTTTGAAAATCAGAATTTTGAAAAGCAGAATTTTGAAAAGCAGAATTTTGAAAGCAGAATTTTGAAAGCAGAATTTTGAAAAGCAGAATTCTGAAAGCAGAATTTTGCAAAAAGAATTTTGACCCAGTCGGAATTTCGACCCCAACCCTAATTATTTTTCAGCATTCGTTTTTGCTAAATTCGCTCAAATTGAAAAGATTTGATAGGTTTCTGTATTTTTAAGCAATTTTTGAAGTGGTCTATAATGACAAAAAAATGTGGAGTTAGCCGCTTTACACTCTAAGCCGACGATATGGTATCCAACTATGGTGCTGTACAAAGAAAACAAATGCTGAACCCATCCAAAAAATCGAAAGCAAGGTACTTCGTGGAATAATAAAAAATGCCCCTTGGTATATTAGAAATAGCGTGACCTTCAAATTGAAATGGTTACAGAAGTGACTAAAAAACACGCTGTATTACACAATCAGCGACTGCAAAGTCATACCGATTCCGAAATGGAAACCGTCTTAAATGTACGAGACAATATTCGGAGATTAGGAAGAACCAAGCCTCTGATGGTCTTAAAACTATGCGAAGTTGTTATAACTTTTAACTTCCCCCAATGTGATTTATAAACTAAGAAAGAAAAATCAGTTGTCGATCTTTCATAGATGGAGCATTCCATGGCTACGTACGGACAAATTAAATTAGACAAGTCATATATTAATTTTATTTTACAGGTTCTACATGAGTCTTTTATTATATGCAAACATTCTGAAGGTATTCCTTTGAATGTCTAAGAAAAAAAAAATAAGAAGAGCTGTCACGTACAGACGGGCCGATTCTACCAATGTTCTAGGTTGCTATCTTAATGTTCAAATTTCTGCGAAACTATGGATCAACGATTACAAATGTGTTAGAACCAAATTATGAGAATGAATCAAAAGCGATAATAACGAGAAAAAAATTTCGAAAATGCACATCGTTATATTTCAAACCATTATTTAATGTCCTGTCACGTACGGACAAATCACGTCACGTGTCGGACAGAGTTCAATTTGGTAGAAATTTTAAGTAGTTTTTTAATAGCTAAGCACCTGGCTGGGCTTTCACAGGCTATGAATTCGGTTCTCTATCCTATTTTTGTTAGTTTGAATTCAGTGAGAACTCGAAAGTCCAAGTAAGGGTCTGGCAATTTCACATGACAAACACAGTCTATTTTAGTGAGGCATTTTAGAGACTGGAAGATAAATCACTCGCGTTTTAGACCTTTTAGGGGAACTTAAATAAAATCTCAAGATTTCCGTGTAGAGTACAGTGTTGCCCCCCCCAACTGATTGAAAGTGTAGTGTTTAGGAAAAAAAAGCGTAGTAAAAACGTAGTAAAAAAAGAAAAAAATAATTTTACAAATTTTGTAATCCTTTTATTCACTTTTAAATTAGTACATAGGTATAATAAACTATTATGCATGCACATCGCATAAAATATCCTTATATAAAAAGAAATAAACTATTTACATTTTTACAAACCAAAAATATACATTTAAGGATTAATAAATCACTTATACATATATGTATGTACATGAATCCAAACAGCATTAAGTTATTTCTTACTTAGGTTTTTGATAGCTGAAAATCAGTTCACCGGTTTTTGTATAAACGTACATTGAAACTAAAAATTCAATATTTTTAAATTAGCTGAAAGTTCCTCTTTTTCATGGAATGCTCCAGATTGGTTCTGGTGGTGGTTTTAGTGCGGTAAGAGTCCAACACTACTCGGTATCGATTCTTAACCACTGTGTTTCACCTTTCAAAAAAGTATATTATCGTTTGGACTTAAGATTTAAGTTTTTTTGAAATCGAGGCGTATTTTTTTAAATAATAAATTCACCATTTAGATATCCTTATAACTGAATTTAGATTTTACTGAACTAATTGCTCAAAATTTATAGAACTGTGTAAATTTTTATTGAATGCGGTTTACGTTAACACGTGCCGGCGGCGAGGAGTTTAAATGTTCTGTATAAAATATTTAGTCCATTCCATCAACTTTTACACTTTTATCAAAACTTAAAGTAAAAGACTGAGAAAACTCCATGAATTTTGTATAGAAAATTTTAAGTGCTCACAGACACATCAATTGCATTTGATACCTTGATCAAGAAAGAAAAAAGAAAGAAAATCCCAAATTTCAAATTGATATTTGATATTTTTCTTTTTGATAGAAAGGCAATATATTTTAATGTTGCCCAGGGACGCCAAACACCTCAATAGAGATAGAGCAAACTTACAGTCGAAGATACCCAAAACACCGTTTGCATGTCTTGAGTCAC
The DNA here is from genome assembly GCA_963921185.1 of Dasysyrphus tricinctus. NCBI lineage: Eukaryota > Metazoa > Arthropoda > Insecta > Diptera > Syrphidae > Dasysyrphus > Dasysyrphus tricinctus. The sequence goes on from OY992532.1 coordinate 129,813,079, forward strand.
TCCTTATCAAAGTAAAGGGTGTTTTTTTTAGACGTGTGGTTTTCAATCTGGCAACAATTTTTTTGGAGTTGGTCTTTTTGACAGCTGTCACTTTGCTTATGCTCAGTTTGGTTTGCCATTTCATAACGAATAGACTTACTCCTGAACAACATTTTCAAATCGGTCAAATTTATACCAAAATTATGGTTCGCACTTTGTCCAATATTCGGTCGGCATAATCGCCCAGCACAGTCGGTAATTCGAGCAACCATGGATCGGTTTTGCACCACGTTCACTCACTCTAGTATGGATAATGCGCATCCTTAGAGACGCACCGCCGGCCGCCGCCGGCCGCCGCCGCCGTACAGTGCGCACCGAAAACGCTATTGCTGCTGTGGAGCAGAGTATCGAAGAAGACCCGAATGAGTTCATCCGCCATCGCGTCGAAAATTGGTGGTCGAAAAATGGGCCTCTCGGCTGGAATTTATTCGAGCCAGCCATGGCGGCCACTTGCCCGAAATCATTTTTAAAACATAATGGTAAACCGGTATCTTTATAATAAAGCTAAATTCTTGGCCATAACATTAAATTGTATGGGATTTATTTCTTCTTGAAAACCACGTCTAAAAAAACACCCTTTATTTATCCTTAATACTTATCTTAATTCAGATTGTTTAAATCTACAAATCTTGAATACCTACTATAGTTATTTCTTTGAAATTGATGCCGATGCTATTCTTAGCAATTGTAATTCTAAATAAATCTTCAAAATGAGTGTAATAAAGACTTATTGTTTAAATAAGTAAATTATATACATACCTATACATAATCGGGATCCTCATTGTGAAATATTTGCTTATAACATTTTCTTTGGAAAATCATCATAAATTTAATTACAAACTCCACTTCGGTTTATTACGTCAGGCCTGAGGTATTTTGAAATAATATTTATTTTGCATCAAATTTCAATGACTGTGTTTATCTTATTTATGTAATAGTATTTTGAAATCATAACTCTGCAATGCATTATTTTTAATTATTTAAAACTTAAAATATTACTATAAGAAGACGAATGTTTGAAACTGTTTTTCTGTTTCATACGTAAAATTGTATATGTATTTGTATGTATGGTTCATTCATAGAATTTTGTGTGTCTTGTCTTGACATACATTTTCACGTGAAAATTCTAGTAAGAAGTAAGGTACTCATTTATCCATGCAGTGTCGGATTTAAGTTCAATGCAGCCCTGTCCGAAGCACCACCCTTTTTGCTTTTCTTTTTGATAGGTATATCTAACTAAAATAAAATACATGAATGGGTCGCACGAACTTGCTCTTACAGTTCAAGTTGCTTGGATTTCATTGTTTACAGGACACCCTGATAATTATTATATCCAAATACCTACATAATGAGAAGGGATAGATCGAGAGCCAACGACATAAAAAATCAAGTCATTTGCGTAACATTGTAAGTCATGTCATTGAATAGCCTTTTAGGTGTTGAACCAAAATCCGCTTTTCTGCCTACCATAACACTTGACGAAAAGGTGTAAAATTAGACTTAAAGGTGTACAAAAATAAGGCAAGTCAAGTCATTTGCGTAACATTGGCACCTTAAGCCCAAATAGGTATTAGTCGATTTATAACCAAAACCAAAAAGGCGGCCTCTATATTGACGTTACCAAACAAGATCAAAAGTGCGAAAAAGGCCCCTAGTCAAGTCATTTGCGTAGCATTTGTTCAACTCCCATTCGTTTCTGGACACTCTCGCAGGTATAAATCCAAAAAAGCAGACTAATATTATTATTCTTTCACAAAGACCTCGGCAGACTAACTTTTAATGTTGAAGAAAAAAATCAAAGTTAAAATTCAACTTTTTTTCGAAAGCAACAAAGCGCCATTTTTCTTGGATAGGTAAAATCATCTGCCTCTGTAATATGTTTTAGTTACAGATTATGAGATTATGACTGTTCATAGCTCGAAAACTTCTTAACTTAATGTTGTATGGCTTAATAATTTGCCACCAGTAAGTCGTTAGGTGGTTGTAAAACATTAAATTAAATCATGCAATGTTTTCTATGTTTTTTTGTTGGACCTTTGCAAGATTCATAATCGTCCCCTGATTGCAAGAACTAGGTGACTCAATATCATTAATTTTGGAGATATCAGCCTTTTAAGAAAAATAGCTACTGGAGAACGATGGAAAATTTATTTTTGATGTTCATGAAACTTCACAAATATTCTATATTTTTCTGTGATAGAAAAAGATTAGACAAAAAGTCTCTGAAACTGTACAAAATAATACCGTTTTTGACGATACCTACCTATATATTATTAAAATATAAAATTGAGTTACATACCTAGTTCTTGCAAGCAGGGGACGATATCAAGTAAAAGCGCCCAACGCACTTATTAACAAGTAATTAAAGGCAAATTATTCTCTTATTCATTTTTCGATTCGTATCAAAGATTTATTTGATACCATACACGGGAAAATAGATTAAAGTCTCTAATTCTAGCTTGTCGTTTGTAATATTAAACACAAAACTGGTTTTAAAATACGATCTATATGGACAAACTAATTTTCCGGGAAAATACGCAAACCATCATCGCACTCGCATCGATATTTTATGTTCACTTTTGACCAATCCATAGGCCTTCTAATTGAGTTAAAATTCCATTTCAATGTTCCAGAGAAATTGTCCCCAATCGAGTAGATGTGCTGTTTGTAAAGCGATAAATGAAGCGGGTCTGTATTTTGTCGCAGTACCTAGTGTGGTACGAATTGTTTTTTTGATTGTAGGTTTCCTACCTATACGTGTTTTGTCCTTCAACTTCTGTGGAAAGTAGTTTACTTTACAATCGACAGCAAATCCACTTTGGTTATTGACTCATGACAAAAGATATTTCAATGTGTTTTACATTGTACAAGTAGTGTACAAAATTGGTTTGTGGCAAAAGGAAGCAATTGAATTCGGGGAATTGAAATTTTCGTTGTTTAGCAAGTACCTACATCCTTCATACCTAATGTGGAGAGGGTAAATACATATCAAGGAGGTGAGTGAGGCTTCTTTTCTTTCGAAAACAAATTCAACGCACATAGCATTTTTCACACACTGAGTGAGAAGTAAAGTGCTTGCTGTATGTTTTAGTTTCAAATAATGCTGTTTGCAGTGTATTTTTAACAAATTATTCAAAAAACTTGTTTTTCAGTCAATTGAAATCCCAATTGAGGGACTTTTCCCGATGTGGCGCTATCTCGATTTGGATAGTTAAAGCTATTGACAGTGCAATTTCAACTTTGGCACCATCTGAATTTCAATAGTGAAAGGCGTAGAAGGTTGATAGGTATATATAGTGTCACACATCGATTTCAATAGATTTTTGACAACTGAAAAATAAAGTTAAACCTCAACTGAATAACTGTTCTTGAGTTAACAAGTGGTTAACTCTGATTAAACTCAAAGTTAACCCTGCACTGAAAAACTGGCCCTTAGTCTTTCATAATCCAGCAGCAGAAAAGTACTTTTGTTGAACTAGAAAAAGAGGTACGTGTGGATGTGAGCCACATAACGATCAGATCGTCAAGATTAAGACCTTGAAATCCCAGGATAACATTTGTTTTAAAACAGAAAATATGAATTGAAGTATTGAAATATTTCCTCATGTTCGACAATAAAACTTACTAACTTTAATTTAAACGTCCGCTTATTTACAAAATAAAACACTTTATTTTTCTTACTACAAAACAATTTACTGTTCACCACTCAGCTATATTGAAATTAATTCACCAACTTTACTTTTCACTTTTATTACAACCATCTTTATTCATTTGCGATTAAAAACAAACTGTTATCACTGCTGGTCAAACATGTGCATTTTATACTTGTTTAACCAAGCTCTGGATATTGCTTGAATGTTCTGGTATCTGCTTCTAGAGCTGGGGAAACTTACCGTAATTACTTTTTTTAAAAGCTTTTATTTTGATATTTAGCACCAAAGCTCTAAAACTCACGAAAGCTCTTTGCAGATTGGCTTGACTCAGGTATAATCCGGAAGATGGCACTTCTTCAAACGAGAGTGGTTATAGTTCATTCGAGAGTCGTTTTATACATTGTTTTATTTTTATAAAAATTATTTAAAAGATAGTGATTGATGATTAATGATTATACTATTTAATACTATGAGGATGATTCATCTCGGGTTGTTCAAATCCGGTTGTCTTTTGGAAGGATGTGGGGTTTCTAGCCACGGCGATAGTTTGACGCTGTATCATCGTAAAATTGAATTGCCTCGTCGTCGTTGATAGGAATGATTCCGTTGTCCAGTAGTGCTGTCACATCAAGGTATCGTGGCTCGGGTTGTCTCTATTCACTTGTGATGGTTCTCACCAGATGGTTTGGATGATTGCTTAGGTTGTTCGTCAATCTTTTGGCAGCACTGATCATGTATTTGTCAAGGGGTGTCAATTTGACAATTTTGCACTTAAATCTCTTGTTCAAAATTAAATTTTCAATCTAAAAAAAATTAAAAAGAAAAAATTAAGCAAGACAAATTAACCAAAACCAACATGAACAAAATCGAAAAACTACACGGAAAGTTGCAATTTACAAATTATGTTTTATTCGTAAGTCAAGGCATTTTGATCCCAAATTAATACAAAAATTGGTAACTTAAAATTCAAAATGTAGCAATTTACACAATTTGTTTCTTCGTGATTTGCAATTAAAATCCATGATCCAAGCTTCTACTTTTCATAGCAAAATACAACTTTTTTGGCGTAGTTTACTCTCAAAAAGAATAATTTCACAAACAGCATTTAAAAAAACTGATTTGCGATAAATATTTAGTAATCTCCATTGCACAGTCACTGATTTACGTTTTTTTTTGTCGCAATTTGCAACTCCATGAGAATAGTTGCAAATCACCAACAAAAAAATCCTAAATTACGGCTTTCTTGTCGCAATTTACTTCTCGAATACATAAAGCACAACAACATGGCATGTATGTTATCATTAATGTGTGACACAAACGATCTGTAATGCAAATTGGCTTAGTGGTTGCATGCTCGCTCGGCAACTGGAGGGTTGCGAGTTCAAATCCAAGTGGAGTCAAGCGTAAAATATTTATTTCAAATAAATTAAATTATATGTGTATACCTGCAAAATGAAGGGTAGAGCAGCAAGATTGATCTTTCAAAGAATCACGAAATTAAAAGTGATGATTACCTCTTTTGCAAATTTACAAATTGTGCAATTGAGGAATATTTGGATCAAATTGCGATTTGTTGTTCGCAATTTATGTCTTCTCTCGGTAGAATAATTGATACTTAAAGAAGGTTGATTTAAGATTTTTGAGTATCAATATCTTCATTTTGCTCAGTTTTGCAAATTGCAAACAAACAGTCGTAAATTACGAAATCCAGATCCAAGGTATAAATCGGGATTCATTTTTCGTAATATGCAGCTCATTTTTCGTGATCTGATCCAAGAATTCTTTCCGTATAAAGATTTTTAAGTTTTTTCCTTGTCTGCGCATAACTTTTGTCGGAGCAAAGATGGACTCAAGGCAAAAAAAAGTAGAGACTATAATCTTTAATATGGCATGTTCAAAATGTAGTTTTTATTTCAAATTGACAAAGATAAAGCCTTTCAAGACTGTACCATTTCTTATATTTTCTTGCAGTTTTTGTCCGAAGCCAGTTTTTTGGTACTACATGACAAATTAAACTATCCTTAAACCTTGCACCAAGTCTTATAATAATCGCTCGAGCCATTCAGCTTGAAGGTCTAGAAGCATTTAAATACAGCCGGAAAATAAAAATATGGGCTACCATATTTCATCAAAATCTTGAGTCCGAATGTTTTTACGAAAGTGAAATTTGCCATAATGTACCGAAAAAAGAGGCTATATTGAATGGGTATATATCGGTCAATTTTGTATAAAAATGACTTTTTCAACATGTTACCTATTTTAAAGCCTTGAGCATCTACTTTATTTTGTTTAGGCATATTTTGGGCCTATTCTTGCACCAAAAAAAGTTATGCACAATTTGTTCAAAAATTTTGAAATCTTAAATTCGTCGACTTTTTTTTATTTTTGCTAATTCCTGCAAAAAAAAAAATTATAAATATTTTTTAAATCATCCATTCCAATAGGAAATTTAGTTTTGAACAAAAAGTTTTATGGGTTAAATGGTCAAATTCGGCTTAGTTTCCGAGTATACCTAACACATTGAAAAGTTGCCAGTGTGACTATTCTCTCAGAAACTCATGGGTGAATTTAGGAGCTTACTTACATATTTGATGTGCATACATTTGAACTAACCGACGCATCAATTGTTATAGTTTGAACCTAATCCTCTAGATATCTCCTGCAAATAACTATGATCATTTGCACAAGAACGTACGCAGGATTTGGAATTAGGTCCGACCAAATAAAATTTCACTATAAGCTCTCAATTTTTGACGGAGACGGAATGATTTGGATGATTTGGTACCTATGGGACATTTTTTGTTCAATCGTAAAAAAAAAAAAAAACAATTCTAGAACTGAAGCTCTTGGAAACAACATTTCAACTTTGTTTAAAACATTTAATTATTGAAGCACAAAACTTAATAAATAAAATCAAAAATAATTGCGTATTCAATTTATTTTAATTTTTGTCAACATTCCTTTTTTTTTGTATTTTTTAATCATCGCTTTTGACTTTCCAAATTACCGAAAACTATGGAGTAGAATCTGGTTAGATGATTTGTGATAATATACTCAATAGAGTGGGGATTTGATTCCACCCACGGTCTGTCAAGCTGCGTACTGCGTACATCACAATGGAAATAAGCATCAAATTTATATCACATTCCTGCGTTTTGACATTTTTGAATATGTATTCATATTGGAAACGCAGCCTGACGGACTTCGTAAAATTGCATTTTTCTGTTAAACAAAGAGCTACGTGCCTAAAACATTTAGGAATCTTACATTGTGTCCTTAGGTATACAGACCAATTTTCTCATGTCTTCTCAAATGCAGCCGTATCACTCATTTGCGAACGCATTTCTTCAAAATGTACCTATTTGGAAATTGACAATACATTAAAATAAAAAAAAATAAATCTTTATTTATATTTATATTTTCTGACATAAAATACCGAGCTTGTTTTTAAATGAATCTTTAATTATTTTTCATATACATAAAAAGGGGAGAGTACGATAACTCAGGCGCCAAGAAATTATAACGGTTTTTTGTAGAACTGTTTAATACAAGCATTTTTTACTATCGGAGGGGGGTCTATCTCACCCCGTTTGGGCGGGAGGGGCAATTTCATAAAAACAGTACCAAAAATGTAAAACAAATATTAAAAATAACGGTAATACTTACAACAAAGTATTATACCTTTATTTAAAGCTTATACTTTGTTCTACTAGCCAGTTTTTGAATCAAGTGAAATCTATGCATGGTTTTTGATAAAATTAATTTTAAACTCAAAATTTGCGAGAAAAAAGCATAAAAAATATGTTTAAAGTGTAATTTCTCAAAACTGTAAGATTATATATAATTTTTTTTTTCTGAAATTAGTTGCTCTAATTAATTTTTAATCAAAAACTGAAAATTAGATGATTCTCTGTCTTCTAGTTTTTGAGAAAATTGAAAATTACTTAAACTACTACCGTACAAAATTCGAATGTTTGCTCGTTTTTTCTACATAAGTAGGTATGCATCCATACTTTGAAAATTTCAACTGCTTTGTATATGTTTCCTTAATCCAGATTCTTTAAATGCAAACAAAGCTTTGCATACACCCAACCTCGCACCTACCCCAAATCCTATAGTGTGCCCAAGCAGGGGGGTTTCATGGGGCCAGCATGCCCCCCCATACATACCTCACTGTTTATACGCCAGCCATAATACGTAAGCAAGCAAAACACAAACATCCAATACAAAAGTAGTTATAGTAATTATCGATTTTTTCAAAAACTAGAAGACATAAAATCATCTAGTTTTCAGTTTTTGATTAAGAATTAATTAGAGCAAAGTTTCAGAAAAAGAAATGATATATAATCTTACAGTTTTTAGAAATTACACTTTAAACATATTTTTTATGTTTTTTTCTCGCAAATTTTGAGTTTAAAATTCATTTTTTCAAAAACCATGCATAGATTTCACTTGATTCAAAAACTGGCTAATAGAACAGAGTATTAGCTTTAAATAAAGGCATAATACTTTGTTGTAAGTATTACCGTTATTTTTTAATATTTTTTTTACATTTTTGGTACTGTTTTTATGAAATTGCCCCTCCCGCCCAAACGGGGTGAGATAGACCCTCCCTCCCATAGTAAAAAATGCTTCTATTAAACTCTTCTACAAAAAACCGTTATTATTTCCTGGCGCCTGAGTTATCGTACTCGTGCCCATAAAAACATTCATTTTCGTTTTCCACGATATATGTGCAGTACCACTCACAAAAAGTGTCTCAAATAACTCTTTAAACCATGGCAGTAATTTTTTAAATATAATGCATACATTTGAGCTCAATCTAACTTGTAGTTCTTGAGTCTATAGGTCATACACAGACAAACATTCATTTTTATATATAGAGAAGAAGAAGATAGAGAAGATAGAATAGAGTATAGATAGATAGATAGATAGATAAATAGATAGATAGATAGATAGAATAGATCGATGGATTAATTTTTATACATATGTACTTATTTTCCATCATAAGAGATATTTCCACGAAATGGACACAGAAGAATATTTCTCTACCTACCCAAAAGAAATAATATCCTATGCATGGGACAATCCAACGGGAACGGGGAAAAGAGTTTATACTTTTTGATCTTCCTCGCCAACCTCAGACGATCTTAGAAAATCGAAGATACCTGCACAACAACCATCAAAGTTAAAACAATGACTGTATTTTCCAACAGAGTTAAAGATACAAAATACTTGGGAAGGAGCTTTCATTTTTGCAGGAAAACATGCTTCAATTCGCTTATTTAAAAGCTTTGCAAAATTTTGCTTTTTTTCAAATTAGGTAATATCAATTTCATATCCATAAGCTTGAAACTTCTGTATATGGTTATTTGTTATTGTATTATGTAAAACTAACAAGATTTTCATGTTAATTGACCAGTTCTTCATGTCAAATCAACAAGGTGTACATGTCAAATTTACAGGATTCCTTTTTTAAGGCAGTTTTAAACTAGCACGGTGTCAGATTTTACCTGAAACCCACGTTGATTTAACACGAAACGAAAATCAGGTATCTGGTTAAACAACTAACCTGGTTGATCAGGTTTTGATGTGGAAAAATAACAACCTGAAAATCAGGTATAATTAATAAGAAATTGGTTCAATATACCTGCTTTTTTCTCTGAGTGTACTTATAATTCACTGATTTTTTAATTTAAATCCTTAGAGCCATTTTTGATATAAAGTTGCTTTTCCTTAACGATTTTATGGTATTCCTCTTGATGTGTCCTTCTCGCTTGATATTTCAATATTTCTGATCTGAAGTAAGCTCTTCCTGATGACGCAATGAATAAGCTACAAGCGTTTCTATTATTCATGAGACTATATTTGTTGACAGTGTAATTTTTTGTGACTTGGATTATAGAAGCTACATAAAACAAAATCATAATATCGTTGACCAACAATAAGATCTGATATTTCTTCCCAATCCTATACCTAGTTGTGTTGTTGCAAAATTTCCAACTACGATGACCTCGACCTGACCATACCCTTCGGCTTAATCAGGATTTCACATTTTTGGTAGAAGGACGCCGCTGGCGCTGGTAGTCACAGGTTGGCGTCAGCATGGTGACGTCCAGTGATGCAATGAATTTTACACGTTAATTGTGCTCATTTTACCTCCAAGTGGTAACCATCGGATTCTGGTCTCAATCATCCGGACTTCACTTGCCAAATTAATAAGTTCGAGTGTTGAGCAAAGGACATAATCAGCAACACTAAAATCTTCTATCGAAAATGACTGGCTGTATAGTTCGGCTAAGGTCTTGGACGAGCCTGAAGGTATAAAGCGAGAAGAGTGCTCTTCTCCTCTTATCAAGGTGGCAGCGGAAGAATTCCCCAGATGGAATGAACGGTGATGTCTACGGTTCCAATCAGGCTGAAACACTTAAACAGCTTATACGGACTACTACGACAGGCTCATAAGGAGCGGTTCATCCGGCTCCCGCCCTTGGAGCTAAATTGTAAGGGTTTGGTCCTTAAGGTTGGGGATTGTGCCGTCGGGGTGACTTCTCGGCCACATAAATAGAGTTTAGTTACAAAGCAACAACAAGCCTCGGATACGGATTTACTGACGAACTAGCAAATGAAATATGGACAATGAATTTCGGACACGTGGAATGTTCTGTCTCTCTATAGACCACGTGCAGCCGAACGTTTAGCGGAAGCCCTGGGCTTCTACAAGGGAGACATCACCGCCATCCAAGAAGTGCAATGGAATGGGTCGGGCAAAAGAAAACTGAAAAACTGCGACATCTACTACGGTGACTGTTACCGACCACAAGGGCAGCGTCTTTTTGGGTGTAGATTCGTGGTTAGAGGCAGACTTGTGCAAGAAGTTTTGAGTTTCAATTATGTGAGCGAGCTCCTCAAGACAATTCGCATCAAGTCTAAGTTCGCCAAAATCAGCCTCATATGCTTGCATGCCCCTACAGAGGAGAAAGATTATGACACCAAGGAAGAGTTCTACGAACTCCTGGGCAAGACATATGGTGAGCTTAGCTCACCCAAAAAAAATGGTGAGCTCACCCAAAAAATTGCGGGACATTTTAAGATTTTGGACATCTTTAACATAAATCAAAATATTCCTCCAAATTAAATTTTAAATGTGCACCAACTGAAAAATATTGATCAATTACTTCATTATTCGTAGAAGATTAAGAAGGCTTCAAAAACAACCTAAATGCAGTGGATATGGAGAGAGCTCTGTTGGTATACATAATTGAGAACAATTTTGTAGCTGGAACTTTTTTTTTAATCATTGCAAATCAAAAATAATAACAGAGTTAGAAAACAACTTCAAATGTTGTATTTTTTCGACATATTAAAGCTGGTTTTTGAAGCAATCGACACATTAGGGATCAGCTCATCTACGAAATGAGACATCATTTTCAGCACTTACGCAAATAGAAGCTACACTCAAAAAAATTCTGTAGTCATATTGACAATTTTTGTTGTCAATATGAACGCAGAAGTCAACCAACAACTTTAATTGTCAATGTGACAACGTCTGAAGTAGCGATTGTAATTTCATGAAAATCAGCTTTTACCATTGTCAATATGACAATTTCAAAAAACCAGTATTTTCATTTTAAGAGAGATTGTGATTTTCATATTGACAACAAATGAATATACTGGGTTGTATTTTGTAAGCATCTATGGTTGTCGTATTGATGACCGCTGGTATTCAATATGACAACAACGGAAGAGTGGTTGTTATATTGAAAACTGCGGTTGTCGTATTGAAAATCGTAGTTTTTCAATATGAATACCACAACAAACTGAATTGTTATATTGAATACTTCGATTGTCATATTGAATACCACTCACTCTGAGGTTGTCATATTGAGAATTGAAATTGTCAATATGATAAATGCAAAAACTGCAATTGTTATATTGAATACTGCGATTGTCGTATTGAATACAGCTCACTCTAAGGTTGTCATATTGTGAATTGAAATTGTCAATATGATAACCGCAAAAACTGCAATTGTTATATTGAATATTGCGGTTGTCATATTGAATACCACTCACTCTGAGGTTGTCATATTGAGAATTGAAATTGTCAATATGATCACCGCAAAAACTGCAATTGTTATATTGAATATTGCAGTTGTCATATTGAATACCGCTAATTCTGAGGTTGTCATATTGAGAATTGAAACTGTCAATATGATAACCGCAAAAACTGCTATTGTTATATTGAATATTGTGGTTGTCATATTGAATACTGCTTACTCTGAGCTCGTCATATTGAGAATTAAAATTGTCAATATGATAGCCACAAAAACTGCAAATGTTATATTGAATATTGCGGTTGTCATATTGAATACCACTAAGTCGGAGGTTGTCATATTGAGAATTGAAATTGTCAATATGATAACCGCAAAGACTGCTATTGTTGTATTGAAAATTGCGGTTGTCATATTGAATACTGCTTACTCTGAGCTTGTCATATTGCGAATTAAAATTGTCAATATGATAACCGCAAAAACTGCAAATGTTATATTGAATATTGCGGTTGTCATATTGAATACCGCTCACTCTGAGGTTGTCATATTGAGAATTAAAATTGTCAATATGATAACCGCAAAAACTGCTATTGATATATTGAATATTGCGGTTGTCATATTGAATACTGCTTACTCTGAGCTTGTCATATTGAGAATTAAAATTGTCAATATGATAGCCGCAAAAACTGCAAATGTTATATTGAATATTGCGGTTGTCATATTGAATACCACTAAGTCGGAGGTTGTCATATTGAGAATTGAAATTGTCAATATGATAACCGCAAAAACTGCTATTGTTGTATTGAATATTGCGGTTGTCATATTGAATACTGCTTACTCTGAGCTTGTCATATTGAGAATTGAAATTGTCAATATTATAACCGCAAAAACTGCTATTGTTATATTGAATATTGCGGTTGTCATATTGAATACTGCTTACTCTGAGCTTGTCATAATGAGAATTGAAATTGTCAATATGATAACCGCAAAAACTGCAAATGTTATATTGAATATTGCGGTTGTCATATTGAATACCACTAAGTCGGAGGTTGTCATATTGAGAATTGAAATTGTCAATATGATAACCGCAAAAACTGCAATTGTTATATTGAATATTGCGGTTGTCATATTGAATACCACTAAGTCGGAGGTTGTCATATTGAGAATTGAAATTGTCAATAAGATAACCGCAAAAACTGCAATTGTTGTATTGAATATTGCAGTTGTCATATTGAACATCGCAGTTGTCAAAATAATAACTACAAAAATGGGGTGGTAATATTGATAACTACGATTTTCATATTGAAAACCATGGTTGTCATATTGAATACCATGGTTGTCATATTGAAAACCATGGTTGTCATATTGAAAACCACGGTTATCATATTGAAAACTATGGTATTCAATATAACATTCATGGTTTTCAATATGACAACCATGGTATTCAATATGACAACCATGGTATTCAATATGGCAACCATGGTATTCAATATGACAACCATGGTTTTCAATATGAAAACCATGGTAGTCAATATAACAACCATGGTTTTCAATATGAAAACCATAGTTTTCAAATTGAAATCCACGGTTGTCATGTTGACAATGACTGTTGTCATATTGACGGCCTTGGTAATCATTGTGACAACCGGGGTTATCAAAATGAAACCCTGGTTTTCGTAACAAAACCAGCAATTGCCAAATTGAAAATTGATGATAGAAGATGCAAACTAAAATTGAAACCTTCAATTTGATGACTGTGGATTTATATGGGTTTCTACTGAAAAAGAAGATTTTATATTTATTAGCAGTAGCTTAAATGGTATACTTACTGTTCACTTCAAAATTATACCGATTTTCCATTCTGAAAGATTAAAATCCTTAAAATGTATAATTTAAAGAAAAACACTGGATTTTCAATTTAATTTATAAGATTTATTATTAAATATTCATTAAGAGCTTAACACACAAATACAATGTAATATTAAGTTAAAATAAAATAATTTCTTGTTAAATATTGAATTTAAAAAAAATAATTATTATAGAAAGCCAAATGGATACAGACTGTTAGATTTTTAAGATGTAAAATTTTTGTTAATTTTTGTCTCTGTGTTTTTTATGACATTTAATTAAAAAAGAATTTAAATAATTTTTAGTTATTATAAACAGAAATAAGATTTTTATAAATTCACATATTGTAAGTATTTATGCTTATGTATTATATTCAATAATTTATTAAACGCGTACGAAATCTAGCAATTGCAATAATTTACATTTAAGAATAAACAAATAAATAAATAATTATTCTCGAAAACGTTAACAAATAAAAAATATATTTGTACGAGGATAAGAAGTTTTTTCATTACAATTACCAATAAACAAAGGAATTAAAATTTTAATTTTATGAAAAAAGGGAAATTCATTTTTGAGATTATTATTTAAATACTCAATTCTTAAAAATTGCCTAGGAGGCATTTGATTTTTATAAACTTCCGTTTTTAAAAAGATAATATTTTATTTTAAGATAAAAGGCCACAAAGGAATTAAAATTTCAATTTTAAGAAAAAAGGGAAATTAATTTTTTAGATTATTATTTAAATACACAATTATTGAAAATTGCCTAGGAGACATTTGATTTATGAAACAATTCAATAAAGTGCCAAAAATTTTCGCATGCTGGTGGATATTTTATGTTAAATACAAAAAAAGATTTAAAACATACATCTACCGCTCGCAGCAAGGAATTTGTTTTAAGTTTGAAGTTGTCCAATATTATAAAGCACTCCTGGGCTTCTTTTTGGGTACAGATAAATGGTTCAATAGTTTTAAATTGTCAGTGATTGAAAAGAGCTACCTATGTTTTGTATTCAAAAATGTAAAAAAGGATTTTTAAAAGTCTTCGGCTGGACTAACATAACGCGTACGAAATGTAGCAATTATAGTAAAGACCAAAATAAAGGAATTAAAATTTCAATTTTAAGAAAAAAGGGAAATTATTTATTAAGTTATTTTTTTTTAAATTACCAGTGATTGAAAAGAGCCACCTATGTTTTGTATTCAAAAATGTAAAAAGGATTTTTAAAAGTCTTCTCCTGAACTAATATAACGCGTATGAAATGTAGCAATTATAGTAAAGACCAAAATAAAGGAGTTAAAATTATAATTTTATGAAAAAAGGAAAATAATTTTTAAGATTATTATTTAAATACTCAATTATTGAAAATTGTCTAGGAGACATTTGATTTTTGAAACTTCCGTTTTTAAAGAGAGAATATTTTATTTTAAGATAAAAGGCCACAAAGGAATTAAAATTTCAATTTTAAGAAAAAAGGGAAATTAATTTTTTAGATTATTATTTAAATACACAATTATTGAAAATTGCCTAGGAGGCATTTGATTTATGAAACAATTCAATAAAGTGCCAAAAATGTTCGCATGCTGGTGGATATTTTATGTTAAATACAAAAAACGATTTAAAACATACATCTACCGCTCGCAGCAAGGAATTTGTTTTAAGTTTGAAGTTGTCCAATATTATAAAGCACTCCTGGGCTTCTTTTTGGGTACAGATAAATGGTTCAATAGTTTTAAATTGTCAGTGATTGAAAAGAGCTACCTATGTTTTGTATTCAAAAATGTTAAAAAGGATTTTTAAAAGTCTTCGGCTGGACTAACATAACGCGTACGAAATATAGCAATTATAGTAAAGACCAAAATAAAGGAATTAAAATTTTAATTTCATGAAAAAAGGAAAATAATTTTTAAGATTATTATTTAAATACTCAATTATTGAAAATTGCCTAGGAGACATTTGATTTTTAGAAAATTCCGTTTTTAAAAAGAGAATATTTTATTTTAAGATAAAAGGCCACGAAAGAATTAAAATTTTAATTTATCGAAATAAGAGAAATTAATTTTTAACATTATTATTTAAATACTCAATTATTGAAAATTGCTTAGAAGACATTTGATTTTTAGAAACTCTCTTTTTTAAATAGAAAAACAATTCAATAAAGCGCCAAAAATTTTCGCACGCTGGCGGATATTTTATGTTAAATACAAAAAAAGATTTAAAACATACATCTACCGCTCGCAGCAAGGAATTTGTTTTAAGTTTGAAGTTGTCCAATATTATAAAGCACTCCTGAGCTTCTTTTTGGGTGCAGATAAATGGTTGAATTGTTTCACCACGAAATTGGAGGAATTCTAGATGTTCTTCGATGTGCTGTGTGGACTCTCCCTCAAAAATGAATGCCATCTGTGAGTCCTTAATGGTATATTTTGAAGAGCATTTTTCACCGGTGTTTGTTTTTCTTGGATGTGTTTTCGTAGGAATCAGATAGTAATGTAGGCTATTGAGGACGCAAGAAACCGCTTTATCTGAAATTATAGAAAGAAATGAAGAATATAATTAAAAAAATTCGACAATATGGAGAAAAAAATTACTTTTTATATAAATTTAATAATACATTAAACAATAGATTTATAATGAAATTACCATTGTTAAAATCCTTGTCGTCGATGTTCTTGAGCTTATCCATGGTCTTCCTATCTTTTAAATTGCTGATAAGGAAGTCTTTCAAGGGCTTGAAGGCGCTTTGCCATAATGAAATTAGGTTGGAACTCTCTGGGTACATAGTTAAAAAGTCTTTGTCAATCTAAAAAAAAGTTTAAAAGAAAGAAAACAGAGAAAAGTAAAAAAAAAAATATTTTAGTTCCAAAATAGTGGAAAAAGATTTAAGTAACAAAATTTTGAAAATTTAGCTTTAAGAATTTTACATATAAAATAGCTTACCAGTCTGTATCCATTTGGCTTTTTATAATAAGGCCATTTTTCAAATATGGCTTTTTGATCAGTGGAGTTCGAAATATCTTGCAGTCGATATTGGCTGCATGACTGCCACACACAGTCGAAATCTTCTGCCGACAAATTGTCGAACTTCAAACTATTAACGCAAGTTTCCGCGTCTGGCTCTGGATCTGTAAAAAAAAGGTGACATTTTAATAAAATAATATAAGTATGTTTCAATTTGAGAAAACATACTGAATCTATGTTCTTCATTTAATTCTTCCGGTATGAGTTTCCTCTTCATAGCTGTCAAAGTCTTAACAGCTCTTCTTTTATTAAAGAACTTGGTATAAATTTTACCTCTTTTTCCAGATGTTCTGTAATATTCTATTTTTTCATTGGGAAAAATCTGAACTATTTCGTCTTCAAGTCTTTGACTAGTACCCAACGACAATGGGATATTTTCTTCTTCGAAATATTGGGCAATGAGTTCTACTAATAAGTTTCGTTGATGACTTTGAAAGGTATTGTTGTTCTGCTGGTAAAATTGTATCAGTTGTTTCCCTCGAACCTTTTTCTCAAGAATCGTGGCCAAGCTGATATAAACGTGGTCAGATGGTTCTGGTGAGAGAGACATGCTGCTACGAATAGAGGAACTTGGAGAAGAAACATATGCTCCTGATGCAGTCAAATCATTGAATGATAATGCTGATGGAATTGCACCAGATGGTGGTGTCACATCAATATCACACCTCCATCTTTCGACATTACGCTCAAAAACAATAAGTTCTCCGATTGGAAAATTTTTAAGAACGTCTCGTATATGATACCATTTTATTATTTTTAAAATTTCGATATCAATTCTTCCTTCTGTTGGGATGGGATAAGAAAATTGTATATTAATTTGAGAAGTTATAATCTAAGATCCTGCCATAGAATGACCTATCCTCTTCAGGGTACAAGATAAAAAGTATACAGTCTTATGGGTAGTGTCTATGTTACCGTTAATGTCGGGAATCCGTTAATGCTGACATTAACTAGTTAATATCACCATTAACTGGTCAGATCAGTTAATGTTAAATATAATAAAGACAAGAAGCCACAAAGGAATTCACAATTAAATTTTGCGAAAAAATAGAAATTAACTTTTAAGATACTTTTTAAACGACAAAATTTCGATCCGAAATGTTCGATCAGAGACAATGTTTCCTTGTAATTTTTACTTTTTTCAAAACATTTTATTCTTATATGAAAAATTAACGCTTACCAGCACATGATGTTGATATTATAACAAATGAAGTTGACTAATTAGGCTGTTGGCACAATTTTTTCGGATTTGTTTCTGAACAAGAGAATTTTTATTTAAAAATTTTCCCCGCAACGATTTTCTATCGAAGAAAATCGGAAGAACCAGAAAGGAAAAGCAACAAATATCTTACAACCGTCTGAAGATACGAAAACGAAATTGTACCTAAATTTTTTTTTTGTGTTTTATGTTGATGAAAAATAAAATGAAAATACAGTAGACGCTCGATATAGTGAAACTCGTTATAGTGAACTATACAATATAGTGAACACACAAAATTTTGTACAGAGTATTCTAAATAGTGAATATTTATATCTCAATATAGTGAAAGTAAGTTTTTACTCAGTTTTAAACGCGAAAATTTCAGCTGCAATACTTCTACTGCATGTCGGTTGACTTCTAGGGCATTTTACCTTTACTTTTGTGATGCAATGTTGATTTGAAACTTCTTTGTATTATTTTTATCCAAATTTCAAGATGAAAAGCCCTTGAAACTTCTCTCTCGAAATAGTGAATATTGTCGAAATAGTGAACAGGCTTGGTTTTTATTACTTCACTATATCGAGCGTCTACTGTAAATCGGAAAATTTTGTCGTTGAAGTGCATTAAAAACAACTATACAAATCAAAGCAAATATTTTCTCCGATCGAATGTTTCGGATACCTCGATAGGGCTGATTATCAATAATTGAAAAGAGCTATGTTTTGTATTGTTTTTTTTTTTTTTTTTTTTTGTCAAACCCCTTTTTTTAACATTTTTGTTTTCAAAAGCTCATATGTATCTCAAGTTGTTGATTTTTATTAACCTATAATTTCTTAGTTTCTAGACTTTTATATTGTATTTTTTTATGCCTTAAGACATAACATCTGAGCTATGTCAAATAATTGTTGAAAACCGAAAAAAATAACCTTTAAGGACTTGCAAACCTATGCCTTTACTTATGCAGACCTTACGCAAAATGTTTGTATAAAACTCAATACTTCATATCTGGTACATCAATGGGGATGGGTCGTACTATGGCGAAACCTTCTTCTTATATAGCATCAAAGTAATAACTAAACAAAAAATTTCTTCTATGAGCAGTACCTATAAAAAGTTTAAACAAAAAGAGAATTATGTGATTACCTTTTAAACTTGGAAAGAAGTGTTCCTGATTCCAACTTTTCAAGAGTTCCATCAAATCATTATCCGATTTATCCTCTAATTGGGATTGGGTAGGAATAGATAGTAGGTCCTGAACTTGAAGGCATTGACCACTAGTCAAAGGTATGACTTGCAGGTTTTCGTTTGTATATGGATTGTTTATTACAGTGCCAAGTTCTTGATTTTGATGTTCTTCTGTGATGATTTGTTCTTCAAACTCCACTTCTTCGTTATGATCCACAACTTCTGAATCAGTGTTTTCCATTTTAGCTTTTGAAGTTTCAGTTGTATAAGAAATACTCTTTTATTTTTATGAAATTTTTTCCTTTATGTGTTTTAATTATTGTAAGGTAACAGGTACACCTTTGTCTCAAAATGAACTACAGTTTTGATTAAATAAATCTTATAGTCATGAGAAATCGTCGCCACATAGAGACCAGCTTTATATTTGATTCCCTTATAAATAATCTGATTATACAGTTGTAATTTATCAGCGGGTTCATTTAGTTTTAGTTTGCTAATGATAACGTCCAAGAACAAACTATCGCATTTATGTTTTTCATCAAATTCATATTCTTTGAAAATATTTTTGGAAAGAAGAATATCGTTTGCGAACTTTAGCTGATATTTTCTTGCAAGAGTTAAACATATGTTTTTTCGTGACGTGATCGAGTGTGCATAAGTTTTAAATGATTTGTGTTTTGCTTCGTATTTGAAACACCAAAAATTTCTCACAGGTCCCGAGTTCCTTAAAACTGTGGGATAGTTAGTTAACAAATGAAATTTTGGTTTCAAATTATCTTTTAAAAGATTCACATACTGCTCATTGTGCAATTTTATTTTACTTTGAAGGATCAAAATAAGGTCATTTGTGACTTCAAAACAAAGAATTAAATCGATAATGTCGATTAATAATATATGAAATTGCCAAATTTCATCTTCGGCTGGAACAAAATCTCCTATCATCAAGGGGAGGTACATAGCGAAAGTGAGCATTTCTCTTGCTGACATTATCAAATGTTTTTTATTTAAATGAGATAGCTTTATTTCTCCTGAAAAATTTCCCTCCTCTGTTGCTCCATAGTCGAATGTTTGTTTCCTTTGATTAAGTGTTGACAATGATGGCAAATACTTAACAACGTGAAGAAGATACAAAATTATGTTGCAAAGGTCATAATGAAGAATACCTTCACAGATATCGTGCATAGCATCAACAAAAAAATTGTCTACTACATGAAACGATGGTATTTTATTAAAGCAACTCTCTTTCATTATTCCAGTTCTTGTGGGGTCTTGGGATTCAACATCAGATTTGTAATTCTCTACAGTTCTCATAATTTCTTTCTGCTCCACACTTAACTCATTGCACTCGATTCTTTGTGCCTTGCAAAATCTGCAGTATGATCCACTTGAAAACGATTTGCTAAATTCAAGAAGTGAATTGACACCCAGATTATCACCAAGAAAGAGGCCCATTATGAAATGAATTTGGAAGACAGTTCCATCACTTAATATTATTTCTATGCCATTCTCTTCAAGCTCAATAAGCTCCAATATTAAAAAATTTAAGCAATCATCGTTTCCAATTTCTTTCAAATCTTTGGATTTAATAACAGCTGCTAGGAAAATACTATTAAGTTTTGAATTGTGTATTCGAAAACAAGGGAATGAGTAGCAAAAGTTGCACACAGAATGAGTTGATGCGTGAGAACCAAGTGGATTGTTAACACAAAAGTCATCAGCATATAAAAAGTACGGAATGACTGTTTTTGAAGCATACATTTCACTCTTTTTTTTCCATACTGGTCCTTGAACGAAGTTTGTGTACTTTTGATTAGATTTGAGTTCAGACATGTATTCTAGCATATCAGTCAAATTATCTCCTTGTTCAAAAAATGTTTTAAACTGTGATCGTAACGGTAAGACGCTCCCTTTGACTTTTTTTTCTGCGTAAACAAGCTCAGATCGACAATACACTGGCTGGATTTCGCTTGTAATAGTAAATTCTTTTATGTCGTCCATGTATCCCATTTCCTTGAGTTTCTTTAATAAACTATAGTCTGTTCTGCAATTTTGAAATACATCTCGACAGCTGAAAACTATGCTAAGCATTTCATTTTCCAGTAGTGCATCAAAACCATTCAGTTTAATTTGAGCAAATTGTTTAAATATTTCTAGTAATGGGGCAATCAAATATAATGTCACGCTTTCTTGAATGTCAATAACGTCTTTTCGTGTGAAATTATTTTTACTATGCAATAGAGTTGAAAATTTAAGAGCATTTTCAAAAACACTTGGCAAATACTGATTGAGATTAAAAATTTTATTTGAATTCTTTGATACGCTATGAACTTCTGAAGGATTTGAAGTAGCTGTATGATTATTCTTAGCGCTCGTTGATGCATCTTGTACATATATTTACGAAAGAGCAACTTTCTATTCTTGCGTTTTCATTTGGAGTTGGATGTTTACGTAAAATGTGGCGCTTGTAGCTGTTGAGATTTGTAAAATACTGAGCGCACGAAACTTCGAAACATTTGAATGTACTCGTATTACTCAATTCATGTTTCTTTTTTAAGTGTTTAATAAGATCTTCTATCCCAGTAAATTTTAAACGACACATGAAACACTCCATTATAATTTTTTTTTTATTCTTCTTAATAATACTTTTATTGTGAAAGAAAAATTTATAGTGCAATCTGTGAAAAAAATTATTTATTTTTATATTTAGCTGAATTTGTTATTTTGAAAGTGAAGGGATCATGATGATATAATTAGAGATTTTTCTCGTTAAACATCAATTTTAAGAATATCTAAAATATAGAATAAGTGTGCAAATGTGGCCCATGTGGATAATATGGCCCACATAAATCAGTGGTAACAAGGCTTAACCACTTAATTCGATTTTTGATACTGTTCAGGACAGCCAGCGGTTCAAAGTTTCTATTCATTTCTATCTCAAAATTAAGGACTTATTTAAGAAATACAAACACTTAAGTTGTTATGGCATATTGAACTTTAAGATAATAAAATTCTTAAGTCGAGATAGGTGGTTATGGCGTCTCGTATTTTGCAGTTTCAAAAGCTTGAAAAAAGGTACCGAATTTTAAATTTGCTAAAATTAGTTAATGTTATCCAAATAAATCCTTTTTTGCAAGAAACAAAAAATAAAAATTCTTCTTTTAAAAATACTCCTCCTCTTTAAAATTTGTGTGTAGTTGTTAAACACCTTTTAATATTTTTTACATTTGAATTAAGATATATGATCATCTGAGGGAAACAAAATTGTATCATCAATTCAAGGGTTTCAAACAAATTAAACTTTTGAAGAAATTTGGATTTAAACAAATATTATGAAACTAAAAAGTCACGTCTAAAGGATTTAATGACAGCTCAAGTAAATTTGTCAATATCTGCAATATCATCAAAAACATGGCTTTTTATGCAGATTATTGTGAATATTAATGTTTAGAATTCAAATAAATTGAAAGCCAATTTTTCAATTTATTAAATTTTTCACTTTCGAAATACACTTTCACTTAATCTTCACTTCAGATGCAAATGATCACAAAAGCCTAACTCAACTTAAAAATCATATTTTCTCGATTTTTCAATACATTGGTTGAAGCCAAAAGACTTGGCTCAACTTATGATTCGGGATTTTAGGAATCCAAATAGGGCTAACAACCTAACTGGAGCTATGATTTCCCAAGAACAATTGTCTGCTTTGCCATAACAACTTTTGTGAAGTTAAGTTTGTCAAAAATTACAATTGTGATTTTCCATAACCGCCTAACTCAAGTTAAGAAAATAAAAAATCATAGTCTGGTTTGCCAAGGGAACTAAAGTCAACTTAAGTTTCTCACTAAACAAAAATATATTATTCCATAACAACGTAGTTCAAGTTAAGAAAATGAAATATTTTGACCACTTGGAGGAATAACATAAGCTGTTAACGTTGACTTAAGAAAAATGAAAAATTATTTTTTTTTATATTGGCAGACTATAGATTGCTTAACATGACTTAGGTTTTTATGGAAAACCAAACTATAGATATTTAATAAAATAAACTCGAGTTATGAAACGGATGTTATAAAAAAGTATATTTTGTTTCAGTTAAGACGTTATGGCATACCAGAAAAAGGTGACTTAAGTTGTTATGTTTTTTGCTCATAACTTTAGATTGAAAAAAGATACAGACGCATGTTATGACTTCCAGCTACTGAAATATTTCCCAAATGGGTACGCGTATGTAGCCCATTAAGCATTCATATGAAAAATACCCTAATTGGTTTTGATATAAATATTGAAGATTTCAGACCCTGCCCCCAAAAAACTTGCGTCGTATAGATGGTTTTTTTCATTGTATTAAAATTTTTTGGCAAATATCTTCACGTAATTTTATGTAAAATTTTACGCAAATATTACAATTTTTGTTTGTCTTCTAATGAGGCTCAACTGGCTTTGGTATTTAAGTATGTTATGGCCTGATATCTTTGTAAAAATATAATAATGAAAAATAAATTCTATTTCAACGGCACTGGTTATTAAAATTAAATTAATGCCACTATCTTCAAGAAAATAGACATAGCACTTTTGTGATTTAAGGTACCGATATTGAGCTTGGATTTACATATATATCAGTACGCAAAATCAAAATTTGTAAATAAAAAATAAATATTTTTTTTAAATGGTTTTAAAATGGTTTAACAAACAAGGTGCGGGTAATAGGCACTGTTTAGCTGGCAAGAAACATGAACCTTTATGCATATGTCGTCCCCTGAATGCAATAACTTGGTAACTACATTTTCAATTTATTTAATTTCACGACGGAAACCTGATTATTATGATTAGTTTAAAACGCTTTTTGACCAATATTATTCTGGAATAACAAAATACTCGTATAGGACATTCATGAGGAGTAAAGAAGAAAACAAAAAACTTTCTACACCCCTCAGGTAGATAGTTACCTAAGAACATTGCAATCACGAAATTTTTTAAGTCCAGTTACCTAGTTATTGCACTCAGAGGGCGATATTATAACACAAAAGAAAACTCACTTCACATAATATCGAGGGTAGCTATCTGGTTTTTATCGTTGATTTATTAAAATTATCTCGCAACAGATCAATACTTATCCATGATTTTTCACTTTCACAAATTACATCACAATTCACAACACCAAAATATCGTCTGATCATTGCAACGTCTCACACAAAACTGACTTCCCAACCAAACTCAAAATTTGTATCCCTCAAATGTGGAAGAATTAGCTCTCAAACAAATACATACACATACAAAATAGTTCGAAAACAAGATCCCTGGGCATACAAAATAGCTCGAAAACAAGATCCCTGCACATATGTATGTAGGTGGAAAATAGTTCGAAAACAAGATCCCTGCACAAAGGTACAAAATAGTTCGAAAACAAGATTCCTGCACATACAAAATAGTTTGAAAACAAAATCCATGTATACATACATACATACAAAATAGCTCGAAAACAAAATCTCTGCATATACTAAATAGATCGAAGACAAGATTCATGTACCTTATGTATATACAAGTACATAGCTATTTCGCAAAGAAATTTCTCCTTGTGAGGAGATTCACACTATTGGTGGTTATGTTGTTCAACAATAATTGCTTGAGCAAGTAAGACTGCGATATGTTCAATTTTCGCATACAAAATGAATAAGCTGTTTCATCACTTTCTTAGGTTGATTGCATTTAATTAAAGGATTTAAAAAACATGATAAGTATGATGACACGAACAAAAATACAGAAACATTAATTTGGCAATATTAAAAATTAAATGAAGGATACAAATAGCTATGTATGTTGTAATTGCAATGTCTAGAAAAGCTAAGATAAAGAAATGATACTGATATCTAATTAAAAATTTTAAGTGGATTTATCAAGCAAGAAACGTTGGTAGTTTCTTTTAGCGAGGTGGTACTGTATTTCAACGAAATGTAATTTATAAGCTGACGAATCAATATTTACCGTTATTTACCATTCATGTCTGAAATGGTGTGATAAGTATTCCTATACATTACAGTGAAACCTCTATAAAAGCAACTAAAAGAATCCTTGGCAAATACATTATGTGTAAATCGATTTAGACAACAGAGTCAAAATATTGAATTTTGAAAAACGGCACAGG
Source organism: Dasysyrphus tricinctus (assembly GCA_963921185.1). Taxonomy (NCBI): domain Eukaryota; kingdom Metazoa; phylum Arthropoda; class Insecta; order Diptera; family Syrphidae; genus Dasysyrphus; species Dasysyrphus tricinctus. The sequence continues at coordinate 129,838,223 of OY992532.1, forward strand.
CATAAAACACTTTGGAATATAAAAGAAAAAGAAGTTGCAATGTTCAGAAAACCTAAAATAGAAAAGGTGCAGGTAACTATCGAATAAAGAACGTAAAAATGGCTTTAAAAATGCTTTATCAATGAAAAAACGCTTAAACTGATAGTTAAATTGAAAACCCTCATTGTTTATATATGTATGACTGCAAAGCAGCGATCATCATATTTACAACAGTAATTGTCAATATGATGACTGTAAAGTTTCGATATTCATATTTACAATCATAATTGTCAATGTGATGACAGCAAAAATGCGATCATCATATTGACAACCATTATTGTCAATATGATGACTGTAAAATTGCCATACTCATATTGACAACCACAATTGTCAATGTGAAGACTGCAAAGCAGCGAGCATCATATTGACAACCATAATTATCAATATGATGACTGTAAGGGTCCGATAATCATATTGACAGCCATAGTTTTCAATGTGATGACTGCAAAGTTGCGATCGTCATATTGATTATCCTGATAGTCAATATAAACATTTTAAAGGCTTGGGTTTGGAATTTACCGTTTGTTTGGAAATTTATACGTCTTCTTTTTAATTGATATCATAGAATTTTTAAACGATTTTATTTTCCTTACTAATGCTTTTTAAGATCAAGAAACAATAATGATAGTCTATCAAATATAAGGAATTTACGACAAGAATATGAACTTTTAATTGAAAGACTCCCATAAAATATACCAAAATATATTATGTATATTCATATATATATAAAAAACATTACTACATATATAATATCTATTAGAAACAACCGATTTTAATTACCATACTGACTGTTATTATCTCCATTAATGTTTTCCTTTGGGCCCCTTTGCCACTATTTTGTGTTTATTTAATATTTGTTCGTCTCTTATAAAATTTAATTTAAATTGAACTCTTGATCAACGCACTTCCAACTACTTGCACTTCCAAAAACTGACTGAGCTTCACATCAAATATTCTAAAATGTCTAAAGATATTATAACGTTAATTTTGTAATATTGACAACCGCGGTGTTCAATATGATAATTTTAAATAAATGATAATCATATTGACAACTAAGATTGTCAATGCGACAACTACAAAGTTGCGACCATTTTATTGACAACCATTATTTTCAATGTAACGACTGTAAAATTGCAATCATCATATTGAATATTCTGGTCGTCAATATGAACATTTTAATAGCGTGGGTTCCTTATTCTTCGCTTGTTTTGTGTCTGGAAATTTTAAATCTGGTTTTCATATTGAAAATTACAATTGTCAATTTGAAGACTATAAAAATGCGATCATCATATTGACAACCATAATTATCAATATGATGACTGTAAGGGTCCGATAATCATATTGACAGCCATAGTTTTCAATGTGATGACTGCAAAGTTGCGATCGTCATATTGATTATCCTGATAGTCAATATAAACATTTTAAAGGCTTGGGTTTGGAATTTACCGTTTGTTTGGAAATTTATACGTCTTCTTTTTAATTGATATCATAGAATTTTTAAACGATTTTATTTTCCTTACTAATGCTTTTTAAGATCAAGAAACAATAATGATAGTCTATCAAATATAAGGAATTTACGACAAGAATATGAACTTTTAATTGAAAGACTCCCATAAAATATACCAAAATATATTATGTATATTCATATATATATATAAAAAACATTACTACATATATAATATCTATTAGAAACAACCGATTTTAATTACCATACTGACTGTTATTATCTCCATTAATGTTTTCCTTTGGGCCCCTTTGCCACTATTTTGTGTTTATTTAATATTTGTTCGTCTCTTATAAAATTTAATTTCAATTGAACTCTTGATCAACGCACTTCCGACTACTTTCACTTCCAAAAACTGACTGAGCTTCACATCAAATATTCTAAAATGTCTGAAGATATTATAACGTTAATTTTGTAATATTGACAACCGCGGTGTTCAATATGATAATTTTAAATAAATGATAATCATATTGACAACTAAGATTGTCAATGCAACAACTACAAAGTTGCGACCATTTTATTGACAACCATTATTTTCAATGTAACGACTGTAAAATTGCAATCATCATATTGAATATTCTGGTTGTCAATATGAACATTTTAATAGCGTGGGTTCCTTATTCTTCGCTTGTTTTGTGTCTAGAAATTTTAAATCTGGTTTTCATATTGACAATTACAATTGTCAATTTGAAGACTATAAAAATGCGATCATCATATTGACAACTATAATTTTCAATGTGATAACTGAAAAACTCTGATCATCATATTGACTATCCTGGTTGTCAATATGAAAATTTTTAGGGCTTGGGTCTAGAATTTACCGTTCGTTTATTGTCAGGAGACTTCAATTTGTCTTACACTGAAAGAAATCGATTTGAAAAAAAAAATAATTGTTTCTATTCGAAGTTACTATGTAGGTACCTGCTTTATTTTTACTTAAAATATGTGCACTAGAAGAAAAAAACTATGCATAGAAAAAATCAAAGTCGAAATAACAATTAATAATGACATTACGTTGACAGGAAAGAAAAAAATATATATTTTTTATTGAAGATTGTTTGAAGATTTACTTAAGGAAATTTTACATTACCATTATAAATATGGCTAGTTTGTCAAATAAATAAGGCTCAAAAATTTCATATACATAAATGTAATAGTCAAATTTATATGATCAATATGTACATATGTATATAATATATAACACCATATGTAGGAACATACATAGGTATGATTTAATGACACAGTACCTACAAAATGAAATGAAGTTTCAAAATTTACAAAAACAAACTATGTAGGTATTTACATGTTTATTAATGTCAGATTATACAAAATGAAGTTTTATCAATTTACAATAAAAACCTAGAATTTTATTTTTGTTAATTTTTAAATTTAGGTTCTGACACATGGCTTTGAAAAATTTGGAAGATAATACCTTTAATATATTGTGTAGTGTTATTTAATGAAACATTATCGTCAAATACATATGTACATTATGTACCTATGTATGTACATCACATTTTTTAAATATTTAATTTTTCGTAGCTATAATGTCATATTGTGAACAAAAATTGTCAGACAAAGCTAAGTTGATCATAGTTATATGGAATAGTCTAATACTTGTTGTCATACATATATGTATTATACAAATATTGTGTAATATTTCATAAGATTAGCTTTGGTCACATAAGGTGTTTTTAGTTTTTCAAGTCGAGCATGCTCGCAAAATTTTCGGAACTGAACGTGTTCTGCTCTCAAAGCTCTGTTTTTTTTTTTTGAAGCTTCTTAACTTCGTCTGCTCTATCATTTTATACTGAGCTCATATAGTGCGATCTAAATGAGCTCTGTCTGAATATGCTTTCAACGAAACAAGAAACACAAATTTGAACTCAGAATGTATGAGTTTAAAAAAAAATAAGATTTTTTGTTTGACAGTTCATGTCCTGCTCTGAACAAAAAAATTAAAAAACCCATATGACGGTGTTCATATTTGACTGCCTCCTCCGACTTTTTTGGACTTTTCAATATTTACCTCTCGTTTTGACTACAAAGTGGGAGCGAGATATGACTAGGCACTGAAACATCGAAAAAAGTCGGAGGAAGCAGTCCAATGTAGATACCATCTATGACACTGTCTATGTTTACTGGGTGCCGTGAAATAATGCCGAGCGAAATAGGCCCGAATTCCGAAATTCGGCTTTATTTCGCTTTGGTTAAGTGAAATAACCCCGAATTCTAACGTTCGGCCTTATTTCGCTTTGACAAAGTGAAATAAAGCCGAATGCTAACTGAGAAATAAAGCCGAACGTAACAAATTCAAAATGCGGCCTTATTTCACTTTTGCAAGTGAACAAATATTGTAGATAACTTTTTTTTAAACCTTGTTTCCTTTTTAAAAATTTTAAAAAGAAGTAACTTAAACTTTGCGGTTTTTGTTTTTTAAGTTTTAAGAAGAAGTAACTTAAATTTCGCGCGAAATTTAAGTTACTTCTTCTTAAAACTTAAAAAACAAAACCGCAAAGTTTAAGTTTTTTAATTTCGCGCGAAATTTAAGTTACTTCTTCTTAAAACTTAAAAAACAAAAACCGCAAAGTTTAAGTTAGGTACTTCTTTTTAAAATTTTTAAAAAGGAAACAAGGTTTAAAAAAAAGTTATCTACAATATTTGTTTAAATGTTATCAAGTAGACTAGCTTAAACTTCTTTTTATACCTAGTTTCCTTTTTAAACATTTTAAAAAGAAGTTAATTAAATTAACTTCTTTTTAAAATTCTTAAAAACTAAACTACTTTCTTAAAATAATCACAAAAATTTCTATGTTTGGTGACAAATTGTGTTTCCTTTTTATGTTATGAAGTAGTTATCTAAATTTTGATCGAAATTTAAGTATAAGTTGAAAGACAATGAAATAATAAATCTTTAAGTTAGCTTTAAAAATTATATTCATACGAACTATCAAACTGAACAAAATTTAGTTATTTTTCTTTAATTTATCATATAAAGTAAATAATTACCTTACAATAAAAGGAGCAATAAACGAAATATGTATTTAATTTTGAAAAAATTCCGAGTCAAATAAATATAATTCTTAAACAACATGCACACAAAACATTTTTTTGGAAGTAATATTAATAAAATAAATGGATATTATGGTGTGACAGCTTTAAGAGACTCACACCCCTAGTCATTCCCGTTTGCGTTATGAAACTTGGAATGAATGTGTGGAACCTACAATTTCCTGCCAACTCAAAATGGTTAGATTTGGCGGGACTCCATACCAAGAGCCACTATCCCTTAAACAACTATTTTACCTTTAGCTTCAATACGCTGGGGCTTGGATCCAGGCCTCAGTCCAACGAATTTACCAAATTCGGTGTTTTATCTTTATTTTAGGCGGATGATTTTTTTGAATTTTTAACTACCCAAACACGGGGTCCTTTTCAAAAGTCAAATAAAGCCGAATCAGCATTATTTCACTTTGTCAAAGGCCGAACGTTAAATTCGGCGTTATTTCACTTCAGCAAAGCGAAATAAAGCCGAATTTCGGAATTCGGTGTTATTTCGCTCGGCGTTATTTCACGGCACCATTGCACTGCTTCCCCCGACTTTTTTTTGACGTTTCAGTACTCGTATCTCGATACCACTTCCTAGTCAAAACGAGAGGTAAATACTGAAAGGTAAAAAAAAGTCGGGGGAAGCAGTCCAATGCAAATACCGTCTATATGATAATGTAATACTGCCTTTAGGGGAAATTGATTTTTTTAAGAGTTTTTAAAATATCGATTCCTGCCAAACAAACGTAAATTTTGCCTGATGCAAAATAAGGCTTTTTAAAAAAAGCTATACATTTATTTCATCCTCCGTCAAAGTCCACATTTTGGCACAATGACATCTTCAAATTGTTCACTATTAGGACTTTTTCATAAACGTCAAATCCCACAATTTGGCACAATGATAGCTTGGTGAAAATCCCCAATGGGATGGAATCATCATATTGAATATTCTGGTTGTCAACATGAACATTTTAATAGCTTGGATTTGAATTTAAGGTTTCATATTGACAATTACAACTGTCAATTTGACGACTATAAAAATGCGATCATCATATTGACAACTACAGTTTTCAATATGATAACCGCAAAGCTGCGAACATCATACTGACTATTCTGATTGTCAATATGAAAATTTTAAAGGCTTTGGTTTTGATTATACCGTTTGTTCTTTTTTAGGAAATTCTAATTTGTCTACACTCAGAAAAATCGATTTGAAATAAATATTTTTTTTCTTTATTCAAAGTTACTTACCTCTTTTTTTCTTGAAATACCTATGTGCACTAAAAGAAAATTTATGTACCTATAGATAAAATCGAAGTCAAAATGACAATCAATGAGACAATTATTATACGCTGACATAGAAGAAGAAAGACATAAATTTTTAGTAAGGAAGATTGTTTGATGATTTAGCTTTTTAGGTTTATAAAATATCGATTCCTGCCAAACATAAGCGTAAAAATTTTTATTTAAAAAAATTAAATTTTACATACATAACATAGCTACCAGTTTTCACAGTGATTTCTGTTTGCAATACCTATCATCATCTCTTGTTCTTAAGTTTGATAAATAAAGTTATTGTACCTATTCAAAAAGTTTTTCAATATGAATAAATAAAATTTAATAAAAGGGCTGGGCATTCTAAAAAAAAAGCTTATGCGTACATATAATGAATTAATAGTAGGTATACATTAGTAAATAAAAAGAATTATTTAGGAAATACTTCAATGAAAGAGAATTCATTATTAAGCAGTAATAACGACGTGATTACTAACGTTTTCAGTGTTAAGGCTGGTATTCACCGAGCGCTCATAAATTTATGAGCGCTCATAACTCAAAATATCCCCCATAATTAATTCATGCAAGGGAAATTTGTATGAGTTAATGAGGGAGGATATTTAAAGTTATGAGCGCTCATAAAGTTATGAGCGCTCGGTGAATTCCAGCGTAAATCTTGTGTGAAAACTTTTTTGTATTTTTGTTGCAGGAACTTAGAATTTCAGAATTTACATATATGTATACCTATAGATAAAACTTATGTAGTTCCATGTTATTTATGTTAATGATCCTATTTAGAAATTAAAGTTCTAAATTTAATTTACTTTCATACTAGGTACATTTAATTGCATAAACTTACTTCTAAAACTCTATAAGGTCTAAAATAGTTTTTAATAATATCTTAATTCTTAAAAGTTGTTCACATTTTTGACGACTGAACTTGAACAGTTATGTATGTGGTAGTGGAAGCAGTTAATTTAATCATTAATTATGACAAAAAAATCGAAAATGTTAAAGAGAAAGCGAATAAAAATTAAAAATAAGTAAGGTGGACATTTCGAAAAATAACCTTAAAAAATACTGCGTCCCCAACTATAAGGCTGGTATTCACCGAGCGCTTATAACTTGTAAGCGCTTATAACGAAAGACATCCTCCCTCATTAGCTCATAAAACTTTCACTTACATGCTCTAATGATGGGGATTTTTTAAGTTATGAGCGCTCATATAGTTATGAGCGCTCGGTGAATACCAGCCTTAAAGAGATAACGATAACATACATGGGGGTGTCACTCATAAGATTTAATAATAATTACTTGTTTGACTTTAATCCACTAATTATATATCTACAATGTAGATAAAAAGATTCGTGAGTTAAGGTTATTTATAAATAAAATAATATCATCTACAGAATAGATAATTTACGTTTTAGTTCCACGCATAATTTTTCTATCATAATTGGCCAAATGTCTTTCAACCCCCTGAGCATACAATTTTTGTTTACAAAATTGTCAGAAATGTCATGTCAGGATGACATCTTACAATTGGACATTGTAAGATGTCATTGCTTCAAACATCTTACAATCTGATAATTTTTACAATGGGAGACTAACCCCGATTTCATAAAAGCCTTTTAAGAATTTAACAGGCTTTTAAGTCTTAAAATGACGTTTATTCCATACAAAATACGTAATTTAAAAATTTAAAAGCCTTTTAAATGTTTATGAAATTGGCCATAAGAAAATGAAATTTTCCTCCATTTTTTGTTAATGAAATAGTGTTTTATCTTGGTGGAAAATAAAATGGAAATATATCGGAAAATAGGGCCATGGAAGTGCAATTTTTTTTTTTAATTTGGGATAAAAACTGCCAACAACACAGACTTTAGCAGTATAAGATAATTGTAAATTGCCATTGTAAGTTAATTGGTAGTTATTGCCAGAGCATTGATGATGTACTTAGCTTTACTTTCGAGAAATAATAATCATTTTAAAAAGACATCTTTTCATATTGACAACCATATAAATGCCATTTTGATGACTACCAAGTTGCAATCATCATATTGAGTACCTACCCTGGTTGTCAATATGAAAATTTAAATGGCTTGGGTTTTTAACTAAGCGGTTGTTTCCTGTACCATAAATTCAAACTTGATTTTCATATTGACAACAATAATTATTATCAATGTGATGATTACAAAATTGTGATTATCAACCATTATTTTCAATATGATGACTGCGAAGTTGCGATCATCATATTGAATATCCTGGTTGTTAATATAAAAATTTAAATGGCTGAGGTTTTAATTTACCCATTGTTTTTGTCAAAAAATTATTTGCTTTAGACTCACTTTTTATTAGGGAGGAGTTGATTTAAAATAAAGAAATCGTATTCCTTTTTCATTAAAATTATTTGAACCTGGTTTCTGATATATATACGGTGACAAGGAAGAGCATTTATGACTGCAATTTCTCATTAACAGATCTGTAGTCGTTTGATTTTCATACCGCATTTCTTAGTTAAAGTTTTGGATTTCTTCGGTTTTCAAATTGACAATCACGGTTTTCAATATGATAACCCCATTTTTAATTTTATATATTTCTTGAGTTTTCATATTGACTATCACGATTGTCTATATAATGACCGAATTTTTTATTTAAAATTAGGCATTTCTTCAATTTTCATATTGATAATCACGGTTGTCAATATGATGAACTAATTTCTTATTTGTATTTCTTGGGTTTTCACATTGACCATCGTAATTGTCAATATGATGACCTCATTTTTTAATTGAAAATATGAATATCTTCGGCTTTCATATTGACAACTGAGGTTGTCAATATGATCATCACATTTTTTGTTAAAATTTGGAATTTCTTCGGTTTTCATATTGAAAATCACAATAGTCGATGTGATGATCACATAAGTGTGTTTTTCATATTCATAATCACGATTGTCAATATGACAACCTACATTTTCAATTAAAAAAACAGTATTTTTTCAGTTTTCTTATTGAAAATCACAATAGTCAATACGATAATCACAAGAATACTATGTTCATATTGAAAACGACGATTTTCAATATGATGAACGCAATTTTCCATCGAAAATTATTATTTTTTCGGATTTCATATTGAAAATCTCAATAGTCAATGTGATGATCACAAAAGTATGATTTTCATATTGAAAACCATGATTGTCAATATGATGAACGCAATTTTCAATCGAAAATTAATATTTTTTTCGGTTTTCATATTGACAATCTCAATAGCCAATGTGATGATCACAAAAGTATGATTTTCATATTGAAAACCATGATTGTCAATATGATGACCGAAATCTGATGAATGATAACCACAAACCAGTGATCTTCATATTGACAATTTCAATTGTCAATACAGCAATTTTGCAAAAAACTGGGAAAATGACAATCGCAAAAATAAAAGTTTTCATATTGAAAATCCTGAGTTTACAATTGTAAATTTTTTCATCGTATCGACAATTTTTGTAGTCAATATGACAATTTGCAATTGACAATCGCTGATTGTCAATATGACAACGCGTTTTTTTTTCAGTGTATACGATGCTCATCAATGACCGATCAAAGCCTGTGCAGCAGGGTGTCCGTTATTTCCCAAAATCGATTTTAAATAGCAGACACCCTCTAAATCAAAAGCTTATGCCCTAAAAAAATTAAGCCAAGAAAAATGTTGTCCGAGGCCACTTACACGTGGCCCATACTCTTCCCATACAAATGTGTATGGGATTTTCGCTCTTTTCACGTTTTTTTAGTTTTCTTTCGAATTACTGCAGCTATTCTAAATTTTTTGTTGATTTTTGTTCTTTAATCATCCTTTTAAATGATCTCATCCAAAAAATTAATTAACAAACATTTAAAATTAAATATTAAGACGTTTAGTTTTATGATGTTTTTATATGGGAATTCCCATGGTAATAATAATAATCGAGCCAAAAAATTCGATTTTTTGTTTTTATATATTTTTGAATGAGATCTTTTAAAGGGATGACTAAGGAACAAATATCAACAAAAAAATTTAAAATAGCTGCAGTGATTCGAGAAAAAAAAAATAAAACGTGAAAAGAGCGAAAGTCCCTTACAAATTTGTATGGGAAAAGTATGGGCTTAGAGCCACGTGTAAATGACCTCGGACAAAATTTTTTGGCCAAATATTTGTTTTTTTTGTTGAGCATAAACTTTTGATTTTTGGGGTGTCTGTTATTTAAATACGATTTTGGGGTATAACAGACACCCTACTGTGCAGTCTTTATTTTCTTGCATTCGAAAATACACGTTTGAATTTATGAAAATGGATGATATTTTGGGTAAATTTGCCGAAAAAACACTGAGCCTAACTTTTTCAAATACTTTTTGTTTATATTTGTGATTTTATGTGTATTTGTAATCAGGTACATGTAGTATTGTGTCAATTAAATTTGTGTATTTTATAGACAATACCTATGTCTGTTCACGTACCTCCAAAAACTACGAATTTAGCCCAAAGTTCTGTCAAAGCTCATATAAAAAAAATTAAATTCGTAGTTTTCGGAAGTACACGAACAGACATAAAATGTGTTATGATTTTCGTTAAAAAATGTCAGCTCACCCAAAAATACTTTGAGCTCACCCATACGATTGATTCTGGCTACGGCCGTGCTCGGACTACTTCTACTACCTCATTGTAGCCAAGGTATACTACAGATATCCCGACCAAAAACAAAAATAGGGAAATACTGTGAGGTAGTTCGACGTCGGGCGGCTAGCTACAGTCGCCAAGTCCTTTTCCGATCAAGTCTGTCGCGTCCTCTTAAATAATCTTATGCATCGATAAGCAGTGGAATAATTGCCAGGAAGCCATCAGAGATGTCACTTCTGAAGTGCTGGGCTTCGCAAAGCCACCAGAAATCTGACTACTCTTAAATAAACGCGCTTATGCAAAACATATGGCCTTAACACATTTTGAATAGAAAATTGATGCCTTCAATCTTCTATTCACATATTTTTGAGCCGTTCCCGTCAAAAAGTCTTACATACTAGCTATATCTCAATGCTAACTTAATTCGAAGAATTTAATATTACCTACTACTACTAACAAATTAAATTAGCTTGTAAATGTATAGCTGCATATTTTGTTCACTTTATTTAAACTTTTCCAGGAAATAATCCAGCAAATATCCTACGAATCCTCGTATGTTAAGCTTTTATCATTTTTGAATACAGACATACGTGATGAATGAGTTTAATCTAGCACAAAAGGGATAGAACTCAGGCTCTTCTCCTAGAAGTATACCTACCTTCTTAAACTCACTAATTATTCAATTTTCCAAACCAATTAAAAACTTTCAATCCTAAAGCAAACACATTGTTTTCAAAATTAAAAAAAAATCATTTTTAGCATAGAAGAGTATTTTTTTTTTTTAATTTAAATAAAAACAATAACTTTTCAGCCGCACATTAACCAACCAATTAATTTTATTACACTTTGCTTACAAAAAGGATGTGCTGATGCTCTTGTTCACACATCCTTTTTTTTTGGTGGAGCATCTGCGAACTACTTTTTTGTTTTAAAAATCAACACTTTTTAACACCCTGAGCATATAGAAACTTTTAGCTAGTGCAAAAGTTTATAACCGACCTAATTTGTCTGTAGCAATTTGGTGGCTGAATGAAATTTTAAATTAAATTTTCGACTTCCAAGCATCGTACCTAAAATATACGAACACGAAGCAAAGAGATGCTAGTATTAGGGATTGATGTTATGTTGATCTTCTTAAGCAACTTTTACAACACAATCCCATCAAATACATGTAACATAATATGGGCCTTGCTACTATTGTACAGACAGGATACGAGCACTATATGTGTTATACCTACTTCCTTTTACGATTCTACGTAAAGAAATTGGGGGAAAAGTTATCTAATACCTATTCATTCAAGGAATATACTTGGTGGACTAGCTAAATTGTGCTTACGGCCGTAATCCAATAAAAATAGAAAATTATCAGCTTTAAGTTAGTCCTTACCTCATGTGTAAGGTCTCATGTCAAAATATTTCAATTTCGCTGTTGCTGAAGATTTTGGAGTTCTAAACTTGAACAATTAAATAAATAAAAAAAAGGATTTTTCATTGCATTTAGCACTGCACCAGTGCAGTGTGAACATAACTTCTAACGATATATCCGAGGAGCACCGTGGTTAAAGTATGTACCTATCCACATTATTATTCAAAATTTTCTTTAAATTTATTTTCAAACTATGTATAATGTAGCGTAGCCCGTTACTTTCTCTTAATCTTGAAGTTCGGATCGGATTGGTGGTGCCTGGTGTTGCTAATAGGACCACATTTTGAAATTTTGCAATAAAGCTTCGAAAAGTTACAAATACATATACATACATTTGCGTGAAGATAGCACCGCCATTGTCAATTTTCTAAAAAAAAATGGGGCTATTATAAGACTAACTTTCGAAATTTCTTAAAAATCAAAATTGTCTGCTGTTTTTTTATCAGCTTGTGCTTCCATAGGCTAAAAGGATAATAACAGCCCACGTATTACCAACGGCCAAAATTATTTTGTGAAGCGTGAAGTTAGCACTGCCATTTTTGATTTTCAAATAAAAATTGTAGGTATCTCTTTGTCATAAGGCAACATTATACTGAACACAATACAGCACAATTTTTCATTTTTATGATATTGCAAAATTTTGAGAATAATTATCAGTTTAATTTGCAAAGGAGTCATCCAGGCCAAGCTCTCTGACATCCGCGATGGCTTGGTCTTTAAACTGGAGATTCGGTCTTTTCTGTTCTCTCTTAGCTGGATCATTATTGGCTATTCGTTCGATGTGGCTGAGCCAATTTCCCTCGAACGTCTTTTGATTTTCTTGACTTCATCCACATCTTGATACAGCTCATAGAGTCCACGTTGGTATCTTCTCATCCATTCGACCTTCCCGCACACAGGACCTCATATTTGTCGAAAACATTTTCTTTCGATATGGTGCCCAGTATCAGCTCTCTTTTTTTGCTTATGGCCCAACACTCGGTGCCATAAAGCTGGATTGGCAGTATAGAGGTTTTATAGAGCGTGCATTTCGTCTTTGTGTGAGAAGTTTTGAAACCAGCTGTTGTACCAATCAAGTAGAAGCTATTTGCTAGGGTCATTCTTCATATGGTATAGTACCTCGTGGCTTGATGGTTTGTGCGTAGGACTGTCATGCCGAAGGTGTGGGTTCGATTCCCAGCCGTGCCACCTAAAAACAGAAATGTTTTATTCGAGGTACTGCCCCCATGCGAGGAACTGACAAATCCTCCAAGAGTATACTTGTCATGAAAAAGTGCTTCTCATTTAGCCGTTCGGACTCGGAAAAAAACTGTAGGTCCCCTCCATTCCTGCCAACAAACACGCACACAGGAATGGTTGTGAGTTGTAAGTCACTAGGCCACTGGTTCTCCACGAGCTGTTGCGCCACCCAATTTATTTATTTATTCATTCTTCATATGATATCCACTCAAATTTCGTTCGTGGGATTAATTTTTACTTCGAGGTCCGAGGTAGATGTACTCCTTAACTACTTTGAAGTTGTTGCTATCAAAAGTGACGTTTTTTTCTACTGGCAGATCTTTCATTGTTTGTTGGTAGCGTGTATTTGGTCTTGTCCTCGTTTACTTGAATATCAATAAGTTTCGATTGTTCTTCAACTACCGTTAAAGCCTCTATAACGCTCAGTTGGGAGCGGCCGATGATGTTGATATCATCAGAATACCCTAGAAGTCCGACAGATCTGTTGAAAATATTGCCATCTGTATTAACGCCTGCCGTGCGCATTAATATTTCCAGAACGAGATTGAAAAAATCAGATGATAGCGGATCTCTTTGCTAAAAGCCTGTGCATGTTATCGGAAAAGCTTTTCCCTCGGTATAGAGCTACTGGCGATGAATATTATCATTTATGCGGCTGTGAAGTGGATTAATAGATCGTAAGTCTCGACTTGAAATTCGCTGGTCTTTTCCAAGATTTGCCTGAAAGTAAATATTTGGTCTATGGTCGATCTGCCTGGCTGGAAACCACACTGGTACTTGCCAATTATAGTGTTGCAGAACGGCTTAAGATGCTCAGTCAGTACGTTGGGTAGGATCTTGTTTACGACGTTTTCAGTGATATGCCTCGACAGTTCTTGTAGGACATACGATCGCCTTTTTTGTAGATGGGACATATGGAACTGATAGACCAGTCTTCGGCTTCATTCATGCTTCCACCAAAGCTTAGTTGATGAGATGAAGCATGTACCCTTTCAGCACATCTCCTCCGTGCTTGAAGAGCTCCGCTGGTAAGCCATCAGATCCGGCAGCTTTGTTGCTCTTGAGCTTCTTTATAACTAAGTCTACCTCTTCTATACTGGGTGGTGGAACTGGATCTCCTTTGACTGGAGTCCGGTTTGCTTCACTTCTGATTTCTCGCTTTACCTGACGCCTATTCAGCAGCCAACTCAACATCTACTATTCTCTGTGGTTCAGTAATTAGGTTACTTTCGCTGTTTTGAAGATCCTGCGTTTCAGTCCTCAGCTACCAGCTAGTTGCTTCACTATTTTATAAGACTTCCGGGTGTTTTTTTGATCTAGAGATTCTTCGATCTCCTTGAGCTGGGAGGCTGCGTACGCCCTCTTCTTTCTACGAAGGGTCCTCTTCTCCTTTCTTCTCTCTGCTCAACATTTTCGCATGTGCATCTTCTGCCGCCTTTTTCAGCTGTTTGCATTCATCATCATGTCGTATTGTGGTTTCGGCTGCTTGTGCCGGGCCACTGATGGTTGTTGGCGTCTGTGGTTTGTAAATGCACATCAGCGAAGAGCTTCTCGCCCAGATGTTAAATGGGAGCTTTGGTGACTCCAGTTATGTTAAGGCGACAAATGTCGAATTTCTTATTTATAAATAAAAAATAAATCTGGTGGCGCAACAACTCGTGGAGAACCAGGGTCTTGTGACTTACAAAAATTCAAAAATTCCTTGCCGAATCCGAATGGCTAAATGAGAAGCACTTTTCATGGCAACAAAATGCTCTTGGAAGATTTATTAGTTCCTTGGAAGAGGCAGTACCTCGGAAAAAACATTTTTGTTTTTAGGTGGTAGCGGCTGATAATTGAATCCTGACCTTTGGCATGACAGTCCAACGCAAGCGGTTCGTTGTTTCTTTTCATTTAACAGTTGAGCTCTAAACCTTGCCGCAACAAGGAAATTGTCAGAAGTAACGTTTGCCCCTTCAAAAGTTTGGACTTCTGATATGTTAGAAGCGGGTTTTCCTTGGAATAGCACATGATTGATTTGGTTGGCGTATCAACCATTTGGGGAGCGCCAGGTTGCCTAGTGCAACTTATCACCGTATAACGAGCTTCTGAAAAGTTTATTAGTTGGATGCCGTTGTCATTTATCTCTTCGTGGAGTCATGAAGGATATGCCTACCAACCTATCTGCCAAACATTTTCATAACCCTCCGGGCAGGTCCGTAAATTCTGTCCAGGAGGTCACAAAATTCATCCCTTAAAGAGCTTTCCCCTCCATTGTGAGGGGCGTGTGCACATTTCAGGCTTATAGTTTCGAAAATGGCTTTAATGCGGATCACAGCTATAGGTGATCCCTTATCGGTTCAAGGTCGATAGCTTTGCTTCGTAACCGATTCTCCACCATGTGCGGACTCACATAATATGTATGTATAGTCTTTCATCACAGCTGTTATAAATTTCGAAATCTTTTCATTATTATCATACCAGATCCTATTCATCGCATCTCCTGAATTGCAGTGATGTCTGCTTTATATGGCGTGAAGGCAGACTCATGTTTTTGAGTTGCGCCTGCGATGTAGAGGGTTCTCTCTCACGTTCCAAGAACATACTTTCAAGTTGAAGTTCGGGTCTTGTTTCCATTTAGGTTAACATTATATCCGAGGCTCCTCGTGTCTCTTTTTTTACGTGTAAGAGAAGTTTACCCGGCGACACAACCCCCAAACCCAGAGGACCAGGTTCTTTTTAGGTCTTAGAAATGCAGGCCAGATAATCCGATGCCATTAGCCCACTACGGAGATATGAGCTCTGCTGCTGACCCGTAAAGGGTTCATCCAACGCCATCTCTTTTTCAACACCCTGGCAAGTACTGAAAATAATTACTGACGTCATCTCAAAGTATGCTAGGGTAGCTCATGTAAGGTCTCTGTCTTCCAGACAGTTGGTGACACTATTGATTTTCTGTTGAATTAATTTACCACGCACCGTTCTTCTGATAGGCTCGACCAAGACTTTAGCCAAATTATAAAGTGCTTTTTTTGTCTTTTATCATTGTATGTAAATTTTATAGTATTCTCATGAAGCCAAAAAGCTCGTGGCCATCTAGTGTCCAAATGTAATTCTAATTTGTATTAAGAGATCTCGGTAAGGCGATCACAGCGAACCTATCGACCAAATGTCAACCTACAAAATCGTGTTGCATGAGAATACTATAGATTGTAAATTCAATGCTTTTATTCAACACTCGCGCTTATTAGTTTATCAAGTCAAGTCCGTATACACGAGACCAGTATCCGATGGCTGCTAAGTTGAGGTAAAATAAACATCTGCCTATCTAAGACAGTGAATATGAATAACCTATTTCAAAAAGTGATTTTAAATGAGCTGCCATAGTAGCTATTGTTGTACATATGTAAAAATAACTTTCCAACGACATGGTCTCATTGTAATTGGTTTCTAGACCAGCTTCCATATATTTTAAACGATTTTCATTTTTGTTTTTATTTAAATATTAACAGCTAAAGGTAGCACAAGTTATGCAGAACAACTTTTTTTTGAAAATGGCGGTGATAACTTCATGCCTAAGAATGGGTATCCTCTTCGGGCCTAAGCTGCCAAATATGGTAAGAAATAGAAAAGTTTGAATTGCAATGTTTCTGTCAGTTTTAAAATAAAATGGCTTTTCGAATATGTCATATACAAGCCCTTAGCTTCTCTTGAAAAGTGATCAAAAAACAAGAGTGAACTCAGTAGCATTTTTGTTTTAAGCCTTGAAGGTTATTATTCAATTACTTATAAAATGGCTTCGTTGATAGGAGAAATTCAATATTACCTCAGCTTTTAAGGCTTCAGATCATACTTAATTGTAAAATAATATTACACAATGTTAAACGAGTAGACAAAACATAGTAAAACTAGCACTACGTCACAAAAAGTACGCATACGTCACAGTGTACCTTGTGATAGTTGGTAATTATTATTATTTTGATTAGGTTAGGTTAGAAGGGGTGATGGTACGGTTAGCCTTGTCATCACACTCGGATCTCCGTGGATCCATTGCGCTCCCCAGGATAAAGGTAGGTAGGTGTGAGAGGTGAATTTCAGGATATTCCTTAGTGGCAGGGTCACCCATTTCGTCGAAAAAGTATTCTCCGAAGGCTTCTTTTCTAGTTATGGCCAGACTAAGGCATTCACAAAGGAAGTGAGGAGAGCCCTCTTCCACCTCTTCTTAACACCCTCCACATAAGTCAGATGGGCTGATACCCATTCTGCTCATGTGGGTTCCCAATGAGTTGTGGCCCGTTAGGACTCCCACTAGGAGCGATAACTGAGGCCTGATTTTCTTGAGTAAATATTCAGTTTTTCTTCAATATGTTTGGTCATAAATTTCTTGAAACCCGACAAGTGTCAAGTGATGACCATCTGACATCTGCAGCTTCAAGGAAATTTTTGTGGATTCAACTTTTTTCCTGCTCCAGTGGCATAAGTACCGAAGATTCTATTTGGCTTGGATCAAGAGATATGATCTGTTTCTGGGCGGTTCATCTGCCATTTTGTTTCAGAGAATATCATAATGTCCAGGGACATTTTGTTGCGCCTAAAGATCTCAGTTCAATTCGTCACCGATCTACCAGTTTGTACTTTATAGTGATTGAAGAAATAACTTTAGTTGCCGCATGGCTATCTATGAAGATGTCTTTATTGCTATTGACAACTTCATGAAAAGCAAGATGTTTCGCGACTTCTCAAACTGCAAGCACTTTTGGCCGCTAGCTCTTTGGTAAATAGATCGAGCGGAGCTAGTGAAAGGAAAGTTTATAGGGCTGCTGTAGGTGTAGTTCTCATAGCACTGGTTGTGCCAATGCATTATAGTCTAAGAGCTACCAGCCACTTTGATTAACCTACTAGACACAAGGCTACAACTTTGTGTATGCTTGATTTGGGACTAGTTAAGTATGAAAACCACGGTCTGGCAGGGTTGCCGTGGTCGAAAGGTTGCCATCTGATTTTTTTCAAAATGCAAAAAAAGGGTCAAAATTAACCTACTCGCACAAGGCTGAAATTTATTTATAATTAGTTTATACATTCTTACGCATGAAAAAAATTATGCCAGACGGGTTTGGCGGTCGAAAGTGCTTGCCAGACGAGCCTAAAGCTCTTAAAGATTAATAAAAGATATTGGATAACTTGAGAAATTTGTTACGTACAAGGCAAAAACTTAGTGTATTTTTTATTCGTGAACAGATTAGTCAAAAAATAAAGATCTGAGAAAATTTCCGCAATTCTAGGGTTGCCACCTATTTTTTTCAAAATGTAAAATAGCTTCCAAATGCAACATATCTACTTTTAGAATGCTGATTTTTGAATTTATAATAACTTATGTCTTTTTGTACATGAAAAAAAAGATTCCATACCAGTTTTGGTGGACGAAAATAGCTTGCCAGACGTGTTCTTAAAGTTGGTATTAAAAAATGTCATTGATTAGTCAGATGTAGGTATTAAATATAACACGTTAACTGCGTATAGTCCTAATACATATTAAATCAAGTCAACAAATTATGATATGGTTATTTTACTGTAGACGCAGGGTTGCCATACATTTTTTTTCAAAATTTTATAAAATTGACAAAACCGAAACACCAACCTACCTAAAGTTTTCACACATATGTAAGCTTATGCCATCTTGTATATAAAAACAAAATATTGAGAGACGGTCGAAAGCTTCTGTCAGACAAGCCTAAGACTTAAAAAATTGGTATTATAAGAAATATCCTTTCTTGATTTGTTCTTAAATTAAAAAAAAAACTGTCAAAATTGCAAACCTACTCGCACAAAGCTGATTTTTACATATATGTTAGCTGATATCTTCTTAAATATGAAAAAAAAATATGTCAGACCGTACGGACGGTCGAAAGGTCCTGCCAGGCGGGCCTAAAGTCTAAAGTGGTATTGAAAGAAATATTCTTTTTTTTTTATTTTTTCTTAAATTTCAAAAAACTGTCAAAATTGCAAACCTACTCGCACAAAGCTGATTTTTACATATATGTTAGCCAATATATTCTTGAATATGAAAAAAAATATATCACACCGGACAGACGGTCGAAACATCCTGCCAGACGGGCCTAAAGTCTTAAAAGATGGTATTACAAGAAATATCCTTTTTTTATTAAATTTCAAAAAACTGTCAAAATTGCAAACCTACTCGCACAAAGCTGATTTTTACATATGTCTAAGCTGATATATTTTTGAATATGAACAAAAATATATCACACCGGACAGACGGTCGAAACATCCTGCCAGACGGGCCTAAATTCTTAAAAGATGGTATTACAAGAAATATCCTTTTTTTATTAAATTTCAAAAAACTGTCAAAATTGCAAACCTACTCGCACAAAGCTGATTTTTACATATATGTTAGCCGATATATTCTTGAATATGAACAAAAATATATCACACCGGACAGACGGTCGAAACATCCTGCCAGACGGGCCTAAAGTCTTAAAAGATGGTATTACAAGAAATATCCTTTTTTTATTAAATTTCAAAAAACTGTCAAAATTGCAAACCTTTCTGGTTTTTACATATATGTTAGCTGATATATTTTTGAATATGAAAAAAAATATATCGCACTGTATGTAAAAATCAGCTTTGTGCGAGTAGGTTTGCAATTTTGACAGTTTGTTGAATTTTAATAAAAAAAGGATATTTCTTGTAATACCATCTTTTAAGACTTTAGGCCCGTCTGGCAGGACCTTTCGACCGTCCGTCTGGTATGAAATATTTTTTTTCATATTTAAGAAGATATCTGTTAACATATATGTAAAAATCAGCTTTGTGCGAGTAGGTTTGCAATTTTGACAGTTTATTGAAATTTAATAAAAAAAGGATATTTCTTGTAATACCATCTTTTAAGACTTTAGGCCCGTCTGGCAAGAAGTTTCGACCGTCTGTCCGGTGCGATATATTTTTTTTCATATTCAAGAATATATCGGCTAACATATATGTACAAATCAGCTTTGTGCGAGTAGGTTTGCAATTTTGACAGTTTTTTTAATTTTAATAAAAAAAGGATATTTCTTGTAATACCATCTTTTAAGACTTTAGGCCCGTCTGGCAGGATGTTTCGACCGTCTGTCCGGTGTGATATATTTTTTTTCATATTCAAGAATATATCGGCTAACATATATGTAAAAATCAGCTTTGTGCGAGTAGGTTTGCAATTTTGACAGTTTTTTGAAATTTAATAAAAAAAGGATATTTCTTGTAATACCATCTTTTAAGAATTTAGGCCCGTCTGGCAGGATGTTTCGACCGTCTGTCCGGTGTGATATATTTTTGTTCATATTTAAAAATATATCAGCTTAGACATATGTAAAAATCAGCTTTGTGCGAGTAGGTTTGCAATTTTGACAGTTTTTTGAAATTTAATAAAAAAAGGATATTTCTTGTAATACCATCTTTTAAGACTTTAGGGCCGTCTGGCAGGATGTTTCGACCGTCTTTCCGGTGTGATATATTTTTTTTCATATTCAAGAATATATTGGCTAACATATATGTAAAAATCAGTTTTGTGCGAGTAGGTTTGCAATTTTGACAGTTTTTTGAAATTTAAGAAAAAATAAAAAAAAAAGAATATTTCTTACAATACCACTTTAGACTTTAGGCCCGCCTGGCATGACCTTTCGACCGTCCGTACGGTCTGACATATTTTTTTTTCATATTTAAGAAGATATCAGCTAACATATATGTAAAAATCAGCTTTGTGCGGGTAGGTTTGCAATTTTGACAGTTTTTTTTTTTTAATTTAAGAACAAATCAAGAAAGGATATTTCTTATAATACCAATTTTTTAAATCTTAGGCTTGTCTGACAGAAGCTTTCGACCGTCTCTCAATATTTTGTTTTTATATACAAGATGGCATAAGCTTACATATGTGTGAAAACTTTAGGTAGGTTGGTGTTTCGGTTTTGTCAATTTTATAAAATTTTGAAAAAAAAAATGTATGGCAACCCTGCGTCTACAGTAAAATAACCATATTGATATATACCTATGTAGATTACATAAACTCCACTCACTCTCTTATTCTTAGTACATAAGCTCTTGTTAGTTTTAAGAACTTTTATATAATAAATGATTTTAGTCTAAGCCGAACTCTCAAGTTGTTTCCTTTAAGCGCTTCCTTATTAAAGACATTTCAGTGGCGACGAGGAAAATTAAATTTGGTTAGCGCGTGGTCGGCGCAAGTTGACGAGTAAGAGTTTAAATTACTTTTGTTAGATAAGGAATAAATCGGACGGAGTTTTTTATAATTCGTTTCGAACTATAAATAAATAATTTGTGGCAAAATGTCAGAAAGTGCTAAACTTTTTATGGGTTCAATTGAATCGTTCACATTGGGTGAAGACTTCAATTTATATGCACGACGATTGGATCATTTACTTTCGTTAAATAAAGTTTTAATTGATTCAGAAAAAGTGTCATTTCTTGTAAGCCTTGGTGGTCCAGATTTATATAAAATCCTTATCTCCTTAATTGCGCCAAAATTTGAAACAGATTTTACCTATGCCAAATTAATTGAAAAGCTAAAATTGCATTTCGCGCCCAAAAAGAATAGTTTGGTAGAAAGCTTTAAATTTTTTAAGAGACAGCAGAATCAGAGTGAAAATATTAGTGACTACATAGTTGAATTGAAACAGTTGGCTAATGAGTGCGAATTTGAGAGTTTTTTGGACAGGGCACTATTAATACAATTTGTATGTGGTTTAACTGACTCAAAAATTCAAAACAGACTCTTGAATGAAAGTGGTCTAAAAACGCTAGAGAAAGCATCCGAAATCGCTCTTTGCATGGAAATGAGCAACAACAATATTGATATGATGAGAGGTAGTAATGTAAATTACATCGCAAATCATCAAAGAAGGAGCAACAACAACCGGTCGAGTAGATCTACTTCTTCACATCAGACAGAGCGAAGAAATTCACCGCAATTCCATGGTCAAAGGCAGATCAGGCAGCAACATCAGCAGAGGACAGTGCATGGCTCGCGGGATAGAAGCAGCAGTAGAAAAGGTGTTAGGTGTTTTTATTGTGGCAAAATATGACATTATGCTAGATTTTGTTTTCAGAAGAAAAATAGAGAAACACATAATGTAAATAATTTAGAAGAATGTGAAATAAATTCATTTGGTATACGTTATTTAAATTCTATGGAATACAGTGCAAAAAGGCCTTTATCAATTGAGTTATGTGTCGAAAATATAATGTTTAAAATGGAAATCGATACCGGAGCTTGTGTTACCGTATGTCATGAATCGGATTATTTTAAATATTTCCAACATTGTCAAATGGTGAAAGAAAATATACCTTTAAAGTTATTATCAGGGGATAACGTTGTTGTGGCTGGAAAAATTTCTGTGCAAGTTAACATTAATCAAGTGATGTATGATCTTGATTTGATTATTATTAAAAGTGAGCACGTTTTTAAAGCTTTATTAGGAAGAAATTGGTTAGAGGTTATATATCCAAATTGGAGGCAATAATTTTTTGAAAAGTGCGGAATGGTATGTAAAATTGAAAATATAAATGGGATTCCGGAAGGTATCATAAATAAATACGCTTTAATTTTTTCAAAAAGCAATGAATCGGTTGTTAAACATTATAAAGCAGAAATTGATCTTGTAGATGATGCTTATCCTATTTTCTGCAAAGCATACACCGTTCCTTTCGGATTAAGAGATAAGGTAAAGCAAGAGATAGAAAGATTATGTGAAGAAGGTGTCTTAGTACCAGTAAAGAGGAGCAAGTGGGCAAGTCCGTTAGTGGTCGTGAATAAAGGTGATGGTACAATCCGGCTGTGCGTTAATTGTAAAAGAACGATAAATAGATTTGTAGAGATGGAGCACACGGTGATTCCCAGAATTGACGATATTTTGGCAGGTTTGGCTGGTTGGAAGTATTTTTGTAAATTAGATCTGACAGGTGCATATTTGCAGGTTCCATTGTCAGAACGATCCACGGAACTGATGACAGTAAACACACATATTGGGTTGTTTAGGTTTACAAGGCTTGTTTTTGGGTTGAAAACAGCTCCTCAAATATTTTCGGGAATCATATGTGAAATTTTAAAGGGCATTGAGATGGTTCACATATATTTTGATGATATACTGGTAGGTGGTAAAGATAGAGATGATTGCATGCGAAATTTGTTGTCGGTATTAGACAGGCTTCTGGAGTTCAATGTTAAAGTTAACTTGAACAAATGCGAGTTTTTTAGGGAGGAAATTGAGTACTTAGGATACTCAATTAGTGCCGTAGGCATTAAACCAAGTTCGAACAAGTTGGAGGCAGTTTTGAAAGCTCCTGAACCCGTTAATAAAACTCAATTAAAATCGTACCTAGGGATAATTAATTATTATAACAAGTGTATTCCAAATTTATCTGGCGAACTATCAGTTTTACATGAATTGACTTCAATTAATAAGCCATGGAATTGGAATGAGAATCATAAAATTGCGTTTGAGAGAAGTAAAGAATTGGTGTTAGCAATCGATGTTTTAACTCCCTACGATCCGAAGAAACCGATAATTATTTCCGCGGATGCCAGTCCGTATGGTGTAGGTGCGGTTTTATCTCACTTAATCGATGGAGTAGAACGACCAGTGATGTTTGTGTCCAGTACACTTAGTTTGGCTGAGAGAAACTACTCGCAATTACACAGGGAAGCGTTGGCAATTGTGTTTGCTATTCAGAAATTTCATAAGTACATATATGGGCTTAGCTTTACAATTTATAGTGACCATCAGCCTCTACAAGCTATCTTTGGTGAGAAAAAAGATATTCCCTCAGTGGCAGCAAATAGGTTGCAACGATGGGCCATTATGTTGTCAATGTATAAGTACTCTATTAAGTACAGGAAAGCTTCGCAGCTGGGAAATGCAGATGCATTATCGAGGTTGCCGCTTTCGGTAGGCACGGAGGTTGAGGACGATAGTATTAATTCCTTATACATTTCTGATTTTCCACTGAAGCTAGAAGATGTACGTCAGGAAACAAAGAAGGATAAGGTGTTAATAGAGGTGTACAAATATGTTATAAATGGATGGCCAGAGCATGTTTCGATAGAAGTTAGACCATATTTTTTGAAAAGAGGGTCACTGGCCACGGAATCAGAGTGCTTATTTTATGGCGATCGAATTATTATACCAAAGAGCTTGGTAAATAAAGTTTTGGAACTGGTACATGACGGACATATTGGTGTAGTACGGGCGAAGTCATTAGCACGCTCATATGTGTGGTGGCCCAATATTGATAGTGATGTTGAAAGGTTTGTATTGCATTGCGAGGTGTGCCAGGTAACACAAAATTCTAAAAAGAGTATATTAAGTAGATGGCCTTTAGCTAGTTTTCCATTTGAAAGAATCCACCTAGATTTTTGTACAATAGATAGAATAACTATTTTGATTTTGGTAGATACATTCTCTAAATGGATAGAAGCATTTCCTATGAGCAGTACCACAGCCAAAAGCGTTATTGAGCGACTTAGATCCGTTTTTAGTACATTTGGGTTACCAAAATGCATTGTTAGTGATAATGGGCCACCGTTTAACTCCAAAGAATTTATTTTATTTTGTGCTTCAAATGGGATTGAAGTTTTAAAGTCACCGCCTTACCACCCACAGTCCAACGGCATTGCTGAGCGAGCCGTTCAAACTTTTAAGAGCTCCGTTAGAAAGATGTTAGTAGATCCAAAAATGCGACACCTACCTTGGAATTTAAAATTAAATAATTTTCTTATAAAGTATAGAAATACTCCTTGCACCGTTACAAAGTTATCCCCTGCAAATATGTTGTTTAAATTTAAACCTAAGACATTGCCTGATTTGATATTACCCCAGCATCCAGATAATAATTTAGTTAATAAGGAAGAAGTAACGACGAGTATAGACCAAATTTTTAATACACAGTCACACAAGCCGGTAATCGAAAATTTTAAAGTAGGTGAAACTGTATTATATCGAAATATTTTTTCAAATAATATAAAATGGATACCAGGTAAAATAATTAAAAAACTCAGTAATTTTAGATACTTAATTTTTGTCAATGGAATTCATAAACAGGCACATATCGATCAAATAAAACGAAAACAAATTAAACAAGTAAGATTTATGTCCTGTCCTATTGTACAAAATGTAAATAAAAATAAAAGGCGTCAGTGTGATGATAGTGAGGACAATAGAAAATCACATATGACAAGAAGTAAAACTAAAAAGTTGAGGAAAAATTTTGTTAAAACTGATCCCTACAATACTTAATAAATTGCAAATTTAAAACATTTTTCACAATTTGATGTATATAGAATGAAGTCATTTGTTAATAGTTATTATTTTGAATATGAATTAATTTTGTTTCTTTATCGATTTCTTCAATCATAGGTAGATCATTTATTATAAATTATTATTAATAAAAATAATTGATTTTTTTTCTTCATCATTAATTTTTAATTATTTGTTATCAATTATAATTTTGAATAAGAATTGATTTTGGTTCCTTGGTAATTATTTTAAACAGCATTTTTTTTAAAAGGGGGAGGGAATGATATATACCTATGTAGATTACATAAACTCCACTCACTCTCTTATTCTTAGTACATAAGCTCTTGTTAGTTTTAAGAACTTTTATATAATAAATGATTTTAGTCTAAGCCGAACTCTCAAGTTGTTTCCTTTTAGCGCTTCCTTATTAAAGACATTTCACATATCATAATTTGTTGACTTGATTTAATATGTATTAGGACTATACGCAGTTAACGTGTTATATTTAATACCTACATCTGACTAATCAATGACATTTTTTAATACCAACTTTAAGAACACGTCTGGCAAGCTATTTTCGTCCTCCAAAACTGGTATGGCATCTTTTTTTTCATGTACAAAAAGACATAAGTTATTATAAATTCAAAAATCAGCATTCTAAAAGTAGATATGTTGCATTTGGAAGCTATTTTACATTTTGAAAAAAATAGGTGGCAACCCTAGAATTGCGGAAATTTTCTCAGATCTTTATTTTTTGACTAATCTGTTCACGAATAAAAAATACACTAAGTTTTAGCCTTGTACGTAACAAATTTCTCAAGTTATCCAATATCTTTTATTAATCTTTAAGAGCTTTAGGCTCGTCTGGCAAGCACTTTCGACCGCCAAACCCGTCTGGCATAATTTTTTTCATGCATAAAAATGTATAAACTAAATTATAAATAAATTTCAGCCTTGTGCGAGTAGGTTAATTTTGACCCTTTTTTTGCATTTTGAAAAAATCAGATGGCAACCTTTCGACCGTGGCAACCCTGCCAGACCGTGGTTTTCATACTTAACTAGTCCCAAATCAAGCATACACAAAGTTGTAGCCTTGTGTCTAGTAGGTTAGTCAAAGTGGCTGGTAGCTCTCCGACTATTAGTTTTCTTATTTAAGGCTGGCCACCAGTCCATGCATGCGTACATTAGTATTGGCCTTATTATGGCTGTTTACATTCAATGAATGGTTCTGGGGCTAGGACTCCATCTTTTACCAAAAATTCTACTGCAAGTGTAGAATGCAATTGAGACTTTTTTCTCTCTTTCTTTTATATTTTCTTTCCAGTTTATATTACAAGTACAACACCAAGATTTTGGCAATTCCCAAACCCTGTAGCTCAGATTTAGTTTGACTAAAACCTGGTTGACGACAGGGAGCTATAGCAAAGGAGATAAGACTCCACCCTATGGAGTACCCCTACACGTCCTAATTTTAAACTTGCTATCACCCATTTCTACATTTATTAGTTTCGTTTGGAGCATGGAGCCAATCCATTTTATCAGTATCTGATCAATTCTGGCATAGCTTAGGGCTTGTCAAATTCTACTGTTATCAACAATATTAGGGGCCCATTCCATATCAAGGAATGCTACAAGAGTGAATTCTTTGAAATGGATTGATTTTTTGATTGAGTCGACAACTTCATGCAGCGCTGTCTCAAGAGATTTGCCCTTCATGTATGCATGTTGGGCCATTCAGATTTAGGTGAATATGAGTTTAATCTTTCTAAGGTTTTGGGAAGAGGATAGAGGATAGGCTTACAGGCTTGAAATCTTTCGGCTCAGTATGAGTGGGCTTGCTTTCGGAATGAAGATGACATTGACTTCTCTCTAACTAGGGGGAATATACTTAGGTGATGTTTAGACAACCCCTAAAAATATCAAAATTGGAACAACTATGTCTTTGGAGGTTTATAAATCGTTTGAAATTCATTTTAAAATTCTTTGTAAGAACAAAATCCGATTTGAAAGCCGCACAGTGGTATTAGATATTATTCTAGCACTCCAAAAGTAGTTTTCAAAAAGTTTTCCAAAATTCTTAATTTTTCCAGGGATTACTGTAAATACTTGTGCCTGAAAAACAATAATGTTGATTTTTGAAATGTGTGGGTTCTAAAAAAGCTACAGAGATATATTCTTAGTGTTGCCGTTGTGTTTTAATATTTTTTTTCTATTTTATTCATTCTCAAAGATTTTTTTTATCTCTGCTGCCGAGTAAATTTCAGTTTTTCAGTCAGTACAGGTACTTAATACTAAAATCTTATTTAACAAAATATGTACTAATAAAGTAATACTTAATATTTTCAATCCTCAGCCACGTGAAAACGTGAACATCAAGAAAAAGTTTATACGATGCATTTAATTAAAGAAACATTTTTAAAAACGAATGGACTTACTTAACAATAAATTAGGGTATGCTTATGAATACACAATTCAACTTAATTGTAATTAATATAAAAATGCTCTTTACATGCTTTTTTTAATTGGTTGAATCTTGCTCGATAACTATCAATAATACTAATACTCTCAACATGCGACCGGTCACTGTTTAAATGAATAATTCTTTAACGTGTCTGGAACTGTTTTTAATTAACAAGAGTTCCTGTTGGTCCTGAACAAATCTTGACTGACGCCAAGCAAATACTTCGATATCCTTTTCAGAAAATAGAGATTCTGTTTTCTTTTTTTTTTGTTCTCTCTATTTATCCTCATGGGAGAGAAAAAAGATACAATGCACATATCTGTGTTCTGTATCCAGTTTTAGATGAAAGAGGAGGCATGTCGCACAATTAAGCATAGTGGCGCCAATTGATGGCTCCATACCATTTGAAATTAAAATGACTGTCATTTAATATTAACTTGCAATTTCAATAAAGACTCTGACAAAACCTTAAGTCGATATAGGTTTTTGTTTAAATAAATATGTATTTCTCTTGTTGTTTAGGTTCCAATAAGATATATTAACAATTAAGGGCTGTTAAACAATTACGTTGCATAATATTACCATCGAATAAAAAAGCCTAGTTATTTTTATAGTTATTGATACATCATAATTATTTTAAGTCACTTCATTGTTTTCTTTCTGTAAAAAATAATTCAGATAGTTTTTTTTCCCTTTCAGATTGAAGTTCAACAAAAAGATATTTTTAATTGTTTCCCATTTTTAAAGCCTTACAACTTGTATACTTCCAGCTCTGTATGAACACCACTTTTCACCTCATTTTTTTAATGAAACTATTGCCATGCACCATCCACGTCAGTGACGATGTCAACTTTCAACAGAACAGGATAGTGCCAATTGCCACACAGCTCGTGACAAAAAAACAATGACTTTATTGCGTGACAAGATTCCTGGCCGAGTGCGGTTTCTCGAAAAGGAGACTTCAATTATTGGCCTCCTAGTTTGTGCGAAATAATACTATTAGAGTTTTTTTCTTTCGACATACAAGGTGTCCCTTAATTCGTCAACATCTTTTTAAGGCATTTCTTGGAACTACTCTAAAAAAAAATTGTGTGGGGGCAAAGTTGTATCTCCACCCCCATTGACCTTAAATGAAAAAACAATATTACAAACTAACAAAAGCACGGAGAATAATGCGATATAGCTTTTTTGAAAGCCTATACTCTAATCCTTCATTTGTTTTTTCAAATAAAATTGTTTAAGCGAATAGTTTTTGAGAAATTAAATTTGAAAGTCAAATTTTTTGAAAAAAAAATTGTGAACTGGCTTTTTCTAAATTGGTATTTTTCAAAATTTTGCGTAATTGAATGCTATTTTTTAGTAAACTACCGAAAACCAAATGTAAAAGTCTTTTTTAGCTTTTGAGAAATTAAAAAAATATGAAAGATACTTTTTCTTAAGAAAACCTCAAAAAAAAAGAGTTTTATTATGGATATGGATAATTAAACACAATTTTGAAAATATCAATTAAAAAAAATCACATTTTTTTCAAAAATTTTAACTTTTAAATTTAGGGCCTTATTGCGAGAGTCTATTCGAAAAAAAAGTCTATTCGACTTTTTTCTATTCTATTAAACTCTAAACTGGTAT
Source organism: Dasysyrphus tricinctus (assembly GCA_963921185.1). Taxonomy (NCBI): domain Eukaryota; kingdom Metazoa; phylum Arthropoda; class Insecta; order Diptera; family Syrphidae; genus Dasysyrphus; species Dasysyrphus tricinctus. Next base: position 129,867,781 of record OY992532.1, read on the forward strand.
TGCCTTACACAGTAGAATATTGAAATAGAATCGACTTTCTAAAACAGAAAAATAATAAGCTCTCGGCTGGAGCTATCAATTGAAATGTCAAATCTGCGTTAATATATCCTTCGAATTTTTGAAAATATGTTTGGTTCAACGAATCTTTGGCAATTTCGTTTGCATTAAAGCAGGTTGTACATATAGTCTGGGAGGCGACCAGAAGATTACATATCTCATCGCGGCCACAAAAAAAGAGGATGTCAACCGATATCTTTAGTCCAAAAATTTACAAAACTACTGGTCGGAAAAGCTTTATTTGGTGGCATTGGTTAGAAAATGCACTTTTCAGGTTGCATTTTCGGCTAAGTGTACCTTAGAGCAACTTCTATAAATGTATCATATGAAAGCTAAGACAAATGGACGGACAGACTCTTTTTGGCTGTTGCGACGGTTTCGAACATTTTTAAAAAATATTGTCTTTTTTTTTCTGAATAAAATCATATAAAATAGCTCCAATAGCTACGAAAGAGGCATTCACTTTTTTTTTATGAGTTTTAAGATAATCCTTAATTTTACAAAGATGGTCAGACTCGTCGCGAAACCAATAAAAGTCTGTCCAGATATTGGTATCGTGTAGAGGACAGTTTTAGCTTTCATTTGATTCTACATTTATAGAAGTTGTTTATATTATAGATACACTTAGCCAAAAATGTAATATGAAAAGTGCAGTTTCTAACCATTACCATTGCGACTTGATAAAGCTTGTCCGACCAGGAGTTTGGTAAATGTTTGGACTAAAGCTATCGGTTGGTATCCTCTTTTTACGTGGCCAAATTTACTTTGGTTTGAGCTATTGGATTGTGCTGCCAATCGCCAAGCTCATCGTTAAAGGCTCGAAGTTTACTGCATTTTGAGGCTTTATTCCACTATTACTAACTTATCTTTATCCAGTTTTTTCTTAAACTATTCTATTATCAGTAGGTAAAGTAGGATAAATAAAACAACAAAATAAGTATCATCATGAAACTTGGTGAAAACGTTTCATGTGTTATGAGAATGAAAAATTAAAAGAGTCTATAAAAATATTTCTCATGGAAGGTTGGTTTTTGAGGGGGAGAAGGGGGGAAAGTGTGGTGTATCAAACAGAAAAATTAACTTTGGTGCAACCTAAGCATATGACACATGTTTTTGAGGTAGTTTTGAATGCTGAATCAAATGACACTAAAACCAAGTCGATACGACCTCCGTGAAAGAAGTTATTGTAATTTGTATGTAAAGATGTCTATATTTTCAGTATAAAAGTAAAATATAACCGGAAACCAGTTGAAAATAATGGTTCGTCGATGAAACTTGGCATCAATTGTTAATTTGTCATGAAAAGCAATAATAGGAAGAGTCTATAAAAATATCTGTGGTTAAAGGGTGATTTTATGAGGGTTGGGGTTAAAAAAATAAATAAATTGGGTGGCGCAACAGCTCATGGAGAACCAGGGCCTAGTGACTTACAACTCACAACCATTCCTGTGTGCGTGTTTGTTGGCAGGAATGGAGGGGACCTACAGTTTTTTGCCGAGTCCGAACGGCTAAATGAGAAGCACTTTTTCATGACAAGTATACTCTTGGAGGATTTGTCAGTTCCTCGCAAGAGGCAGTACCTCGAATAAAACATTTCTGTTTTTAGGTGGCACGGCTGGGAATCGAACCCACACCTTCGGCATGACAGTCCTACGCACTAACCATCAAGCCACGAGGTACTACGAGGGTTGGGGTTATGTTGGGATTATTACCATAAAACCTGTAACAAAAATTGTTCCATCATGAAACTTAATAAAAATGTGCTATGAATTACCAGAATAAAGAATCAAAAGAGTCTATAAAAAATTCCATTTGGTAGAAAGATGCTTTTAATGGGTGAAGGAAAGTATAATACTTTTTCCAAAAATAAAAATTGTTTCCAAAAACAAAAAACAGCCTTTACCCAAGCCCACAAAAACACCCTTTCTCCCTTGATATGTTTGTAAACTCCTTTGATCCTTCATTCCCGTAGTAAATGAAAAACTTTTACCAAGTTCCTTGAGGGTACCACACTTTTCCATTTTTTTTTGAAGATAACCACACATTTTCCCTATCTTCTTAAAACACATCCTTCCATGCGAAATATTTCTAAAGACTCTTTTGATTCTTCATTCTGTTAGTTCAAAGCACATTTTTACAAAATCTCATGGGGGTACCATTTTTGCCACAGGTTCTATGGTAATAATCCCAACACCCTATAACAACAGATATTTTTAAAGACTTATTATTAATTTGCATGATAAATGAACCATTGATGGCAAGTTTCGTCGACGAACCATTATTTCCAACTGGTTTCCGGTAATATTTTACCTTTTTACTGAAAATATAGACATCTTTACGTACAAATTACAATAAATTTTTTCACGGAGGTCGTATCGACGTGGTTTTGGTTGCACCAAAGCCAGATTTTCTGTTTGATACACCACAATTCATCCTTAAATCCTTAAAAAGTTCAAATCAAAAACCACACGAAATAGGCCACAAAAGCTGCTCACATTACACTTTTTGTTTGTTAACATCCTTCCCACATAGATTTTCACTGTCCTTATCAGTGATTATTTCACCATCAATGACTTAACAAATTTGAAGCACGATAATACAGAATACACTGAAAGTCTTGGTCGTTCTTGGCAAGCTTTACATTTTTTAGAATTTGTTAAAAATTGATAATTTGAACAGTGATTAGTGATAAGTTGTTGGTATAAAAAGGCTCCGCTGTGGGGTGAACTACGTTAGGCATGCCAATTATGGATCTCACAATTCTTGAGTTGTTTAGTTTGTAGTACTACGCACTTTTCTCTTTACTCATTTATTATTCACAGCGAATTCAATATTGCAGTAGATCCTAAATCAGCCTGGCCCTTCTTAAAATGACAGCAATCTGATCTGATAAAAAGAAAATGCCAGCCCATTTCCAATGTCAACAGTTTTTTTCCAGAATAGTACCAGTGTACCTACCTCGGGTGGCCCCTTCGCAGGATCGGTGGCTATATACAGTCCTGTTCCCAGTCACGCAACTGTGTTTCAAGCTTAGGTATTTATGTTCATATGTAAAGTCGCATACAGACGCCTATGTATGTCAACAGTTTTATTTGACAATAGTATAGGTATCATTATACATACAAAATGTTAACATACCTTGGGCATGAGTGGACCTCTAACTTCGCGCTACATTCTTTTATAATTTTGGCCTTGGTCGTTCATCCCAGCATCCCACAGTCAAAAAACAAAGCAATTTTTTGAAATATTAAAACGAAAATAATTTTTTTTTATTATTTATGTATACGTAGATTTTGAAGTTTAGTATACTGTACAATAAACATGTATTTCGCTTACATGAAAAACCAAATCATTAATATTTACCATCCCCTTTAAATTTCATGCTTCTGAGCCCAACCCTTAAAAAGATAAAATTCAATAACTTCAAGAAATGCAAATAACCATTACTTAGCTTAACGTCTTCAATAGACTGATTCAAAAAAATGAAAATGTCTTCGATTATTAATGCCACTAGCTTTTTAGTTACAGTCCTATTATTGACACGATATAAAACTAGTTCTATGGGTGTTTTGAGTTTCAGGTTTTGAACATATTGGTATTATTCAAACAAAAATTGACATCTAAAACTCGAAATCAGAGTTAAAGATGACAATTTTTGTTTGAATAATACCAATATGTTCAAAAACCTGAAACTCGAAACCCCTAAAGAACTAGTTTTACATTAAAACTAGTTTTGAATCGAGTCAATAATAGGGCTGTTAGAGTTTAATGAAATAATAATCCTGGCAAAATTTCAGTCCTTTAGGTTAATATTTAGAGGTCGCTCATCGTTACTTTCTGTTTTCCATATACAAATCGTATATGGGAACTTTTTTTTTGATTCCTTCTTTTTTTTATAACTTTAGAAACGGTTATCATACAGAAATGATCTGAAAGAAGATTTGATGTTCTTTAAAAAAGGTCCTTACTTCTTATCTAATTAATGTACTCCTTCCAAAGTTATTCAAGGTCAGAGTGGTATTCGTGGTGAATCTAAAAGTTTTTTGGATTCCGTGTTGAAAAAATCTGCTATAATACAAGGTGTTTTGCAAAAGATGTAACAAAAGGCAAGTGCGTGTAAGTTGAACTCAGACAAGAAAAAAATCGTTTAAGAGTGGGGGTCTATTTCACCCCATTTAGGCGGGAAGGGTAGTTTCCTAAAAAAAATTGGTTTAAAAAAAAAAAAATATTAAAAATCAACGCCAATACTTATAGTGTCATGCTATTACTTTTTTAAAGCCAACAATCCATTATTTAATTAACTTTTTAAAAAAAGTTGTTTTTGTACATATTTTTTGAAAAAATTAATTTCAAACTTAGATTTAAAAAATTAAAAAGTGATTTTATTTTTTAAATATCTTTTTGAAAAAATTTTCGTTATCAAGTACAATTTTTGTTCATGGATTTCAATACCTTCCTTAAATTTTAATCAGATGCTGAAAACCGCAGGCTAAAATGTTTTGTAGTTTCTGAGAAAATTGAAAATTAAAATACCTACTACTACTACTGGAAATTGGGTGTTTGTAGGAAAGAACAATTTAAATTCCAGGGCGTCAAATAACAAGAAACTTGGTTTTTATTGGACAAATAATTTTTAGATTCTGCACATCTGTGGGATAAAACCTTTCCAACAGTTTTTAATTCATGCTTTTGCATTGAGTATTAACGGAGAAAAGTGTACCGAAAGAATGTCCATACATTTTTCTAAGCGTATTAATATACAGGGTGTCCCGCACCTGAGTGGAAGTATTTAAGGGTTGGGTTCCTGAGTATATTCTAAGAAAAAAATTGTAAAGGGGGAAAGTTGTATCTCCCCTCCCTGAGGCAGGAGGGGGCAGTTTCTGAAAAATTGACTTAAAGTGCAAAAAAAAAACATTTAAAATCAACGAAAACACATCTAATAATGTGCTATAATTTTTTTTAAAGCTAATACTCCATTCTTGCATTTCGTTTTCAAATCAAGTTGTTTAAGCCAAGAGTTTTTGAGAAATTAAATTTCAAAGTCAAATTTGTTTAAAAAAATTGTGATTTTTTTTTTCTTAAGTCGATATTTTTCAAAATTTTACGTAATTAAGTGCTATTTTTGTGTTCAATATTCATTGCGCTCATTTATTTTTAGTCCATTACCGAAAACCAAATGTAAAAATATTTCTTAGTTTTTGAGAAATTAAGAAAAAACGAATGGTACTTTTACCAAAAAAGCCCGAAAAAAGGGTTAAATTATGGATAATTCATGAATAAATTAATTTTTTCGGGCTTTTTTGGGAAAAGTACCTTTTGTTTTTTCTTAATTTCTCAAAAACTAGGAAAGATTTTTACATTTAGTTTTCGGTAATGGATTACAAAATAATGAGGGCAATGAATATTGAACACAAAAATAGCACTTAATTACGTAAAATTTTGAAAAATATCGACTAAAGAAAAAAAATCACAATTTTTTAAAAACAAATTTGACTTTGAAATTTAATTTTTCAAAAACTTTTCGCTTAAACAACTTGATTTAAAAACCAAATGCAAGAATGGAGTATAAACTATCAAAAAAAATGTAGCACATTATTAGATGTGTTTTCGTTGATTTTTAATGTTTTTTTTGGCATTTTAAGTCAATTTTTCAGGAACTCCCCCCCCCCCTGCCTCAGGGAGGGGAGATACAACTTTCCCCCCATACAATTTTTTTCTTAGAATATACCCAGGAACCACATCCTAGGATACTTCCACTCAGGTGAGGGACACCCTGTATACATAGATATAAAAACCCACATTTATTTCTCCGTTTCCGAGGAAGCAAAGCATTTGCTCTCTCGGCAAGAAGCCAATTGAGACTGAATTTTACATGTTATTTTACATTGTAAGTTTGTTTGTTTTAGGTTGACTCAAATGACCAGTGTTGCCATACGTAACAAACAGCTCCAACGATCTTCAATTTTTTCGCATGAAGTCATTTTTTTCAAGAACTCAGGTGGCATTTTTTACTTCAGCTCAAACTATTAAAAGAGTGAAATGAGATTTCGCTTGATTTAAAATGAAACTTATTATTGGAACACGATTTATAGTAGAAGATCCCGCCATAGGACGACCTACCCTCATAAAGGTACCAGATAAACGGTATACAGTTTTGAAGGCAGTGTCTTAAAAATCAATTTGCGCATGGGTTGCCTGTCGAAAAATTGTCATGGCATAGGGTTGCAAGGCAATTATTCTCAGTTTTTGGGGGTTTTTAATTATCTGCCCCAGCTTAGATAATAAGCCTTAAGTCATTTGCTAACATTTTTTTTGCCTATATAAGACCGGTTTTTTTTTAATTTTCATCAGATACTTTGTTTTATAAAACTTCTTATTTATACTAATTGGTCACTATTAGGCGTATTATTGTACTAAAAAAAACATTTTGTAAATGTAACGGATTTTAACTTCCAAATTTCCGTAAATTTTCTGTCAAAAAGTGCCTTTTAAGAATTACAAATTTCAATATCAGATGACACACTTATGATTATATAATTAATGGAAATTGTGGAAAATAAATTGAATTTATATCCACTGCAAAAAAATTGTCAAAAAAATACCTACCGTTAGGTATTGTATATAAAATTGACTGTCAAAAATGCGCTTTTTCAAAATTTGCAAGCATTTTTAGTTTGTACTAGCTGGCCCGTCCCGGCTTCGTACGGGCATACAATTTTTTAGTTACGTAGAGAAATTAAATTAATTATCAATGATACTACCTACAATAATAGGTATATATCTATATTATATAAATAATGAATTTGTTTGATTGGTTATTAATATCGTTTTCGATGTGATTTTGGAATTGTTTTATTCCTATCGAATATTGAAATTTAAACTTTTGGATAAAATATAAATTTTTGTTTTTTCATCTTTTGCATTGACATGTAAATCCGATGACTTCAACGTCTTGATCATTTCTAGATACATAATACTGTCCTATTGCGAAGCATGGATTTTTTAGTGCCAGCCCACACACCTTTTGATTATAATCATTGCAAAGGCAAGTCATATCAGGAATTGTAAACTCTTCAATATAAAAGGCGTTTCTTGTTACCATTGGACTGTGTGATAGTAACATATTATTTTTCTCCTTTGAATTCGCCATTTGAAATCGTTGCACTGATTACGTTATTCATCAATCTTTTCACAACCTCACACACATGTTGTTTTATGTCATTTCTACATCGACCACTAATCATTGGAAAACCCTTTATACAGAACAACACGGATATAAGAATTAAGAAAGTCTGAATATCTGAATATCTGAATATCTGAATGTCTCCTAAATCCGAGTTTTTCTTTTCTTCAAATAACTGAAATAAGCAAAGAAAAACTCCGTGTATTAGATTGCGTTTCTTATATGTAAATATAAATGCCTGACAAAGTGCGTAAACATCCCCGATCATTTGCAGAATTAAAAACAAAAACAAAAAGTTGTTAATATAAGAAAAGTCACAAAATCGAATAATTTATTTTGGTCATATCATATGTAGTTACATATTATGTCAGATGTAATGCATATTCGTTTGTGTCTAATGCACCAGTTATAGCTATGTTTGTATCCTTGAAACTCATCATTGTATATTGTAATGATTGCGTTTAGAAAGTAAAATCAGTGGTTATTTTAATGCCAAAACAAAGCATTTGTCCTAATTATTAATTCTGGCAAAAATTCATTTTGGTCCAGCCTTTCACATGAAATGAGTTTTATTATTTCAAGGATTAAACTACCTTACCAACGATCATTTAAATATTCAAAGTCTTTTTATCTGGAAGAAGTTGGGTCTATTTGAAATTCGTTTGGCTAAAAATATTAAGTAAGTCTTGAGCTTTATTTCTCCATCTATATAATAATTGATTTTGCATTCTAAATGCCTCAAAAATGAAGAAGAAAATTTGTCAAGTTGAGTTCCTCTGAAAACTATGACTTGCACCTAACAGAGAAATTAATAAAAAAAACTTGCTTTTTTCTGAAAAAAAAAAAATAATGAATGATTAGAAACGGTATTTATTTCATATTTTGAGATGAGATAGGACAATCAAGACTAAAATGTATTGTCCCGTTTTTTCATACAATTAACTCATATGTACGATGCATCCTCAAGTGTCGTATTCCAATTTGCAATAGTTGGCAATCTTCTCCATATGTGCCCAGTTTCCCAAAACTTGTTCTTGATTGTTGGCCTATGAAGGCCAATATACAAATCGCAAATAGATTTATTCTTCATTATTTGGTAGTCATTGTATAACCAAAATAAATTCACATAAAACCTTCAACAACTTTACCCGTTTTCTCCTTTGCCTTTTCATTTTCCGGTATAATGCTATGTTTCCACCAAAGGTTTATCTCAGATTAGATTTAATAAATCTTTTTGGTGTTTCCACCGTACAAAAAGATTTAAAAAAGATTAAATTTGACAGTACCTTCAAAAATGCAAATGGCGTTCCAATTTTTCTTATGAAGTGCGAATGAGACAGAATGTTTGATTCGTATGAAACAATGAAGAACTGAATGCGAGTCTCGAATGAATCGTTCAGCACAATGTAAGAATAGGTTAGTTCGATTTGTAAAACTATTTGTCCTAGGAAGATTTAACAAGATTAATTTTTAATCTTCAAGATTTACGAAATACATTTGTATGGTAAATCTACGAGATTTAAAGGAGATTTAAGGTTAATCTCATTAAATCTCAGATTAGCGCTAGGTGGAAATGTAGCATAAGACACACGCTGACTGTCAAAAACTGTTGAAGGATTGGAGATGGAGACATGGAGATGGAAGACCCCAAGCTTCTTGTATAATAATTTGTCTTAGCCAGCCATAACATTTTCTTAATTTATATGTTTGCAAATGTTTGACAACGACAATACACAAAAAAACTAAACTTTTTCAGTCTGAGCAATAATTATTATATTATTACTGACAGAATATACAGAGCTAGTCTTTAAAATAAAGCCCGTATGATACTACATTTTTCTCTCATTTTTAATGAACTGCAAATGAAATAAAAGCAGAACGTACAATTTCTTATTCGAACTTCGATAGGTGTGAGTGGGTACGCACTATATCCATTAATGTAAAAATGTCGCAAAAAATTTATGAATAATGTAACTTTCAAATAATATTTGTCAGGTTCTGGCAGATTTTTCTTGACATTTCAGAATTAAAAATCAAAAATAATTTCAAGGTACACTCAGTCACAAAAGAAAATATACATTGAACCCTACAGAGCACTAGTTTATGATGTATATTTTCTTTTGGGACACATTGTAAATGTGAAATTTAATTTAGAGAAGTGCTATCCCTTTCTTAAAACACTTTTCGTCCCTTTTTTGCTCTGCTGACACTTTGATAGATTAAATGAGAAATATAATAAAGAAAAAATGTAGTGTCATACGGGCTTAAGCTTTATTTTTTCGCATACAAATATCAATTTTTCTTTTTTATGATAAAAGTGCAGCGCCACTTATTGAAAATTTCTCAAATAACTTTTTAAACCTTGCCAGTCATTTTTTGAATATAACCCATAAATTTGAGCTCAATCTGACGTGTAATTCTTGAGTCTATAGGTCATACACAGACAAACATTCATTTTTATATATATAGATTATTATTAAAATTTGTATTAGGTACAAAATTAAAAATTTTCTCCAATAGTGGCATAGTAAAAATATGGAATTTTATGTCATTAAACATTGTTTTGCAAAAAATGCTATACTGTAAGCTACATTTGCTTTGAAAAACAGCCATTTTTGCCATTTTCTCGTTTTCTTAGAGGCTTTTACCAAAACCGAGAACACAAATTAAAATTTTTTCAAATGATGTCCTAGAAAACAAGTTTATCTGTCCATAAACACCTTCATTGTTTTGATCGGACAAGTATACGCTTCACAATCTTTTTCTTGAAATCACCATTTCAGTCCGGAACACTCTTACAGCCCTATTATTGACACGATTCAAAACTAGTTTTAACGTAAAACTAGTTCTATATAGTCTGGGAGCCCACCGTAAGATTACCTATCTCATCGCGGCCACGCAAAAATTGGATGCCAATCGATAGCTTTAGTCCAAACATTTACAAAACTGCTGGTCGGACAAGCTTTATCTGGTCGGAATGGTTAGAAAATGCACTTTTCAGGTTGCATTTTCCGCTGAATGTACCTATAATATAAGCCACTTATATAAATGGGGTATCAAATGAAAGCTAGGACTGTCCTCTATACGATAGCAATGGTCGGACAGAGTTTTTTTGGCTGTTGCCACGAGTCCGACCACTTTTCTAAAATTAGAGATTTTGTGAATCCTTGGATGAAAATGAAAAAAAAGTGGTTAAGGCCACTTTCCTAACCATTTGAAATGATTTTGAATTTGAGAATTGCAAAATAGGGGTTTTGGAAATACTTCACCAAAATCAGAATGATGCTCTATGAAAAATATCATCTACAAAAATATATTTTTGGAAAGATAATTTAAAAAAATACTACCCGTATTTTTCAAATTTTATGTTTAATTTTTTTTAGTGAAGTGAAAACTTTACGACAGGCAACCCATGCACCAATGGTTTTTTAAGACACTGCCTATAAAACTGTATACCGCTCATATGGTACCTTTATGAAGGTAGCTCGTCCTATGGCGGGATCCTAGACTATTTTGTATCTTAAATTAAAATATGTAAAAAATTAATGTAGGGAAGAAGTATTAAAAAAAGGACGATGCTACAAAGATACACTTCGGTATTTCAATTAATTTCTTCCACACTAAGGATAAAATTTAGTTTGGGAGTAATTTTTGTAATCCTGTTGTTTGGATGCCATTTTGAAAAATGGCGCCCAATCTGGGCCAAATTGTAAAATAAAAACTCTAAATTTCTCCGAAAATCTTCATGAATAAAATTACGGTTGGTGTCTTAAAGGAAGATGTTGAGTAGACGCTCCTTCGGGTAAAGTATCAGTGTTGCCACTTCTCGGGAACGTACTCTTTTATGTAAAAAGTGGCAGCTCAACTTTTTTTTGTTAATTTTTAATATTTTAAACACATAAAAACTTGCAACTTATTTTCCCAACAGGCATCTGGCATCTTAAGACGTTTCCGTAACATTTTTCATGTTCAAAAAATTACATATTACCAAACAAATTACCACCCTTTGACATAAGAAAAAAGTATATTCTGGAAATTGGCAATATTGACATTTAAATTGAAGGTACGTCTACGCAACACTTATCTTTAAATAAATCAATCGTTATTTTGCTTACACGCGTTTGTCATCTGCAGGTGGTTTTGCAACTTTATTCATAAAATAAAAATATTTAAAATTACCAAGCAAGTGGAGGTTCCCCCTTTGACATAAGAAAACTATGTTCCTGGAAGGGGCAATACTGGCATTTTACCCGAAGTTGAGTCTAATCAACACCTATTTTTTAAGACAACAACTTTTATTTACCAACACTTATTTAGCATCTGGATGCGTTTCCGCACCTTTTTTCATGTTCAAAATATCAACAAAAAAAAAATTGTAGGTGCCACTCTTTGATATTAAAAAGTATAGGTATTCTTGAAAAGTGGCAATACTTTACCCGAAGGTTAGTCTACTATCTACTAAACACCTATTTTTTAAGACATCCACTTTAATACACAAACCCGTGTTTGCCATCTGGATGCGTTTCCGCAAGATTTTTGATGTTCAAAATATGGAAAATTATAAAAAAAAAAGTTACATCAAATAAAGTATGTTCTTGAAAGGGGCAACTGTGATTTTGCATCTATTTAACACCTATTTCTTAAGATATCAACCATTATTCTAACCATGGAAATTTTCCAAGTAATTTACGATTTTTTCCTTCACAACCTCACAATTCTCGAACCTTACCCAAGCGCTCACAAAAATTTATAACTTTCATTTGTTAAAACATTAAATTTTGAGGTTTACCTACAGTGTGTTATAAAACATATTTCCATACCACCTTACCTATAAAATATTTGAGTGAGCTGCAAGGTTGTTTAGCAAGTGTAACTTTTTAACCAAAGAACCCACAATTCAAGCTTTAAACCTCGACAGATTCGAAACAAAACATTTCCAAACAACCACTTTTCAACTTTTTCCTTGAGAAAATGCCATTTTTTACGTTAGGGTCCATAGTTTATAGTTTCACAATTATGAAGGTATAGCTAATTTTATTCATCCCAAATCAAGTTCCCGTTTAGTTATGTCTATACAAATACATACATACATACATCAAATATAACTTTGATACAAAACTTAAAATTAAGTCGTGGCAAAATGTTTCATTTGCATTTATTGAAATCCAAAATTTAATTGCAAAAAGTTTCAAAGAAACTTTTGAAGTTTTTAAAAAACTTTTTTCACAAACTTTCCTTCCAACCAATTCAGAATTAAGTAAGAAGTTTCAAATTATCAGAGGAAACGAACAAACTAACACCCCAGGATACAAAACAGTAAGCTAGATATATCAAAAAGGATTCTTGATTATGCCGTTTGTTTGGATCATAGCAAATTAAAAGTTGAAAGGACTATTACAATTTACAGGTATTATTCACTACTTGCATGCATTATACATACATAGGAACAGATAAATATTGTGTTGGGCTATAAAGCATTCTATTCCAGAAATGGCATAATCTCATTTTCTCATCTTTCGATTTTTATTATTTACCTATATCTACATACATACATACATTATCTACAAAGGTAAATTCAAGTGAAAGTGAGTCGCACAAGCTATTGCTGGAATACCAATAAAATATTTATTTTGAGGACGGACGGTCGTTAAGTGATAACTATAGTAAGCCCCAGTCCTCGAGATACAAGAACCAATTTATTTACCTATTCATTGATGGGAATTTCATTTTTTAATTACTTTTTCATGTTTTTATGTGTAATTTCTTAATTACTATCGGCACGCAACATTTTTGTTGGAGTTAATTTTGTAAAAGAAATAAAGTTTCCTATAACACATTCCAACCTTTAAGTAGTGGAAAATGTTTAAATTTAAGAATTATATAATTTTTATCTTTTTAAAGGGATGGGTGAGTGTTATGAACTCTAATTTAAATTTTAAATTACTCACAAGTCAATACAAAATCCTTTTCATAGGTATGTAAATCAAATTTCACTCTAGGTATTCGTGCAGTGTTAAAAACTTATATTATAGACTATAGTAGTTTATATATAGACTATAGTAGTGACTTTAGTGATTAAACCATTTAAGGGGCATAAGCATACTGAAAAACGGAATCGTCAAACTGGCCATATACAAAAAATTTCCCAATTTGAAAACTTAATAATTTAAGTGTTAATGTGTATGGCTTGGAAAATAATACTATTCCCAGCGGGAAATATCGTCCTCAATGAAATTTATTGCTGAGATAATCAATGAATTCACTTGCCAAATCATAAGAGAAACGACATGCAATGATTTAGTAGGTGAAGAGTAATGCAAAGTTTCCTCAGTTCGTAGCTTTGATTCCACTTTCTGCTTTGTGTTTATGAAACGACCCTTTATTTCGGTGAATTTAAAAGGGAAAAGTATGTGATGAAAAAGTTGTGGAAAAGTAATGTACAAGATCATGAGTTCATTGTTTGAATCCACTCATCTGCTTTGTAAAGTGTTCATGGCGAGAACAAAAAAAAAAAAAAAAAATGTGAGTGAAACTCATGGTGAATTGTAATCGATGATTCCAACGATGAATAGTAATGCACAAAGTAGTTTATAATTTTTTGGCAACTATAAATTCTCATTTTGTTGGATACAGTTCACAGTGACTTTCTCTAAAAAAGTCCATGTAACACGAACTGAAGTCAATAGAAATTGCGTTTGCCGAAACGCCAAATATTTTTGATTTGAAATGGAAACAACATTTTGGTTTGTTTTCATTTTAAAATAAAGGGTGCATTACCGATGGGATTTAGTAAACAATACAAATGGGAGGATTTTATTGATGAAAAAGAAACTACCACTAACCTGGTGATTTCATAACTGAATTTTCATTAGATTTTTCATCGAAATTATTGAACTGATGAATAAGCTAAATACCCGTATGTAGTGAATTCACAGATTAAGCAATCACCATGTTTTTCATCACCTGGGTTGGTGAATAAACAACTTCCATTGAAGTAGTGAATTCGTTAGTGAATTTTCATCGGAAAAGTGGCATGTGCTTCCCGCCAATGACACGCCCATGTTAAATTCATCAAAGGAATAAGCTGAAAAGTGGCAGGTACAGCTTCCATTCCTCAAGGAAAAAGCAGGTTTTTCCTCAATGAATTTTTTAATTTTTCCCGCTGGGTTGTAGGACCTTTGTTTTATAGTAGTGATAAAAAGGAAAAGCATATAAACTTATTATATGTAGAAAATGGTGAGAACAAACATTATTGTTGGATTAAAAACTTAAATAGACTAGTAAGCACCCAAATTTCTAAACATATGTAAGTGTACAAAATGGTTATGTGATGGATGTTTAATATACTTCCGCTGTGAAGCTAGTCTTAATAAACATCTCAAACATGATTGCAATAAGGTGCATACTGCATACAGTATTACCAACCGAAGTTAATAATATTTTAAAGTTTAAAAACTTTAATACAAAAATGCAAGTTCCATTTGTTATTTATGCTGATTTTGAAGCAGCTTTAAAACCAATCAATACTTGTTCACCAAATCCTTTGGCATCATTTTCGAGCAACGTTCAACTTCATGAACCTTTTAGTTTTGCGTATTATATTAAATGTAATTTTGATGATTCATTAAGTAAATTTGTATTGTTTCGAGGTGATAGCTGCCCCAAGGTTTTTATGAATAACTTGATAGATGAAGCACAGCGTATTCAATTAATATTAAGAGAAGTGACTCCAATGAAAAAATTAACTGATAAGGAAAAAGACAATTTAAAAATTCTAAGACCTGTTTTATATGTGGTGATGTTTTAAATAAAAATCGGGTAAGAGATCATGATCATCTCACAGGAGAATTTCGAGGTGCTGCGCATTTTGAATGTAATTTGAAATACCAAATACCCAATTTCATTCCAGTTATATTACATAACTTAAGTGGCTATGATTCACACTTTATTGTAAAAGAATTTGGTGATAATGATGAAAAAATCGATGTGATTCCCGCAAACAAAGAACGATATATCTCATTTACTAAATAGGCACATTAAAAGGGATACTTTTAAAAGCAGCATTCAACTTAGATTTATAGATTCCTTAAGGTTTATGGCTTCTAGTATTGAGAAACTATCAAAGAATTTAAATTCAGAACAATTTATTGAAACTAAAAAGGCTTTCCCAGAAGAAGATATGTTTAATCTAGGTATTTTCCCATATGAATATGTTATACATCATCTTTAAAACTTGAAGAAACTCAGCTTCCACCAAAGCCAGCTTTTTATAGCACTTTAAGCTCTACCAGCCTTATTCATTAGAATGCGCTAAACAGATGAATAGTTATGCACTGCATAAGGATTTATGTAGCCACTATGTAACGTTATATAAATCCTTGTTCATAAAAAATTTCCCCATCCATTTTAGTTATGCAACGCTTGTGTCAAATAAAGTACCACAAAGAGGAAATCTATTACGTTTTACTTCAACTTCACATAAACAAACATCAGCTGTTTGTGAAAAATCAATAAAAGAAAAATGCTTCCAGTTCGGTCTTTTCAATTTCTGTGTCTATAATATTATAATTTTGTAGTTTTCTTGTGTCATTTACTCATTTTAAGCAAAAATAAATAAAAGTTTCGATAAAAACTCATAGCAATTCCATTCCATTTACTCTCAATGATTTTTTATTACAAAAAACAAAACAAAACAACCCCCAGTTTTCCTGGTGCGCTGCCGCCACCGCACAGTGGGCTAAAAAGCAAATCTAGCGGGTCAAAAATCAAAATCTTTGTAAACGAGTGGTGTGTGTGTCCGTATCTTATTTAAACACCTAAATACCCTAGCAGGTGCCAAATAGAGAGAATCGTTATTTCATGGTTATGTGAACAATTAAATATTTTTAAAAGACTAGAAAGTCACAAAAATAATGATGAAATGATGTCTGAATGCCAGTTTTTGGACTAAATTATGGTTTGAACATAGGTAAAACTATATTAGCTAATATTATGTTGACCTCTGAGATATTTTCCACTGATAGTTTTTCACTTTTAGCCGAAGAATTTGGACCACTGTCGTCAAAAAACCTGTAAGATGTTATGTTATAGTTTTTCGAAAACGGGCAAAAACGGGCAGATGAAATATAAAAATATGTTATCTATATTAATCCTGGAACTTAGTTTAAGTTCAATCTTTTTGTACAGGTTTGTACAGAAAAAGTTGCAGCCTACAGAATAAATGCTTTATCAATTTTTTCTTACTAACAAAGTAAATGCCATAGTTCGTTTAGTTAAAACACCATAAATCATAAATAAACAAAATTACTAACCTTCTTAAATATAGTACATTTGGGAATAATAACAAAAAAGTTCATGACTTTTCAAACAAATAAGAGGTAAACAAAGTCCTACCATCATTAAATATTGAACGAACAATGACTGAATGATGTGTCTGCAGTTAACGGTATTATTGCTTGAAAACTAAAGTTTTCTGTCAGTTAATTTGACTCTATACATTGTCTCTGACATGTGTACAATCAACCTATGTACTACCTGCCCTGATAAAAAATGCATATTTTTTGGACTTTTGACCCGCTAGATTCGCTTTTGAGACCACTGTGCACCGGTTGGATTGTTTTTAGTTTCTCTATTTTGTTTTTCTATTCTATTTCCATTGTGTTATTTATTGTTTATAGTAGATACGCATTTACATATGTGCATACATAAAAGAAAATTAGTTTTTTTTTAGAAAATAATCTGTTTTGTTGTTTTATTTCATTATTTCTTTGCTCACATTTTTTATTGGGAAGAATAGGTATAGATATGTATATGTGCGCATATCAAAATATTTCACTTTTGTGTGTGTTAGTGACATTTTGATACTAAAATATCCTTATGTTGTCACTATTCAACCTCCAAACTCGTTTAGCTTATAATGAGTCTATGTAACGTTGCATAAGTTTTATGAATAAGGTTTTTGCGTTCAGATGCATTATAACGAGTACATAGCACTATGCACAAGCTATGATAGTCAGTCAAAATAGGCATTTGACCTAGCCAAAATTCCGATAAGGCTGAAAATTGGTATAGATCTTCCTTTTGATATAACAAATCAGTTGCGAAAAGTCCTTGTCAATCCCACACGAGCATAAAAAGTTATTGAAGGTCAAGTGTCGAAAAAAATGGTTTTTCACCTATAACTTTCAAACGGTAAAAGCTATTGAAAAGTAGTATGAGTAAATTTTATAGATCAGGTAATTTTCTACAAAAAGTATTAAAACACATTTTTTCGTAAGACAGATGGTTTAGGAAATAGAGCTGTTTGAAAAATGGTAAATTGACGAAAATATCGGTTTTTCGGGTATATCTCCTTAACGGTAAATAATTTTGGAAAGTGTTTCAAGTAACGTTTGTAGCCCATTTGACACTTTACAAGAAAATATTAAGAAAAAAATCCAAAAATGTACCGTTAAAAAGATATAATTATTTTAAGAATTTGGTCAAACCCCAAAAATAACGGTTTTCTGATTATTACTCGTAAATGACAAAGTTGCTCAAAATTAATGTAAGCCCAATTTGTAGACGTTAAAATATTCTGCCTCAAAGATTGTTACACTTTTTCCTTATGACTAATCGGTTACAAGATATTGCGATTTCAAAATGGCCAAATGTCGAAAATATAGAATTTTCACGTATAATTCTTAAACGGTAAGGGCTATCATAAAGTACTATATGCAGAGTATGTACATAATGTGGTGTTCTACAAGCAAAAACAAAATTTTTTTTTCCTAAAATGTATTAATCAATAGATATGGTTATTTTATGAATTTGGTCAAAATTCAAAAATAACGGTTTTTTAATTTTTACTTTTATATGGCTAGGTCATTCAAAAAAATTTTAGATTGAGTTTGTAAAGATTGAAATGTACGACCTAATAAAAAGTAAAATTTTGTCTCATACGAGTGATTGGTCAGAAAATATTACGATTTAAAAAGGGCCAAATGTCGAAAATATAGGATTTTCATCTATAACTCCTAAACGGTGAATGTTATCAAAAAGTAATTCGAGCTAAGTTTGTAGATAATGTGATACTCTACAAGAAACAAAAAATTTTTTTTTCTAAAACTTACAATTTAAACGATATAATTATTTTAAGTTTTTATAAAAAGTTAATAACACTGATTTTTTCCCTTTTACTCGAAAATGACGAAGTTGTCTAAAATCAATATATGCTCAGCTTGAAGACTATAAAATTGCCTACAAAATTAATTCTACCCAAGCAATAATGCACAAGGTATTGAATTTTAAAAAATTAAAAATAATCATTTTCTGCATGATATACACCATATCATTTCATTTAATTTTTTAAAATTCAATACCTTGTGCATTATTGCTTGGGTAAAATTAATTTTGTAGGCAATTTTATAGTCTTCAAGCTGAGCATATATTGATTTTAGACAACTTCGTCATTTTCGAGTAAAAGGGAAAAAAATCAGTGTTATTAACTTTTTATAAAAACTTAAAATAATTATATCGTTTAAATTGTAAGTTTTAGAAAAAAAAATTTTTTGTTTCTTGTAGAGTATCACATTATCTACAAACTTAGCTCGAATTACTTTTTGATAACATTCACCGTTTAGGAGTTATAGATGAAAATCCTATATTTTCGACATTTGGCCCTTTTTAAATCGTAATATTTTCTGACCAATCACTCGTATGAGACAAAATTTTACTTTTTATTAGGTCGTACATTTCAATCTTTACAAACTCAATCTAAAATTTTTTTGAATGACCTAGCCATATAAAAGTAAAAATTAAAAAACCGTTATTTTTGAATTTTGACCAAATTCATAAAATAACCATATCTATTGATTAATACATTTTAGGAAAAAAAAATTTTGTTTTTGCTTGTAGAACACCACATTATGTACATACTCTGCATATAGTACTTTATGATAGCCCTTACCGTTTAAGAATTATACGTGAAAATTCTATATTTTCGACATTTGGCCATTTTGAAATCGCAATATCTTGTAACCGATTAGTCATAAGGAAAAAGTGTAACAATCTTTGAGGCAGAATATTTTAACGTCTACAAATTGGGCTTACATTAATTTTGAGCAACTTTGTCATTTACGAGTAATAATCAGAAAACCGTTATTTTTGGGGTTTGACCAAATTCTTAAAATAATTATATCTTTTTAACGGTACATTTTTGGATTTTTTTCTTAATATTTTCTTGTAAAGTGTCAAATGGGCTACAAACGTTACTTGAAACACTTTCCAAAATTATTTACCGTTAAGGAGATATACCCGAAAAACCGATATTTTCGTCAATTTACCATTTTTCAAACAGCTCTATTTCCTAAACCATCTGTCTTACGAAAAAATGTGTTTTAATACTTTTTGTAGAAAATTACCTGATCTATAAAATTTACTCATACTACTTTTCAATAGCATTTACCGTTTGAAAGTTATAGGTGAAAAACCATTTTTTTCGACACTTGACCTTCAATAACTTTTTATGCTCGTGTGGGATTGACAAGGACTTTTCGCAACTGATTTGTTATATCAAAAGGAAGATCTATACCAATTTTCAGCCTTATCGGAATTTTGGCTAGGTTTGCACATTTTTATGTCTATTTTGACTGGACTATGATGCGTTTATGAATAAGGCTGTACAAATATAACTAATGATGATTATTTACATGCTCAAAGAGTATGGAATACCTTCAGTATAAAGACATTAGGAGAATACAGTGATGTTTATTTAAAAACCGATGTTATGCTTCTAGCAGATGTTTTTGAAAATTTTCGGAATGTTTGTATTAAAAAATATGATCTTGATCCCTGTCAGTAATATACAGCACAAGGTCTAAGCTGGGATGCAATGCTGAAAAGTACAAAAGAGGAATTAGAACCTTTTACAGATATTGATATGACCCATTTTATACAAAAAGGAATAAGAGGAGGGTTAAGCCAATGCAGCGGAAGATATGCTAAGGCTAGTAATAAATATATGGCAAACTTTGATGAGACTAAAAATCATCTTTTTTGGAATATTTCGATGCAAATAATTTGTATGCAGTGGCGGATCCAGGGGGGAGGTCATGGGGGTCATGACCCCCCCAGAGCTCCAGCGAAAACAACAAACACGAGCAATCTTTACTGATTATTCAAAAAATTAGAGGACAGAGAAAAACTTTTTGGGTTATTCCATATTTGTTAGTAACCTTCTATTTATACGAAAAACATGACCTGTTAATGGTAAGCTTCTATTTTCTTAACAAAGCCAATCTTCTTTATGAAATGGACAGCAAAGAAATATTGATCAAAAATCACTACTAGCCCTCGAGGATACACTAAATTGTCTTAGATATTCATCCGACCTAAAATTCTGCGGACTCTCTTAAATAATAAAGGTTCCCCACAGTCACCATCATCACAAATTAATAAGAATCTGCCGTAGTTTGACAAAGATTAAGCTATTTAAAGTAAACGGGACCCTTAATCATAAAATCCGTTATTACTCGAAAGCAAAGCGAAAATGAAAATAATAGATACCTCTTAAGTTTTTCAGTAGCCCATGGTTTTCATCTGCGGTGGTATGTGTGATACCCTGTATAGTAGTTTTGATAACAAGTTATCATAGCATTTTAAACATTATATTTACCTAACTTCAATTGAAAAGAAAATAGTTTTGGGTGTCACAGACATTTTGTTGCGGATGCACCGATCAAAAAAGGTAGCATTCTTTTTTTGAAAAATTTATTGCAGAAAAAATCTATGTAAGTTGCTTATTTTAAATTTTCTAAAAATATTACATGGATGTCTTCGTTTCTTAATGTGCTTGAGCGTGAAGTTAGCACCGCCATTTTTGATTTGCTGATTTTGTGCTGCATTGTGCCGTAAATATTAAAAAAAATCGCAAATTTGCAAAATTTTCATTTTTTTTAAATTTCAATATTTCTTAAAAAAGAAAGTTGTGTTATTTTGTGCTCAGATTATGCTGCAAGGCGCCAAAGAAATACAAATAAAATTCGCAAAATTGCAACGTGAATTGACAAAAATAAAATGCGAAGGGCTGTAGCGTGAAGTTGGCACCGCCATTTTCGCTTTGCTGTATTGCGATCAACTTGGGCCGTAAACTAAAAAAAAATTGCAAATATGCAAATTTTATGAATGATTTTTTCGAAATTTCTCAATATCTTAAAAGTGAAAAGTATGCTGTTTTGTGCTCAGTTTGAGCTGTCATGCGCCGAAAAGATAAAAAAATCTAATGATTGTAACTTTTAGGCCAAAAACTAATACATATTAGGGGTGTCGGATTTTTTTATATTCAATATGTGTACAGTCAATTCCGCTTAACTGCACTCCGCTTAACTGAAAACCTCGCTTATCTGAAACAGGAAATTTATAACGGAGCCTTTTTGAGCATTTTTCACACAAACTACTTCGCATAACTGAACTCCGGTTATATGAAAACTTCGCATAATTGAAACAAATATTTTCATCTCAAATGCTAATTTTGCACTTATTCAACTTCGCATTAGTGAAACTATCGTTGAAAGCTGCCATACTAAATCTTGAATCGAGCACAACCCTCGGATTTGGAATGTCAAAAACTCATTTCTTGTCAATCCGTCCCTGGAGGATACGCAACCTTAAAAAATATGGACCAATGTTGTGGAAAATAACCCAAAATAAATGTAATATATTTTTTGTTCGATGACTTTTATTATATTTTGACGGAATTCCGCTTATTTGAAACAAGTTTCAGTTATCCGAAGTTCGGTTAATTGAAAACTCCGCTTAACTGATACAAATATTCTGCAATTATCGTGTTCCAGTTAAGCGGAGTCGACTGTACTGTGGATCTTGTAAAGGGTTTAGAAAGAAGCAATTTTTGTTCTGGGACATTTGGCAAAATTGAATTTTGAGACCCCGCGTCCGTTTTTAGGTTAAAAGACCTCAATTCGAAAAAGTGGTCTGAAAAACCAATATTATATGAGGTCACAGTAACTTATAATAATTTTTTTGCCTATGTAACCTGTTGCTAAGAAAATAGCATTATAATCAGCTTGTCAAAATATCATGACATAATTTTTTACATTAAATCCCCCCGGAAAATAGATTAATTTTCTAGATGTTTTCGATTGTTTTTTCTAAATGGAATGCTCGAATTGGTTGAAACTTGCTTTCTTAACACTATACAGCATCTTTAAATTGATGTTTCGGTCAATACAAATGAGAAACGAAAGCCAAAATAAAACATTATAAGTTATTTTGAGAACATATCGACGCAAATTTAATTGGTTTTCCTGACCACTTTTTCGAATTGTGCTGTTTTTTACCTAAAAACGTGCGCGGGGTCTCAAAATTCCATTATAATGGTTTTCCTTGTGTTATAATGGTTTTGATAAGGTTTCTAATTTTTTCTTGGAAATAACGTGTAGATTTAATACCATACTAAAATACCACGAACAAATTCAGCTAAGAAAGTTGGTAAATATATGCGTTTAAGGACAACCAAAGATTTTCCATAAAATATTAAATCACAACAAAAACATAAATGTTAAAAAAGGAGCCAAGAACTTATGTGTACAAGAAAAAAGTAAAAAGTCAGCCAAAAAAAGTAATGAGATCTAAAATATATGCCAAGTTTTAAGTTCATGAAGTTTAATATCAAATATCTTGAGTAGAGTTATATCGAAACAATTCCAAATCATGACAGAAGTTTGGTAATTAATGATTACTGATTAAAATTTGGTGGGATCACTGGTCAAGTTTTCATACATTTTAAATTTATGATTAAGTAAGTATTTAAGAGAAAACTTGCCAAGTAAATCCACCAAATTTAAATCAGTAATCATTATAGTTACCAAATTTCTGTCATGATTTGGAATTGTTTCGATATAACTCTACTCAAGATATTTGATATTAAACTTCATGAACTTAAAACTTGGCATATATTTTAGATCTCATTACTTTTTTTGGCTAACTTTTTACTTTTTTCTTGTACACATAAGTTCTTGGCTCCTTTTTTAACATTTATGTTTTTGTTGTGATTTCACTCCTTTTTGCAAAGATTTATTTTGCCAGGTGAAAGTCAAGCCCTACCGCTCTACAAAGTTTCATAATTCTACGACAACCGAAAGTGCTCCATACAAATAATATAGCAATTTGGATAAAGTGGGTGGATGACAACCCCCGTGAATGGACAATTCCAAATTTTTGATTTTGTTCCTTTCTAAATACTTTAAGTCCTACCGACCTATCAATTTTCATCGTTCTACAACAATCGGAAGTACTCCATATAATATATAAGAATTTTAAAGAATGTGGGTGGATGCCACGCCCCCTGAATGTAAAATTCCAATTTTTTAATTTTTTCTTTCTAAATACTTTAAGCCCTACCGACCTACCAATTTTCATCGTTCTACAACAATCGGAAGTGCTTCATATAGCTTATAAGAATTTTTAAGAATGTGGGTCGTTGCCACGCCCCTTGAACTGAAACTTCCAATTTTTCGATTTTTTTCTTCTAAGTACTTCAAGGCATACCGACCTACCAATTTTCATCGTTCTACAACAATCGGAAGTGCTCCATATAATTTATAAGAATTTTTAAGAATGTGGGTGGATGCCACGCCCCCTGTATGGAAAATTCCAATTTTTCAATTTTTTTCTTTCTAAGTACCTCAAACCCTACCGACTTATCAATTTTCATTGTTCTACAACAATCGGAAAGGCTCCATATAATTTATAGAATATTTAAGAAAGTGGGTGGATGCCACGCCCCCTGAATAGAAAATTGCTGACTTTCGATTTTTTCCTTAGTATGTACCACAAGGCCTACCGTTGTGCAAAATTTCAAGTTTCTACTATGTCGGGAAGTGCTCCATAATTTTGATGATCTGTCAGTGAGTCAGTCAGTCAGTGAGTCAGTGAGTCAGTGAGTCAGTGAGTCAGTCAGTTACGGTTTTTGCGATTTTTGAAGTTCTATATCTTGGGAACTACTAACGCTAAAGAGTTGAAATTTGGTGAGCCACCTGTGTTTGATCAGTTCAGCAAATACTCCGAATTTGAAGCTTCTGACTTTATTGGTACTGAAGTTAGAGGGGGGTTGAAAATCGCCTGAGTTTGTTCCTGTGAAAAGGGTGTAGTGCCGCGAACTTGGCTGGGCACTACCGTGCCCTTTGATAGAAAACCGAATATTAATGGCAGTCACTGTATATGCCTTTTTGTTTAAGTTTTACATTTTTATAAAAAAACTTAACTGTGCTATTTCGTGCTCATATGGAGGTACAAAAATTCGCATATTTGCAACTTTTACGGCCAAAAAACAACAAACATTTAAAAAAATTCTCATCCGAAAAATTTTAAAATTCGCGATTTTTTTTTAATAATTACGACACAAGGCAGCACAAGTTGAGCCGAATGCAGCTTATCGAAACAATCCTAAATTTTTTGAAATCAAGTACCTACAGTATTGAATTTTTTTTTTTTTTTAACACTTCAGATTCTTTGTTGTAGTGAGCTTAGAGCAAGCTGCATTCTACAATCAGAGGCTCATCATGAGTGCATGTGTTAGTGGTTAGTAAAATTAAGCAAACTAACACAAGCACATGTATAACTACAAAATTAGAACAAATACAAAATTAGATATAATATAAAAAAAAATTTAAACTAAACATACAAATTTAAAACAATTAATACATTAACGAGAGTGGAGCACTGGTTCGAAATAATGTTTTTAATCCTATTTTACTCATGTTAAAATCAACAGATGAGTCGTTCAAGTTAAAAAGTTTGCACATGCGATTGAGTGGCTCGTGTGTGCCATAGTTTGTTCTGTGAAAAGGAACGTGAAAAAGTTCAAATCTTCGCAGGTGGTGGGATCCTCCTCGGTAATTAATTCCTACATGGGCTAGCAAGTCAGGCGCATCGTTTCACCATTGATAAGTTGATGAAAAAATACCAAATCATTATTGACACGCCTTTGAGATAAAGTTTGAAGTTGCAGAAGCTGAATTCTGTGTTCATAGGGTGGAAGGTTATACGGATCAGCCCAGGGTGGACCTTTCAAGGCAAAACGAATGAATCTATGTTGTATTGCTTCAATACTACTTTTATGAATTTCGTAGAAGGGTGCCCATACTTGAGAGGCGTATTCAAGATGGGGTCGTACATAACAATTGTATAAGGAAAGGGTAACATACGGATCGTTAAATTCTTTTGCCCAGCGTTTTATAAATCCAAGCATGGAACTTGCCTTATTTACAATATAATTAATATGTTCTATGAAACATAGATCAGAACTAAAGTGAACACCCAGATCTTTGAAACTAAAAACACGACAGAGTGTGTGTTGTGAAATGGAATAATCAAAAGCACTCACTACTCGTTTTTTAGAGAAAGTTATAGTTTGACATTTAACTGGGTTAAGAGAAAGACCGTTCTTCCCACACCAAACATTAAAATTGTCAAGATCAGCCTGCAAGAGAATGTGGTCAGGACTAGAATGTATTGTTTTAAAAATGTTCATATCATCAGCATAAATAAGAATATCGCTAAAGTGTATACATGAAGCAACATCATTTATAGCAAGAATGAAAAGTAACGGGCCCAGATGGCTTCCTTGGGGGACACCCGAGTGAGCATTGAATGAGTTTGAAAGGATGTTTCTAAATTTTACTTGGTAAGATCTATTCCTTATACAATTGTTATGTACGACCCCATCTTGAGTACGCCTCTCAAGTATGGGCACCCTTCTACGAAATTCATAAAAGTAGTATTGAAGCAATACAACATAGATTCATTCGTTTTGCCTTGAAAGGTCCACCCTGGGCTGATCCGTATAACCTTCCACCCTATGAACACAGAATTCAGCTTCTGCAACTTCAAACTTTATCTCAAAGGCGTGTCAATAATGATTTGGTATTTTTTCATCAACTTATCAATGGTGAAAGGTATGATTTTATCCATGCTATACAAAAAATCGGAAAACCAAAAGCTTTGAGTTTGAATATAATAATGTTGTGAATAAGCTGGTCGAATGCTTTAGAAAAATCAGTGTATATACAATCAACTTCATTCATTCCCGTTTTCTAATGCAAGCGAACATGTATGCAAAAATGTAAGAAGATTTGTAACCGTTGATCAAAGGGCACGGTAGTGCCCAGCCAAGTTCGCGGCACTACACCCTTTTTACAGGAACATACTCAGGCGATTTTCAACCCCCCTCTAACTTCAGTACCAATAAAGTCAGAAATTTCAAATTCGGAGTATTTGCTGAACTGATCAAACACAGGTGGCTCACCAAATTTCAACTCCCTAGCATTAGTAGTTCCCAAGATATAGGACTTCAAAAATCGCAAAAACCGTAACTGACTGACTCACTGACTGACTCACTGACAGATCATCAAAATTATGAAGCACTTCCCGACATCGTAGAAACTTGAAATTTAGCACAACGGTAGGCCTTGTGGTACATACTAAGGAAAAAATCGAAAACCTGCAATTTTCTATTCAGGGGGCGTGGCATCCACCCACATTCTTAAAAATTCTTATAAATTATATGGAGCTTTTCCGATTGTTGTAGAACGATGAAAATTGGTAAGTCGGTAGGACTTGAAGTACTTAGAAAGGAAGAAAATTGAAAATTTGGAATTGTCCATTCAGGGGGGGTGCCATCCACCCACTTTATCAGAATTGCTATTATTTGTATAGAGCACTTTCGGTTGTCGTAGAATTATGAAATTTTGTAGAGCGGTAGGGCTTGACTTTCACCTGGCAAAATAAATCTTTGCAAAAAGGAGTGAAATCACAACAAAAACATAAATGTTAAAAAAGGAGCCAAGTTCTTATGTTTATAAGAAACCTGTGCGTAAAAAGTCAGCCAAAAAAAGTAATGAGATCTAAAATATATGCCAAGTTTTAAGTTCATGAAGTTCAATATCAAATATATTAAGTAGAGTAATATCGAAACAATTCCAAATCATGACAGAAATTTGGTAATTAATGATTACTGATTAAAATTTGGTGGATTTACTTGGCAAGTTTTCTCTTAAATACTTACTTAATCACAAATTTAAAATGTATGAAAACTTGACCAGTGAACCCACCAAATTTTAATCAGTAATCATTAATTACCAAATTTCTGTCATGATTTGGAATTGTTTCGATATTACTCTACTTAAGATATTTGATATTGAACTTCATGAACTTAAAACTTGGCATATATTTTAGATCTCATTACTTTTTTTGGCTGACTTTTTACGCACAGGTTTCTTATAAACATAAGAACTTGGCTCCTTTTTTAACATTTATGTTTTTGTTGTGATTTTTTTCTCACAAAACCATGCTGTTGATCACATATTATATTTTTAGTATGAAATGCTAAGCTGTCGCAAACAACTTGTTCGAATAGTTTTGGAATGCAAGAGAGCTTTGTCAGTTTTTTCGCCCTTTTTAAAGATTGGTGTAAGAAACGATTTCTTCCATAAATAGGGAAAACTGCCTGTCCTTAAAGAAAATTCAAACAAAAATTGAAGGGGTTGAACTAGTATATGTTTACACTTTTTCAATACTATAGGCGGAATTCCATCTGGACCAGATGAGTAATCATCATTTAATGATGAGAGATGGTCTAAAACAGTACTCGGGGGTACTGGGATATTATTACAGCTAGTTTGGGCATATGTATGTAAATTTCTAAAATAATGTTCGTCAACATCTAAAGGCATGTCAATGAAAGAATTTCGAAAATTATTCGCAAAAGCGTTACAAATATCAACGGTTTCCTTCAGCGAACAATTTTCATAAATGAAATTAGCCGGATAACCATCTGAGTTTTTTTTCGAATTAACAAACCTCCAAAATGTCTTTGGCACATCTTTTAGAGAACTACCCATTTCGTTAACATGGTGAGTGTATAGATTTTTTGAAAGAGTTTTAAATTCTTCAAAAAGGGTAATGTGTGAGTTGTGGTCTACTGGCGAGAGAGTTTTTAAATATGCTTTCCATGCTTTGTTTCTTTTATTTCGGAGTGCTCTCAGCTCTTTCGTATACCATGAATGGCAAAAGTTTCTATTTTTTGATACTTTTAAAGGGATAGTATTGTTAATGCAGTTGTTAAGGATAGAATAGAATTCAAAAACTGCTTCGTCAATATCGCCAGACACTGATATATTCTCAATACCAGACTTAGCAATTTCATCTGAGAGCAACTGAAAGTTTGCCTTTCTGAAGTCAAAACTATATGAACAATCATAAGGGTTACTGTTTTCAGTAAGGTGATTACTCAAGTCAAAAAAAATATCCAAAGGAGGATGATAGTTATCTATGTTAGTAATTCCGGAACTAGATTCTAGAACCAGAGTACTATTAGCGTCCGAAGAAAATACCAAATCGAGAATTCGATTTTTAGAGTTTTTAATACAGCTTATTTGCTGTAAGTCAGTTGAAATAATTCTATCAAGAAGCAGTAACTCATTTTGAGAAGAAGTTAAGGAAGCTTCTTGATACAATTCGTCATCAGAGGGAACCCACTCTATGTGAGGTAAGTTAAAATCACCAATAAGTATTATGTTGCTGTTGGAGCAAGACAAGTCAATAACAAAGTCTAAGGCCTTAGAGAGTTCAACATAAACTGCCTCCGAACTTTTTGGAGGAATATATGCATTTAAAATAAACAAATGTTTGGACTGCAATGTTAATTTTAAACAAATCAGTTCAATAGACAGATTGAAAGGGAACGAAACAGAAGAAGATGTAAATTTATTTCAAACTGCAATTAAAACACCGCCTCCCCCTTCTTTTCGTTTATCAACATGACGATCTTTTCTATAAACTAAGAACTCTTGATTAAAAAGTTCCGTGTCCAATAAACTAGAATTTAACCAGGTTTCTGTCAAAACAAAGATGTCATGTGAGAGTGCTTGGGAGTTCATGTATATATCAGTGGTTTTGCTGCGAAGCCCTCTTACATTTTGAATTAATATTGTAATATTTTCTCAGGTTCGATAATAAAACTTATTTACTTTATTCAAAACGTCCACTTATTTATTTCGCAAAATAAAACACTTTACTGTTCTTACTACAAACAAAACGATTTATTATTCACCACTGAAATTAATTCACAAACTTTACTTTTCACTTTTATTACAACCAACTTTATTCATTCACGATTAAAAACAAACTGTGTCGCTGCCGTTCAAACCTGTGCCTTTTATACTTGTTTTCCAAACTCTCGAAATAAGGAGAACGTTCTGGTCTCTGCTTCCAGAGCTTTCCGTAGGGGAAATTTCCCAATAATTTCCCTTCCAAAAGCTTTTATTTGACAGCTGGTAAATCTGCTATAATCCGGCAGATGGCGCTTCCTTCGTTTGAGAGTTGCTATAATTATAGCTAATAAGGGTATGTTTGCACTGCGACCGTAAGTTTTATTGTGTCCTTTTGCATTTCGTAGTCGTTATAGTTCAAATATGGAAGGTTATTACAATATGATCATATAGTTTTCTTGTGTATATATTGTTAAATTGAAATAATTATTTTGTTTGGATTACAAGCAAGTTTTTTTAATAATATTAAATAATAAGAAAATACTCTCCTTTTTGCTTTGATAGCAGTTTTTTTCTTTTCCACCATATTTTTACAATTTTGTCTATCTGTTTCATCTCAAATTGGCACTTGATACTTGAATTACCCCTTTTGATTCTTTTTTAAGTTTTACATTTATGTACCTATATGTAATTACTGCCAACTATTCTTTGTAAATTGCTCAAAAGTTTTTAAAAGAACGGTTTTCTCGTCAATTTCGCTTCCAATCTTAAATGTTTATCTTATTCTCATCATTGTCCGAAAAGTATGAAATGAAGCTAAATCTTGTTGATGAATACAGTTTCTAGCTTAAACTCCATATAAGCGGGAGTCCGATTATGTCTTAAGCTTCTCCATGACCATGCCTTCGACTGGCTTGAAGCCATGATTAAGATGGACTTTTGGTAAGCAGTTCTTATTGATCTTAAAATTTCATGACCCCCCCCCCCAAACTGAACTCCTGGATCCGCACCTGTTTGTATGGATGGGCAATGAGTCAATATCTTCCCTTCAACAAGTTTCGATGGTTAAATGAAGAGGAATTTAAAAGTTTAAATATAGAATCAATACCTGATGATTCAAATAAAGGTTATATTTTATGTGTAGATTTAGATTATCCTGATTTTTTGCATGATTTGCATAATGAACTACCATTTTGCCCTGAAAACATAAAACCTCTTTATACAAATTCCAAAAATTCAAAATTAATTGCAAATCAATTCAATAAAACACGATATGTTATTCATTGCCGAAATCTTAAACAATGTCTATCAAACGGTTTAGTATTGAAAAAAGTAGGTTCATAAAGTTCTAGAGTTCAATCAAAATGCATGGTTAAAATCATATATCGATCTTAATACGCATTTAAGAACCCAATCAAATAATGATTTTGAGAAAGACTTTTTTTAATTAATGAATAACAGTGTTTTTGGGAAAACTATGGAAAATGTAGAAAAAAGAGTTGATGTAAAACTAATAACAAAATGGGATAATAATGGTAAACGTATGGGAGCAAATTCTCTTATAAGCAAACCAAATTGTCATAGTTGTTCGATTATACATGAGAACTTAGTTGTCATTCAAATGAATCCATTGAAGGTTAAGTATGATAAGTCTACTACATACGTTGGGTTTTCTATTCTGGATTTATCTAAGACCTTAATGTATGACTTTCATTACAATTTTATGAAAGATAAATATGGCTATAAGTTACAGCTATTATATACTGATACTGATTCACTTATTTATGAATTTGAAACAGGATTTGTATGATGATATAAAGAAAAATTTAAATTATTTTGATACAAGTGATTATCCAAAGAATAATCAATATAATATTCCAAGAGTGAATAAAAAGGTCTTAGGAAACTTAAAAGATGAAAGTTCAGGCAAATTGCTACTTGAATTTGTAGGCACCAAATCGAAATCCTACTGCATTGTCAATGAAAATGATATAGTTTAGAAAATAAAAGGGATTAAAAAAAATATTGTAGCAAATGAGATAACTGTAAATGATTTTAGAGATTGTCTAAATAACCCATCTACATCTTTATTAAAAAAGATATACTGTTTTAAGCCTAGTACGCAGATCAAGCAAAGACAAATTTTATCTCTACATTTTTTTTCTCGAGACAAATTCTGAAGGTGTAGAGATAAAAACGAAAGTCAAATGAGAACAGTAGCGTAGTTAGAAATTTTAAAAATTATAAAATATCCTTCATTTGACATACATTTGAAACTTTTACCAGAAATCAGATTCCTTTAAAGCATTCGCAGAGCAAGAAAAATTGATCGCATGCGCTTGAAGGGGAACAATATAATGTGGATGGATGAAAATACATTTAAGAAGTTTAAAATTTTCAGTTTTTTTACTTCTCTGGAAAAAGGCGATTCTAGGGCAGTTTGGGAACATATAGATCAAAATACACTTTTTCCGTCAAAATATATTTTGTCTGTCAAGCCATCAACTGTCAAATTATATTGAAGGATCACTGCGATGTAAATGGATTAAAAAACTTCTAAAAATTCCGAAATTTTTGAAGGTTTTTACTTCTCCGGGAAAAATGATTAAAGACAATTGTTTGACATTTGGATTAAATTAATTTTTCGTTCAAAATATAGTTTATTCTTCATCTTTCAAGCCATCAACTGTCAAATTCCACTGAGGGATGGATGTGCTGTAGATGGCTTTAAAAAACCCTGACAAAATCATAAATGTTCACAATTATATTACTGCTCCCAAAATCCAATTAAATTGCCAACTCTGTTTGCTGATTCCAACCATATCGATTTAACTTGATTTGGGAATCAATTTAATTTTTGTATTGAAAAAATATTTTCCGTATCTGAATGTGGCCCTTTTGCACCCTTTCCCATTGGCTACGCCACTGACTGATTGAAAACAGCTGTTCTATTTATTCTATTCTCATTCCACGTCATCATTTTCTGTACGCATTTTATATTTTATTTCCGTCGTGCGTCCTCACAACGCAACGTCTTAATAATGGAAAGAATGAAACAGGGAGATGATTTTAGTTTATAAAAAGAGAAATATATATAAAACGTCACAATTTGTCCGGAAAAATAATGCTTCCAACATTCTTTTTCCACGCAAAATTAAGTGGAGACTTTCTTTTACCTTTTCACGTACAGCGGTTACAACTGTCAAATTTTGCGTTGGAGCTGCGTACCGCTTGGAAAAAAATCCGAGATAAAACTTGTCCTGGGAAAAATTTTATATGGGGGATAAATTTTATCTCGATCTGCGTACTAGGCTTTAGAAGTGATAAACATTTTATTTACACACAATTAATAAATAAGATCAGTCTTACTGCTGATGATGATAAAAGATTTGTTATCCCTAATTCATCTAAAACTTTAGCGTGGGGTAATAAGCGTATAGAAGACTATTATTTTATCTAAAATTAGTTTTAAGATATACATACATAAAATAATATATCAAAGAAATTTATAGATATGTTAATAAAATATTGATATTTATAATAAAATTAAGTTGATTTTTTTAAACTTTAAGATATAGGTAAAGACAAAATGTTTGTATCAAAAAATATGTATATTAAGTAGAAGAATATTCCAATTATGTATAATAAAATTTTTTTAATTTTGTAAACCGATGCTAGCATATTTCTTGGTTTATTTAAACAAATCTGCTGAATTTCAACGTAACATAATAATATGATATCGACTAAAATAGAGACTTAACAAAAAACATTAAATATAGATTTAGTAAGATATTACGTACGTTAAAGATGTTAAACCTATAACTATAAGGATACCATTTAATAAATACAAATACAAAAATATTATAATAAAATAGAAATAAGAACAATTAATTTCGTATTTCATTCTTGATTTTCTCAAATGTTTATGAGAATATATACATACATATGTTCATACATATACATAATAAAGTCAATTGAAAAAATGCCTATTGTTTTATTTTTAATTTTTATTTTTTAGTATTTTTTATGACAGCAGTTGATTACAAAATACAAAACGGAGAAACTAATTTTGAAAATATAGGCAACAGCAATGAAGAGAATATATAAATATTAAATAACAAAAATACCCGCAAACATTTAATTTCATAATATTCTTCTTTATTATGTGGATTGAAAATTTTACATGGATGAAGAAATTGTGTGCAGATAAAAAAAACTTATCAAGGTCACCGAAGCTATCAGCTAATGTTTTGTAGGAATAATAAAGTATGGATAAAGAAATAAACAATGTTATATTTTCTTATTATACTGTTGCAATACTACTTAGAAACTAAAGTTCAACAAACTATTGTATGGTAAGGGTTTATTTTATTTTTGTTCCCGTACTTTTTTAAACCATTCTAATTGTCTTTGAAATGTATGATGGGAAAAGAAAACTCGGTTATTTTCATTTTTTTCGGTTTATTATTTAACAATCAGGTAATTGGTAATAATTAATACAACATTAAAAAACAATTTAAAATGTAACAGCAAAAATGGTGTACTAGATCAGTTTATAATAAAAGTAAAATTTTGTTTTTACAAAGTTTCATTAGACCTTCCCATGAAGCGTTTACTGTAAAGTGAATATAAATTTTTCCTCTTTTTTAAACACGTTTCGGCTTCATCTTCACATTTTGGTTTGGTATTTAAAGAGTAATGATCCGATAAGGCCATGATAGAGTATCATAAGAACCCGGTATGAGATATTGCTTGTTATCATAAGGACTAAGAGCAATTTTCGTTTCAGATTTTGGTCAATTGATAACTCCTTATAGTTCTCCAAACATCCAACATAATCCTCGAATGCTATCTTTGTTTTAAGAACTGATCGCTTCACACCCTTAAACTTTTTGGTGGGTCCAACGTTGCTTAGTTCCATATTAATTGCATATTCCATAATTTCTTCATTTCGGAATTTCTGACGGGATTCAGCTATTTCTTCTGGTGTGGTTAAGACTTTCAAAGTACCTATATAATTTTGATCTTTAACCAATTAAATGGATCATAGGGGTTCCATTATTCTCTCCTTCATCATACCCAACACTTTTTATTAACATATGGTATACTATAAACATTTGGTTTAGGTTATTACTGGTGTCATAATATTTATGGCAATCTCTTTTTATTAGTTGATAAGGGTTTACGAACTTCATAGAATAGAATCGGTGCCCGTATGTGATGTATTTTTGTTATAGACTAAGAGCCCACAGCAGATTTTGAATCTGAGAATCTGAGACCATTTGAGTGTATAGTTGGCTCTACCAGACCGTTTAAAAAATTCAAAATTCAAAGTGAAAAACGGTTTTTTTAAACAGTCTGGCAGGGCGAATTAACACTCAAATGATCTTAGATTCCATGATATGGGATCCACGGAGCTTATCTAGGGAGGGGTGAAAACCAATTTCGGCTAACACGATTATCCTCGAAGTTGCATTCATATTTTTTTTTTCGATGCACTGTTACTCGCAAGTCGCAAAGGCCCCAGTTGTGGACTGCAAGACTTTAAACTAATTTTCTTTTCTTTCCCTTTAGAAATTTTTCCTTGACCTACATTTCCTATTCAAGGTTTAATTGTTTTTAAAATTGAAAATGTTTATAGGGTCGTTTTGAGTAAATTATGGTGTTACTAAAATGAATAAAGTGAACAAATGTGTATATGAGATGAACGCTGGCGTATAAGGGGGATAAGATCGAATTTTTGGTGGTGTTACTAAAATGAATAAATTGAGCCTTGTAATATGAGATGAACGCTAGCGTATATGGGGGGTACGACAGAAAATTTGGTGGTGTTACCATTCATTTTGGAATGAACAAATATGTATAGAAGATGATTTCAAGCGGATAGGGAGGGTACGGTTGAATTTTTGGTTGGTGTTTCTAAAATGAAGAATATAAGTTTTAACTATACATATTACTATAATTATAAAATGCAAGAGCTAGTGCAGTCAGCACTCAGCAGTGCATTGTGCTTCTAAAACTAAATCTAAGCGTTGGAAATTTTTTGAAAATGTTTATGATAGGAAAATAATGTAGAGGTGCAATATGACGTTTTTTAAAATATGGTTTTTATGTGAAATGGTCGAACAAAAAAAAAAAAAAACAAATGAGAAGTGCCAGAGTAATATTTGTTTTTGTTTATCGATGGTTAAGTTTAATATAACAATTTTGTACATATATTTTGCAATTCCAAAAAATCTACAAAGTGAGATATTATTGGTTGTAAGTTCAAAGTTCTAAAAAAGATGGCTCACAAATGCTACACATCAGAGTTAAGGCTGATTGTACTAAATTGTATAGTTTAAGAAAGATAATAATAATAAATAACAAATTGTTTTGTTTCAGGAAATTTTGATACCTAGTATTTTTATATTTTATATAAGTTTTGTTGATCGATTTTTCGCAGTTATTATTTTTTATCTTTTTAACGGTTGCATTTAAAAATCTCAAATTCCTACCGGAGATAGATAATATAGATTCACATATAATATGTAAAATTTGATTATTTTAATCATACCTAAGCCGAGATAATAACATATTTCTGTGCATTTACATATTACCTAATTACTCTTTAATCTGTGCACCTAGACAATTAGTTTTTGTTTTATTAGCAGCTTGAATAATTGACGATTATTTTGATATATCATACGTTGCTGTACGTTCTATATAAACTTCACAAATCGAAAATACAATTCAATTAAAAAGTGGTACTAAATCTTTAATCAATATTCCTAAAATTCATCGTCGTCGATTTGCAAGTTTTTGTGCGGACAAACAGCCCAAATAAACAGAGCACAAAAATATAGTGCCATAGTTCATTCAAGATTTCTTTCTATCTCTGCCAGGGTTGCAAAAGTCGGTAAGATTGTACTTTTTTCGATACACTCCACTTTGCTAAAGTACACAAATACACTTCTAAAAAATTCGATACACTTTTGCATTCAACGAAAAAGATAAAGTAAATTAAAAAGAAAATCATCTGCCTCACAAAATGTATACTGTGAACCAAGGCTGACAACGATATAACAGAAGAAATAAAAATGATTAATACAGTTTGTTCGAGAAAATGGCATCTACAAAATACCGGTTTCGACAATCTCGCAATTAAAAATCGAAAACATTAAATTTATCAAACTTAAATCTCGCAAAGTTGAAGGGTATTGCAACAAATTCCTACAGTTTTGTTATAAAAGTTTCGCATATGTAAGTATGTACCTTATATGTTAATTAACATAAACAGCTAAGTTTTTTAATTTATTGGATATAGAAACATTACATACGTTCATACAACAGCAAATGTGGACAAAATATTATCAAATCAATTCAAAAAGTACAATTCGATACACTTTCCTTTTATATTTTGATACATTGCTGAAACACGATTTCATCCCTGATATCTGTCTAGTAGTTTATTATGAAAGACTGTTCATTTCAGTGTTCAGTGGTTCAGTCTTCAGTTGCAGAGATGCCTTGGAGTGGGAAGGTTCGTTTGCGCTGCTTGCCGGTAAATATTTTTTTTATTAATAGTATAGAATGCGATGTGCGTGAAAGTGAAAGGTAAGTAGGATAGAATGCATGTGGGATTTTAGTTTGCAGGTAGGTTTAGGTTCGTAAGGATATTTGTTGGGGGTTTTTTGTTTGTTTATTATTTTACTTTTGTGTTTTGTTTAGCTATGATTAGATGGATTAACGAAGAAAATGAAAAATATGAAATAAGAATACCTACAAGTGGGAATACAAATATAGGTCAATAAAATCACAAAACTAAAACATAAAAAAGTTATAATTTTTTAACTTCCCATTGGAAGTTATTGTAAATGGTCCGATTTGTCAAAATAAAATTTTTAACATATCTTCACGTTTCGCTCCCTAGAATCGGAATCCATTTTTGTAGAGAGATGTCTGTGTGTGTTCGTACGTTCCTTCGCTTTTTTTGTTCACCGTATCTCAAGGACGAATTAAGATATCGACTTCGGATGGATTTTATTGTATACACAGTAGAGTTTCATTACAAGCAGAAATGACCTTTCAATAAATTCAAGGAGCAGTTCAAATTTCCTTAGTCTCAGATATCTCGAGAACAAATAGACTTCAGGTTAATTTTATTCTACGCAAATTGACGTAACAAGGAATTCATTAAAATATAGATGTATATCAACTTATAGTTTTTTTTTTTAATAAAAAAATGTAGATGAAAATTGTTGAAAAAAGTTGTTTGGCTCGAATATCTTGACAACAAACAATTATATTGGCTTCGAGGTTATTTTATTTTATATGCTAGTTTATAGATACAAATTGATAAAATTTTAAAAAGGATTGAATTAATAGTTTTTTTTTTAAGCGAAAAACTGCAAGCAATTCTACACACCAATTGTTAAAAAGTTGGTTTTTGCCTCAAAAATCTTGAGAACAGATAATGACATGACATCGGGTTAATTTAAGTCCACACACTAGTTTAGAATTGATACTTGATAGGATTTGAAAAAAAAATTCAGCAAGAAGTTTTTTTTTAAGTGAAAAAGAACTACAAGATAGGTACCTACTTCACCAAAAATTGTGGAGAATATTTTTTCATCTCAAATATTTTGAGAACAAACAATGATATTGACTTCAGGCTAATTTTAATCCTTAAATGAGTTTATAATAAATGAGATAAAATTTGTAAAAATATTCAACAAATAATTATATTTATCGAAAAAACCACAAGAAACTTAACAAAATTGTAGAAAATTTTTGTTCGTCCCAAATATCTTGAGAACAAACAATGATATTAGCTTTTGGGTATTTTTTTTTTTTTTCTATAAACAAGAATTTGTAAAAATATCCCATAACCAGTTTTTTTAAGCAAAAAAACTGCAAAAAACCTCACCAAAAAATGTTGAATTGTTTTTAGTCTCGAATATGTTAGAAACAAATAATCATATTGGTTTCGGGCTTCTATATATGTATGTACTAGATTATAATTGACAATCGGTAGGTTTTGTAAAATAATTCAACAAACTGTTTTTTTTTTTTTAATGCAAAAAAAAATACGAAAACTATACCAAAAATTGTTGAATACAAAAAAATAACATTGGACCTCTAGCTTCCGGGGCACCACAAATTGGAAGTTACTAGTGTGGGTCACACCCAGCCTCTTTTTGAAAATGCAATAAAGGACCGTATTGCAAGAGTCTCTTCAAAATAGACTGGTTGATTAGACTAAAAGTCGATTTATCGTTATTGCTAATTTGTATTAGTAAATATTTTCCTATTTGATAGAAATTTTAAGTCCATCAAGAATTTTTGGTTGACTTTTGTCTTGCCGAATTTTTTCGAAAAGACTCGTAATAAACCCCAAAATTAAAAAAAAAAACTACAAAGGGAATAAGAAAAATAGATCTTTTCTGACACGTACCAAACACCAGCGTTGAAAATTCGTTTGTAGGCATATATTTGAGGGAAAATCAAATATAAGTTAGCGTTGCCTACCACAATTAAACAGTTACACGAGTTAGGAAAAATCTATTCAAATACAGACCGAAATAAACAAGCAATAGGTGTAGAAATTTTTAATTTTTGTTTGGTGCTACCACAAAGCTAAATCAAAAAAAAAAGTAAGGTACCGCACGAAGTAAATGAAAAATATAAGATTAGAAGACAAGCGGGAAAATAATATATGTGGGTCAATAAAATGACAAAAAGAAAACACCTCTTTTGTATATTTGAAAATGAAACAAAATAAAAAAACTACAGTGGGAATAAGAGAAGAAAAATTTTGGGGAGAGGTAACAACTACCAACATTAAATATTTGTTTTTTGGAAAATATAATTTTATTTAGTGTTACAAAAAACGTGATTTTGGAAAACGAATACAGGACGAAATAGGAAAAAAAAAGTAGTTATACATATGCTATTATCATTTTGCGCTTAGGGAAGAATCAAAATTTGGTTGAAGATAAAACGGAGGGAAAATTAAATGTATGTAGGTATTAAGCAATTAAGAGTTCCGATTTTTGTTGGATTAACGGCCTAAAAATTATCCTTCCTTAATTATTTTTAAAGCTGAAGAAAAAAAATCAATTTGGTGTAACGAAGCGTAAGTAAAGATGGAAGTGCGAATAAAGTTTGTTTAACAAATTTTTAGTTTTCTTAGTTCAATAAAATGTTTGGATTGGTCTTCATAAAAAAGATGAACTAAATTGATATGTATGTATAAATTGGTAAAGATAAAATTTAAAAGAGAAAAAAGATTGTATAAATTATAAAGATTAAGGATTTATCTAGCATTAGCAAGTCATTTTCAATGTCCCCATCGTTACTCAAGGAGTGAAATCTGTAAATTTTTTTTGTATAGATTTTACTTTTTTCTTTTGTTATTTTAGCACTGCTTATATAAAACTTTTCACTGATATCCTTTTTTTTTGTTTTTTTTTCTTTTACCGGTACCGATAAAAATTGAATTCCTTTTGGAAGCGATCCTTCTACGCCGGTGTCGCTTGACGATACCAAGAGCGATCGGCAGTACAGCTTGTTTCCCCTACGTAACCGTAGACTTTTCCTGTTAGAAGA
Organism: Dasysyrphus tricinctus; assembly: GCA_963921185.1. Lineage (NCBI taxonomy): Eukaryota > Metazoa > Arthropoda > Insecta > Diptera > Syrphidae > Dasysyrphus > Dasysyrphus tricinctus. The sequence goes on from OY992532.1 coordinate 129,907,657, forward strand.
ATCTATTCGAGAGGAAATATGGGAGTTAAACTCTATACCTTATTTAAGACGGAATTTTATTTTTACCTATTCGAGAATTATACGATATTGGGTCTCTTTTGGACAACCTAATTATCCTCAGCCGAATTCCGGAGGAGAGTCTCTTATGGGCTTCTGGATTTTAACTCCAGAGACGCACTGATTTTATGCGCTTTTGGGCAGCAAAGTCCCCTGGATTTTACTCTATGGCCAAGAACTTGGATGGCACTTCTCTTAGATTAGTGCCTAATGTGAAGAGAATGTTCGCTGATCAATGAATGCTACGATTCGAAATTATGTTTCATATCTCTTACCTATTTTAGGAATCTCTCCTGGCTTGGAGCCCTGATCGCTTTGGATCTTTTGTCTCTGCCTCTGATAGACAGGACAATTTTACTTTCTCCTTCTGAATCCCAAATGGAGAATGACCTTTCGGCAGCAAATTTTCCTTTCGGATTTCTTGAAATTCTCCTGTCTGGAGTTCCGCGGAAAAACAAAAAGACTTCGATGCTCGAAGAAAATGGAATTTGTGCTCTTTTAGTTATTGCTGCACTTGTAACTAAAATTCTAATTATTATTATATCTTTATCATTTATTATAAATTCTAAATAAAAAATATAATTTAGGGAGGAAAACTTAATCTTCTTATATCACGTTAAGATTATAGTGATGGTTTGTCCAGTTTGCCGAAGGACCACAATCGCAACAAGGAAAAAGCTCGGACTACTGGGGAATTTCCTTTTCTTTTTCCTAAGAAAAAAAGAAATTGGCACATTTTTATAATCTTTACTAAACAGAAAGAGATTATGTATTTGTACGTGACATAGGTACCTACTTTTTTGAGATTTGTTAACTCCTTGGTAGAATCCTTGGCTGGTTTGGGGCGGATTCCCCACAAGTTAAATGTTCTTTTTATGTTTTCTCTTTTTAACTTTATTCTTTCTTTTTATTCTAGGTTTTGTTTTCTTTTTTTGGTTTCACTAATTAACTAGCAGATACCGATATGTCATTTAGAAAAGACTACCGACTTGGCCGCCGACTTGATGATGAAAAGAGTTCTTCTAGACACTTTCCGCACCACGAGGACGAGCACTTTCAATTCTCTTTTCTTTGGAACTAGAGAAATCGAAACAAAAACGGATGTCAAAGGCAAATCGGTACGGGACGGATCAGAACATAGGGTTGGTATTCCTGAACGTATCACCCACCGAAACTTTTAACCTCAAACGCAAGGCTTTAAGCTTAATGCTCATGCAAGTTTTGTCTAATGTCTAGGTACCAGTGTTCACACCAGGGGTATTTTTGATGAGAAAATTTATTCTCGTTTTACGGCAAATGAGGATGTTGTCTTTTATTTTTTTCATAAATGTTAATATTTAATATTTTGTGAAATAAATTGGCTAGTTGGAAAGACTTTCGTTAAGAAGTTGAAATGAAAACTTGTGTTTTTATTTCACCTCCGATAAAATGGACTTCTTTCAGATAAACGAAAATTACGTAGCGATTGAAGGGTGAGACCGTTTCTTACTACTCCCCCTTTATACGTCGATTATAATTACCCATTGCACGCCCCCTGATAGCTCCAAAAAAAAATTATCTCACTTCATCTTAAAATAATTTCAGTTAAATATATATATATTAAAAAAGGTTAAATGCTTCAGTTTCATATTTGCATTATATCATGTTTATTATAAGACAGTGGACAGCACTGGTTCGTTTTAGCTAGTTGTGTTGACGTATCGCTTGTGTATTTAATTATTTTTTTTACAAGTATTTAGTTAATTTTATTAGTGTAACTGACGTAATTTCACTTTATAAGTGAATATTTTAATTCAAATTAATGATCTTTTACCTTTTTGTTCATAGTTGTGGTTAAAAATTAATTTTATTGTTTTATCCTTTGGTAAGAGTATTTTTTTTTTGCTCTGTGTGTGATAAATAATTTGTGTTCCTCTATTTGAGTGAATTTACATTATTTTTTTTTTCTTCTTTCTCTGTATGCCTATGTGTGTGTGTTTCTAAATAATATTTTCCCCTACTTTTCTGTTTGTTGTGTGCTTATAAGCTTTCAGCTTAAGGTAGATATAATTGTCATCCCTTTCTTTCTATTTTAAATAATAACTTTCTTTAATTATTTTTTCATCTTATAATTACATCAAGCTGCTAACTATTTATCAAGCCCGGTGGTCCAGATAGCAAGGACACGGCATCAAATCTTCGTTGCATAGGTTCGAATCCTGGTAGAGTTCACGTCTTTTTTTTTTTTTTTTTTTTTTTTCTCTCTTTTGCTCACTAATTCGATTCTTATTTTATTTTTACTGTCTGAAATTTTTTTTTTATTATTAATTAACTTTAACTTTCAAGTTGAATTTTAAAAATGATTTGCTCTACAAAAAGTTGTACTGATAGTTCAATTTCCTCCCCACTGTTTGCCTGTTTTGGGCCATGTGGAAATCTCTACCACGCCAAGTGCATCGGTTCAACTAATGCGTTTATTGAGAAAGTAACCAATTCTAAATATGCGTATTGGTATTGCACTGACTGCCGTAAGCTCTCCTTGTCGCAGCTGGCATTTAAAATGTCTAATTTTAAAGTGGACATTATGAAGCTTTCTAAAGGGTTCGAAGAACTGCTTAGTAATTTTAAAGACGCAGTCTCAGGTTTTAATTCGTTAACACTTCCGAATGATCCGGTAGATGTCGGTACATCTACTGAAGACCTACCACTGGACCCTGTTCCTCTTTTGATCTCGCCCTCCAAAGATGATTTGCTTGCGCAATCCAGCTCAACTAAACGTTCTGATAACGTACCAGTTGCCAAAATGAACAAAAAAAGAGGACGAGAAAACTCAGTAGTTTTAAAAAACTCCAGTCCACCCCCTAAAAGAACTAATCTAATTGCTAGTCCCAAGACTGCTTCACAATTACCCCCTTCGGTTGAGGCTATGGATCAAAGTTCAGGTGTAGTTCCAGACGCAATCTCCGAAGCGGATTTTGCTGCCACTTCCAATATAATAAGCGATCCTAGGCCCATCAAAGCGGTTTCTAAGCCCAGATCTATTTTTATTTCCCGCCTTGAACCGGATATTGTTGCGGATGATATTGTTTCCCACTTATTGGCTAATAATTGCATCCCAACGAATAATTCTATTAAGTGTACAAAAATTAGCAAAGTAAATAGTTTCGTTTCATCTTTTAAAATAGTCGCTCATTCTTCTTACTTTGATTCTATTTGCAATAGTAGTAACTGGCCTCCAGAAGCTCTTGTTAAGGAATTTTCTATTAAGAAAAATAGACTCACACGTAGTTTACCCAATAATATATCTTCAAAAAACTAAGCAGAATCACCCTCTTCTACCAAAATGTAAGAGGGCTACGCAGCAAAACTGCTGATATTTATATGAATTCCCAAGCATTTTCACATGACATCTTTGTTTTGACTGAAACTTGGCTGAACTCAAGTTTTCTTGACACGGAACTTTTCAATCAAGAGTTTTTAGTATATAGAAAAGATCGTCATGTTGATAAGCCAAAAGAGGTGGGAGGTGGTGTTCTAATTGCAGTTAGAAATAAATTTACATCTTCGTCTATATCTTTCCCTTTTAATATCTCTATTGAATTAATCTGTATAAGATTAACTCTAAAGTCCAAACAGTTATACATATTAAATGCATATATTCCTCCGAAAAGTACGGACGCAGTCTATGTGGAACTTTCTAAAGCCTTAGATTTTGTTATTGACTTGTCTTGCTCAAACAGCAACATATTACTTCTTGGTGATTTTAATTTACCTCACATTGAGTGGGTCCCTTCTGATGACGAATCCTATCAAGAAGCATCCTTAACTTCTTCTCAAAATGAGCTTCTACTTCTTGATAGAATAATTTCAACTGACTTACAGCAAGTAAGCTGTATAAAAAATTCTAAGAATCGAATTCTCGATTTGGTATTTTCTTCGGACGCTACTAGTACCTTGGTTCTAGAATCTAGTTCTGGGGTCACTACATTAGATGACTATCATCCACCCTTGGATATTTTTTTTGACTTGAGCAATCACCTTACTGAAAACAGTAACCCTTATGATTGTTCATATACTTTTGACTTCAGAAAGGCAAACTTTGAGTTGCTATCAGAAGAAATAGCTAGGTCTGGTATTGAGAATATAACGGGTGATTTTTTAAGAGGTTTAGAACTTTAAAAAAAAAAAAACACAAAGAATTCGAAAAAATTAATGAAGTATTTATTTGAATCGATAGTTTGAACCTTGCAATTTAATGTTTAAAGATAATTTCATGCAAATGTTGACCGCGGCTGCGTCTCAGGTAGCCCATCCGCTGAGTCCAATTTTGGCATACTCTTTCACACATATCGGCCGGTATCTCACGAATGAATGCATGGATGTTGGCTTCCAGTGCGTCAATCGAAGCGGGCTTGTCCCTATAGACATTAGCCTTGACATACCCCCACAAAAAATAATCTAATGTTGTCAAATCGCACGATCTAGGCGGCCAATTGACCGGCCCGAAACGTGAAATTAACTGTTCACCAAACTCGCCTCGCAATTGCGCCATTGTTTCGCGTGCTGTGTGGCATGTGGCACCGTCTTGTTGAAACCACACATCATGCAAGTCAAGAACTTCCATTTCGGGCAAAAAAAAGTTTGTTATCATCGCTCGGTAGTGCTGTAACAAAGGCCTAACTGCTGGGAACGGCGCCGAATCGACATTTCGCGGTCTTCTGTCACACTAGCTGATACGGCCGCAATATTTTCTTCACTACGCACAGTACGTAAACGTGTTGGTGGTTTAATGTCCAACAAAGTAAATTTGGTGCAAAATTTGGTCACAATCTTCCGAATAGACTGCTCAGAAGGTCGAGAATGCCGACCATAAAATGGAAGCAGCGCGCGATGAACATTTCGAACCGAGCACGAATTTTGATAGTAAAATTCAATAATTTGCAAGCGTTGTTCATTTGTAAGACGACCCATGGTTAAATTGCAAACCAAACTGAAGCTGTTTGACAGTGACACAAGGTACTAAACACACGTCAGCTGTCAAAACCAGTGTTGCCAAAACCAAACCAGCTAAAAAATCACCCGTTATCAGTTTCTAGCGATATTGACGAAGCAGTTTTTAGTTTTTATTCTATTCTTAATAACTGCATTTATAATACTATCCCTTTAAAAATGTCAAAGAATACGAATTTTTGTCACTCATGGTATACGAAAGAGCTAAGAACACTCCGTAATAAAAGAAACAGAGCGTGGAAGGTGTATTTAAAAACTCTCTCGCCAGTCGACCATAACTTCTACATTACCCTTTTTGAAGAGTTTAAAACTCTTTCAAAAAATCTATACACTAATTATGTAAACGAAATGGGTAGTTCTCTAAAAGATGACCCAAAGGCATTTTGGAGGTTTGTCAATTCAAAAAAAAACTCAGATGGTTATCCAGCAAACTTCATGTATGAAAATTGTTTCCTACAGGATACCATTGATATTTGTAACGCTTTCGCTAAAAATTTTCGTAATTCTTTTGTTGACAAGCCCTTAGATGTCGACGAAGATTATTTTAGAGATTTACATAGTTATCCTCAAACAAGCTGCAAAAATATCCCAGTGCCTCCGAGTACTGTTTTAGAACTTCTCTCATCATTAAATGATGATTACTCATCTGGTCCAGATGGAATACCCCCTATACTATTGAAAAAGTGTAAATTTATACTTGTTCAACCTCTGCTATTTTTGTTCGAGATTTCTTTGAGGACAGGAATATTTCCCAATTTATGGAAGAAATCGTTTCTCACACCAATCTTTAAAAAAGGTGACAAATCTGATATAATGAACTATAGGCCCATAGCAAAGCTCTCTTGCATTCCAAAGATTTTTGAACAAGTTGTATGCGAGAGCCTGGCATTTCATACTAAGAGTATAATATGTGATCAACAGCATGGCTTTGTGAGAAGAAAATCAACCGTAACAAATCTCCTTACTTTTTTGCATAAGTGTTCTAATGCCTTAGAAAACGGGAATGAAGTTGATTGTATATACACTGACTTTTCAAAAGCATTCGATCAACTTAGTCATGAAATTATTGTATTCAAACTTAAAGCCTTTGGTTTTCCGATGTTTGTTATTTCATGGATAAAGTCCTACCTTGAAAAAAGATGTTACCAGGTAAAATTCAGAAATTGTCTTTCAAACTCATTCAGTGCTCACTCGGGTGTACCTCAAGGAAGCCATCTGGGTCCGTTTTTGTTCATTCTCGCTATAAATGATGTTACTTCATGTATACGCTATAGTGATATTCTTATATATGCTGATGACATGAAGGTTTTTAAAACAATACAATCTTATCATGACCATATTCTCCTGCAGGCTGATATTGACTATTTTAATGTTTGGTGTGGGAAAAACGGCCTTTCTCTTAACCCTGTTAAATGCCAAACTATAACTTTCTCTAAAAAACGAGAAGTGAGTGCTTTTGATTATTCCATTTCAGAGCACACACTCTGTCGTGTTTTTAATTTCAAAGACCTGGGTGTTCAATTTAGTTCAGATTTAGATTTCAAAGTACATATTAACTATATTGTAAATAAGGCGAGTTCCATGCTTGGATTTATAAAACGCTGGGCAAAGGAATTCAACGATCCGTATGTTACTCTTTCCTTATACAATTGTTATGTAAGACCCCATCTTGAGTACGCCTCCCAAGTATGGACTCCCTTTTACGAAATTCATAAAAGCCGTATTGAATCAATACAACATAACTTCATTCGCTTCGCCTTGAAAGGTCTTCCTTGGGCTGATCCGTACAACTTGCCACCTTACGAACACAGAATCAAGCTTTTGCAACTTCAAACTTTATATGAAAGGCGTGTTAATAATGATTTAATATTTTTCCACCAACTTATCAGAGGTGAAATTGATGCACCTGACTTGTTAGCCTGTATAGGCATTAACTACCGCGGAGGATCCCACCACCTACGAAGATTTGAACTTTTTCACGTTCCTTTCCATAGAACCAATTATGGCATTCATGAACCTCTTAATCGTATGTGCAAACTTTTTAATTTGAACGCTTCTTCTGTTGATTTTAACATTAGTAAAGTAGGATTAAAAACATTGTTGCGTACCAGTGCTCCACTCTCGTAATTTTTTAACGCCTTGGTAGATACCTTGTTTAAATGTTTTATATTATATTTAATTTAATTTTGTTAACTTTATTTTATAATTATTATGTTGTTTCATATTATATTTTGTATTTTGTTTAATTTTGTTAATTTTTTGTATCTTTTTATGTGCTTGTGTTAGCTTGCTTTATCTACTAACCACTAACACATGCACTCATGATGAGCCTCTGTTTGTAGTATGCAGCTTGCTTTAAGCTCTCTACAACATGAATTCTGAAGTGTAAAAAAAAAAAAAAGAAAATAACAATAAAAAAATAAATCAATGGCTCTCTTAAATCTAAAAAAAAATAGCTAAGTACGAAAACTTATGTTGATATGAAATTGTTTTATTCTACGATCTATAGGTTAACTTTAACCCCTTGTATACTCTTCTGTGATAATCCCTTTTGGATAACCTTTCTGTGATACTATATTTAATTAATTGCTTCTTTCTTTTAAAATTTTTGTTTGAATATACCTGTACGTCCCTAAATGTGCTTAATTCGGAATTGTTTTCTTTTTATTCTCTTTTTATTTAACTTTCAATTTTATTTGATTTCAATGGGATTAAAAAAAAACGTAATTAAACCAAACTTATAATTACTTGAATATATTTATTCTCTTAACGTTATTCTTTTTAGCGTATTGTTGCTTCCTCTACTTCGTACCAAAAAAAAAGAGTGTTCTCTTAACTAATTTCGCTGCTCACTGTATACTATGTTTATTCAATACAGCCTCCTTTTCTACTTCTATCAACTTATCTACGAATCTATGTTATATCTACCTTGTACGGGCCATATTGAAATGTGCTACCCAAAATTATTTTATTCTTGTTTTGTACACAATCTTATCAGTGAACGCTGCCACTGATAACAAAGCGAATCGGTTCGATACCGATAGCAATTTGAACATCGTTCCGTTTACGATTTTCGCATGCGCAATCGGAACCTAATGAAAGATGGTGGATTTAACCCCATTAAGTGTTCATGCGTTTCTTTTCTTCCGCAACTTCCAAGCTATCCAGTTCGATAAGAAAAATATCGCTATATTGATTTTCGAGATAAAGAAAATACTTAATCAAATTTTGTGAACATACGCAAATATATGAAAATTGTTTGTGTTCACAACTAAATTAAGTACATTTGATAAAAGAACAAATCGCATTCGCTCATCTAGTGCTACTTCGTGGCCGGGGAATCCCCCACAAACACCAAGGCATTGAGTCCCTGGTTAATTTTCTGGAGCTTGAGACTTTTGAGAGATAAGGTAATTATATATGTGAGCTCCGAATTACTTACTGCTCACTTTAGGAAGAGTGTACCTGTAACCATAAAAGTGATTTTGTTGCCGTACTCTATAGCCTTTACTTTCATTTATTGAGTGCCGAGAAACACGCGGGTAGGTTGGCCAAGACCTAGCGTATGCCACGTGGAGATCTTCTTCTGTCCAATAAGGGTCTTGGGACTTTATTTAGTGCAACAGTGGTAATCATCACTAGTAAAACAACACCCGCTACAGTCCCTTAGAACTCCTGGGAGAGGTAAAGAGATCTCTTTCTACTCCGGGGCTCAACCGGCATATAGAAACTCTCTACTAAAAACCAAGCTTCGTGAATACAGCCTATAACCCCGCTGTCCAAGTAAAGTGAAGTGAACTTGGTAATTATAAATTATATCACGATATTGTGGAAAAGACCTCAGGTAAACCTTTAAGTACTAAGCCCAAACCTTATAACAATGTATTCCTTTTAATTTTTTTTTATATAGACACATTTTTTTTCTCATCTATCCGATCTAACCTTCTATTCGAAAACCAAAAAGTCCAGCTGACTGTGCCCTTACTTTGCCCTGTCAGCGAAGTCAAGAGTGTACGCATCCTCGCACGACCGACGTGGCGTGGCGTAGCGCGGCTGCGGCGCAACGCAGTCAGCGTGAAATAAACACGTCTACACGCAGCCAAACTGAAACTTAAACTTACCAGCAAATCAAGCCTCAAAACTACCAAATCTACTTACCAGATTCACCAACTACTTACCTTCGACCATTTTCACCCAGCATCCAAACATACGGACCAATTCTATCCTAACCATCATCCCATCCCATCATATCGACGTTCAACAGCGCTCCGCGCTCATTCAAGATCATTCATATATATAAGCTTTTAATTATTTCCTTGTACCCAATAATCTAGCAAGAGAATCGTCGAAGAGTTTATCATAAAGAAACTCCTAAGCCCCGGATCCTTCCCACCAACAAGTAGTGCGCACGACTTCCTTGGAGGAGAGAAAATTCGGTGAGTCAGTTCATAATTCATTTTTGTTGGCTAAATAATTAAATGCTTCTTATGAATGAAGAGAGGTAATGTCATAAACACTACCGATTACCGATCATTGATTGAGAGAGATCTTTAGAAACAGTAACAAATAGTAAATTTGTTTCATGCTCTTTAAAAGATTTGAGTGATTTCGAAAGCGCCGTATTATTATCTTTTAACTTAAATTTGCATTTCTCTTTTAAATGTTTGATGACGTCATAATTTCAAATATTAGCTAAGGTCAATGAACCCTCAAATCGATAACTCGATAAAAATTGCTATTTTCTGAATTGTGTGTCAAACTCTTGTTTTTTTTTATTTAATTAATCGTCCTTATGACGACCCACGTACAAGATTTACACGCAATACATTTATATCTCTATATATATATTTTTTCATACATTATTTTTGAATTCTTACTTCTTTAACTTCTTTAAATAAAACGGCTATTATAACGTATCCACTGGTTTTTGGCTTTAAATTTTAAATCATGCTTTTGAATTAGATTTCTTTTTTTTTGGTGCTCAGTTGAGTGAAGCTTTGATGAAAAGTTACGATGGCGATTTATTGAGCTTGGCTTAGACTTCTTTAAGTCTTTACATAAGGGGTTACCACAAATATATTTAGAGTGGTGTGGTAACCAAGGAGTCCATACACAAGGTGTATTGGGCAGAGGGAGGGTTACACTCTGGAACCAACACCAACTTCCGGTTCCTATATTGAAGTGTCGTGATAGCGTAAGCCAAAGTAGATTGTTGTGAGTTTGTTTTTGGTTTAAAAGAATAGGCATGTTAAAGTTGTACGGCAGTCCAGTGGCGTTTGCAACAACCCACCCCACCGACGAGTTAGCATTTGGCAATTGCAAGCATGCCTACTAGCACTCTGCCGACTGGACAACCTTCTTCTACGATCGCTTATCTTTTGGGGATCCTGTGGATCCAAAGGATGAGTGATACTGCAGAACATCGCAAATTCGTGAAGAGGTAACAGCAAGTTCCGTTACACAGGTGGCGCCCAAAGTGGGGGCAAAAATATTTTGTGTAAGATTATATCGTTTCATTCACATCAGAAACTTTTTGTTTTTTTTAGGTTGTGTCATTTATGCTCTTGCTCAAACTTTTTATTGAATTTCGTTTAGCTTCGAAATATTTAAATTTAGTATCCAAATGAATAAGTCTAAAAGCAAAGTTTAAAAACAAACATGCTTTGTTGTCAGCTTATTCCTTTGTGGTCCCATGGAGAACTTTCAACTTTTGTTTTGATTTCTTAGTGTCCTGAAATTCGTGTAGGAGTTACAAACTTTTCAGAGCTAGCACTGAATTTAAAATGGAGGTTGTCAGATGGTTTGAGCATTTGCTTGGAGGATTTCTTCAGACGACCGGGAGATATAGGTTCAGAGAAACCACGTCTCCGTCCGCTGCGCCCTAGTTATGTTCCAGCAAAATGAAAGCTTTAACACAAAGGCTGTTTCAAAAAAAAATCTTGAATAAAATCCCACAAAATACAAACAAAATACCAAAAAAACACAGAAAATGATTCTACAAGTTTATTTTAAACTTAAGACAGTTTCTTTTTTTTGAATATCCAACCAAAATGTTAGCGTCCAAAGGATTAAATACCAAATAAGCTTTTCCTTTTGTAGCGCTATAGTAGCACGGATAGATTCATTAATCATATTTCAATACGCCAAATCGCAAGTTTTTTTTTCAGTTTTTTTTGCCATCAAGCTGCCATACATAGTTTTCATTTTTCTGAGCACCAAATTTATGAATACATAGATACCCAATTCTGTTTTAGATACTTTTAAGCAAAAGTACAATTTTATATTTTACACTTTAGAAAATTCATAATCTTTATTCTTTTTTTTCGCATCTTAATATTTTTCAATTTATTATTATATACTTAAAAATGCCTCCCAAGCCCCTAAATACCAATACGCGTAACAGCAAAAAAGTTAATATTGAGGATGACGCTAATTCCTCGATTCAAATTACCAACCCACCTACCCAGCCACCACCCCCAAACTACCTTCCTAATGAAGCCAACGGTACTATCCAACCACCACCACCACAGCATATCAATTCCTCTATCCCCTCTGGTTCGAAACAGGTTACCCAAATAAATAATACCCCTGATGATAACCTCAAACGCTATATCGAAAATATAGTCACGGCTTCCATAGGGTTAAGTAGGGCTGAAGACCTTAAGACACGTAAAGCAGAGTATGAAGCAGAAAGGTTAAGTCTGCGACAAGAAATTGTTAGGACGATACAGGAAGAGATGAGAGGTGCTGCGTCAGTACAACCTGTAGCTCCAGAAGATCTTAATTCCATGCGTCAACCCCTAGATCAAAGCACATTAAATACGAGTGCTATACCACAACAGAGCTTCAATCCGCGCAACCATTCTCAAAACCAAGCAGAACACATCGAACCTGTTCAACATAGTGAGAATCTGCAAAATTTTATAAGCCAGCTCAATGGTCTGAATCTCAATTCAGCAGGTCCAAGTGAGCGTCCATCAATTCCTATATCGTTCAGTCGTCCAGTTGAGTTCCAAAAATGGGGACTCAAGTTTGATAACGTGAGAATGACTGTAGATGATTTCCTTTTTCGACTCCATCGACTGAAGACTTGTTAAGGTTACTTGGGAAGATATTTTCCTACATTTCCATCTCTTTGTATCGGGTCAGGTAGAAAGATGGTTTTGGACCTTCCTGAAGTCCAACCCAGGTGCCAATTGGCAAAATTTAGAATATTCGCTCATAGAGCAGTATAGAAGCCTGGAGACCGACTCAGAGCTTTCTCGGAGGATGTTTGACCGAAGACAAGGTCCAACAGAAAGCTTTGATGACTTCTACCAAGACATCCTGAGTTTGAATGCTAGGTTGCATTTCCCAAAGTCATCCAGAGAGCTTATCGATTTAATTAAACAAAATGTGAAGAGAAGAACTGGCGAGCTTCTTATCACATTTAATACGCATAGCTTACCGAAAATGGTCTTCGCTTGCCGTACAATTGAGAGGCGTATCGCTCAGTACGAAAGCCTGCGTACCAAAACTTTTTCTAACCCAAACTTACAGTTAACAAGACCCAAGGTTAACGAGCTGGAGTACGAAGATGAAGAGTTCCATGACATCGATGCTTTAGCTGTTTCTCAAAAGAAAAATAGTACTTTTAATATTTGTTGGAATTGCAAAACGAAAGGGCATTCATATATCCAATGCCCTAGCCCACAAAGAAACTTATTTTGTTTCAGGTGTGGGTTAGAAAACACCACCTCTCCGAAGTGCACTAATTGTTCGGGAAACCGGAATCGGGGCGATCCAACCGGGGAGCATTGCCCTCCACAAGTGAACCCGGAACAAAAACCTCAGTAGAAGCCTCAAACCCACAAGATTTTTCAAATTCACCTGCTATTCCTAACCCAGATAATCATTTAGATACAACCGATAAGATAAAACTACCTGACTTTCACAATCCACCTACATCGACCAACGTAAATACGACACAAAGTTCGAATATCCAAATTCTGAATAGACCATCTACAGGATTTGTCAAAAACAAAGACGTAGTCATTCAAAAAGATAACCCTGCACCATTGTCGCTACATGAGCGATTGAAACGGTATTATGATGTTCGAAATCGCATTTTTAACGAACCTTCAAAGCGTATTCTCAAACTTAGAGAAAAATTCCAGCAAAAGCCAGAAATACATAAAGCCATATCAGCCACAAGACTTTGCAGCACCGACGACCCTAGACCATACGCCAGCGTCACAATTTTCGGCAAAAAAATGCTAGGCCTCCTGGATAGTGGAGCCAGCATTAGCTGCCTAGGATCGGGGTGTCTTGAATTAGCGAAAAAAGAGGGTGTCTCTTTCAAAACTTTTGATTCCAAAGTTAAGACCGCAAGTGGAGATCCACAAGTAATCGTAGGGCAATTTACAACAGAAGTTTCTTATAAAGGTTTGTCAAAAGACATCACATTCTATCTAGTGCCCTCATTAGAACAGCCTTTATATTTAGGGGTGAATTTCTGGAGATCCTTCGAAATTGCACCCCACATAATTTCCGAAATTTCACCTTTGGAAAGAGCAAGTGATCCTAACGCTCACGAGCTAACAGCAAATCAATCCAAGGAACTTCAAAATGTTATTAGCTTGTTTCCGTCCGCAGCTAAATTTGGGCTCGGACGAACTAAGCTGGAGGAACATATAATAAAGACAGGTGATGCTGAGCCCGTTAAGCAACGGTATTACCCGGTCTCTCCAGCGGTTCAAGCCCTCATGTATGATGAATTGGATAGGATGCTTTCTTTAGGCGTCATCGAGGAAAGTAACAGTGCGTGGAGTTCTCCTATTGTCCTGGTACAGAAGCCCGGGAAAAATCGCCTGTGCCTCGACTCTAGGAAAGTTAACAAGGTCACGAAAAACGATGCCTATCCTCTTCATCATGTTGACGGGTTGCTAAGTCGTCAATCAGATACACACTTCATATCGAGTGTGGATCTGAAGGACGCCTTTTGGCAGATACCTCTGGAGAGGTCATCAAGGGAAAAGACCGCGTTTACCGTGCCCGGCCGACCCCTATATTAATTTACGGTTATGCCCTTTGGCCTCTGCAATGCTGCACAGCGGCTTTGTAGACTTATGGACAAAGTGATTCCCCATGAGTTGAGACAAAATATCTTTGTTTACTTGGATGATTTGTTGGTGGTTTCGTCAACGTTTGAGGAGCACTTAGAAATTTTAACAAAACTTGCTTCGCTTTTGAAAAATGCTGGTCTTACCATAAATATCGAAAAATCGAAATTTTCTTTTAAAGAACTGAAATTCTTAGGCTATATCGTAGGAGGAGGGTGCATCCAGACAGATCCAGACAAAGTGTCTGCGATCAAAGAATTCCCTGTGCCGAAAACAGCTTGACAGGTGAGACGATTTTTGGGTCTGTCAGGATGGTACCGACGATTCGTCAACAATTATTCGTCTTTAGCCACCCCATTGACAGATACACTCAAGAAGAGCAAATCTTTTCAGTTCACTCCAGAGGCGATGAAAGCTTTTGAAGAGTTAAAACTTGCCCTAACAACTGCACCAGTTCTTATCAATCCGGATTTTAAAAAGCCATTTAAGATCCTCTGCGATGCCTCAACGTCCGGCGTAGGTAGTGTGCTGTGTCAGGAAGATGAGAACGGTGTCGAGAGACCGATTTATTACTACTCCCACAAACTTACGTCTGCACAACGTAATTACAGCATTACGGAGTTAGAGGGCTTTGCAGCAGTGTTAGGGGTAGAAAAATTCCGCTCTTATGTAGAGGGCCAAGAGTTTACGATACCCAAGCAACACAAAAACTCTTGCAGAGTTCTTGAAATAAATTTATCAGCTCTTAATGGCATCTTAGTTCAGTCTTCTTGATACCATTGCACTTAATAAGCACTTTATGAACTCCTAAAAAGATAATTTAAAGCCAATACTTATAAATACATCTTAAAAACACCTTATAGACATCTTTTCAAGTTATTTTTTCATATCTCTTTATGAAACTTCTTCAAAACCTTCTTAATTCCTTAAAAATAAGAGTATTTTAAGAGTTTACTAGCTTGCTCTCTCAAAGACATCTTGAAGACATCTTATCAACCTCTTTTTGAAGTTATTTTTTCATATCTTTTTATGAAACTTCTTCAAAACCTCTTTAACTCCTTAAAAATAAGAGTATTTTAAGAGTTTACTAGCGTCCTCTCTCAAAGACATCTTGAAGAGGTCTTCCAGATATCTTTAAAGTCATTGTTGCACTGATTTCTTATCTGTCAACTTGAAGTTATGTTTCTGTATAGCGAAATGAAATCTCACTATAAGAAGTTACATATATCTTTTAAAAATGTTGAATATAAGAAACTGTTGGGTTAAATGGAAAAAAACTACCATTAATTTATTCTTGGAAGCAACCTAAGTTCAATCATATTTCCTGCACCATAATCTGATCAGTTTATAAAGTTCCTCTTGTCTTGCTATGCACTTGTTCAACACAGTTGTTGCCATTGGTACTGATTTGACATTTCGTTTTTTTAAGACCTAAAAAGTAATTAATGACCACTTAATGGTGTCTTATTTAGAAGTAATTAAGCGTGATTTGACTCTGGGGAAGAGTGACTATATCCAAGACGTTTTTAAGAGTTTTTTAAGAACTTTTTAAAATGTTTTGAGATTTGGAAAAAATATTAATTTATTTATGTATATTTTTTACAGGGTGTCATTAACTTTAAAAAATTAAAATATTTTTATTTAAATGTTTAATTGATATTTGTATATTTTTTGGTTTGTTTGTCTATCTGCTACGCATGATAGGTTATATTTTGAGACCAAATGGCTACATTATTGTTATAAGCCGCATTTTATAAAACTTTTTGATCAGATTTGTATAATAGAAAAAGCGTTAATAATATGTGAATAAAACTTTGAAAATTTTGCGAAACTCAGAAGGGTGAAAATAGCTTTAATTTTGATGTGTAATCAAAACGTGGACCTTCCTCTGTGCAACATTACGGAGTATAGCACGTTTCGTAGCGCGTATTCTCGGAATTCTGATTTGACATTTTGACACCTGTCAAACTAAAAGTGTTCCAGTGGATCCAGAACGTCAGGCGTGACATTAGGTAATATCCACCTCCTAAATCGATTAGCGTACTCCGTTTTTTGATTCCGCCGTACCAAAACTTTTGGCACATTTTGACACCTGTCAAATTAAAAATATTCTAGTAGACCCAGAACGTCAGACGTGACACTAGTAAGTAATATTAATCAATTGGTGTACTCTGTTTCTCGATCCGCCGTACTAAAATTCTGAACTGCAAATTTTCGGGTTTCCACTGGAGCTAAAGCGCTGGCCGTGACAGCAGGTAAGAACAAACGTTGATGTTTACACATATTAACCATGAGTCCCAGCACTCAGACAACTTTCTATCTCTTTTTTGTTTGTGACTTATGTAAATAATAAAATGCAGCTTTAGAAACAAACAAAATAAATAATTGCGTAACTATTTATATATAAGAGGCACCCTGTCGCTTACACGCCATATTTATTGATTTCAATTTCTAAAACTATTTTGTATAAAATATAATAAATGACAATTTGGGCTTAAATAATCGCAGATTCGTTTCATAATTTTGTGTAGACCTCTTAAAATAACATAATAACCCAACAAAATGCAATTAACATTTTTTTACTTCAGTAACAAGTTTTTTGTCTAGAAAGAAAATGAAAAAAAAATGTAAATATCTTTATTTTTGTAAGCGCGTGAATTTTTAGGGGGGTAGCATGTATGACTTTAAAGTAAATGATCGCGCATGTCGAAACACATTCTAGATATGCTTCACAAAATATGTTAAGACTGTCATATTAAAATAACTAACTTGGCCGAGCTTCTTATAAATGAAATTAAAACAATTCCTTATGTTTTTACCACTCATCTTAAGTTTCATTCCATTTCATTAAAATGCAACTCAATGTTTACATGCGTGAAAGAGAAAATATTATTTATTGCCATGATGCATGCGTTAAAGAGAAAAAGTAATTTTTTTCTCGCTTCCGCGTTTACTTTTAAAGAGATTTTAAAGACCTTTTTAAGAGGATATTTTAGATCTATTGAAAACCTCTTTAAAATATCTTGAATACGTCGTCAATACATCAACAAAAGAAGTCCTCTTTATAAGCACTTACAAAGACATTAATTAGAACTCTTCACTTCATACAATTGGCTCCGCCCCTTTGGGCCTTTTTAGGTCTTAGAGACATCTTTAAGTTATCTTGCAGTGTTGAATGCTCTTTATTTAAGAATTCTGAAAGATATCTGTAAGAGGAGAATGTGTTGCTTGGGTAGTGACCGACCATTTAAGTATATATGGTATTTTTCCTATATTTTGCTATAATTTAAAAGATTAAGTAATAACTAATAATAATAATTGCCTTAAAATTTTTTTTGTATTTTATCTCTTGGCCACCAATAAAAATTTTGTAGTATTTATATGACTCAATCGAAACATTTTTGGATTCTTTTTTTTTGGGTTTCCACTATTCCCGAAAATATAAATGATTGACGTTTTGGTTTTAGAAGGGAAGATACATTTTCTCCGGTTATTTTTTTTTTATAATTTTTTTTTTGAGATGATAGCCTAAGCCCTCAAGGTCAGAGGTGGAAGTGACGATGAAGGAGGACTAGTGAAGACTTGGTAAGCTTAGGACATTAAGCTAGGGGCTACTGCACAACTAGGAGGATGCAGTAGCCAAGGTGGTATCTTAGAGATACAAAGGGTGGGCAAATCCTCCGGAGGGTCAACAACACCTTTGACCCTCCCTCCCCCTATAGGAATCACACCCCTCCCATTTTGGACGGATTCGGGCTTCAGTTATTTTTTTTTTTTTAACCCGATTTTTATATTCACAGGCATGAAGTTCGTAACCCAAGTTCAGTGCTACGGTGGCAAGAACCCACCCCACCGACGAGCTAGGATGTGCTTTTGCTAGCATGCCTCGCTGCCGTAGCCTGGACGCCCTCTCCTTCCTGCTGCCAGGATTAGCCTCATGTTCCTGTATACATGGGGTTATAATGGTGGTAAGGGAGGGAGAGGGATAACACTCGGTTTTCGTTACAGGTGGTGCCCAACGTGGGGCCCGATTCGTCCTAAATTTTGTCATCTTGTGAGGGGAAGTTTGATCAGGGATACGTACAGTGAACATGCTGCGGAAACATATTGTGCTTTGGACATGGACTTTATTTTTTTTTTATAAACATGAACGTTTTTTTTTTTTAATCGAATTTTATTTACACGAACGTCCGATAAATGGGTTTATCCACCCTGATTTAGGCTGTTGCGATTCGGTAATTCAAATTTATTAATCAATATTTATTTAAGTACTTTTCAATCCTGGGCTTGGAGTCAGATTTTCGATCTTCAGTTGTTGAAAATTATTTGAAGAGATAGTGTTTTGCTTGTGTTTAGTTTGTGCAGGGTTCCCAATGCTTGTCTTTCAGCTTGGCTGTTGAAGCCAGCTGAACAAAGCAAGTAACAACCCTGCCCTACAATAATGTCCATAGTCCAAGTGCAGTATTGTGAATGCAGCGTGTTTGCTGGTATTCTGGTCAAACTTTCATGATTCCGTAGGGGGTATCAGTCTTCATCTTCTTCGGTTTCTGGTTCGTTCTCTTTGGGTAGTCACTTTCACCTCGACTGTATGAATTGATCTTGTTATTATATCTACTAATTTTTCCTCTACCTATTTTAATTTTTTTTTATTTTTTATTGATTCCTTCTTTGATTGGTAACAGAAGAAAAAAAAAACTAAAGTTTTGAAAATTAATTTTTGAATTTTGATAATTTTGCTGAAATTACAACTTAATCATTTTACTTTTTATATTCATACGTTTTTCATTTTTTTTTAAATTCTTTTAAGTATTTTCGCAAATAATTTGCATTGAATTTTATTGAAAAATTATTTTACTTTTAAACTTTTTATTTTGGATTTTCTTTTTCTTCTTTCCAAATATTGTTTTCCTTTCTTCTATTGTTGTTCTTTTTCAGTTTTATTATCTCCTTTGTAATAATCTCACTCTCTGGCATATATCTTTTTTTCTCTTCATTTATAAATATTTTGATTACCATCCCTTTCGCTTTCATCACCTTCCATACTCCTTAGTAAATCGTATTCTGCGATCCTCTTTCATCTGGTCAACTGATTTACCACCTTTTTTAAAAAATGCAAGGCCCAACTACACGTGCCAGGACCAAGGATAGCTTAAGAGCTCGCGTCCTTAGGGCACAACTAAGTGATTCGTTTGCTGACCTAGCTTTACCCCAGGCGCAGGCTGAAAACCTCGCGCAGGCTGAAAACCAAGTACCACCAGCGAATAGTACGGCAAGGCCGCGGGATACTACGGGAGATAATGACGAGATGCTGTCTGGCTATATTCATGATGTAGTCACAGCTGCTGTTGGGGCGAGTCGAGCTGAGGATTTAAGGTTCTTTACGGGTGAATTGGACAGAACGAGAAATGCTCTTCGCGATGAAGTGACAACCATCATGCGCGAGATGCTTTCGGCACCAACGCCGCAAGTAAATCGTGCGGGCACTCAAGCAAGGATCGGTCAAGATGAACCCCAGCACTACTCTACGACGCGTGGGATACCTCAATCGCCAGTTAGAAATCGATCTCCAACTCGAAACCGAACTCCACCTCGAACTCGTTCACCTCCACGTCGAAATCCAGCAGCTGACACATCAAACATGGATGAATTTCTACGAAGACTACATGACCTGACCTTAAATGACCCAATCAACAACACTCAGCCGTTACCTCGTCATTCAAGCTATAAATTGCAGAACTTTCATAAGTGGGGGTTGAAATTTGACAACCGACAGATGACTATTGACGACTTCCTGTTCCGGCTTGAGCGTCTGAAGTCAAGCTATGGAGCCACGTGGGAAGAAGTTGTTATCAACTTCCACCATTTCATCGCCGGTGCAGTAGAGACCTGGTTCTGGGTATACTTGAAGGCGAATCCGAACGTTACGTGGGCGGCTCTCAAAACAGCCCTGATAGAGCAGTTCCGGAGTCTGGAAACGGACTCAGAGCTTTCGAGAAGGTTATACGACAGGCATCAGGCACAAACCGAAACATTCGACGAATTTTATACAGCGATACAAAAGTTAAATAGTAGATTGAGGATTCCCAAACCGGATGCAGAAAACATCGACGTTTTGAAAAACAATGTGCGTCGGCAGATGGGAATGCTGCTTATAACTTTCCACACTAATTGCCTCGCTGAGATGGTGCATGTCTGCCACAAAGTTGAAAAGTATATTCTCGATCGCGAGCAAAGAGCACGCATGGGGCCTGCAATACCTCCTCGAAGAAGTGGCGTCTCTGAGCTGGTTGTTGGAGAGAGAGAGGAGGAAGAACCTGTTCTACCCGAGATAGAGGCATTCCACTCTAAAAAAGAAAAGGATACTCGCAATTTCACCTGTTGGAATTGCAAGGTTAAGGGTCATTCGTTCTTCGAATGCCCTGACCCACAGAGGAATCTTTTCTGTTTTAGGTGTGGCTGGGATAACACTACCTCACCGCAATGTCCTCGATGCTCGGGAAACGAGTCGAAGAGCAGTTTGAAGCCCCGGGGGAATTGCTCTCTGGAGAAGAACCCGGAGTTGCATTAAAAGTCACTGCTGAACCCTCTCCCTATTCCAGCAACCCTGAATCCGTTCCAAACTTCAACGAAACTCCACCTATAGTCTTGCCAATTCCAGCACCCAGAATCCTGCAGCGGCCAAGCATGTCACGGGAAGCTGATGTTCAACCTACAACTGTTGCCCCAAGGCCACTCAAACCTTTACACGAAAGACTCCAAAATTACCTCGACGTGCGGAAACGGATTTTCGGAACCCAAGACACCATCGTTTCCGAAAAAGTGGCCAAACTGAGGGAAAAGTTTCGAGAAAAAAAGAAAGCATACGAAGCCATTGAAGCCACGACGTTGTGCAGCTCGGAGGACCCACGGCCCTACGCTACCATCCACATTTTTGGAGATCCTATCCTCGGTTTACTCGATAGTGGGGCCAGTATAAGCTGCTTGGGTGCTGATGGCTTCGCATTTCTCCAAAAACACGGACAGACAATCTCGAAACTTTCTTCTAAAGTTAAGACCGCCGACGGAAAAAATCAAGCCATTGTAGGAAGGATCTGTGCTGAGGTTACCTATAAAGGGATGACAAAAACAATTCCCCTTTATCTGGTTCCATCTTTGCAACAGAAACTGTACCTGGGTATTGACTTCTGGAAGGAGTTTGATATCGCTCCTCAGTTGATCTCCGAAATCTCTTCAGTTCCTTGCTCGAACGAGATAGATCCGAATGCCCACATACTTACCGAACAACAATCTAAACGGTTACAAGATGCCATTAGCCTGTTCCCATCCTCCGCTATTGAAGGCCTAGGAAAAACAACGCTAGAGGTACATACCATTGACACAGGGGATGCTGAGCCCATTAAACAGCGTCATTACCCGGTTTCTCCAGCGGTACAGAAACTGCTATATGAGGAATTGGAGCGTATGCTTAAACTCGGAGTTATCGAGGAAAGTACTAGTGCGTGGAGCTCTCCTGTAGTCCTAGTGCGAAAGCCCGGCAAAAATCGCTTGTGCCTAGACTACAGGAAAGTTAATGCCAAGACTAAGAAAGATGCGTATCCACTTTCTCATATAGAAGGATTGCTATCGCGTCTTTCAGATACACATTTCATTTCGAGTGTGGATCTGAAAGATTCTTTCTGGCAGATCCCGTTGGAGAAATCTTCTCGGGAAAAGACGGCGTTTACTGTGCCTGGCATGCCCCTGTTGCAGTTTACGGTTATGCCCTTTGGTCTCTGCAATGCGCCACAACGCATGGTCAGATTAATGGACAAAGTGGTACCCCACCAACTGCGAGAAAAAATCTTTCCGTACCTGGATGACTTGTTGGTGGTATCAAGCACTTTCGAGGAGCATGTTCAACTGTTGGAGATTTTGGCAGGTCGACTGAAGGAAGCGGGACTTACGATGAATGTCCAGAAGTCAAAATTCTGTTTCAAGGAATTAAAATACCTCGGGTACATTGTTGGAGATGGTTGTTTAAAGACGGATCCGGATAAGGTGACAGCTATAGCGGATTTCCCTACTCCGGCTTCGGCGAAACAGGTGCGACGTTTCCTTGGGTTAGCTGGTTGGTATCGCCGATTTGTAAAGGACTTCTCCACCCTAGTGGGACCGATCACCGATACTTTGAAGAAAGGGAAGAAGTTCGCCTTCACAGACGAAGCCTTTGAAGCCTTCAAAAAACTAAAACTAGCACTGACTTCCGCTCCTCTTCTGGTAAATCCGGACTTCTCGAAGGAGTTTATAATACAATGCGATGCTTCCAACACCGGCATTGGTTGTGTGCTGAGCCAGTTAGATGAGAGTGGTAGTGAACGTCCAATTTACTACCACTCACAGAAACTCAACGCGGCCCAGCGCAATTACAATGTGACCGAGCGTGAATGTCTGGCAGCTGTCATGGGAGTCCAGAAGTTTCGAGCTTATGTCGAAGGACGTGCGTTTAAGGTTGTGACTGACCATGCGAGTTTGAAGTGGTTGATGAACCAGAAAGATCTCAGTGGTCGGCTAGCGAGATGGAGCTTAAAACTTCAGGGATTCGATTTTACCATCGAGCATCGCAAAGGAACCCAGAATGTTGTACCGGATGCACTTTCGCGAGTGTATGGGGTCGATGCTCTGGTTTGCGAGGTTTCGATGATGAACGATCCCTGCGATGTGTTGCATATTGATCTTGCAGATCCTAGTTTTAAGTCTACGGAATACTGCAGGCTCATTGACAGCATCAAAGAACAAAAAGATAAGCTACCTGATCTTCAAGTGTCGGAAAGTTTCGTCTACAAGAAGGTCAATCATTGCACAGGTCATCCTCTAGAGGATGATCTCGTTTGGAAGCTTTGGGTTCCGGAACCGCTGACTGAACGTATGATCGCGCTGGCTCATCAACCACCTCGAGCTTCGCATGGAGGAATCGCCAAGACACTCTATCGACTTCAGCGTCAATTCTTCTGGCCTCACATGGCAGCCCAGGTAAAGACGTTTATCGGTATGTGCGACATTTGTAAGGCCTCAAAAGCCCCAAATGCTACCCTGAGACCTCCGATGGGTAAAGCCTTTTTGGCTGAGAGACCCTTCCAAATGTTGTACATCGATTTCCTGGGCCCATATCCACGCTCAAGAGACGGAAATACGCACATTGTGATTGCGCTGGACCAGCTGACGAAGTTCGTGATCGTCAAGGCACTGCGAAAAGCAACAACGGATTCGGTTCTGAAGTTCTTGCAGGAGCAAGTATTTTGCGTCTTTGGAGTTCCGGAGACTATACTCTCTGACAACGGCAAACAGTTTGTCAGTCGTGAGTTTGTTAAGCACATGTCGTTGCTGGGCATATCTCACGTTAGAACCGCCTTTTACTCACCGCAAGCTAATGCTAGTGAGAGGGTGAATAGGTCGATTTTGGCTGCGATCCGCTCCTACATTGATCCTGATCAAAGGAACTGGGACAGCCATTTGCAGTCTATAGCCAGTGCTCTGCGCACCACTGTCCATTCAGCGATACATATGTCACCATATGAAGCTCTGTTTGGGCAGAGGTGTGTGGAGCATGGCTCAGACTACAGA